>JAYDZK010000202.1:59536681-59556560 GCA_034509185.1 Euphonia xanthogaster | reverse complement strand
GGTGCCGGGTGAGGCGGGCGGAGGCCGGCGGGTCCGGGGTGAGGCCGCAGCTCCGGGGTGAGGCCGCAGCTCCGCTCCAGCGGTGCAGCGGCGGCAGGGTCGGTGTGAGCCAGCCCGGGATGAGGCCGCAGCTCCGCTCCAGCGGTGCAGCGGCGGCAGGGTCGGTGTGAGCCAGCCCCGGTGTGAGGCCGCAGCTCCGCTCCAGCGGTGCAGCCGCGGCAGGGTCGGTGTGAACCAGCCCCGGTGCTGCACCGGACTTTTCCTCCTCCTACCCCGGGGTTTCTCGGTACAGGAGCGAAGGGAATGGGGAAAAAGGGCGGTAACCCAGTAGCTGATTTTTCTAAATGCCCTCTAAGTTACTGCTGCTACATCTCCTAGCATTTCTGCCACATGGGTGGAAGGCTTCTGGGCAGGAGGCGAACTGTAAACTTATGTGTAACTTGCTCTTGATATGATGGGGAACTTAATACATTTTAGAAATCATTTTTATTTTCGAGCTCTTTAAATAAATCAAGGTCCCTATATAGTACTTTGAATAGCTTCTAATTAAAACATTTATCAGTAGAACAAGCTTCAAATTCAAAGTAGGAGATTTAAGTTTAAAACTTCAGTCATTCGTATAAGTTACTTTGTTGATTTTCACAAGTTCCAAGTTTGCAGGAGATCGTGGGGAGCTTTCATTTTTTTAAATGTCAGTTAAGTCCTTTCAGTCTCTGCCTGCTGAGTTCTTTTTAATCTCCACATAAGAATGTGGTCCCCAGTGTTGTTATTTCCTTGCCTTGGAAGGCATAAGATTTTTTTTTTTCCTACACAAAACAAGTTTAAAAAAACATGGCTAAGCTTCTGTTTACTTCAAAATAAACTTAAATTTGAAAAAACCCCACATTTAAGAAGATCACTTGTAGTCTGAGTGTAATGTGGTTTCATCAGGAATATGCAAGCCATGTGTTACCTGTTGTTTCCTTAGGCTGACAGTATGACTTAACTCTGATATGACAGAGTTCTGCAATCTGCTCCCCCTGCTATTCACATTTCCTTCAAGATATTATTTTATACAATTGCTTTGGTATTTAGTGGGTGTGCTTAACGGATGTAACATGCTTAGGGAACAGGTGGAAATGAGGGTGGTAGCTAGAAAAGCAACTATAAAAGAACTGTAAAATAAAGCCTCCCCTGCTGCTTTCCAGCACATGGCAGAAGCCATTCCAGTTCAAGGGTAAAATTGCCACACTGGCTACTAACCCTCATAACAGCAAGGCTTGCTGTAAAATACTCTTTGCTTATGTCTGATCCTACGCTGAAGATGCACATTGCTGAATTTGATGTGGTCCTTAGTTAAAGCCAGCTAAACCTTTGCACTAAGTGAATTGTCACACACACCTTATATACTCGCATGTGTTATATGAATACTGTAACACTGTGAGAGTGAACCAAACTGAGACATGATGACAACTTCTATTGTCAATTCCACTGATTTCACTTTGGCATTACTTTATCACAAATGATGGGTTCCCATCTGGCATTATCACAGTTGCAAATTGTTACAGCTACAGAGAACATGGAAGTCCTGTAATAACATGGCACAGCACCTGTTTCAATTTCAGTTATGACTCATGGCATCAGTAGAATGGTTGTGGTTGGAAGGGACATCCTGAGGTCAGCTGCTCTTCACTCCTGCTCATGCAGGGCCACCTAGGGCTGGTCGCCCAGGACTGTGTCCAGATGAGTTTAGGAGGATCTCTAAGGATGGAGACTCCATCACCTTCTTGGGCAACCTGTGCCAGTGCTCAGTCACCCTCCCAGTAAAAAAATAATTTCCTGATGTTCAGAGGGAACCTCCTGTGTTCCAGTTTGTATTCACTCCTCTGGTCTTGTAACTATCTGGACGCCACTGGCTCTGTCCTGTTTGCATTCTCCCTTCAGGTCTTTATGTACATTGATAGATCCCTCTGAGCCTTCTCCAGGCTGAACAGGTGTTATGATCAGGTTCTTAAAATTTTTAGCATGAGATGCCTCTGCCTGAATTAAGGTGGAAGTGTGACCATATGCCAAAGTCAGTAGTATGGATTTTGTTTAACAGCAAATGAGAGAGAGAAAAGAGAAAGAAATAGAACAAAGAAGAGGGGGAAGAGAAAGATAATGACAGAGACAGATTAAGTAGAAAATACCACCACTCTGTGGATCTCAATAGTGTCCTGTTGGTCCTGTCCTTCTGGTTTTCTTGGTGGTTCAATAGATTGATATACATTTGTGCCAGGTGGGAATGCCCAGGTATCTCCCCTGTTGGGTGGGGGACAGTTTTGACACAGTCTCACAACAGACTCTGGATCTGCTGCATCCCTTTGCATCACATGCAGTGCTCTGCTGCAAGGCCTCAGGAATCAGTCTGGGGAGCACTCTGGGGGGGCTTTGATGGATTATGACACCCCCTCAGCTGCCCCTCACATGAATGTCCCATGGATGTGGCCTTCCCGGGGTGGGGGGTTTTCCAGCTGAACCAGTTTGTGTGGGGGAGGATGGATGTTCAGTGTCTCTGACCAGAGTTAGGTCACACACCCAAAACTCTGCTCCCCCCTTGGCTGGGGGCAGCTTGAACAAACCTGGCCTCAGCAGATGAGCCTGTGGGCTGTGGCCCCCCCAGCCTGAACCCAGCCAGGATGATTTTCAGGACAGCTGCTGGCTTTGGTTATCTTGTGGATGTGTTGTTCTCCCTCAGCCTTGTTTGCTTTTCACTAGACCTGAGGTGACTGAGCAATACTGTCACCTTATCTTATCTCAGTTCCCTTAGGTGGCTTAACCCACAGTCCAAGGTTGCTCTCAGGAGGCATTATCACAGTGGGGTGCACTTCGGTGGTCACAGCTTCTGCATACAGTGTGCCCATAATGGGCAAAGCTCCTTCATAACAATGTTGCAGCCATTAACCATAACATTTCAGTCTCTGACACCAGGCCCAGCTCATTTGGCTTTTCCTCATAGGAGAGGTGCTCCAGGGCGTTCATCATCTTAGTGGCCTTTGTTGGACTGACTCCAGTGCCTCCATGCTCCTTGCATGAGGGAGTCCAGAACTACACACTTGATTAACTGCATGAGGTTGCTGTCAGCCCAGATTAAAAAAAAAACAACAAACCTTGTTGCAACAAGAACAAAATAAAACCCCCATACTTTCTGTACTAGAGAATCAATAATCCTTTTACAAGTATTTTGAAGGTTTACAGAGTGATATTGGACTTAAGCTGATTTCTGTAAACATTTTTTACCTGATATGATGAAATATAATAGAAATGGCTTTCTGAACATCTGAGGTGCACTATTGAGATACAGGCTGAAATTAACAGCTTTTCCATATAATCATCACTGAGTTCTAGAAATATACTTGGGATATCTAATAATCTGAGCAACTCTTATGTTGCTTCTGTTAAACTGCATGTAATATAAACTAACATTTTCACATTCTGTTGTGAAGTTTGTATTTCTGTATTTAGGCATGTGTTTAGTATTGAAATGTTCAAGAAAAGTCTGTCTTCTAGAAAATGAATTTGTAACAGCAAAAGATTATGCTAAGCAACATTTAAATACATTTTATTATTAAATCCCTCAACTCAAACTGATTTACCTATATTACTGAAATGAAATCATGTTTATAGCATTGCTGGCATACAAGTAGTTTCTTATCACTCCAGAGGGAAAATTAGCCACACTTCCTAAAAGTAAGAGAGAAAGCAGTGATCATCCAAGAAAACAGACCTGCATGAAGTGTGATTCATTCCAATGAAGAGCCTTCAGCTCCATATGTTTTTCACAACACCTCTGAAAATGAATTTCTTTAGTCCATGGTATACTCAGAAACAGATTTGGCATAGTTACTCTTGATGGTTTTGGAACACATTAATTCTAGCAAAAACCTTGTCAGCAGCGCTCTTGTGCCAGTAAGAAGAGGTGAAAAATTCATAGAAAAATGCCATGTGCATCTTCAGTAGTTATGAAAAGAAGTACATTATAGAAATGAAAATGTCTGAGTGATGCTAAGTAAACTGTCCTAAAACCTGTCTCAAAAATAATCACTTCTTATCTTGCCACACCTTATAAATTAAGACAAGAGCTGTTATTTCAAAATAATAGGTTTAGTCGTTTACTCTGTTTACCCATTTTAACAGTATAATTTAATTGATGGAAGCATTACATCACCATAATATTACTGCACCATAAAAGCTGCAACATCCCTCATGAGCATCTGGATAATATTGTTTCCTTAGACTAAGGACCACAAAACCAGATTTTTTTAAAATGTTTTTAAAGCAGTGTATAATTTAAAGTGGGAGGAATTTTCTGTCAGAAAGAGCACAATACTTTAAGCATAGAAAAGGGACACAGCATCCAGAGAATCAACAATTTGATGGGAACAATTAACATGTTAGTGCCACTTGGATGGATATTCAGTAGAAAGAATTAATAAAAGGGTGGGAGGAAACAGAAGGAAAAACACAAGAAGTAGGCACAAAAAGTAGGTAAAAATAGGAATTGAGGAGTTTTGTGAAGATGATGATGAAGACTCTTCTTCCCAGATCTTCATATTAAATTTTTCCCTGTTACCTCAGGGTTGGAGTAACTTCCACGTAAGTACTGTTTTCATACACTGAAGTATGTAGGGTAATGTGAGCATCATTCCCTGTCCACTGCTCTTTTAATCTCCCTTTATTCCACTGTCCTTGTGCCAAATACTCTGGGTGGCAGCACAAAAGTATTGTTCATCATCACTGCTTTATATAGAAAAGCATCACTCTCATTCTCCCATTGGCTGTCTCAGCCATGAGGAAAGGGTTAACATTTTCCTTTTCAAATGAATACCTACACTAAAGGAAGCCATAGGTGGCACCAGATGTTCAGTTTTGCATTTACTGCTCAGCCACCTTTTCAAGTCGTGGGCAGGCACTGTGAAAGAGCACAAGTTTTTAAAACTGGGCACAGGTACAACCATGTGCAGGTGAGACTGTGAAGGTCTGACACAGCAGCTATTGGGAGGTAAGCCCTGGGTTGGATGCATTCCTTGGAACAGGTAAAGGGCAGTCCACTCCTCTTCCAGTTCTTTGAATGTTCTAGATTTGTTCTATTCACAGCTTCACTCTGAGACAGCTACTGATGTTGTTCCTAATCCACAATACAAAAGGGACTTAGCTTGCTTAACTCTGGAAGCAGAAGTTGAATCAAAGTTTCACTGTTCTGCTACAGTCTAGAGAAAGCAGGGCAGTTTTCCTAGGGGGAAAGAATAGTACCTTAAAATTTATATGCGAAGAAACAGCAACAAGGATCAACAAAGTCTGTAACTCTTATAATTAATCAGTTTGGTGTTGCCAGAGATTAAATTTGGTCTAAAATTGAACTGCACATATTCAAGCACTAAGGATTTCTTCATAGGAATAACTTCTTCAAGTAAGTAAGTAGTTGTCTTGTAAGTAGTTTGTCAGTAGATGAGGTAACATTAAGTACCATGGCCCTTCTCAAATAACATATTTAACATGGATGGGTTTGTGTCAAGCTTTGAAATTGGAAAGTATGCCACAAATTTTGGCTTGTAAATTGATCCATCAGTGTTCTTGCCTTTTCAAGCTTTGCTCACAGTGACCTCTAGTGTGACTGGATGAGACAATGCAGTGGATCCAAGGCAGTGCACAAAGAACTTCATATGTGTTCATACTGTTACCAGGATGGGGCACGTGTCTGTGCCATCTGTTTCACTGTAGGACACACTGTGTTAAGCATGCAAAACATGAACAGGAAACCATGAACCCAAAAACATTCCTTCAGCCAAACCAAATAAAGAATTTAAAGATTTCTTCACTCCCGTGCCATTTTGATCAGATTTTTGTTTATCGAAAACTCCATGAATGGTTTGATAACTTATCAAAAACTCCATGAATGGTTTGGTAACAGGTTCAGATAATTTTCAGTATCCCCAAGTGCAAGAGATTGCTTTTACTTTCTGAAACCCTGCACTGGACTTCGTCTGAAAGATACAAATCAGAAGGAAGTGACGCAACAATTTCTGTAAGAACTGCTGTAAAATGTAGATTCTTCAAACCCTGTCCACACTATAGCTACGAATTAACTTCAGTTGTTAAGAATTGACATCAATATATTACATATATTTTCTTCAGCCAAGTACATTGAAGTGACCATTTCCCTCCTCTCTTCTGCAGAACAATTTGCATGAAATAGGGGCAGGAAAAAAGCTCTAAAGCAAAGATTTTTCTGTTTGGTTTCTCCAAAATTGCAGGAGAAAAAAGTGGAGGATATAATTATAGGAAGTAATTTAGTAGGAAATATTACGTATTAAAGTGTTTGGGAATGTTAAATTAAAATTTGGTAGTTAGAGAGAATTTAGAATTAGCTAATTCAATCCTTGACTATTAAGAATTAAAGCTGTAAGCATATTCACACATTTCAGAAGGAAGTAATCTTGGGCTTACTTTGGACAAATAGAGATGACCATTCCTTTTTCAGACAAGTTCACGTGGCTTGAAATATAAACCCTCAATACTTGGCAAAAGACCCTGGAAGTTTTTTTTCTATAAACTACTTTCTGTCCCTCCTAGGATTACACCTGGTACATGGCAGCAAACATGGACATGTTGTTCTCTAACCACAAAACATTACATATGAATTGCTGTCTGAAAAACTGCCTTGCTACATCTCAGTTTTAGGCATGTTTAAGGTAAAAGAATTCTGTACTAGAGATTACGCAGAATACAATTAAGGTTTCAAAAATGTGCAAAAACTGTCATATTGAAAATTTAATTTCTGACATGAAGTATATGCTATTAGTCATATCAGATCAAATTCTGTCATATTGTAGCTTTGGGGATTTAGTCAGAAAGCAGGACTTGCTTGTGGTAACCATTTCCTAACATTCCACGTTCAGGTAAGGTGAATTCTCTTTGCACACTCATAAAACCCTAGAATGCCTTTAATGTCTCAGAAGGGACATTACAGATCATCTAGTTCCAATGCCCCTGCAATGGGCAGGGATGTCATCCACTACACCAGGTTGCCCAGAGCCCCATCCCTGGAAGTGTTCAAGGCCAGGCTGGATGGGCAACCTCTTCTAGTGCCTCACCAACCTCTGAGTAAAGAATTCCTGCCTAATATTCCCCCTTGTCCTATCACTATTGACCTGTATAAAAAGATTCTCTCCATGTGTTTTTAAGCTCTAAGCTTTTTAGATACTGGAAGGTGGTGCAAGGTCTACCTAGAGCCTTCTCCAGGCAGAACAGCCCCAACTCTCAGCCTGTCTGCACTAGAGGTGCTCCAGCCTTCTTTGCTGGCTGTGCCTCTTTGGATGCAGCCTAGGCCAGGCTTGGCCTTTTGGGTTGCAAATGTGCGCTGCTGTGGCATGTCCAGCTTTTGTTCCACCAGAATCCCCAAGTCCTTCTCTGACAGGCTTCCTTCAATGAATTCTTCCAGTCTCAATTCACGGCAGGGATTACCCCAACCCCAGTGCAGCACCTTGCACTTGGATTGTTGAATTTATGATAATCTCCTGGACCCACTTCCTAGGTCCCTCTGGATGGCATCCCCTCCTTCTCTTGTGTCAAGGAGTTCTTAAGTGGAGAATTCCAGAATTATTACCTGCAAAGTTCACATTATTGACTGTCAGTTACAAGGGTTCAGTCAATTTAAAATGCATACTTAAACCTCTGTTCTTTGTCCATTAGGCTATCTTCCCAAAAACTTTTAAATACAATTTTCTGCCATATTTCATATGTAATAAGAAAATGGTATTTTCTACTGTATTTCACATTTAAAAGCTTGTTCAGATTTTATTTATACATGCCAGTACTCCAGTTGTGTTGATTAACATCAATAGAACTGGAATTCAGTAAATTAACCGTGCCTTTAGCTGGCATTAAAGGGAGTGTAAGGACAGATTGCAGCTCTTTAATAATGCTTTTCAATAATGTTTTATCTTAGCAAATTGAATAATCTAATTATTCTCATGATGCCAGATGTAGTCAGACTGTGTTCCTGCAGGATGGTGTTGGTCAGTTTGAGGTATTTCAACATCTTCCCAATCTTGTCTGCAATTAGGACGTGTCACACACGACTCCCACCAGGTGGCAATAAAACCTCTTCATTCTTTAAAGCATTTGCAATTATTTTCGATGGTAGAAATTTCTGTGGTGTACTAACTAGAGGGGGGAAGTCGTGATTTCTAACAAGACGATAGAAAATTATTTTTCTAAACTCTCAAGGTACGAATGCTTACAAAAAGTCTGGGAACAGACAGCAGCGTGCTGGGCAATAGTCATTGTTGTGTTCTTAACAGCTATTTCAAGGTAAATACAAGTAATATATTCCACTTGGTTCCTGCGAAACTGAAATAATTTTGTCTTTTGATGAAACTGTAGAGAGCAGACAGTGTGAAATGCTAATTTACTAGTGGGAGCTTAAAGTTCACAGAAGGCTCACAATTATAGTTCATATTTAGACTGATCAAATTCACATCTTTCACTACAAAAGAAGTATTCTTTTTAGACTTAATCCAGGTGTGTTTCTATAAGTGCTGTACAGCTGCTATATTCCTATCCTGTATTTCTATTCCTATCCTATTTTGAAGGAGAAGTGGTGAAGTGCCAGTAGCATAACCTGCATAAAGATGCACTGATTTGCCCCGTACTTTTCTTTGATAGTTTCTGACTTATATTTCTCACCCCGTTCATCCTGATTCCTTGCAAAAATCTCTTTTCCCCTTATTTCTTAATGATAAATTATATTTTTCTGCTTTATGTATTACATCACCCTTGATTTTACATAATTTTTGCATCCAAACAGGCCTTAGTATGATGAGTAGCACAATGATGCAACTTTGGCCTGAAATTTTACACACTTTCTGGTGCAAATTTTCTTTCTAATTTTGAAACCGTTAATGTACAGGGCAGATTAACAGACTCAGTGTGTCAAGTTGACCCTGGCTAAATGTGAGGTGCTGGCTACAGTCACTCTATCACTGCACTCAGCTGGGCAGGGGAGACAAAAGGAAGGGCTCATGGGTCCAGATAAGGGCAGGGGGAGATCACTCACCAGTTACTCTCATGGGCAGAACAGACTCAACTCGGGGAAAAATTATTTTGATTTATTACCTATCAAATGAGAGAGGGACAATGAAAAAAACCCACTCTTGGGCTCCACTCACGTATTCTCCACCTTCTCCCCACAGCAGCACAGGAGGTCGGGAGACTGCAGTCAGTTTGTCACAGGTCATCTCTGCTGCCCTTTCCTCCTCAGAAGGAGAGCTCCTCACACTCTTTCCCTGCTCCAGTGTGGAGTCCTTCCTCCAGGACACTTCTCCAGCATGAGTCCTTCCCATAGGGTGCCTGGGATCAGGACTGAATTGCTGCCTTGACTCAGGCCACACATTTGCCCTTTTCTATAGCTCTCTTTCTTTATCTACAAGAGCTACTTAACTGCCCTTCTAAAGGACTTCACAAATTGTTAAATAAGGCAAAGATTTAGCAAAAGTTACTATTGCTCTTTAGGCAAAATTATATATCTGAAGAAAAGGCCATCCAAGCTTGTGGACACACAAACTCTTCACGTATTATGAAACATTACAAAATTTATAATATATTACATACTAGCAAAAACCCATTTAAAAATTAACCTCATGTTCTTAGTTAAGCTTAGTTACTTGTACTTGCATCTGTCCCCACTTAGATTGTTCACAGTTAAGAACACAGAATTTGATATTAAAGGCTACAGTAATATTTTTTCCTATCTCCTTCTCCCCCCACAAAAATGTCACCAAAACCCCCCAAAGCAAACAGCTCTGCAGAACAGTATCTGGCTTTTGGTACAGACCATTTGTTCCTCTCCAGTGATAAATGCATTTATAATGCACTTGCATCAGTCACAGGTACAGCAAGAGATACACTTCTGAGATACACTTCCTAGAAATACCGCTCTTGATGAACAAATAAATAGTGTAATTCCAGCTTTCATAAAAAGGAATACCAGAATATTTTCAACATATGACAAGATCTGCAGTTCTCTGTTTGCATTTCACTGTTTTCCCCAACATACTAATCAGAGGATACCATTATATTCTGTATTGAATTCAGAATTCATAGGTACATTTCACTGAAGGAGATAACCTAGTTTTCTGAATGAAATTAGAATTTATTAACACAGCTTCAAACAAACAAGTTATGACATTTCCCACATCTCACTAGTGATAATTGTCTTCAGTCTGTCTCCTGCTGACTTTGTTAACAGAAAATTAAGCTATTGAAAAAAATCACTCAATGATTACAAAAAAAATTACTGGGGGAGATTCAAACCCATTTCTCTACTACTTGTATCCCTATACTACTTCAGGAGCCACTTTACTGTAATTGATCCAGGAAAGATTAAATAAATGAGTCCAGATATTCAAAGACAGTCTGTTACAGTTCTTCACTTATTTTATCATTACAATGATTCAAATAAATTGGGAAAAAAAAACCCAAAACCAAACCACCCAAGAATTTTACACAGTATGTTACATTTTATAGAGCTAATCTATGATCCAGGATAGGTCAATAACAGGATGGATCAAGAAGCCAAAGAAGGATGAAGAATAACTGGCCGTGTACTAGTACATAGGGGATTACAGTAGATTAAAAAATGATAAATCAGGAATGTCATTCTGTTTCAGATAAAAGCAAGTTCCATTGTGGCATGCAAGGCATACAGGAGGTAATCCGTTCACTACTCAGGCTTGTAAGGCCACAGCTGCCACACTTCAAAATCCAGGTCCATAATTTGGAAAGAGACAAGTCACATGTGCAGACATGGATAAAGTCTAGTGGAGAGCAGTGAGTCAGAAACCCAGATGGAATTTAGGGAAAAAAATGTGGGAAAATTGGTCTTTTAGCCTTGGCAAAGAAGATACTTCAAAATGTGTGAAATGTTTTGCAAAGAGAATGTTTTTTAGTACTCAGAGGGGTTAGAACAGAAAGTAATAATTTGCAGCATATGAGATTCAGATTAGATATTAAAACTTTACAAGACACTGTAGCAGGCCATCTGTACAACCATCATGAGAGGGGTTTTTTAAGAGGAGGCAATACAAACTGCTATAAGGGATATCCAGGTATTAGGAATAATGCTTCAGAGAACAAGATAGTTCAGATAATGTATCAACATTTTGTCCAACTTCGAGATTTTTATCAACATGTCTTTATTATTCAGATTACCACACTTAGTGAATCACTCTTCTTTTAAAGAAGTTTTGAGGAAGTTCAGAACATTGATAAGTACTCAATTCCAATTGCATGTTGCAATATATCACTTTTTAAAGGTATGGTATTTAGGATATTCCCTTATTACTTCCTACCTCTGTTAATGTCACTAAGATTGGTGAGAAAACCTAAAAAGCTTTTTCTGCTGGACACAGCTAAGACTACAGATAGAGACTTAGTAAGAGCCAAATTTAGATATCCAATCAGCATAATGCTTTGCTAGCACAATGTTTGACAATATTCACAGTTAGCAATTTGAAAGCAAAAAATACATCAGCCTTTTATTTTTTGTGGCTTTGTTGACATACTTATGTGAATCGTTGCATTAATTAAGCTTCATGAATAGAGATCTGCTCTTTACACATGATCAAGGTGTCATCTGGTCTTAAGATAAAACTTTCCATAGCAGAGTGGGAATAAGAAACAAATCTTCAAGAAGCTCTTGGGGCACAGGATAAAAAAAAAGGACCAATTTAATTCTTGAGTTAGACTCCCTTTAGTTGTCTAAGCTAGCATTTTAGTGGAGTGAGAGAGGGCAGGGAGGGTTGTTCTTTTTTAAGTTATGTTTTGTGGTTTCACCCCAGGCAGAGCTGCTTTCTCACTCCCTCAGTCAGCAGGATCAGGAAGGAATTGAAAAATAAAAGCTGGAAAACTCACAAGTTGAGATAAAGGCAGAGTAACAGGGAAAACAAAAGCCACACACACAAGCAAAGTAAAGTGAGGAATTAATTCACTGCTTCCCACGGGCAGGCTGGTGCTCAGCCATCTCCAGTACAGCAGAACCCATCACGTGAAATGATGATTTGAAAAGAGAAACAAAGGCAAACACCATCACTCCAAATATCCCCCCTTACCTACTTCTTCCCCAGCCCACTCATCTACTGAGCATGATGTCTCATGGTCTGCATTATCCCGTTTGTCAGTTTGGGTCACCTGTCCTGGCTGTGCCTCCTCCCAGCCTCCCATGCACCTCCCAACTTCCCTGCCAGAGTGGAGGGTGAAAAAGCAGAGAAGGCTTTGGCTCTGTGTAAGCACTGCTCAGCAATAACAAAAACATCTCTGTGTTATCAACCCTGTGTTCAGCACAAATCCAAAACATAGCCCCACACCTGCCACTGTGAAGAAATTTAACTCTACCCTAGCAAAACCAGCACATCCTTAAGATTAAAAAGGTTATTTCATAAAAATGCAATTTGGGGTTCGCAAAATCTTTTTGGCTATAAATTTTTAACTCCCCTAAAATCTTTCCCTTGGGCAATTCTCAAAGTCTTTAGAATCTGCTAGGACTTTTTATGGTTAGGGCCCAAGTCACTCGAAATGATTCATAAAAGAACACAGTCTATGAGGGAAAGTTACCTAAATAATTCAATACTGTTTATGCCCTTTGATAGGTACATGAGGAACAGAGAATGCCTTTGGAGGTTTCGTTTCATTTTCACTTTGGGCAAGAGAACATTCCTTTTTTGAAGCAGAGAAATACTTTGCCTTACACTGCCTCATGTCTGGCACCACAAAGTGTTTTGTACACACTGTGCTTGACTCATTCCATGTGAGGAAGAAAGGCTCCTGTAGGAGATAGGCAGGCTACATTCCAAATGCAGTTGTACTGACATCCTAAATAAATAATAATAAAAAAAAAAAGCTAGGGAAATAATGCAGAAATTCCAAGCACATCCGGTTGCTTTATGAGCTTAACCTTTTTTAGCAGATTAAACACATTTCAAACACTGAGCTCTGGGGTATGAATAGTGTTCTCTTTGCTTCTTCTTGCCCTGCAGCCTTCTTAGATGAGCTTTGGGAAATTGGAAAGACTGCACAGAGAGAGAATTAATTTGCACGCAGGATCTGCAGCCTAAATTTGTCATCCTGGCAGCCCTCTCTTTTTGAAGTAAATCATGAATCGTCACCAAGGGAAGAGGCACAGAGGATGAAGTCCATGTTACAAAGTGCTGTGGCTGGAGCCAGCCTTCGAGAGTCCCCATGGAGACTGGCCACGGTGCCCCTGGAAGCAGCACATCCACCAGCCCCTGGGCTGTGAACAACCAGCTCATGCACAGTGTGAGCTGTGGGGCCTCAGTTTGGTCACCTCTATGGCTGACTGCCCTTTCCTCCACTGTACATCCCTTGTATCTTCTCACAGCCTAATTTGCTGATACCTTCTGCCATCAGCTTCCCACTTGATCTGCTTGAACCCACTATGACATTACTGTGGCTAGACAACAACTGAGAGCATTTTTCAGTAATACCATCTTATGGCAGTAGTCACAACACTTTCATACTGTTACTGTTTATCTGAGCCTGCAATTACACAATTTAATTAAATTTTGTTTGACATGCATCTCTGTTTTTTCTTAGTCATTTTTTGCCATATGACTCCACCCTCCATCATGAAATGGTACTGGCAATCTCCACCAGCATGTATTGCTGTTGGCCTAGAGGGTTGGTGAAGGTCCCTTCCAACTGAACTGCTCTATTCTAGTCCCAATTATTTTTCTAAAGAAAAAAGGGGGCCATAAGAAAATGTAAGTGCACTCCATGTTATTTGGACAGAAGTCTATATTTACACATTCTTAATTACTCAAGTTGTTACTGAACTCTGAGCAGTGTACTGTAAGGCAATAATCAATTTGGTACCTTTTCTAAGGACAAACATTGTAATGACAGAGCTAATGTCATTAATCCTGTCTAAACTTTCTGCTTATTGCAGCCTCTTTTATTGAACTTAGGTGAAATTGCCTTTAAAATGGTATAAGGAGACCAAAACTATATGGGCAATTGATATAATTTTTTTCTCACCATAATATTAATTATACCTGAGGCAATTAATTTTTAAACTTGAGAAATATTTTCTTTTTTCTCTGTTGCATATTAAGCTGTCATTTAACAGAAACTAAAAATACTTAACAGAGATTAAATATACTTTTATTACACACAAAAGCATCCAAGTTCTGCACCACCAGAAACCAGACAGCAAGGAACAATTGAAGTTATTTTGCTTCTGAGCATTTACAAGAATATGATAGTATAGGATGAGTTTTGGTATCTTCACTGAGTATGGTAATGCATCTCTAGGATGAGTAATGAAAGGGGTCATTTCATCTTCCACAATGTAAACTCCCTGATTCCAGTACCTTTGGTTTGCAACTGCTCTTATCCAGTTTCTACCTTTAAAGAAAATACCACATTCAGTATTCAAAGTCCTGCTCTGTCTTTGAAGAGAGCTGCTTCCAAGTGAGAAACAGCAGATCTTACACATCTGTGCTCGGTTGCATACTGCTTTCCAAAGATAAACAAATCTTTGTCTTGTTTTCTCTTTTAATATGGAAAAGGGAAGGAATTTATCAGACTATCTGGTCACTTCCCTATCACCCTTTACTTCTTCTCCAAGGTCAACTTTATGAAAGCAACCCTTTTCATTCTCTAAGAAACCTACATCCAGGGGAATTCCTCAACATTCCCCTCAAACAAAGACCTTGCATGACAGCAGTAGAGCATTTATTGATTTTGAATACTGATTGAAGATTTACATCAGTGTGCATAACAGAAACTGTGGTAGATCTTAAATGGCATTTCCAACTAGCTGCTATCCTTTGAAATGATGCATAACCTTGTATCATGTCCTGAACCTGCAGTTTTGAATCCATAGGTGCAAGAAAAGTTCACCTATGCTCTAAACATATAAACTGCTGTAGCAGTACTAAAATGTTCTGTATGATTAAATTCTGATATTAATTAGAAGATCATAAAGGGTATATTCATTTCTTTTTCCCTTTGCACGTTAAGTTCTATAAGAGGGATGCTACAACCCAAGAGCTCATGAACTTACATAATATTATCAATATATACTATAAGACTTGTCTTCAGAAAGTCAAGGTGGTCATTAGCAACTCATTCTTAAAAAGAAAGAAAAAAGAATCATGAAGAGAAAAAATGGTCCACCAAAATGTCATGATTTTAACAGCCATGTTTAGAAGCCTTTTTCCATCAAAGCTCTGACTAGCTCAATGCATCACATAGTAAAGCAAGCGTGAGTGAGCCACGAGCACACATCCTCAGAGAATTCCTTCTAAGAAGTATAATGGCTGTTATTTTTACACTTTTAATCCCTAGCCTCTCCTTATTACAGCTAATCATCTCAGCAAACGCATTAAAGAGGGCTCTGCAGGTAGTGTAGCATGAGAAATCAATTGTAATCCAAAGCACTAGTGCTTGCTTCTATAGCAGCATCTTTGACCACACATGGGTTAATATATCGTGAATCTTCCATTTTCCCTTTTGTGTTAACCTGAGTCAAATGCTTTATTCCCATATTCCACAGCATAGTCATTAACTTCATCTATTTATATTGTCATTTTTAATTTGATAGGTGACTGCACAGCAAGGCAGCTTTTAACCAAGTCAGCTGTACATAAAGCCTATAATAAATCCTAATTTCAGGATGTATATTCCCAGAAGACTCTTCCCCCTCTATTAAGGAATAAGTGACTTCTCTAAAACAGGTGCAAAGAAACATTAAAGGTGCATAGATATCTGCTCAGACACGTGCTGACACACAAAAGAAAGGAATATTGTACAATCTATCCAGTACAATACAGAAACACAAGTTATGATTGTTAAACTACATATTTCAACTCTTAATTGCAGTCTACTTCCTTAAGCCGCTATTTATACCTGTGCATGTTAATTATTCCCTATTAAAAGCAAGAATTTGTAACAGATGCTATTTCTGGATATTATGCCATCACCCACCTAAGGCAGAACCCATCACCAGGGTGAGAAAGATTGGAGAACATCTCCAATAAGATACACCAAACTGAATTTGTCATATCAGTGTTTTGACCATTTGTAAAAGAAGATTAGATTCTGACTATGTGTTGTTGTAAGAATTTATACAATGCACACACAACTCTTGGTAGGTGGGGCAGGTTCTGACCTTGGCCAAACCTTTACTGGTCCCACCTTGTGAGCTGTGGGACACCCCAGCATCACTTCCCCTTTGGTACAGCAGACATGCACCCTGTGTTTTGAAATTCAGCAGCATGGTAGGTGATTTTTTTTTTTTTGGCATGTGTTGGTGCCACTATAAATTTTGTACACAGCTGCATGGCAAGACAGATTCTCTTGGGGTGTGTAAAAGGCACCTCTGCTCCAGGGCCAAGGTAACCTTGCCAGAGATTCACCCACAATTCAGAGAGGGAGCCCAGGCACCCCATACACAGACACTTAGCAGCCAGATCTCTGAGCAAGACACATCTCAAGTACAGAAAATCAGGCCATCTCTTTCCAGCAAGCTTGAATCTGAAAATAGTGTTTCTTAAAAAAACTTAAATGAATGCTAAAACATGACTGTTTTAAATGCAAATCCACTTCAGGTTTCACAATGCCACAATAACTTAGAAGAAAAAACCTCATTCCATTTCAATGACTCCAAATCTCCCAGGCTTTCTGAAGGAGATGTCTTGAATCCAACTTTTCTAGAAAAATCATTTCCATAAAAGATCACACCCAAATCCTTTAAAGTGCATAATTATAGTCAGCCAACTTAAGGTTCCCCCTAAAAGAAATTTTCTCTTGCTTGTCCTGAGCAGTATTAACATTCATAATAATCAGTGCTGTAAGAAGTTTTAAATATAGCCATATATTGTACATAATTGTTGTACTGTTGCTATGCACTATTATATAACTGCCTGCAGATGGCTGCATTTCAATGGGAACAAACACACTGTTTAAAAAAACCCCCCGTTCTCTGAGTGTGTATTTCTGATTTCTAAATAATAGTATTGATAATATTAACAATAATAACAGCAACAATAAAAAAATCAATGCACCGCTTTTACATTTACAGCAGCAAATAGGCCGGTCCCTTCTGTGTGAATCAGTTTCAAATGTGCTCTAGGATATTTTTTTAATAAAAGA
Source organism: Euphonia xanthogaster (assembly GCA_034509185.1). NCBI lineage: Eukaryota > Metazoa > Chordata > Aves > Passeriformes > Fringillidae > Euphonia > Euphonia xanthogaster. The sequence continues at coordinate 59,539,370 of JAYDZK010000202.1, read as the reverse complement.
ATGTAAAAGCTTAAGGCATTACAAAAAGAACTGAAGCTTTGAAAACTTCTCATGCTTTGAGTTTTAACAGAGCACCACCACTGTTTATAAGAGATTTTTATTAGGATTAAAAGGCAAATTTAGAGCAAGGAGTCTGATTTTCTTCTGCTAGTCTGCAGGATTAAAGCTCTTTAAAATGAGAATATAAAAAATGAATTAACTTTTCAATTATGGCCTGTCCTTGAAATTTTATTTTGCTTTCTACTTAATATAGTTACTGCAGCATGAGTGCAATAAAGTCAAAGTGCTTCTAATTCAAAATTGCATCATTGTAAAGTTACCAGAAGGTTTTTAAGGCATTTTTGAAGTGTTGTTTCAAAGAGTCAGTTTTATTCCTCCTGAAATAAATGAAGAATTTGCATTGATTTTTAAGGAATTCAGAACAGAGCCGAGTATTTTCTTGCTGATGTCTCACACACCACTTTTCAGATCCAATGCTTCAGTCTGCTCTACCAGTCACTAATAGCAGAGGTAGGAAGCTGGTAACACACTAGCCAAACAGTCAGTAGTAATAAATCAGCTGATAGCTGGGCAAAATACTTCTCTTCCTTTGCAGACATCTTCTGTATTTCACAGCTCCACACTCTGTGTTGTTCAGAAGCTTCCCACATCAGCAGCGACACCACAGTCACCAGGATATATCAGGATTAATTTTTGGCCAACCCACCGAATTCCAGTGTGAACTTGGGCTTGACCCAGTAGTTTTCTTCTAGTAAGATACAACACTGCTGTAAATAAACAGGCAAACAAAAACCAGGCCAGATGATCAATCTTTGCTTTCACCTAATATGCCAGTCTTTGGCTATTCCATGACCACTAACAGCACTTGTTCTTTGGGGATGGGACCATCTTTACAATACATCTGTGCAGCACAGAGAGTGCAGTGCGTCCCTCAGCTTCTAAATATTAGTGGATATCAAAGTCCAAGCTCTCAAAAGAATGCTTTAGGGTTTATGGAGCAGTGGTTGCTCTCCAGCTGAATGGAAGAGCAGGTATTAGAGCCATGTCTGACAGGAGGATAATATTTTTGACTCTCTGCAGACAAGATAATCACCTTGCTTTTAAATTAAATCAAATTCATGTTAAATAATAAAAAAGAAACATTTAAATTAATGAAAAATACTGAGAAACAAAGTGCTAACTAAGATATAAACTATACTTTCTTCTTTATTTTCAAGTAATTTCAAGTGAAAATTATTTATTAAGAAAATCTTTTGCCTGTAACAACCCTATGCACCTACCCATTACAAGCAAATCCTATACAGAACATCCTGCCTTTTTTCAGAACACAACACTGCATCCTTGCACAACACATAACACTGATATAACACCATGCACATATTATTTATGAGCTCCAATTTTCTCTTTTCCTGACCAGGGCCAGAACTAAGGCCCCAGATTCCTACTCTTATGAACAATTAGATAGCAGCTGAAGCATAACAAGCTGCTTATTCTGGTTTCATTAATCCAGACTTGGAACACAGCCACTAATAAATGTCTTGGCATTTTTTAAAAGCCTAAGTATCAAACATTTGTACCTGAAATTTTCTTAGAAAATGGTAAAAGTTAACTATATGAAGTAATTAACACCAACTGGGACATTCAATTTGTATTGATTTTAAAATCAAAAGTGGCATTTTCTCTTATAGAGAAGGAACTTCGGGGGTTATTCTGGCTACAAGAATTCCTTTAGGTCTTGTTTGAAATGCCTCCCTTTGGAAAGAGATTTAAGTGTTGCTTCACACCACCCAGCAATGCATATTCCCTTTTAATCTCATAAGGTTTTTCTGTTTAATTGCCTTGACTGTTAAAATGTGCATTCCAATTTGGATTCTAATAATTCAGTGTGGCCACCAATAGTTAGTTTTATCTGCAATACTGAAGTGTTCCCTTCTCAAATTTCTGTGCCTGTGATGATGCTGCCCTGAGCTCTCTGCTGACCTCCATCTACCTACTTTGAGCATGTTATGAGGCTGATGTGCGTTTCTTGGATATTGTGATTCTGTTCAAACCTCTTTTCCCATAGCCATCTTGTCTTTTTAAACTAAGTACAAACCTAGCACTACAGCAGCAGCAGCAACAGCAAAACAAATGGAGTGGTAAACTTGTTTGTTTTCTCCTCGATTTGAGGCCAGTTTACACAAATTCTGCATAAACCATCAATATAACACTGAGCCAGTTATCATGACTGTTCCCAGTCCCTGAGGTCTTGGTGCTTGGCTCACAGAACACATTTCTGCTGCATTCACTGGGTCATCACTGAATCTGGATCAACAGAAATATAACCACGGACAGCATTTTAGTAAAGGTGCGTTCACAGCCGATGCACGGAGTCAGTCTGGTTTGGAATCCCCAGCAAAGCCTGGGCCCGGGAGCTTCAAGCTGATATTCTCTTCCTTTCTGACAAAAGAACGAGGTTTTAAATGGCATCAGGATTTACAGGCGTCCGCAGCTGAGCTGATCTGACAACTCCGTGTCTAATTCTTGTGTGACATAAAAAATTAAATGGGTCCATCCCCTGGGCACTCTGTGCCGGACGTGCCCGCACCTGCTGAAGCGGGGACCGAGCGAGGGGACCGGGTGCCCGTGGCGTGCGGGGCGGCTCTCCCGGAGCCGCAGCCCCCCGGTCCATCGCGGCCGCGCTGCCGAG
>JAYDZK010000202.1:59512967-59536100 GCA_034509185.1 Euphonia xanthogaster | reverse complement strand
TCCCCCGCAGCCATCAGCGGGCCGGGGCGCGGCCGCGGAGGGGCCGGGACAGCTCCGGGGGCTCCCTGTGCTCCCCACCCCCCCGGGAGCCGCGGCACGGCGGCATGACGGTCCGGAGCATCCCGGCGCTGCCGCCCGCCCCCCTCCCGGGCCGTACCTGCGGTGCCGGGGGTCCCCGGGGCAGCCTCCGGCGCTGGCACCGGCCCCTGCAAGCCGGGTCCTGCTGGCAAGGATGTTCACGGAGCGAACCCGAGGCCTGCCCTTGGAGGGCTGGCAGGATGAGGCCTTTTTTTTTTTTTTCAGGGTGCTGGCTGGCTGATATTTACATAATATCTCTGCTTAAATGTGACCTCGTCCCTAATTGGAGGCTTCCTTTCCATTTTCTATGGCAACACGACAGAGCAGATCACTCCAGTGGGCTGGATCAGAGGCGTACCTGCACACACTAATTTTTCTCTCTTGGTTCCCCATCAGGACTGATTTGTTCTAGTGGATGGATGAGATTTTAAAAAAAGTTATTTCCATCAGCCCTTAAAGCAATGGCTGAGCCTGCAAGTCACTGCAGATTTACAGAATCTCTGAATTAAAGGAGGATGAACACAGGCTTAACTAACTAGAAAGAATTATTTTTGTTAGGTATTTATACATTTACTAGCCTTACAAATAACTTCCATGCACCACACTGCTTAATCAAAACAATCATAAGAAATTATGTTAATGATAACTGACTGTATTTATTTATTTTAGGATTAATAGAATTATTAGAAGAAGAAAGAAAAGAAATCCTAGCAAATTCTGTAAGGGGGAAGGAACTGAGACCCACTTCATTCAGAGATTTGTTTTGCTCAATGAGATCCCTGCTCTATGCTTCGAACCCATCATATTTACACTGTACTGACTCTTCTTACACAGTTGGTCTCTACTGACAGTAGTAGATTCTTGATGTGCCTACATATTTATGTAGGAGTTGGGTTCTGTAATGCTTATTAGGATCTGCTGCGTTTCATCTCTGCGAGATGCCAGCTTCGGTTTCAGGTTTTACATGGCAAAGGGTGAATATCTTTGTGTTGGTTTTCCAAAACCTGCTGAAAATAAGTGTTTTGTGATTGTAAGACACGCTAATTCATGGTGCATTTAGGCAGGAAGGTTTTTCTAAAGACATTTTGCCTTACTTATCTTTTGACATGGTGTTTTTGTTCTGCATTGAAAAAACACGTCTTTTTGTTAATAATGCTAAAATTAGTTACTGTGATACAAAAGCTGGGATACTTTGTATGGCTTAGAACATTTGTTTTCTGTCTCTGCTCTGTTTCTACTTCTTGGTTCACTGGGATGACTTTGTTTCTTGCACCTGAGGTAGTGTGGAGTCTTTTGAGGTTTGAGCTTTTTGTTTCTGGATGGGTGCACGTAGTTAGGTTGTTAATACTAATCTAATCTTTGAGTAGATATATTGGAGATTCAAACAGAAGGGCCAAGAACCTTGGATCTTGTGGAAGAGGGGATTCTTATGGGTGGAGAGACCACTGTTGGGAGAGGTACTCTACAAGTTCAAGGAGGCCACTCCTGGGACTCCTTCACTGAGGCACTGGGGCTCGTCTGTTGCAGGCTGACACAAGTACTGTAAGAGGCCATTGGTGTAGAGATTTGCCTAACATATTGAAGTTCTCCTGCATGTAGATGAAGGCTTTTTATTTCCATTTGCTCTTTGGAAATGCTTTGCTCCTAGCAATGCTCTCTCATTGAGAGAGAGCATTCTCTTTAATTCTCATTAAATGAATGCTCCTTTAGTGTCTTAGGTTGTTGTTACGGGAATGCAGGAGTTGGAAATGTCCTCGAAAGAGGCCATGTGTTGAACCTGAGGTATAAATGAGGCTTGAACTGAAAGAGATGTGCTCTTTACAAATGTTAATTCCAAGTCACAGTGATGGAGCAGAGGTTTCTTAAGATTCTTCTCCCAGAGGTCCAGCTCATTCAAGCTCATGTTTTGTTTTCCATAGTTAGCACCTTTATGTCCACAGCACCATCTTCATTGCAGTTTATCCCAGCTCTGCTGTCAGTTTCTGCCTTTAATTATAATTTGTCTGTATGCAAATGTTTATAGTTACTTCCATGTATAGATTTTCTTTCTTGTAGAACATTTTGGTTGGATTGTGGTAGAAGATGGGAGATGTAGGAGTAGCAAGTACATGAAGAAGGAAATGGGCCTGGGCTGTATTTCTGGATTGTGCAAGGCCAAATGGAGCTGGCATAAATACATGTCAGGGAGCAGAAAATACTGAAGAATGTGAAATTGGATTGCCCTTTGTATAAAAGCAAAGTTGGATGCATGCTGCCTCTGTGTAAGAGGATATTTGGTCAACTGATTCTTGCATCTCCATTTATTAATGTTGAAACAAAGTTGCTCTGCCATCAGTCAAAGGAAACATCAAACCCTTCCTCATGTCCTTGTCTGTAATCCTGATTTTTTTTCTCTCAACTTTCATTAACTCTGTTCTGCTGAATTTAGAAGGCACAATATTCAGAATATACACAAAGCCTTAATTGCAGCTTTGTGTACTGATATGCACAAACACATTCCATCTCTTGTTTCTCATTAAAAAAATCCATATTTAGAACAATTGTTTATTTAGGGTACTTATTGCAATGTTACTCAGCATTAGCAAGGAAAATCCATTTCATGGTCATTGTTTTCTCCACATGTTACAATAAAATATCTTCAGTTAATGATCTAAAAATGTGGAGTTTTTTCCATCTTGGGAAGTTACACTCCTGTATGCAAATTTTGTTTCTTCTGTTTAGTTGTTGCTAAGGTTTTTTAAAATAGCAAACTTTATGAGCCCTAACTTCAGTAATAGGGAAAAATCAATAGTAGTTCAATCAAAGTGATGCAGATTCATCGTCAGTGTGGCAAAATGGAACCACAGTAGTAGTTTAAACTAATTTTTTCATTCATTCCTTTTTTCCATGATACTTCCATCCTTTGCACATTATTGTAAATGACAGAACTTTGGCAGATGGAATGCTTTTGTAGGCCTTTCTTAGAAATCACTAAAACTTGGTTGGTAACTTCCTTACTTGCAATATTTCATCACTTTGTTTGTCTAATAAGAATGGCAGATGAAGAGAAGCTTCTGCCATGTGCGGTGGTGGGTGAGGTCTTCCCCTTTTCCTCCCAACACAATCCAAGCTCATCGATCTGGCATTTAATTCCACAGCTGCCTTTGGATTTGATGCATTCTTTCTTGACCATATAGGCTCTCAAACACATGCATAAATGCACATGAAGAGCCAGATGTATTTGGGAGGCTTCCACCTGGAGCTGTTAAGTTGGACAGGAGTGGATAATGCTTGATGTAGTGAGGAATACAGTGGGAATTTCCTTAGTTTATTTTTGCTCTGTTAGTTCACAGAAACTTGTAGTCAGTCTGTATCTTATTAACAATGGGCAATTACATGTTGATGAAGACAGAGATACAGAGTGGTAATTTCCAATTTATCTTCAAATCCTTGGTTTTAAGAGAGGGTTACCTAAAGCACATTTTATAAAAACATAAACATACGTACACATGAAGTTGTTCTGGTGTTTTCCTGTTAACATGCTGAATAATCCAATAAACTGAAACCAGCTTCTGGAGGTAAAAGTGAAATTGAAGCAAAAATCACTTAAATTGTGTAATGCTTAGAAGTAATGAATAGACTTTTTTTAATAGTTGTTATGTCATCCTCAAAAAACACAGTGAACATTGGTTTGCTTTGCTTTGACTTAGTTTTTAGTGGAAGATGGCTGAAGGACATCTTTGCCTTGTTCTGATAATAAGAGAACTTTGATGTAAATATTAGTTAATTTGTTTCTTGCAGATGTTTTTAAAAACCTATATATTTAATCTGCAAGCTGGCATTCTGTAATCAGTGTAAAATTAAGAGAGGATCTATTTATATTAAATGTATTTGTTCATGTGTTGCTTATTAGTTCCTTATTAAATGCTGAATGTAGCCACAACTATAGGAGGCTCAGGATGTCTCTCCTAACTCTTTGAAGTTTCTGTTCATTTTCTTCTCACTTTTAGCCCATCTTAATCCCATGTTGCCCTATATCTGGCACCCTCCCTTGACATTAAGGGAAATGAGAGCCGTTTCAGAAAGTATGTTTTTTCATATTTCCTAGTCCATCTAAATTTAACTTGCATTTGACAAGACACTATGACTGAAAGCTTTGAGTTGCCCTTGTGATAGCTGTTACCTTTCCATCCAGGAAGGAAGTGTCAGTAGAGTCACACAGCTGCACTCTGCAGTTTCACTTTTGATTTAGCGCTGATGCTCAGCATGGGCTGCAGATGAAATGTTTGGCTTCCTGGGTGTAACCTCAATCGATGGTGTCCCTTTGGCCATGGTCAGCATGGTTTTCAGCCTTCATTATGGGCACTGTCTGCAGATCTGATTGCTTTGACTTTGCTGTGCAGGTGAGGAGGTGATTTTTTTGTTTTTCCCTGTAAGTAGAACACACTAAAATTTAATCCTAACATTATCTATTTATTTTAAGATGAGGTGAGCCAAGTGGTATGTTGGTGCAATTGAAACTGAGGTGCTAGTATTGTTGTTATTATTATTATTTTTCCAAAATTAACTTCTTCAACAGTCAGAGCAAGGAACATCTTATCTAACTAAAATAGACTATTTTAGTAAGACTTTCCAAAATGTCAGTGATTATGAGGCTGAGATTTTATTTTCTTTTTCTGTTTTCTATCCAGAGCAGTATCCAGCAACTGGTAGGTTTTTATTTACTGCTCTGTAATGCATCTCCTTGTGCAAAAAAGCATCCAATGCTTTGCATTTCTTCTCACTAGCTTGCATTTGAGTTACCACCCAAAGATACAAGCCTTGTTTTCTTGTGAACTGCTAATTCTCTGAACAAGCTTATTATCCATGTTTATAAATACTTGTGGTGATGTGATGCATGTCTGCCCTGAGTCTAATCAGGACATGTTTCCAGGGTGAAGGTTTTACTTTGTGAGACAGTGATTCTCATGCTGTTTGAGTCCCTAAGATGCAAGCACTGCTCTGGTTTTGAAGTAACTGCTTCCTGTAGTACTTTCTGCTCTATCTGGATCCTGTCAGAATGGAGAGAGTGTGTTGGGAAGTCCTCCTTCTCTGAATTGCTTAGAAATGAGAAATGAAACTCCAAGAACTGACTTTTTTTTTCTGTATCAAGGTGTAAAGCACTACTTTCACAATGTTTTTACCTTATGTTGATCTACTCGAGTCACATCTTGGCATTTCCTGTAGAACAGATTGTGGCTCAATCATTTATTGCTAAGCTTGTTAGATATAGACTATATTATAATCATACTCTGCTAATTTAGTGTGGCAGACTTTTATTTCTTATAAAAGAATTAATTACTTTTTCCTCTTGAATCCTCTTCTGGACTCCCTAGTTCTTAAACAAACAAATCTGCAATACATTTTATTCCACCTTCTTATGTTCTTTGAGATGCACTCATTTTAAGGAAGACCAATTGATAATTTATCTGCACTATGGCAAAAGAAAATAATTCAGCTGACCAGTAAGGATGATGGACTTAATTGTCACAAAGGCAGACTTCAGCTTCTCTGTGCAGCATAATCCTTCTCAAGATAATCATTCTGTTAGCTTCTGCATGAGGCTTTGGCCTCCACCACGTAGGATGGGAGGGAGGATGGGATGCTGTGCCCCAGCACTTGCTGTCTGCTCTGGTAATTCTGAATTTTTTTAGTAAAATGGCAAACTCTTATTAAAAACTTTAATTACATTTGCTGTAGCCTGGCTTCCTACGGAAATGAGCCTTAAATGCTTCTGCTGTCTCTGAGTCCCCTATGACTAATTTTTGCATTTGTTGGACAATTTCAAACTACATGTGTGAAATGCTTGAAGTCTTAAAGATAAATCTCCTGCTCCAGAACTTAAGACATAAGTGCTTGATTGCAGAGGTTACATGAGCCTTTTTTTTGGTATTTTTGGTCAGGTTTCACTGATGAATGGCATGAGCTTGTATTCTTTGCAATGAGTCATCTTGAAAAATGAATCTTTTGGATAATTGTGTTCCTGACAACTCAATATATCCCTTTAAACTCATTATATCCCTTTATTAATGTTTTCTAGTTTGGTTTGGTGGTGGGATTTTTGTTTGTTTATTTTGGGTTTTTTTCTGGCTTTGTTTGGATTTTTTTGGTGATTGCCATCATATGCTGAAATTTCTCAGAATTTTTAGATTCCCTATTTGACTAGCCAGGAGGCTGGAGCTATTACTGCCTACTGCAGCAAAAATGCAAAGTTTTCCTGCATTCAGCTATCTACCAACCCTGCCTTTATGTCAATAACAAATATTTTGTGTAGATATTATTGCTTGCAGATTTTTATTATTATTATTTTTTTTGGCTACTGTCCACTGTATAAGAAAGCTGAAATTTTTTAGGAGTTTTTGTACTTTTTTTCCCCATCTTTTCACCTTAGCCTGTCTTAGATTATGTGTAGTCTAAAAACTAGATGCTCACTTCTGCATCAAAAAGGGATCAGTGACCATAGCCATGGTTAGGTATATCTGATCTAGATTTAGTCTGTCTATTTAGTGAGCTATTAGGAATTTAGGTATTGGGTAAAAAAGCTGTGCTTTTTAAGAGTAAAAGTTTAAATGCTGAGAATTTTGTGTGTACTCAGAAAATACTTCAAGAATTAATACACAGATAAATCTGTTTCATCAGCCTATCTGATGAACTGGGTGAAATAGAAGATTCCTGCATACTAGCACTTTAACATAATTGCATAATAATGATAAATTATGCTTTACAAGGGAATGTGTTGGAGATGTGTCTTATTTAAACAGTGTTTAAGCTCCAATCACAGCACTTAGTGTACTAAATATATGTATTGTCCAGGAACTGAGGAGAGACTAATCCTTCAAACAGCACAAAAGCAACACAGGATTCCAATTATTTGCTGTTTCCTCACACTAAGTAGAGAAAAATCTAAAACCTTTAGAGGGGTGTTTTCCTTTATCACTTGAGGTAATAAATACAGTGCATTTTTTGAGATTTAGATCTGTGAGTATAAAATCAGTAAAGCAGAGCTGTGAATATCATGATTGTCAAGAACAATAATTCTAATCTGCAGAAAACCTCCCCTATATATACTGCAGGTTTGCTCTTTCATACCCAGTCCAGTATGTCTAGCCTTTGCACATCTGATGCAAAAATACATTGCTGCTTCAGCTGCCATAATCAGCTGTAACTAGGATGTGGACTAAGGCAGCTGGAAGAAATCCATGGTCCTGCACTGGAATGCAGTAATTGCCAGCTCCTGACTGGGAGGTGGGACCAAATGTGTGAATCTATCACAGCATGAAGCTTAGCTCTGTGGAATAACTCTCCTGCTCTAGTTATTTCAGATACTCTGGAATAACATCTCAGTTTCTCAAGGAAATTATTTCTATTGGTATATAAATAAAGAGGGAGAAGGAAAAATGAAAGTGGATGCTGTATTCTGAGCTGTCTGTAAGGGAGTAACTATTTCCATGGTCAGTCTTCATGTGAAAACAAGTCTGAAGAAGCTGTATGGGGAGTAGATGAGTCAAGAATGGTAAGACAGATGCAGAAGGAAATGAGTGAGTTAAAAAAAATATGCTGCAGAGAAAATAAGAAAGAGTGGGCGTCTATGTAGGCAGCTTTGTTGATGTCAGAATGCTACATGTTCTTATTTTGTTGTGCTTTGTGATGGAGGAGTACATGTTCTGCACAGATTAAGCCGTGCCATTCTGTTTTCTGAAATAATTTTTTTTTAATGTGGAAGGAATCATTAAGTTTGAGCTACTTTCTTTAACAATGAAGCTGTGCAATATGAAACTCTTATTTTTTGGGGTTTTGAATTACACAAAGCACTTTTTCCTGTTTCATATTGCCTGAGATGCACCCCCCCTGTGGGTGATGGAAATGTTGTCATGGCTTCTCCCTTGCAAAGGCTGTAGATTTTAAAGTAGAAAAGTAAGAACCCTCTTGACACTGACTCATTTGATTGTGATCTCAGCTGCAGTCTGTATAACATGGATCCATCATCCATACATTCATCACCTTTATTGCAGGAGTTCTGAATTTGCACTGGATGTAAATAACATCCAGTCTAGGCTGTGAGGTTGACAGTAGGAGTTACACTCATTGTGGCCCTGACCTCTGTGCATGGGAAGACCTGCTACAGTTTTGGGGCTTTGATTACATAGATATCTTCAAGCAGCAGTAAATAATCTGAAGTAAAGTCTAAAGTTTGGATTTTTTTCCCCCAGCTTTTAGCATGGCCCATGCTGCAGGTGTTTCTGATTGATGAAACCTGCCCTGAAAAGTGGGACTGTAAGTTGGTCCTTGTATGTATTCCAAGGATTTTAGTAGATAAATGTGACTTCGGAGCCACAGAAGAAGACTTAAATGATTGAAGAAGTACACAGACCTTCTTCCGTGGTGCTAACTCTTTATATTAGTATAAAACTAACACAGTACACTTATTAATTATAATGTCAATAAATATAATCAGGTTGTATTGTAGTTCTGAGACTCGTTAAACCTACCTGTGAAAATCCATGTAACAAAGCTTTGTATCATCCATACCTGCATTTTTAGGACTTCATAGGTTGTCCTTAGTTTTGTTTTCAGTTCACATGCCAAGCCCTTTCATTTGAACTGCCCAAAACTTATTTCTTAGCATTTTTCAGTAGGCTTCATGTTCAGGAGCTGTATTCTTCATCCGCTGATGCATTTGACCTCCAACTGCATGTGCTCTCTGAGTCTGTTCTATTTGGTGGCAGACCTCAGAACTGGATGAAGTTTTCCAGAAGGTGGAGACAACATGCAGAAGGCACTGGAGATGCACCAGCAATAATTCTGTGCTTGTTTCTGAACTTAGAGCTGCTGTCTGGAGATCATGAAGGAGATCTGTGTGCTAACCTGGCAGACCACAGTTCCTGGCTATGTGGTTTTGCCTGTATTGATAATTCCTGTAGACTCCTGATAGACTGACACTTTGGGTGCAGAACAGGGGGTATATTCTTACAGCATCTCAGTCCCTAGGGATGAATGGGGATAGTAGGTGTTGGATGACAAGAAATGGTTGTGCCTTTGAAACAAGGGAGTTCTTGCAGTGTGTACATGCAGTGTTTCCCTCCTTGTAGCCAGTGAGAAGGATAAAGCAATAAAGAAGGCAGTGACTATTGCCCTGAGAGTGCTGGTTTCACTACAGGTCAGTTCACTACAGGTCTGTGAGCCTCCGGTTGGATATTTGGAAGTGAGTGTTTGGTTGCAGTGAGTTGTGCAGGTGATGGGTGCTCCTGCCTGCTGAAAAAATGAAGAGTCAGTTTTGAGACTGCTCTTTCTGAGTGATTCTGTCAGTAATGTGTATCCTTACAGCTTCCATGTTGCATGGAGCACATAAGCAGGGTAAATAATGCTTGTGCTTTGGTAGCTCTCAGCAGACCTACATCAGTGTAGAAATCCTCAGATGTTGTGCATTGGGTGCAAAGGTCTTACCTCTTTTTGCCAGAAAGGATTGAACATTCTCTAAGTAACATATCAGATAGTCTTTCTTAATGTTTTGAGGACTTTGTTGTTAATTTTTGCTGTGGCTTTTAGAACTGTGCTTGGCTCCAAGGTGTTGGGTGAAAATGCTTCAAGTCACATTCATTTAGGTGGCTGAAGGTACTGCATGCAAACACAATTGGTATGGGATCATGGCCATTGCTGTCCTCATTGTAACTTGCTGTGCAAAGGGCACATATGCAAATCCAGAGGAAAAAGACCTCACTCTTTGTCTTAATAAAGGCCACTGTTACAGAGACAAGAAACATTTCATCTTAGTATAAATCTGGGAGAGGTCAGAGTCAACCTGATTGTGTTCTTAATCTGTTGTAGTAAACTGCAGGCCTGTTCTCTACATCTGCTTTAGCTGGATATCAGCTTAGAGAACTGTGGTACATAGGAGCTCTGTCTTGTGACGTTTCTGGAGTAACACATAAAATTGTATTAGACTTGTCAAACAAAACATCAAGAGCAGAGAGATGGCTTGAAGCACATTGTTAAAGTTCCTGAGCAAGGCTTCTGTGACTATTAATAATTTCTCCTCTATGGAAAACTGTCAAGTAGTTCTGGATTTTATTTTGTTTTTTTTTTCAGGTAAATATTTTCAGTGTGCTCCACCAAGATGTTATGACTCACTGACAGCAAGAATCATTCCCTTTGTTATCTGGTCCTGCACATTCTGACTGCAGATCCCCTGGTTTGTTCCTGGTCTTCTTTCCTTGGCCACTTCTGTCCTTTTGACTTACAGCCGGTTAAACAAAACCAGAGGCACTCTAGCTTGACAGCCCTTTGCAGAGATTTCATCCCATTGATTAAGGAGTATTTTTTCAGATATTTTGGAGTCTGTCCCAGCACCATCTCCTGTGCTGTATGAAGGTTATAGATCCCATTGGAGCAGCATGTTCTGTGATTCTCTGGTTAACTAATATTCTGCATTGTGGTATCTAGGGTCATTTGGCTTAGGTGAGCAAGATGTTGGAGAAATGGTGGCTGAAGACTTAAATGCTGTTAAAATAAATATAAACTAATAAACACCCGAGTCCAAGAGGAATGTTGGAAATGAGTTGCAGGAAATCCTGACTTGTAGAGCTGTAGAGTGGCACTGAAGACTGAAAACCCTTGGGTCTGTCATCTGGGCTTCAAACTAGACTGGGTGGTACCTATGCAGATGTGAAAAGCTTTATCCTATAACCATGGCAAGCAGAGGTTCAAAGGCAAATCTGTGTTGGCAATGTCTTTTCTGCATGCTGTTAGTAGCTTTTTTGCTGATAAACGAATTTTTGCTTAGAATAAAGCTGCAGTGTAGTATGCAATATTGGTATCAATGGGACTGTCAGGTTAAAACAGTGTTTTGGTTTTGGCAATTCATAGTTTCAAGCAAATCAATTAAATATCAAAGCTTCATTACTTAAGAATTTCCATTAACTTTTGTGTTTCTTTCTCTGATTTTGTAGAGAGTTGGAGTCGATTGCTGTGGTGTTTGTGTTGAAAATCACATAATCAATCAATTTTTTTTACTACAAGATAAAAAAAAGGAAAGCATTTCTAAGAACCTTGGGTTTAACAGGGGCCTTAACTTGCAGTATGTGGTCAGACTTTTATATTTGAGTGATTTTTGCCTTGGATATTCCTGTAGTGATGCTGAGCAATACAATTCAGAATTGATGTCTACATCACTGCAACTAGCAGAGAGACAATCTGCCAGTTGGATCAGAATTTGACTCTGCTTCTGTTCCTGAGTAGATGTGTGGGGAATAGTAGCCTCTGTGCAGAGATTTATGTCATCTTTTAATGCCAAGGGAATTTGATTTCCTGAGTCTGTGTTTGGAGTGCTGGCTATGGAAATATGTCAAGGAGACAAAACTATCATCCTGTTCCTGATAAGGCAGCAAGCAGTGTACTCAAAACTGATGGTTGTTTAGTTATTGTTCTGCCTATCCACATGGCAGGAAAGCAATAAATTTCTTGGTCATCCTTCTGGACAAGATACTGAGGCAGCAGGAAGATGCCACATTCACGGTGTTGATCTGTAAGCTGGAGCTCAGCTTTGCATTTTCTAACTTGGCTAAAAGTCATTCCATTTCTGATAAGCAGAATTTATATGCTGATGTTTCATGTGGCTGTACCATAATCTGCATATTATTGTATAGCTAGTTGATACACTTCCTCTTTTTTCTTCATAGCATGATTTCTCACTTATTGATATTTTCTTCCTTCTTTATTCATGAAGCACCTAAGCCTCCTGTGTAACTTGAATTTCAGCTCTTTCTGGTATGTTTCATTCTGCATTTCCTTGTTACAAAATTGCTTCTTTTCTTCCGTTGAGATTATCTTTCTTTGTAGGATAGAATATATGTATTTCAGCCTGCACAGATCATCTTGCATTTGTGTAAGACATTTTAATGAATATTCATAATATGTCTTTATTTTATGCATTTGTAATAATAAATGTTAGTAATCAGATTCAAATTTACCTTTATAATGCTGAAGTAATGTGTTTTATAATAAATTTCACAGGTGCTAAGCATGGAATTTATCTTTCTGAATTCAACATCAGCTTTTTACTTCAAGAGCATGTCATGTTGGATGACTTTAAATTTCCAGAGTATTTACAGTGTTTTTGTTAAATGATTTTTTCTGAATTGCCCTTGCATTAAGAAAAGTGACTTTTTTTGTCCTTCTTTAAATAGCAAGCTACTTATTTTCTAATTTCTGATTTTTGCTTTTAGTTAGCTTACTATTTGGCTTACCAATACCTTTTCTTTTTCTCTTTGAGTGAGTGCAATCACCCTTCTAAATTTTGAATATGTTATAAATACTTTATTCAGAGCTTGGGGCTCAGTCAGCATGCTGAGTCATTGTGTAATGCCAGGTTTTCTACTGATTGTATTGTTTTCTTCTTGGACATGCAGATTAGCTTTCTTGAGTTGAGAAGAATGCTAAAAATCGATCATTCAGTTTACCGAAGCCACATTCACAGAAAATTAACTTTTAAGACTTTCCCTTCCCTGTCTTTCACCTCATTGTGCAGAACATGATGCACACAAAGATGTAGCTGCTTGGGAGATGGTTCAGTGCCTGGCCCCTTTTCTGCACTTCATCTGAATGGCCGGGTTCTTGCAGGAGGGTTCACATCTCCCTCTCTCCCATTAGGATTAATGTATTTCATGTGAACAGCCAATGACAAAATTTCTGCTCAATTGGGGCCATTATTTGTTGCTTTCCCGTCATCAAGTTTTTTTTTTATAAAATATTTAGGTAAAATAAATGTAGACTGTTTGTCTTTGAGGCATCTTTGTGTTTCCTTTGTGAGGAACTAAATTAGTAAAAGCACTTCCCACTGGACTTCAGCTTTAGCTTTCCAGGGAAATAATTAGCATTTGAAGCCAAGATCCCATGTTTATGGTCTATTGGCCCTGTTTGGTTTTGGGAATGCCGTGTTTCCATGCCTAGTATGGTTGCTCTGCCCTCACTCTTGAAATATGCGGACCTGATACAGTAACAGAGAAAGACCTCTGAGTGCCCCAGAGAAAATGTGGTGTTCAGAAATGACATCTCTTTGAACTGTGTTTTTAGTGCTATTCCTCTATGTGCAATATCAGCAGACACAGTGTAGAGAAATCAACTAGTGACGCTGAAATTCAGACTATTTTTATACATATACATTTTTTTGTGTTGGGATCATTTGTTGAGATGAACTTCAAGTGAAGAACCAGCCAAATCTGTAAATGACAGGAACTGAAGTTGTGTGATACAATGACCAATTGTAACGATGAATTCTTAACTATTTCTTCTGGTTTTAGTAATATTTTTCCTGTCTTTGTTTCTTACATCACAGTTTTGCATTTCATGCTGTGCTTGATTTCAAGCAGCAGTATGATTGTATTTGGCAGGTGTTTACAGTGGCTGACTTGGGTCAGAAAGCATGTTCTGAACAGCTTCATCCTTTTCCCTGCTCCTTTTCCCATCTGTAATCTTAATGTGCTGCTCTTCCCATACACCTTTTGTCACTACAGCTGTCTTTCAGCATGCAGGGGTGATCTAAACTGCTTTTAGCATGTCATTAATGCCACTTTTGATCAGCTGGCAGATGTTGCCACACGCCCCGGCCCCGCTGATCCCCATGTGCCATATGTGCCTGCCGGGCAGGTGGTGGGGTGCAGGACCCTCAGCTGGGGAAGCACGACTCTCAGAGGATGCTCTCTGAAAGATGAAGACCTTTCTGAGATGGATGAGCATCCTTGTCAGTAGATTTCCAAGGGAAAAAGAGGCCACTGTGATAATAGCTTGCTTAACATATAATTTGAGTCCTAAAGCATCTTTCAGTAATTTCTTCATGTGTTCATTGACTTGTAAATGCAGGCATCTGCTCTCTCTAGTGAATGCTCTAGTGTCAAAGAACTCACCAATCTTTTTACTTACCTAATTCCATTGACTGCATATTCCCCTGCCTTAGGAATCTCTTCTTTAATAACACTGACTATAGTTATATACCAAATATAATACAAATAAAGAGTCTGTGTTATAAATATGGGATAAATTAGGCAGAAGTTTATTTTAGGCTACTGATTATATTGATGATTGCAATATTTAACAAGAGAGCTCTTCGTGCTATGCAGCAATTTTTACAATGGAACTGTACTCTCCTCATTGAGTTGACATGAAAGAGCAGGGAACTTGCTGGCAGGCATATGTGGGTTAGGCTGCACTAACTCATTAGAAGCTCCTAAAGTAGGATTACATAAATGGGACCCTATCTTCTCGGGTTAAATATAGTTCTGTAGTTTAATCTAATATGTGGCTGCTGTAAAATCTATGTTGACTGGCAGCAGTAGTCTGGTTTGTCGACCTTTTTAGAGCTATGCTTAAAACAAGACAATCAAAACATAAGAACATAAGATTCCATCTTTAATGGAATTCAGTGTGAATTTATTGTTGTTATTTGGGGTGTGGTGGTTTTTTTAAAAATGAAAATATTAATGAACAAGTCAGACTGGAATAAACTTGAAATATGTACATCACAATTTTCACTAATCTATTGTATCTTAATCAAGTTATAAAAAGAATTACTTACTTTTCTTGATTTAGGATATAATCTTGAAGGGTATTTCAGCAAAAGCAGAGATGATGTTAGTTATAAAAATCTATAAAATAAAATACATTATTTTGCATTAGATCACAATAACAAAGAGAGTATAGGAAATGTATTCATTCTATAAATAGATCTACATTAAGATTAGAAGCTCGTGACATAGTTTATAGAAGCAGTTTTCCTTAGTGAGATTTGGAATATTATTTTTATTTTATATTGCTGCTCCATACTTCTATAATTATTTGTAAACACAATTTTCTAGGGACATTATTCTCATTTTTGGTTTCCATTCAAAAGGTTGAAAAAAAAACCCAAACAAAAACCCACAAATGCCCTTTTTGTAGAGTTCATGTAGGTTTTAAACATCTTTATCAGTCTCTTTGTAGGGGCTTACCTTGACCTGCAGCCAAAAATGACATTTTTTCATATAGTTGTCAGGATGCACATTTGTGTGTGTTCATTTAGATGGACCTGTACATGTTATTGGTTATACACAGCAGTCACATAGATTGAAGAGATTCTTGCCAGTGCCTTGATTTAACATTTTGATCTCAAAAAGCCTTTTGTTGGCACTGTGAGGTTCATTCTGCTGGGGCTCTGAGCAACCCAGTTCAGTGGGAGGTGTCCCTGCCCATGGCAAGGGGTAGGAATGATCTTTATGGTCCCTTCCATCCCAAACCAGTCTGGGAGTGTGAGCAGGGCTGCGTTTCACAGTGCTGAACCCTTCAGCTTCTCCCTGTTACAGCATGAGCTGCATCTCTTAGTGCAGCCTTGCATGTTATCTGTGAAGGTGGGGGGCACACCAGAGCTAAAGTCCTGTTCTCTTCCAGTGCCACGTCTGCTGAAGGCGCATGTGCACGTTTAGCACAGAGCGTGGTTTGAAATGAGGGGGAGCCTTAGCTGAGACATGATGAGCATAATTCATATTCATACTTGCTGTTGAAATTTTTTTCTCAGACACGTGGACAAGTCTGATAAGGTCATGCCATGTCCACCACTTACAGTCCACTTATAAGGTCAAGTCATAGTAGTAAATTTATTTCTAAGAAACCAAATCTGTGAGTAGCTGGGAATCTCAGTCCTTCTTTTAATTCACTGCTGCAAGTAAATTCTCTGGGTTTTATATATTATTGCATCCTAAACAGATTGTTTACATTAATAAGTTAGTGAGAACACAAAGTAATTGATTTAATTCTCTTCATTTGCTAGTGATAAGGAAAATTATTTGTTTGCCTTAAGTCTTCATTTGAAAGTCTAGGAGCTGTGAAAATCATACACATGGGATAAACCAAATTCTCACAGGAGTATTTCCTTTAGAAACATCTCTCTGGTTTTTATGACAGTCTCCTAAACAGAGAAATAAAGTTGTTTTATGGCATGCATTAGAAGTGTAAAAAGCAAGGGCAATATTTTTGGTGTACCTCAGGGGTTTTCTGTTAGAAGGAAGCTTAGATATGGAACAACAGTAAGAAAATATGCCTTTCTGCTAAATCACAATGAGAATTTAGTACTTGAGACCAAGTGCAGCTTGATGTAAGGTATTTTCAGGAGAACTCCCATAAATCCAGTAACCAAGATCAGTACTGGAGAAAATATGGTGTTTTTTAAAAACTTGCAGGAAACAACTATACTTGGTTATTGCAACACATTCTGTTTCCATTGGCTTTAAAATTCTTTTTTAATTTTAAGCTATAAAGAAAAAAAAAAAGAAACCTGAAAAGTGGGAATGTTTTATTTCAAATAACTTTTTTTACAAACACTTTTTGTTTTAAATAATTTCCTTATTTTTGCTCTATTTCGATTATTTTACCAGGCACAGAGCAGCATTTAGGAAGGACTTCTAGTTAACTAGTAAATTTTAAATGATTTTGGCTTTTTGTTAGCTTCCCAGAAAAACTTCTCAGATTGCATCTGAAAATACAGCTGATACTTCCATTGCTTCCTCTTGAATTTTAGGTCTTTTGAACAAGGACTACCCTGTACTATTAATTCTAGCTTTGTTGTCAGGGAAATAAATGTGATAATGCAGCCAGTATGTTCTAGCATGTGTTAAAAGTATTGTAGACATGTGACATATGCTTTAACAAGATGTGGCTTTGCTAGTTTGCGTGTCTCTCCTTGAGCTTTTTATCTGTGCCAGCTTAGGTTGGGTTTTTTTCATCTGGACCAGACTTACAGTATTTTCACAGCTGTGTTTTGACCCCTAGATAAAGACAGCATGTTTATGTGACAAGCAGTCATATTTTCAGCTAGGTTCTCCTTGCACTTCTGGAATTTCAAGTTATAATGGTTGTTAATGGTGTAAGTAAACTACATTGTCCAGATGAACTCTGAAATTGGGTGCTTTTCAACTCACACAGTAATTGATGCTCTTAGTATATTTGGGTGTATGTTTAATACTTTGATTGTTGCTCTAGAAATAAGTACCATAATAGCAAAATTATTGCCAAACAATTTTTCTTTTGGAGTAGGTGAATAAACACAAATTGCTCTCTATAGTCTGGGAGGAATGTGTTATTATCAGGATATTTTGCAGGTGTTAATATAAAAATACCTTCTATCAGCAATTTATCTAATTTACATTTGAAATTATTTAGAGTATAGTATTTGCCTGAAATGTGACATGTGGATTAGTAATAATTGGTTACAAAGTCACAAGTTTAATATTTAAGTTAGAAAATGTGGGCAGAAGCTATAAGAGAGTGGTTTGTAAGGCCAGCAGCCACAGAGCAGCTGTATTTCTGTCTGGAATTTCTTAGAAGGATGTGCAGATGAACTGCATTGAATTGCTATTGCATGCCCTAGGTGGTTACTAAATGCATCAGATTTACTGTTCATGAGCAGTAATTTCTATTTCTTAGAAGTCTTGGCTTGCTCACTATTTATAATTTTCTATATTATTGGCTAATATGCAAATTCTTTCTAGGCAGGAAAAGTGAAAATACTCAGGTGAAATCCAGGTCACGGCTGCCTTGCTTTGTGTTTTGTATTTCTAGTTCAAAATAGTTCTTGCTGTGAGAGAGACTTTCTCTAGTGCTTTTTGATGACTGTTTCATGTGTATCTTGCTCTTGGTGGTATAATTAGAATTCCACTGAACTGAAGCACTTTAGTGTGAAATAAATTTTATTTATTTTATTTATGTCTCTCAAGATCACCTAAATTTAAATAACATGCATGTATCTTTATCTCTAAGTTTATTGCTAAGAGAGCTGTTGAAAAGATCGCAGTGTGTTTGTTATTTCATCTTATTTTCTGACTTCAGGTTATGTAATATTTGTAAATATTCTGGGTCAGTGGGCATGCTTGGATTGTGGCCTGAATATCAATTTGTCTTCCCTTCACTTGAAACCAAGCTGGGTATTCCCTTCACTTGAAACCAAGCTGGATATTCTTTGTTATAATTCCCAGATCACGGTGACTATTGGGCCAGAGAGCAGGAAAAGAACAGCAATGTTACAGCATGTTATAGAATTTTGATTAATGCAAAGAGTATGAGTGCCAAAAAGAGCAGCAGCCAAAATACGTAAGGGGCTTAGCATTTTATGTGTTACCTTTGTAGCGCGATGTCATCCTTCTGTATCTCCCAACACATTGTGGCTGAACTACTGACTGAAAGGTTTGCAACCCCAGTGTGTTTGATCATCATCATTCTGAATTCCTTCATTCCTTTGCCATGGTTCAGGAGGATAAGAAAACAAGTTAATTTTTGAGACACAACTTGCCTTTTTTTGGGTTTTCCTACTTAGCCCTAGAACCCATCCATTTTTGTCCTTATTATATCTTACCAAGTCATGCTACTGCTGTTTCAAATACCCTGTTAGTTTTCTTTTGCATTACTCTGTGAAGGTCTTGCTGGTTGGAAAATCCAGCAGTGTGTGCAGAACACTGGCAGAGGAGGGCAGTGGAGATGTTGAAGGGCCTTGGGGGGAAGCTCTGTGAGGAGTGGCTGAGGTCCCTTGGTCTGGTCAGCCTGGAGGTGATTGAGGGCAGACCTCATTGCAATTACAACTTCTTCATGAGGGGAAGGGCAGGGGCAGACACTGATCTCCTCTGTGGTGACAGTGGCAGGAGCCCAGGGAATGGCCTGAAGTTGTGACAGGGGAGGTTTGGGCTGGGTATCGGGAAAAGGTTCTTCACCCAGAGAGTGGTTGGGCACTGGAACAGCTCCCCAGGGAAGGGGTCACAGCACCAGCCTGACAGAGCTCAAGAAGCATTTGGATAATGCTCTCAGGCACATGGTGTGACTCTTGGGGATGTCCTGTGTAGGGCCAGGAGTTGCACTCAGTGATCCCTGTCAATCCCTTCCAACTCAGCATATTCTATGATTCTATAAATTAAAGTCATCCCTACAGCCCTTGGTAATAGCAGCACTGTGTCCAGTGCTCTGCATTGTGCAGGTGCTCTCAAAGCATCTCCTGGAAAAGTCAGCTGAGACATCCAGCTTTGCATTGAAGGAAAGGGAGAACATCTGCTTGTTTCTTCTGCTTGCACAGGTTTGGGGGAAGCAGACTGTGGCAAGGGATAGGAACAACCCTCTGTAAATAATTGATAACTGAGACATTCTTCCTGCAACCATGCATGTGAACCATTACCTGAACTTCCATTTCACTTCTTCAGTGATACTTCAGGTCTTACTTTGAAGTAGAGAACAACTTCCAGCGTTACAGATGTGCTCATTTTGTTCTGCAACTTTCCAGCATGGCTTGTGATGCAAATTGCCAACATCAGTGTAATAGGAATGAAAAGCATTTTTGCTGTGAGTTAATAATACTGAATACTTCTGCCTCATTTTAAATAGCTGAAAATTATGTAGAGCTATGAGCTATATGTACACAGCCTAATTTTCTATAGCAGAAGTAATTTTGTTTGTTTTTAAGGCAGTATTTACAAGTAATTATTGTTCTACTTTTTGAAATGTTAGCTTCTGCATAAGAATTGCGCTACCCACTTTTTGTTTTTAATTTTAGCATAAAGTTTTCTACCAAAACCTGCAATTTTGGTTGGAGCTAAAAGGGCACAGTTGAACTCCTGTTTGAATCTGTGTTGAGCCTGTGTAAATGCTAATGAAGTGTGGGTAGACCTGCTATCCAGAAGGTGGGTAAAGCGACAGACACCCTCTTCAGCTGGAGGTTGGCATGGCTCTTGCAGAGTATTCAGTTGCTAAGTGTGTGGTGTGGTGCAAAATCAGGCACTGTAGCCCCAGCCAAGACAGGCATGGTTTAAGGTAAGCTTTGACCTTGTCCTGGGGAAATGAGGACTCACATATTCTCACTTCCCTGCTCTAATGCAAAGGGAGTAATTTCAGCCAAGCCATGACAACATGCAGCTCTAGGGCAGTGACACTGCCTAAGGCAATGTTAGGGCAGTAACTGCTCCAGACAGCTGCTAAAAATCTAGTTTTCATTTGTTAGTTTTACATACAAAAAATATACATGTTGCCATAAAAATATACATGTAAACTCCTAGAAACTCAAAGAAGCAGATGTAAACTACACAGGTGCTAACCAGATTAGATATAGCACAAGAATGCCATAATATTCATGCATAATACTTCAAAATAGTATTCATTAATCCCATTCAAGTCACAAAGAGATTTGTGGGGAAGAAAATGTACTATATTACAAAGATTAAGCCCCACTGTCTAAATCAACTTTGGCATTGAAAAGAATAAATGTCATGGAAAGTCAATAATATTTGGCTCCTGGGTGACCCATTTTATTTTAAATGTCATGCTCTGTACTAAATTGTGACTAATTTTGTGCATGTTACTGTTTTTTTTTTGTTTTGTTTTGTTTTGTTTTTTTTAAATTATCTACATTAGGCTAATGTGAATTAGCCTGTGAAAGGAACAGTCACTCCCTGGCCATCCATTTCTGATTTTTTGATTCTTGACTATTGATACCCCTGCAAAGGGTCTAAGAGAAGAATAAACAAAAGATGACTGAAATGCCTAGTAAAGATCTGTAGCAAAGAAACCAAAGTATCAAATGCTGTGTGAATTCTCAGATAGGAGTGTTATGTAGAGAGGCAGATACACCCACAGCTCTTAAGTGTAGTTTGGGTCTGAAAAAGGGTTTCTGCATGTACTTCAAATTTTCCAGAAAAATATTTCACTGAAGTTGTATTTATGCTAAAATAAATATCTTTAATTTATTGAGGTGAAAACTGTAGTGTTTTCCAGTTATTTCTCTCTCTAAACTGTGCTTAAGTGTCCTCCATGTAATACAGATGGTTTTGATTGCCAAATAGTTGTTAACTTTGAATTCCATGTTGTTTTCTAGAGGAAAGTTGTTTTTTCTGGCTCTCTCAGAACAATTTAAGATTGAATATATGCTGGTCTCCAGGCTTCCTTCATATTAGTCATGTACTCAGTGGCTTATCAAGTGGCAATCAATGGCTTAGTCTAACACATACTGAAAGCAGTAGGAGGTATTCTGTTGTTTAATAGGAGCAGGACTTCTGAAAGAAAAAAAAACATCTTCTGAGATGAGATTTGAGTTTCCTTTGTGCCATTTTAAATATATTTCCTGACTTTTTTTATGAACCTGAGAGACATTTTAGAGAAGCATCTTTAAGTCTACAAGAGAAGTTAAATAAACAGAAATACCTTGTCTTGTTTCTGCTCTAGCCAGGTAAATGCTTGATTATAGTGTCCTCCTATATGACACCATTGAAAAGATCTGGCAGTTAATAGCTCTGTTTCAATAATTGTGTGCTTTGGCTTCAAATAGCATTCCATGTGGAAAATCTGCACAGCAGGTGTCTGCTCAGGATATTCAGAATTCTTCCTTCCTCTGCTGCCGCATCAGACACAGGAAACATCGTAAGGATTTTTTAGTTCCACTGGGCTGTTTTCCATTCTATTTGTGTCTATTTTGCATCCAATCAATCGTTCCACAGCTTTATTAAATTAATGAGGTTCTACAAAAATGCAGGCAGGGGCACTGTGTGAACCACAGGCTTGGTAGCACCTCTCAGTCCTTGAAGAAGTTGTGGAGGAAGTCATGTTGAAAGCTACTTCCCAGCTATTTGAAGAGCAGGAAGGTAACTGAGAACAGCCCTGATTTACCAGGACAAATGATGCCTGACCAATTGATTGATTTCTAGAATGAAATGAATGCTCTGTTGCAAAGGAATAGCTGTGAATGTTGTTTACCTTGACAAGGCTTCTGATGTGATCTCCCACACCAACTTTGGGGCTAAGTTGGTGAGACCTGAATTGGGTAGTTCTGAAAAATTGCACTGTTTGCTTGAAGATACTGCTGTATGTTTTGGACTAAAACTGGCAGGTAATCTTCCTCAGCAATCAGTATTGGGGCTGATACTGTTCAACATCTTCATAGGTTTATAGAATTACAGAATAATTTAGTTTGGGAAAGACTTGTAAGATCATCGTATCACACAGGTAAACCAGCACTGCCAAGTCCACCACTGAACCATGCTCCTAAGCATCACTTCTACATGTGTTTGAATACTTCTAGGAATGGTGACTTAACCCCTTCCCCAGGGCAGCCTGTTCCAATACATCAGCCTAAAGGGGCAACATGCACCCTCAGCAAGTTCGTGAATAATGCAAAATTGTGTGTGTGGAAGGAGAGCAGTTGATATGCTAGACTGGGACAGAGCTTCCATACAGAGTGACTTCAACAAATGGTAGGGATGGGCTGGTAGATTCCTCATAATGTTCACAATACAAAGGCAGTGTTCTGCCAAGACAGATTAGTGCAGGCTGGGGGCCAGCTGTCTAGAAAGTGATGCTGCAGAGAGACCTGGGGGGTCCCAGTGGGCAGTGAGGTGATCATGAGTCAGCAGGAACTGCTCAGGGCAATGAAAGCCAGTTGCATACTGGGCACCCTTGTCAAGTCTGTAGCCAGCAGGTCAAGTGTTTATTCCCCTCTGCTTATTACTTACAATACCCCATGTAGAGAACTATGTTAAATTTAGACTCCTGGGCAAGATAAAGAGGAATAAACTGGAGCAGTCCAGCAGGGAGTAAGATGGTTAGAGAACTGCACCATAGGAGAATAGGGGTAGCATGAGGAAAAGTTGGGAGCACTGTGGTTGTTTATGCTGCACAAATTAAGGCTAAGGGAGGATCTAACTGAAGTCTTCCACTACCTCTAGGAGAGATAGAGAGAGAATAGAATTAGGAATGCACAGAAGAAGGGCCAGATGTAATGGATACAAGTTTCTGCGTAGGAATTCAAAGGCATTAGTCAAATTTCTTAGATATGATGTAGTTTTATTTTGCAGGGAGAGGAGGGTATTTAAGTACTGGAATAGATTATCTGGAGAGGTTGTGGAGCCCCCATACTTGCATGTAGCAGGCACAGGGCCTGCTAGGGCCCCGTGGAGGGCAGAGGCTTAAAGATAGGAAATGCCAAGTCCCAGTGAAATAGCAAGAAGCCCCTGTCTTCCGCCTTTCGGGCCCCAGCTTATCTCTCTGTGACCC
>JAYDZK010000202.1:59480145-59512867 GCA_034509185.1 Euphonia xanthogaster | reverse complement strand
CGACGCTCTTCCGATCTGGTTGGATTCAATGATCATTGTGAGTCTCTTCCAACTCGATATATTCAATGATTCTATGAAATTACATGTACCTTAGTGTAGGTGGTGTCTAAAACTTAAGTTTGTCCAAAATATAGGTATTTCTCAGGTAACTAAATAATGAAATAGTGATCTATGCTTCACAGGTTCAATTTGGAGCAGCCCCATTAGGAATTTCAAAAATCTGAATCTGAAAAAAAAAAAAAAAACCTCAAACAAATCCAAAGCCAAAACAACAGGTTCAAAATGTTTCTTGTCAGCAACATTGCTTTTCAAATGCATAATTTAGACTGATGCTTGAGCAAGATCTGAAAATAGGAGTAATACTGTCTAGGAAGTTTACTAAAGGAGCAATGAGACACTTGAAGGTAAGCTAGTGTTAGAAGAAATGTGAAGGAGAACTAGCACAAGAAACTTAGATCTAAACTAATCAGTACCTTGGTCTCCAGCTCAAAATACCAGATACCTACAAAGAAACCTCATCTGTATTAACAAAGGCATGTCAGGAAGGGATAAAAGGTTGCAAAACCAATCAGAGCAGCGGTGGGAATGGGACTGCATTAAGGCTTTTCCAACTGGGATTTTTAACATTTTGTACTCCCAGGAAAATTCTGATAATATGATAAAGAAGGCTGAAAAAGGGACCTGGGTAGGGTCATTTTGCTGTTGGCTTGTTCCATATGGAAGTGTTAGGAAAAAGACTTGTTATTTATGAAGAAACTGAAATAACCAAATACATATAAATGTTAATAACTGGCACTACTTATGATAGAAATTCTTGTGGAAATTATGCTATGTTTTTTTAAGCTTAATGATATTTTTACTGACACCATCAGAAAAAAACATGCATCTATGTCCTAGAAGAGTGTTTTGACAGACAGCCATTTGTGTTTTGTTCACCCGCCAAAAAATTATATAGGAAAATAAAAATAAATATTTCAGTATGCAGATAGGTTTATATGCAGAATATCTGGGGGGAAAATGCTGTGGGGAATGGGAAAGAAAGACATTTATAAATAGAAACCTTAAAAAATCTTGGAGTGGAACTCTTTTAAGGAAGAAAAATCAAATGGTAGCAACATGCATGAGAGAAAACAGACCCAGCAAAATTTACACATCTTAAGAAGAAGTGAGTAAATAGCACTAAGAAAAAAATTTTAAAAACTAAAGGTATTCATTCTTGAAATCCTTATTTTTAGGCAATACTGCACCCCACCCAGTTGTCCACCTAAGTTTGTCTTCTGGGACCATAATATTAAACCACTACTACTACTTCAATATCTGAATATCTTATAGCTATTTTTTACATTGATGAAATTGACAAAAATTTGGCTCAGATTTTCATCTTAGGCATTTGCACTGAAGATGGGAATTCTGATGTATGAGTTACTTTAATAAACAAAGATGGTGAAAGGAATTTTGATTGAGAAATGTGTATTGACATTATAGGCTGTCTTGGCTTACAAACTCAAAGCAGACACCTACATTTTAGGAGAAAAATATCAGTGCATCAAGATTCAGAAGGCAATTTTCTTGGTAATGAATTTTTAATTTTTTATAATTTTTTTCTTGCTTATTTCTATATTTTTAGTATTTCATACAAAGAAAAAGTCATATTAACTCCAAAGCCATGGAGATAAAAAAAACAAAACAAAACTCTATTCAAAATTTTATTTCTTTCATTTTCTAAGCATAAATTTATAATCCTCTAATATAAACAAAAATTATATAGGAATTTGAAAAAAAATAAATTGTTTATATATTGTTTAGGTACTTGACAACTCTATTTTTTGCACTGTAATGCTTAACAGTCAGTGGATTCTTCCAGATTTGGAAGGGTGAAATATTTCTTTCACGTAAAAATTTCATGCTCTAAATTATGGGATTCTTCATTTAAAATAATTTCTTATTTTGTCATGTTAAATAGAAGTCATCAGATAATTTCTGTTTTTGTCTTTTATTTGTTAGTTTCCTTTCTCTCTTATGTTGCCTGGGTTTTTTTAGTAACGGCTACTTTAGAGGGCAATCTTGAAGAATGAGTATAACCACAAATATAACAGATGTCTCATAAAATTAACTTCAATTGCTTCTATGTGACCTCTGTTGAGGAAGTAAGACTCAAATTGAAGTCAGCAAGAGCAGCTGTAGATTCTGCTGTTAGATAACAGTGACCTGCATTCCCCAGGGTAGTGCCCATAAATAAGAGAATTGTGGTCCTGCAAACAATAAATGTGATTAATGCCAGAATGACTTAGCAAACATAGCTTCAGCCACATAGTGTTGTGACATCTTGGGTCAGAAAGAATAGATTCAGTAACAACAATTAAAATTTATCCACTAGGTAAGCAAATCTCAGCTGTACTCAGGAGACAACCATATTCTGAGTTTAATGCCATAATGGTTTTATTATCTTTGGGGTTGTTTTTTTTTTCCTTCTCCTCCACTTCTTACATTCTCTCTTGCTGAGTTTCTCTAAGTATCTTGTACTTATATATTTAGGCAGAGTATATTTATTTATATAAATGTATCAGTTTTGCTATCTTATGAATAATCTAAATGTGAAAAAAAATTGAAAAGTGCTCTCTTGCCCTTTCATCTCTTTTTAAAGAGTTGAATCTAGTGGAATGAGAGATGGCTTAGAAGGAGATACTATTGAAATAACTGCACAGCATAAATGTAACTATCACAAAATGGGGCTGGCATCATCACAGTGATCCAAGTATTTACTCAGCTTCTTGAGTAGGCTTTGCAGATCTTGGAAAGCTTTTTGCTTTTGCCATTATATTTCTCATAATATGTGCATATTAGGTGAGGTGACCAAAGAATAGAAATGTTCAGACTTTTGAAGCTGCAGTAGTCATGAGAATACAAGGACAATGCCCATATAACTTACAGATTTAGTTGGACTCATATATCAAGGTTATCATCATTCTTTTGATACTTCTCAATCAATTCAGTGCTCAGAATTTCGTAGGCATGTAAGGAAAACAGAGACATTATATTCTAGTAATGTCTTTACTCTAGTAATGTCATTCTGATCGTATCACATATTTTTGCCCAAATATTCTGAAATGTACTTTTCACTGAATCACAGGTAAAAGCTGGTTCATCCTTATACTGATTTACATTCCCACTTTAAAAATTATTTTATATGAGGGCAAATTTCCAGAACTGATTAGGAAAAATTACAGATTCACCATTTTTTCTAGACCTCTTGAAATCCTATTATTACTGCTCAAAACTAGCACCAACCCCTGTTAGGTAAAATCATCTGCTGGTATCAGATAGAATTTAATATAATATGGAGCAGTCATCAAATCTTACTAGAAACAATATTTTTATTTAGCAACAAAAGTCACTTGTGCATATCCATTCTGCTTTAATTTAGTTTCTCATCAAATTTTTACTGGTTGCTGGCAATTCTTTGGGTTAGGAAAAAACATGGACCTTTTCTTGGAAGAACCATGATCAGTTTTGTTAAAGAATTGAGGCAGATTCTCTAAAGACAGACCACTAACATGAAAAATGTTTACAAGAGCTCCAATGACATTTTAAGGTACCATGGCTTCTTTGTGTATTTAGACTGACTGTGTTGTATATCTTTGTCCTCCAGCAATAAAAATTACCATCCTACAAAATACAATGAAAAATTTCTGAAAATAATTTTCATTCTTGCTTGAGAGATCAACAGAGAAAAACATAACATCCACGTTTTTCCTTGTAATAGATGGTATAAAACCAAACAGTAGAAGGATGCATACTAGACGCAACTTTCATTCACAAGCAATTTTAATTCAGCAGGCAAATGATGGAAGGGGTTCTTATAAAGCACAAGGAGGGAGTACAGGGTGTAGCCCTGCAGTCTGATAAGTATAATACCCTCTATTTGTATCAATTGACAGGGTTTTTATTAGCATATGCTAGAATCTGGATTTGCCAAGCTCTGACTGACCTTGTGTTAGCTTGTTTGCAGTTTGTTTTAGCTTGCTTAGTTGTAACAGTTTTCTAATGACCAGGTGGCTATAGTATAATTTGTCCAATTTTTGCTTAGATTTCTATAATTGGATGTCCTAATGCTTGTTGTTAATAATTTTGATATAAATGCCAAAAAAATGTAGTTATGGTATGGAAAATGACCTACCTATAATACTTAGAATGATGCTGAATAAAGGAGTACAGGCATGGGATGGGATGACATCAGGGATTTCAAATGTCTGAGCATAGGATGATGTGGGAAGTCACAGGGTGGCCAACAACTCAACACTTCTCACAAACTAAGAAACTGGGTGAAAAATAATTTCAGGGATTATGAAAAGGACAAATATAAATATCTAATATTTCTAGCATGCACCAGGTTGCAGGGTGATGAAGAAAGACGGTTTAAAGAAATTTAGAAAAGACACAGAAATTACTCCAACAAAATTCAGCCAGAATATTAAAAAAAAAAAAAAATCCAAATACCCAAACCAATCAACCTTAAAACCCCACAATATTGAAACAGTGCTTCTGTTGACAAAAATAATGTAGTAAATCTCCACATTAACATCACAGTCTTGAGGAGGAGCTCAAAGATAGTACCAAACTGATATTCCTGTTAGTGTAGACAAACCCATCAGGTTTGGGATTAGGGAAATTATAAGAGTGGGCTTTAATACTGGATTGAAGACTTTTCTTGCATAACGATTTTATTTGCATCGTTCTTAGCAATTTGTTTTGGTTTTGTTTTGGTTTGTTGTTTTTTTTTGTTTTTTTTTTTTTTTAATTTGGATCAATTTAAGGTAATTTTGGGCTGTCAGTATTGATTTACTATATCTGGATTAACAGTACCAATAATTTGTGGTATTTCAACTGCATGGTTGGTTTTTTTAATTAGACTGACAATAAATTCCTGATATCACATATATGGTTGTTATCATGGTTTAGCCCCAGCTAGGAACTAATCCTGAGAGATGATTGTTCACTCTGCCCCAGTGGGATGGGAGGAGAGTCAAAAGGGCAGAAGTGAGAAAAGTAATGGTTTGAGATAAAGAGTGTTTAATAGATACGGCTTGCCAAAACAAGAAAATAGGGAATTTGTTTATTAATTCCCATGGACAGGCAAGTGTTCAGAGGTCTCTAAAAAAGCAGTACTCTATCACATGTAATAGTGACTTGGGAAGACAAATATCTTTGCTCCTAACAACCCATCTTCCTTTACTCCCAATTTTTCATGCTAAGCATGACATCATAGGGTCTGGAATATCCCTTTGGACAGCTGAGGGCAGCTGTCCTTGTTGTGTCCTGTCCCATCTTCTCATGTACCCCCAGACTCCTCATTGGTCATGTGGAGTGAGAGACAAAGTCCTTGAGGCTGTGTAAGTGCTGCTCTGCAGTGAATAAAACATTACTGTGCTATGAAAAATATTTCACAATCACAAACCTAAAACTCAGTTCCATACACGCTAATATGAAGGAAATTAACTCTTCCCCACACAAAACTTGAATAGGTGTTGTCTTACTCTGCCCTATCACAAACAAGGTTTGGATAAATGAATTAAAATCAATGGGCTACAGAAATTTAAGCTATGCTTGATGTACGTATGGCAGTGAAACTGAGCATACATGGATATGTACAGTGTATATGGATATGAGTATATATGGATATTTCTAATATGCTGTCTTCCAGTTAAAAATATTTTACTAGACATTTTCTGCTTTCTTTCAGAAAATATTTTGAGGTGAGCAAGAAAAAAACAACATAATATCAATTCATTAATATCTTTGGTAAAACAACAGATTACATTTCAACCCAGCAGCAAAGTAGCCTAGAGCAACATATTTAAAAGTGCAGCTAGACTGTATTGTGCAGAGTGTTTATGGTTAAACAAACATATTTGTCATAACTGGAAGATTAAAGTAAGATTCACAACCTGAAATGTTTATTATGAGCGGGTCAAGGTGGATAAAATTAAATAATGTTTCCTACATTAAGGTCTGTGTGCTCATCATTTATCTTAATTTCTGACTAAGATTTCAATATCCATTTGTTAAACATTTTTAAAAAGTTTTTCAGTCCAGACTACCCAAGATCTTGTTGATTTTATATACAAATGAATTTAGCATTAAACCATTAGAACTTCCTTGTGAGGGGAAGAGGAGGGGCAGACACTGATCTATTCTCTCTGGTGGACAGTGACAAGACCTGTGGGAATGCCCTGAAGCTCCCCTGTCGGGGGAGGTTTAAGTCGGATATTAGGATAAGGTTCTTCACCCAGAGGGTGGTTGAGCACTGGGACAGGCTCCCCCGGGAAGTGGTCACAGCACCAGCCTGACAGAGCTCAAGAAGCATTTGGACAATGCTCTCAGGCACATGGTGTGACTCTTGGGGATGTCCTGTGTAGGGCCAGGAGTTGCACTCAGTGATCCTGATGGGTCTCTCCCAACTCAGCCTAGGCTGTGATTCTGTGATAATATCATCTAATGCCCAAACAAATTACATTGTTCCCCTTTCTTTAATCTCTCCTCTTTCTAGAAATCTCTGTAGTGTTTCTAGTAACTGATGTCAGTGGGAATTCTCGAAATGGTCTGTCCACTTCAGATGATTTAAAAATCCATTTGCCAAATGCATGCATTTATTGCAAATATAAAGGGCTGAGGATATGATTGTTAGCAGTGTTTTGGAACAGGGAGTAAGTTAAATGGTCTTAATTTCTTCCATTAAACAAGAATGATTAATAGAAAGTGCCACATGTTAGGTAGGAACTGCATGTAAAATCAAAATAATGTCAAAATTGCTTCTTAGGTCTGTTTGCAACAAGTTGTAAAGTACAATTAATGGTATTTCTTATAATTTTTGTCTAATTTTATCTTTTCAGCTCGATCAATATGGAATTTATAAATACAGAAAAATGATCACATCTACTGAACTATGAGCTTTTAAATTTAAAAAACAACTGTGTGGCCTGTGGGACATTAAAATTTCATTAGATGTTTAGTAGGCAGAACTGGATAAAGAAACTGTAAGTGGCTGCTGATTCAGTTTGGACTTAATTTTATAGAAGTTTTGGAAACCAACACTGTGATGAAAAGAAGTTTTCCTCCTCCCCTGCCATATCCAGCTTCTTTTTCTCTGCCAAACTCTCCCTTGTGCTGGCTCCAGCATTTTACAGATTACGAGAAGAATTGGCTCAGAAAGAAAGCAATAACTGTTAAAGATACATGGAAGGGAAAATGCCTCACTTTTAGCTTGAATTTCTTCTCTCTTTTGATTTACCACATCTGTGCTGGCTCAAGGTAGGGGCAAAATTATTTCTTTTTAAGGTTTACACTGGCTTAAAATGTCCATGAAACTATAGCCTTAATTGCAGCAAACTGCAAGGAGGGAATGAGCACCTGTCACTGTGCATCCTTCTAGAGATTACCTTTGAATATTGCTGACCAGAAACTTAGGATATATATATTTACATAAAAAATATCATACCAAGGTATTTTCTTCAGGTGCCTTAGCACTCTTCTCTTGCATCCTATTCCTCTGCCCTTTTCTGGTGTTAGTCATGACCACTTTGCACAAGAGCAACAGAGCTAGGTGGCCTAACTGCTGATGTTCTACAACAGCCCTTGCTGAGTTTAACAATTTTCACTGCTTCTGTGCTGCATTCTGCACAGCTATGGCAGGGTGTGCTCCTTCAAATCCCAGTGGTACCTTGTGGGACTGCCTGGCTGCCTGCAGCCACAGCCTTGGGTCATGCCAGCATGGCCATCAGTAGCTTCTGCTCCACTGAGGTGGTGGGGAAGGCTGGATTCACAGACACATTGAATCACCCAGACCTAAAGGTTAAATTCTTAAAAGTGTCTGCATAGTAACTTCCACTCTGGGAGGGTCTGAGTTTGTGTGTCCTTAGCTCAGGTGATGAATTTTTCCAAGTTAATAGAGACTTTATTTATTGCTAAACTAGTCACTGTTCATCTGCTTTTAATTTAATCTGTGTCACCAAAGGGAATAAAATCAGTAGGTGTTTCTTACTCATATATGCTGGCAAATTGGTTGCCTTAAGAAATGCAATTACTGGATTTCTGCTCACAAATACCACCAGAGAAAGACAGGAGAGGCCTTTTCTGTGTCTGTAGAAGTCTTGTGTTCAAATCAGAGCTAACCATTGAACTACCATTAAAAATATTGCAGGATGCCAGTTTTCTATTGAAACTAGGTCACTGTGTATAAAATAATTAAAGATTTATTGGTCCTTAGGGAAGGTCCTAGATCTCTAGACTAATGTTTGCAGCCCTCAGTGGAGAAAAATGAATCAGTCATTTGCTGGGAAAGCATTGCAGCCATTACAATTGTGTGAAGGGCTGTTACAACATGGTCTTTCAATTGCACCTAAAAAAACCCAACAACTTCACCTGCTTTATTTTTTAAGAATAATGTAGGAAATCTTAGTAACAGAAATACAGCTTACTGCCTGTTTTCTGCTGAGGATTGTATAGAGAGGAAAAAGTGGACATTCCCCCTTACTGTAAAGGCAGAGGGAAGGCCAGAGGCTGCATATTCTGGATGTTTTGTGATGCTGCAGATCCACTCTGAAATCATTAACTGAAATTTAACAGAATCTCCATTATCACATGGTGCACCTTCCAGCAGTCCAGTGTCCTGCCACCTGAAATATTCAGAATATTCTTTGAATTAGAAGCCATGTCTATTTTTTTTAACTTCTCAGTAAGAGCTTCTAGACAGCGTTGAAAACCATTAATGTTTATCTCCAAAATCTGCTTAAATGACAGCAACTTAAATACTGGGAGTACTTCTAACCTAAGATATTTGTTTACTTTTGACTAATCTTACTTCCCTGGGCAATTGGTGTTGTCCAGACAAATTGCATTTGTTACCTGATGTGAAACAAGCCAATAATTACACACTTGAGAAAGACAATGGTTATTCCAGAGTTTCACAAGCCTGGGTGCTCACTGGTATTCCACAAATCAAACACAACAATCAAAACCTTTTACTATTTGTACATTTTAGCAAACAAAGGCATTGATATTCATTGGCTGCAAGTTGTATAGTTCTGTTATTAGTTACTATTCTATCTTCTGTTGGTTAATGATTCTCTCATTTCTCATGCTGATTAGCTCACATACTCAGTCTTTCCCTTCTTTTGGGTCAGGGGGGTTTCTTGACTCAGTGGTTTGTGAGTTGGTGCTCAGGATCTGCCCCTGCCAGAATTACCCTTTGCCTGGCTGGAGCTGATGCAGCACAGTTGCTGAGTTGTCTTTATTAGTTTCTTCCTTATCTTGGGAGTTCTGCCAAATGTCCTTGCAGCCTGTAAATTCTGCATTCTTTGTGTCCACTCTCAGTGGTACATCTGTCTTCCCAGGCTTTGTTAACTTCCCACTAGGTCTGAGGTCATTGAAACATGTCATGCCCTAGACCTGAACAAGGCAATTCTACCCACATGTAATTTGTCTTTCTAACACCTGGACATCACTTAGAGCTTGCTTGGTGCCTGCTCTCTGTTTCACAGATTAAGTCTTCCTTGTTGTTGACTAGGCTGGAAAGTATACAAGGTTCAAACATCAAAGAATAACTTTTCTTAAGAAAATTTTTACGTATTCCCCATTTTACAACACAGGAATAGCAGAGCCATAATTAAAACAAAACATCATGGGTTGTATCAAAAAATGGTACAAATTTTAATGAAACCAGCTTCTCTATCAAGTGCTCCTCATTCATTCAATCATTAATTTGAAGTGTTTCATGTTAACCTTATTAAAAAAGACAGCCTGATAAGTGACAGCAGATGGTGATGGTTCTCAACTGTAGCAGAACCTCAGAAAGTAAAACAAAGCAGCATGACACTGTTGTTAAGAGAGGAATTGATTCTATAATAAATTGTGAAGTTTTCTTTCTATCCCAAACAGTGGAACAATTAATTTATTTTCTTTTTGCTGTCTAATTTCAAACTAATGGAGGTACCTATGTACATCAGTATCAAATTCTCTGTGTGCATGAAAGAATTTATTTTAGGATTATTTTGGAGGAGGCTTTTTCCTCTAGTTGGGAATATCTTATGTTTTTACCTGCAAAGCTAGTTGATCCAATTGAGTAACTGATTCAAATTAGCTTTCTAAAATGCAGAAAACCAAGTTTAAAACTAAAAGAAGATTTCAACTAGATGTTAGGAAGAAATTCTTCACTGTGAGGGTGGTGAAACACTGGCATAGGTTGCCCTGAGAAGTGTTCAAGGTCAGGTTGAAGGGGGTCCTGTGCAGCCTGATCCCTGCCCATGAGAGGGTGGTTGAAACTAAATCATCTTTAAGTACCTTCCAAGCTAAGCCATTCTGTGATTCTATTATTTTATGATTTTAAACTTTTTCTAAAGTAGGCAGATTTAAGAAGAAATATCAGTTGTGTATATAACTCTAGATGGTAAGGGTTCACAGTTACCAGGTATGCTTAAGATGATGATGATATTAAAATTAATCTTTTGCCATTAGGAGGGAGACTACAGACAGGCTCCTAAATAACTTTACTTGTGGAATAACAGTTGTTACTTCTTAATTTGAATTCTGAAAATATTTTGATTTATACTGTGCCATGATAATGTTGTATCAGTACATAGTTTAACCCATCTATGATGTAATACAAAATTAAATCGTATGATTTGGTGACAGTTAGAATAATTCTTGTCCTTCCTCCTCCTTAACATATCTTCCCATGGGCAGATAGTGTGCAGAGGAGTGGGAGGTAGAAGTGATGCTGTGATACCTTTCTCTTCTAGCCTGGTGCAGGCAAATGTCCCCAGAGGCCATTGGAGAGCAGGGCAGGACGTGCAGGTGGATGCCTGGGGGTGGGAATGCCATGCAGGGTCTGCACATCCCTGGCAAACCAGCACCTCTGGTTATGCAAGGCTCTGCTGGTACTTTGTGTTGTCACGAGGGCAGAACTGTTCTGTTTCTGTCAGTGTACCACAGCAAAGAAGTCTTTCTGCAGGATGAAAAATGACAGATTTTTAATACTTTTTGACACAGATGCATTAATGCTGTTGCTAAAGGAATGGAAACAATTCTTCTTATTTTTGTTAGATGAAATCACATTATCATGTAGCAAGATTTGATTTAGATGGGAAAGATCATATCCTGTTACTTCTTAAACCACCTATTCATCTGTTTAGGACATTGTTCTTTTGATTTGAAGCATTTTCCAAAGGGTTGAATTGTTGGCTGTGGGGCATGAATATACAGATATTTGTCCCGTAGTAAATTTTACTTTCCTTCCACACCCAGATTAATGCAGGAGAGAGTATCTTCTGCTGTGATGACATTCTGGTAGAGTAGTAAGCTCTCAGATCTCACAGACAGATACATAGATTAGCATTTTAAAAAAATTGCTGAACTCTGGTTATTCTTGTGACTAGTTGGAACATTGATGTATACTCTAGTTTATAATGAAAAAAAACAAAAATGAGGTTTCTTTTTGTTCTGTGGTTTACAGGAGTTTGAAGGACAATTTCTGCAAATATATCGATTTTGTGACAATAAAACATTTTTGGTAAATAGCGTAGCCCTTCTATTTCATAACACAAACATTTCATAGTGATTTTAGAAGTTGGTTTTGTAAGGCAAATGAAATATACTTTTCATTTTTTCATTATAATAAATAAATATACATTCAGATTTGTTAAGCCATTTCATAGGTAATTGTTTTAAACTAAGAAAGGGTACATTCAGACTAGATGTAAGACTATATATATATTTTTTTTTTTTTCATTTAGTGTGGTAAAACAGCAGAACAGGGTGCCCCAGGGGTGGTAGATGCCCCATCCCTAGAAACATTCAAGGCCAAGTTGGAGGTGGCTCTGAGCAACCTGTCCTGGTTGAAGATGGTCCTGCTCATTGCAAGGGGTTTGGGCTAGATGACCTTTAAAGGTCCATTTAACCCAAAGTGTTCTGTGCAATGCACAGTGTTAGTCCCTCACATATATTCCATCCTGTGCCTAACAGCACCTACCAATAACCAAAATGAAAGAATGAAAAAACCTTGCCTGAGAGAATTCCTGGTTCCACTATACATAATGGTCTTAATTTATTTGGACAGAAGATGCCTGATGATAGCCCAGGATGCTTCTCAGGATTTCATCAGATTAGTTCACACTTCTGGGAAGCTTAGAGAGCCTTCCTGGTTGTGCTGTCTTATGTGAACTGTTCAATTACACAGGCAAGTGGAAAGAAAACTTGGCAAGAGCAAAGCTGGAACAACACTAACGACAATAATTATCTCCACCATAAATCATCAATAATATAAAAATTAATCTTACCAATTATATGATTTTGTTGCTGTTGTTAGGAAAGCCCACTGATCTTCAAATATTTGGAAACTTTGATTTTTTTCTCTTGGGTTTTTTCTTAGTCTACTGTTAGCTTATAACGTAAGTGTCCAGTACCAAAACAGGGTCTTTTTCAAAGCTGAGAATATTCTCCAGATCTTCACAGGTTTAAAGAACCTTTAGAGATTTAGAGAACCTTTTTTACTCACTAACATTTAGATGTATTTTCTGGAGGTTTCTCAGCAAGATCGAATATAATGAGAAATAATATATTCAAGACACGGGAAAATAGTAACTAAGGAAATACGACAGTCAGTCAAGCAAAGACACTAAGAACACACTAGAAACCCCTTAACTTCTTGTGAGATTTTGTTACTTAATATTTTTTTATTTATCCATCTCTACCAAAAGAGGTAATTTACATGCAGAAAACAATTATAAATTAAGTTTTTATTACCAGCAGCCTTAACCCAACAACTCTATGTGGTTGATGGAAAATAGGAATAAAAGTGATGGTTGCAGGAAAATAGGAATCAAACTGTACTGTCTAGCTAATTAGACAAAGTATAATTTAATAGAACTCCCTTTCACATCTTGCAATAAGTGAAAAATAGGTGATGCTGCAAATACAAGTGTATTACACACTATTGGGATCAGTAATGCAAAAACTTAATTGAAAATTAGCTTCTGCTGTAAAGTGGAGCTTCTGGAGAGTTGTGAGATGAATGCATGCCAGACACTGCAGGAGGTCTTAAATGTGTGACTTGATTCTTATGGTGCTATTATAAAATAAAAAGAACTCACCATGTCAGGGGGCAGCCTGCCAGTGAAAAAGCAGACTGACAATTGTCTCATTAACCAAATTCATCAGCACCTGTTCTGGCCCTTTTGGAAAAATTTTTAAAGCAAAGAATTTGACCTAACTGGTTGGTTATTGTGGTTTCTTTGCCTTTAGGCTACCCCTCTTTCCAGTCAGAAAAATCCTTATGTTCATGACAGCTGTCTGTCTTCCCCACTAAGGAAATCAACAAAAAATGTCCCCCCTAAACCCTTTTCTTCATCAAAGGGATTCCAGTTAGAAATACTGTGGAAATCCAAGAAACCAAGTTCATCTTGAATTGGAGAAATGCTGGTTGTTCAGTTGGCAAGATCCTGGGCAATAAATAATCTCTCAAAGTGAGGGGTGAATCTCCTTAAGCTTTTTGTTAGTTTGAAACACTTTGCTTCTTTGTTATTTCTTTAGAAGCCCACTCTTTATTATGTTTCCTACACCAATGGAATTTTTTTTCATGTGTGCACACAGAAATGCCCTCATTGTTTTTTTTTTTTGTAATAAAGAGAGAGAATTGTTTTGTGATGTGTTTTTTTGCTTCTGTTCTCTCTTTTCAGGGCTGGCAGCTAGTTTTGGAAAGCAGGAGGTACAAAGGTGTGTTATGTGTATAAGGGGAAATAGATGAAATAAATTATTTGGGGAAAAAGATTTCAGGTTTTGTTACTGGCCTCTAATGAAAAGGTGCTGTTATGTATTCTTAAATGCTACCACTTTAAAAGTCCTACAGGAACTTTATATTTGGGGTCAGGATAAGTGCATATGTGTTGCAGTGTAATTCAAAGATTTCAGGCATTTTGTGTGAAAGGCGAGCTTTGTGATTTATGTTTGCACTGTATGAAGGGCAAGTGATCAAAGTATCACTTATGTTTTTCTCCAGAGTACTTGTGACCTAATTCTCCTTCAGTCAAGCAATTATGGTGCTTTAAATTGAACACCCTACACAAGGAAACACCTGCACAGCAACTGCAGATAGTAATTGGAACTCTTGAAAATGAGGTTCATATTCCTTTTGTTTAGGGGATTATTCATTTGCCTAAGACTCCTTGGAAAAAGAAAGATTTGGATGCAGTGCCTTGCTACTTAGCAGCATTATGACTCTTTTATATCCTATCTATAGCCTTGTAGGGAATACTGCAGCCTCCTAACTCTTTCTACAGCCAGCTGAATTGGTTTGCAACTTCAGCAAAGAGATCAGCTTTAGTTTTTTTAGCTTTTTTTAATTTTTAATTCTGCTGGACATGAGGATGAAAGCTTAATATGGTGTTGTGGATCTGTATGAAACCAGTAACTTAAATATACAGTCGGGAATGTGTGCCAATGCATTAAATTTTCCTGGGTACCACTGGTGGCTGCAAATACTAGCAGTGATTCTGCTGGCTCTCTCAGGATTGTCCAGGAGGGCTTTCTCCTTTCTCTCCTTTCTAAAAAGATGCCTTCACACCCTTCCCTCTTTCTCTTGTGCTGTTCTCCTTAATTTAGCTATTTGACCAACCCCACATTTTCTTCTAAGCACCACTGCAGATTCAGGAGTCTTTTAACAATGTATCCAAAAGTTAAATGGCAACATAGCAAAGAAGCTGTATCTCTATTGCTTTTTGGTCTATTTAATGTTGATGGAAGTTGTGCATGAGGATTGGGACTTTTATTTTTAAAAAAGCACAATTCTGCAAGCAGAAGTATTAGCAAAGATGATATTGAAGAAGCAGCTAGACTTTTATGAAAAGGTAATATGATCTAATGATATGTCAGCAGGTATGGAGTTGAAAATACAAGTAATTTGTTTTTCATGTGTAGCCCATAATCCTGCTCTGTAAAGAAAATGAAATCTTTGTAATTAAGTGTTAAAATTATAGAGAGAGGAATAGAGTAAACCTCAGATGTGCTCTGAATTTTGGATTTTTTTTGCTATGAAAATGGTTTGAGAGCTAATAGTGTTCTTCTGTATTTTTGACAGTGAGTTATACTACTTCATCCCAATGTATGCCTTAGGATTTTCCTTTGGTCCCAAGGGCAGAATTTATGGTTATTTTGTGAGTTTATTCATAATGTGAAAAGGGACTTAGAAATAAAATATGTTGATATCTTCAGACAAAAAAACCTCAACATGTCAACTACTGAGAAAGATTCTAAGTGCCTTTACACTCAAACAGTGTTTACTGTAAAGTCTAAAGGGATATTAAGAGAGGAAGGTTGGGGCAAATAAGAAATTTGTGCCTTACCTCAAGCAGAAGTAAGGATTTCATAACAAGATTAGTAACAATTGTTGGTGATGAGATTTAAAGGGATTGTCCTTGTTTATTCTTTCACAGACTACTTGTGTAATCTTGGAGAGGTTTTAAATTCTTTCTTTGCCTCAGTTCCCTATTCAGAGGATTCCTCATAGAACATTTAAGCAATGTCTTCCTTTTTTTTTGTTTGTTTTGTTTTGGTTTGGTTTTTTTGTTTGTTTGTTTTGTTTTGTTTTGTTTCATTTTGTTTTGTTTTGTTTAATCGAACCTTTCAGGAAAAGGTATATATATTTACATATATATGTATATTTAAAAATACAAACACCAAACAACTTCTCACAGCTTTTCTCACTTCAGTTCTCTTCTAGTGAAGTTTCAAGGTGTTAGGGCTGAGGATTTCAGTAGGAGTGGGGTGAGAGAAGCTGTGTAATAAATATAAAAACTTGTATTTTTGGGTGAAAGGTGATAATAATTTTGCTGATTCTAATTATCAAGTTATGTGAATTGTTACTCACCTTACTATTTTCATTTTTTTTTCACCCATCAGCTTGGGCAATGTGAGTTTTAAACCTTTCTGAATTTTTCAGAAAATTGTACAGCCCTGTTAAATGTCATAGAGTAAGAAAAATCATTCCATAACTTAGCTAAGAATCTTCTTAAGCCTTCGCTAAGAAATAGTTCCAGTGATCTTCAGAAAGAGGCCTCAAGGTATGAGTGGAAAAAGCAAGGTGTATCAAACAGGACTTGTTATTCCTACAGCTTTAAGAAATCTGCTGTATAAATTACTGTCAGACTGCTTTGCTTTTCCCTTTTGTGTTTTTTTTTCCTATGCATTTCAACATGACAACTTGACATGATAATGCAAAGATTGTAACCA
The DNA here is from genome assembly GCA_034509185.1 of Euphonia xanthogaster. Taxonomy (NCBI): domain Eukaryota; kingdom Metazoa; phylum Chordata; class Aves; order Passeriformes; family Fringillidae; genus Euphonia; species Euphonia xanthogaster. Next base: position 59,496,592 of record JAYDZK010000202.1, on the reverse strand, counting down.
GTCTTTAGGTAGTTATTTCATCCCTTCTCTTGCTAACGTATTCTTTATTGTCCATTATTTCTTTATAACTGGAAATAGGCTTGTTCTCTATTCCTATCCAATGAAAAAACTGCATAAAGAGTTTGCTTGGAAACAGAAAGAAACTGACAACAAAGTTTTTTTCAAGTGGTACTTTTAAGAGAAAATAATTAAAATTTCGCTTGGTAAAACTCATATTTGTAAGATGTTTTAAAACAAAAGTCATAAATGGTCTTCTGCTAATCTCGCTGTCATTCAATAATGTGTATCTTACTAAAATGATCAGATTTATGAAAAATAAGATATAAATTAGGTGAGGGTTTGGTTTTTTTTTTTTTTTTTTTTTTAACCTTTACTAAAACACTTAATGTCTGCAGCTTAGCCTCTGGAATACTGGAAGCCTGCTCTTGTAGTACTGGCTCTAATGCACAGATCCTTAGTTTAATACCTGCTCTCAGATAATGAACAGAACCAAAATGTTGCAGAGAAAGAAGCAGAAACCTTAAGTAAAGCCTATTGTAATCTTGACCTGACACATTTTTATATGTTTTTGTGACAATTAAAGAGAAGTGATGCTGTGTAATAATGAATTTTATCTTAACACAATATATGGTGTATCCTGAGTGTTCTTAAGCTGAGTCTGGGGTAAGAAAGAATTAAAGGCAGGTCAAAAATATGAGATGCTTCCCACTGACTCTTCCACTCCCTGGCTGTTGCAGCTTAGTGGTTTTGTGTACTGAATGTGCTTTATTTGTAATTAGAAACCATCACTGGATTGTTTTTCTGCCGAAATCTGTCCATTCTCCCTCTCCAACCATACACATTTCTAAAGCAACAGGTCCTTTTAATTGTTTTCACTACAGTGCTGCATAGCACAGCTGGTACCAATGTGTGATGATCTTGCAGATACTGGCTGTGGGCATTTTATTTCTCATGTATCTATTCTTATACATTTTTAACTTTTTCAGTCAGGGCAAAATGATTTTGACTGCTGCAGTCTTTGTAGGGGTGGTAGAGTTTTCTACCATTCTGTCTACATAAGAAAGAAGCAGAGCTTGATTGCTTGTTTATTTTTTTTGTCCCTGCATTTTAGAGACTAAGAAGGACCAAAGTGCTGCCAAAATTATTTGCAGTATTCGTCCAGCTTCTCCATATCTAAGCTATTTTAATATCCAAATACAGACATTTCATTAATTAAAATCTTAGCTTTGAGCAGTGAGGAAGCATTAATGTCAGTAGCAAGTCCTGCAATTTCTTTTGCATGTGGTAGATCCTTGTTGAACACAAGATCAGGAGCTTAACTTGTGGAATGTTTTTGTAAGTGGGGAGATAGCTTCAAAGACTGAATTAATTACCTGGTTCTTTTCAGTTGGGTGTCTTGATTCCCAAGTGTGTCTTAAAATCCCCCTTTGTCCCTCATGTATATTAATAGAGAAACATGTTCTTTGATTAACAGTTTTACAGCATGGGTTTCCTTAACAAAAATTGTTTCACCAAGGCAGAAATGCAGTGTGATCATAACATATTCTTGTAAAACAGATGAATATATAATAAAAAATGAAAGAGAAGTCAGTGTGGTGACCTGACTCATACACCACAGTCAAGCTGTGTCATAAAATGTGCAAAAACTGTTTGGAATTCAGTGTTTCCTTCTAATACCAGTAAATAATACAGATATATAAGAAGCATAGAAAGTGCAAAGCTGGTGTTAATTTTCTTTTTCAATAAAGAACAAAGCAGGTAAGGTGCAAAATCAGATCTTTCAATGGCATCTTTATCTTGTTTTCATTTTTTATCATGATAAAATGCATGACCTATGAAAGTACCAACAATTCTTAAGTCCTTAATCCACTTATAAAATACACTTTATAAAGGCAGATCTGTCAAGCAAATGTCCTACTTCTCAACATGTCAAGTCAGTTCTGGGTGCTGAAGGATTTGGTTTTGGAAAGTCTTGAGTATTATCAAGTCTTTTGTAGTGAACAGGAGTTTGTGTTCTGTGTTTTGCTGTATCAAAGTTTCTGTAGTTGGACTGTAGAAACTTGCAGTTAGTTGAATAAACATAGCATTTAAGTATTCTGTTCAGCCAGTGGAAGTTTGCCATTTCCAGAGCAATGCCAGTTAAATTAAAGCTCTTAGTGAGTGTGTGTCTTTCTTTTTCTCTTTTTTTTTTTTTCTTAGAAGTTATGCTGCCTACCAGCTTGAATAATTATAGATGAGTCATTAGAATAGTGATCAATTATTTATTGTATAAAGAACTGATATTTACAAAGCAGATTGTCTGTATTGTCCTTGAACACATAAGGAAAAATCACTGCTGATGCTTATGCCAATAGACCCACCATGGTTCAAGACCTGAGGTGATAAGGCAAATGCTTTTTGAGTTGAGCTACATATTGAGATGGAATTAATTGGTAGCAGTTGTTTTGGCGGGGTGATTATCTCCTCCTCATTGCACTGTGCCCATGTATGCCCAACTGTTAAATGTTCATGAGCTCTATTGTCTGTGCTAATCTGCAAGGGTTTAGAACAACATCTCTCAAGTGGCTACACTGGAGCAGGTTTTTTTTTTCTGCTTCATTTGTATTTGATTTTTTTTGACTCAGATGAAGGATGTGGCAACTACTGACCCATCTGCCCTAAGACCTATGACAAAGTGGTGTTTTTTTCAGCAATAAAGCTGTAGAAATGTTATAACGTTTGTTAAAATGGTTTTGTTAAAATGTTTATGGTGCATTTCAGAAGTGCATGAAAACTGATAGCTTTCACCACCTGTGTGTTTACACAAATAGTTTTATTTCTCCTCTCATCTCCCCTTTGACTAAATTAGCAAATTAAAATGGAAGGGTTACATGATCAAGTGTAGCGATGAAAAAAGATCAGTGAAACAAAGTGATTTATTTGTGTTTGGTCTGTGGCTGTTATCTTGGGCTAGATTGTAGTAACTGCAGGCCCAGTGTCCAGTAGATGAATAAGGAATATAGGAAGGGAATATAGTCTGTGTTAGCTGTCCTGGAGGATACATTGTAGAAGGTCTCCAAGATGCATCCTTGGAGGTTTTCAAGACAGAATAAAGCCCTGAGCCATATGGTCAGACCTCAGAGCTGCCCCCCGAGCAGGAAGTTGAAACAGAGAACTCTTGAGGTCCTGACAAGCCATGATGTCCCCCTACCCTGTCAGCTGGATAACCAGGAATTCTGTCCAACAACACTTCACACTGATAACCCTTATGGCTATCCAAGCATGTAAACAATGGTACTACCAGAAAAATAAAAAAAAACATTAAAATTAACCATTAAGCTGGTTCTGTAATAGCAAACTTGACCTTTCCTTCCTAACCACACCTTCATACTGAGGTAATCAGTTGACTCAGACCTGGTTCATTCAGATGGAGCCTATACAGAGATATAGGAATCCAGCACTTACCCCAGGAGCATTCTTCTTGATCTGCCTACTGGAGCTATTTTGGCCTGGCAGGACTGGTGGTATCTAAAACAAAATACTAAAATGAGGTTAACAACTCTGACATGCATTGTAAAATTCAGTGGAAAAACTTTATTTTTTGTGCATATTTCTGTGAAGAGCAATGGCTTAAGTACTTAAATGTACTTAATGTACTTAAAAAGTACATTTGTTACAAAGTCAGTATTGTCAACATTTTGGTTTCATTTAGTAGCTTCATACTGCAGATATTCAACACCAACCTGCCTGACACCAGCTATGAACTTTGAGGTGATCACCTGTCACATTAGGGAGGCTTAGTCTTGCCAGAGACTTCCTGGAAAGCAAAAATGCAGTAGTCCTACCACCTGTTGGTGTCTTGTATCAGAGCAAGGTGTACTGCCAGGAGAACTAGAATTAAAAATGTGGGGAAAAGAAAAGGAAGGGAAAAAGAAAGACAATTATCTCACCCACCTAACAGTGGTGCCTTAAAAATGTGCCACGATATGTGAACACATCTGTTTGCATGTATTTTGTGTATCATCTACAGCTGTTTTCAGAAGGCATTGAATTAATAAGTCTTTGGCATTCTTGCATTACCCTTACTGTTTTCATGTTGATTGGCAGCCCATCAAAATATAAATAAGTAGTTCTCAGTCTTTCTGGAGTTCTGTCATTTTTATGTTAACAGAATTCAAGGAAACATATGCAAGGATAGGAAAACATGGTGGATTTTCTGCCTCATTCAACAGTCACTTCAGGGGGTTAATTTAGAGTTTAGTTCTGTAGCTGTGAGGTACATGATGACATTTTTTTGTTCTTGATGAACCTTAATCAGAAATTATTAAAAACAGTTCAATGGAAAAACAAGGATTTTTAGTTGCTTGGGGTGTTTGGTTTTTGAGACATTCTTAACATTTTGAATTCAATGAATACTTCTAGATTGCTTGTTATAGGAAAGCAAGATTTTATTTCTTGTGTAAGATATGCAAGCCCAGGTGATTGAAGATATTTGGTCATAAAGTAATCTGTTAAAACCACTGAGGACACAGTGTGGGATTTGGATTGGAGCTGCTACTCTGGCTGATTTCTCCCCTTAAAAAGAGAGAAGCCCTAATCTGCCGTGCTGTGCTGAAAGCATCCACAAAAAATATTGCAAGTATGGTGATAAGGACAGTGTAGTGGATCATGGCCCTTTTGGAATGCCTTGAGAGTCCTCTAAACAATCAAATTATCTTAGCCTGGCATTGAAGTGACCCTTAAATTACTGGAGAGGCATTTGAGAAATACTCCTACAGAACTGACATACCATGCAGAAATGAATTTATATATCCATACTGCTTCCCCGCTTCCCCCCCCTGCCCCCGGCAATTCTCCCTCAAAAAAAATCTTTAAAGGAGTAAAAAATGGATTTGGACATTACTTGGTTCATTGTTCTTAGCAGTAGGATGGATAGATAAAGCACCACTATATATTTGTTCAACTTGTTCTTAATAGCCTGCCTGATGGAGATGGCTTCTCAGAAAGATTTAAGAGGTCTTTTTAGGCTGCTTCTTTCTAGGTTATCTCTTTCTGGTTAGGCAGTCTTAGTGGTTTCCCTCTCTCCCTCACAGTATCAATCTCATCTTGCTCCTTTATCATCTGCTTCACAGTGAACTCAGTGAGAATTGTATTAGTTTTTTTCTTGGTTACAGCCTTTTACAGATATGAAGACTCTTAACCCTTCACTCTCTTCTTTTATTCAAGGTTAACAATTCCAATTATTTTCAGCCGTTTCGTTTAGGCTGTTTCTTGTGGCCTTTATCTAGATGCCTTAATTGGCCTATTTCTGCACAAAATTGGATGCAGTACTTGAGACTGAAGGTAATGAAGGGAATCACCTCACATGTGAGGCTTATTCTTGAATATACCTCATATTGAATATACCTGCCTGTTTGCAGTTTGTCTGCTTTTTGAGACAGATGCACAGGATGCTGTTAAACTCTTAAAGGCATTTATGTCTCCCTGCTGAAGGGAGGAGGTAGAGCTGGAAAGGAGGGAGGGGGAAGGAAGAAGATGTTTTTAAAATTTATTTTAAGATTTATTTTACTTCTCATTGTCTTGGTATGATTTTGTTAGTAATAAATTCTATTAATATTCCAATATGAGTCTGTTCTACCTGTGGTGGTAGTCAATGAGTGACCTCTCCCTGCTCTTACTTCACCTCATGTATCAGTCAGTATATTTTCTCTCCCCTGTTGACTTGTGGAGGGAGTGATGGTGAGTGATAGTGATAGAGTGTGTGTCCAGCTGGCATCCAGCCAGGGCCAGCCCACTGTGGTGCTGCTTGGGACCTTCTACATAGTTTGGGAAAGATGTGGTAGTATAAGAATCCCTTCTTGGAGCTCTGCTAAACTTTTCTAGACATAATTCTAGGCTTTGGTGTTTCAAGCTCATTCATTCTTTAATACTGAATCTTTTCTTTCAGATAAAAAGTGTTTTATTATAGACCACATACCATGGTTTGAAGTGATATAGAGCATTATATATAGATAGAATTACAGACTTGTTTAGGTTGAGAATGACCTTTAAGATCACTGAGTCCAACTGTGAGTCCAGCACCACCAAGTCCACCGCTAAGCCATGTCCTGAAGTGCCCCACCTACACATCTTTTCAATGCTTCCAGGGATAGTGACTCCACCACTTCTCTGGGTAGCCTGTTCCAATGCTTGACAACCCTTTCAGAGAAGAAATTTTTCCTATGTAAATTTCCCCTGGCCATTTCCAAGCTGAGGCCATTTTCTCTTATCCTGTCACTGGTTACCTGGGAGAAGAAACCAATCCTCACCTGGATAAAACCTTCTTTCAGGTAATTGTAGAGAGGGATAAGGCCTCTCTGAGCCTCCTGTTCTCCAGATGAAACACCCTCAACTCCTTCAGCTCTGCTCATGAGACTTGTGCTGCAGACCATTCACCAGCTGTGTTTACCTCCTCTGGATACTCTCCAGCACCTCAGTGTCTTTCTTGTCATGAGAGGCCCAGAACTGAGTACAGAACTTGAGGTATGACCTCACCAGTGCCAGAGTGACAATCACTGCCCTGGTCCTACTGTATTTTTGATACAAGCCAGGTGCCATTGGCCTTCTTGACCACCTGGGCACACACTGGCCATGTTCAGTCACTGTCAGCCATCACCCCCAGGTCCTTTTCCACCAGACTTCTTTCCAGCCACTCTGCCCCAGCCTGTAGCAGTGCCTGGGCTTGTTGTGACCCAAGTACAGGACCCAGCACTTGGCCTTGTTGAACCTTCCACCACTGGCTTCAGCCCATTGATCCAGGCTGTGCAGATCCCTCTGCAGAGCCTTCCTGCCCTCCAGCAGATGAACACTCCTGCCCAATTTAGTGTCCTTTGTGAAGTAACTGAGGGTGCACTTGATCTTGTCCAGATTGTTGATAAAGATTAAACTGAGTCCTGGGGAACACCCCTGGTGCCCTGCCCCAGCTGGGTGTAGCTCCATTCACCACCCCTCTCTGGGCCCAGGCAACTATTCCAGTGCACTCCAAGCCAGGAGCAGCCCGTTTCTGCAGCAGCATGCTGTGAGATGACAGTGTCAAACACTTCTCTGAAGCCTAGGTATGCTGATACATGGCTTCATTTTGGCTTGTTTTAAAGGGGATTTCAGTTTTTTGTCTCAGCCCCTACTGGCAGTCAGCTGAGAAATGGGAAAGCTGGTGTTAGGACTCACCAGAAAGTTATCATGCCTTTGCTCGATGTGTTTGTGGGTTTGCAGTGGCCTGAATTCTCTAAGAAATGGCCTGTTGTGTGTGATGCTGTGAGCAGTGGTGGTGGTTTCTGGGTTGGGAAGGGCACTGGGGGTGCTCCCTGAGCTGCCTTGGGCATGGGGCTGAGGCTCAGGGAGTTTGTCCAGAGCTGTGCCCTGCAGCTGACACTCACCGAGAGGCGCTAATGATCCAACAAAGGCAGCAAGCTGCTGTGCTTAATACAGTTATCATCTGTGCTGCAGACTGGACTTTAATTAAATTTCTTAATTAGGCCAAAATCCAATAAATCTAGAAATAGTAATTAGCAGGAGCCAGCTGTTTTACAACTTGTTATCCTGCTTTTGTAGTTTAGACAAGATCTGACTTGAATAAAAGTTGTTCTATCTGCTCATGTTTATTGTTAAAAAAAAAATTCCCTTGCTCATGTTTTAATCCTTGCCTCATTTTGGAGATCATTAATTATTTTAAAAGGCTATAAATATAGTATGTTTTGTAAAGATATGTTTTGTACTATATTAGAATATTATGTATCAACTTTTAACCTGGGTTTTTTTTTCTTTACATATTCACATTACTGATACATCAGTTGTCTTTTTGTATCTCAGAAATCTATGATGCTGCTTGTGAATAAAGACTCCAGTTCTAAGTGTTCAATCATCATTTTTTTCAATTCCAAGAATTTGTTATTGGGATTATATAAATAGTACTTAGAAAATTTTCAATAAATCTCTTTCTTAACAAAAAATAATTGGAGATATTCTTCAGGTTTAATGCAATCCTAAAGAGCAGTTTTAGGGGGCTTCCATTTTATTTCATGCCTCTAGCCTGTTGAATTAAAGCAGATTGCTCTAAAATTTCCAAATACAATTGCAAAGTTTCATGGAGCTTAGAGTAACAAGTAGTGTATGCACTGGAGGATCTAGCTGTGTCTGTGTAAATCATTTTCCTCCCTCTGCAAACATGCTGATGGCTTGCTTGTATCTGTACCAAGTCATATTTTATAAACATCAAAACCCATTGGGAAGGAATAATTTATCCTATTGCTGTACTGCAGGCAGAGGATCTCATGGAATAAAGTGATAATTTACTTTCTGTAACCCTCTGGGTGAAATAGCACCAATAGTATCAGTCATCTTATAGGTTAATTTTATTTTTTCCCAAATGCTGCTGATTGGGTTGGTATGTAAAAATTGATGATAATTAGATGGCTATGTCACACATCCTATCCTATAAAGCTTATTCAAGTTACTTTTGTAAATTTTACAAATAATTTCTCCTTTGTGTTAGGTATTCAGTGCTCTGAAATTAGCTTTGAACTCACCAGATCTGAAATACAGACATTTCATACCTAGCGATATTTTAGTATAAAATTTAAATGAATTTTGTTTGTTTTACAGCAGCTGCTGTGCTTTCAGCAAACAAATTGCATTAGTTAAAGAGTATTGTGAGGAATCCACAAGGATTTAAAAAAAGGTGAACATTGGCTGTATGATAGAATAAATTTAGTGCAGGTTTGCCTAAAGTGATATGTGTGGAAATGAAGAACTGTAATGTCTGTTGGATTTTAAATCATAATGGATACATGCAACCTAGTGAACAGCTTCCTTAGAAGCCTTTGGGCTGTGCTGGACCAAAAAGAGCAAACCCAGCATTGTGACCTTTAGAGGGTAGGCAGGGAGTGGTAATTAGGACAGCACCACATAAAAGGTAATGTCCACAGCATTCAGACTCTGCAGGCCTGCCTTGCAACAAAGGATATCTGTGCCAGAAAGAAAAGTTCAAAGTGTGCATCTTCCCATTTTAACCCCTTAAAGGACTTCTAAATGACATATTAATAATGTCTTAGAGAGAAAATGTGTAAGGATTGCCATGTTGGTAAAAGAAAAATCCTAGCTATGTGTATGTATACATTTAAATATATATATCTTTGTATATATAAAGATATATCAATTATTGCTGTGTAGATAAGGACTAAGTATAAGCCAGGTTTTACGTGGCTTCTTCAATATATTTTATCAGGAACATGCACTTCTGCTGATGGTTGCACTTTCCTTGCCTTTACTGTTCTATTGTGCCTAATAAATATGGATACTTTGATGTAGTAGCATGCATATGTTAGTTCTCTTTTTCTAACATGCCTTTGCTGACTCCAGCACGAGTCTGTTTCATCTGAATCTTTATTTACTGGGAGGCGTTTATTTAAATACACAGTAAAAAAAGGGTGGTATAAAGCCAAATGATTTATCCAGTGTGGGAAAACCAAAGGAAGAGGAACCCAAAAAACAAACCTGAAACTGGACAAAGAAGTTTTTTTAAATATTTCTGTTCAATATTTAAGTTAGAGTTAGTAAGTAAGTGCACAATTTTTTGGGCAACTTGACCTAGTGAGAGGTGTCCCTGCCCATGACAGGAGGGTTAGACCAAGATGATCTCTCAGGTCCCTTCCAACCCAAAGCGCTTTATGATTCTGTGGTTATTTTATGCTTTTTATTAAAGGTGGTATTACACAAAAAGTGAAAAATAGGTTAATTTTTTTAACCCTCAGAAAAACAAATGAGGTGATAGTATTGCAGATAATTTTATATTACATAAATTGTCTCAACTGAATTGTAAATAAAAAATATTTGGTACAGTATGTCTGCTATTGCAAAGAATTTCACTTGATATTTCTTAACATAATATTAGAGTATTAATACCAAAATTAGCTTGTTATGGAGCAAACAAGTTTGAAGCAAATTTCTCTTGGAACTTACTTTAAAATGGGATTACACTCTGCACAGGTGTGGAAATGTCAGAACAGCACTGGGCTGCAGTTAGGGATGCTGAGTTTGGACTTCATGAGCTGGCAAAGTAAAACAAGCTGAGCTGTGTTAGTGCAGTCAGCACAGCAAGGATTTTAAGCTCAGCATATGTCACAATAATGAGAACTCCCTTGTGGGAGAGTTAGAAGCAGATTTGTGTCTGTTTCTGGTCTCCATACTTGTGTTCTTGAAAGGTGGGGATTTTGCAGGTTTGTGTGAACAAATCTGAAGTGCTGCAGGAAGGGTGACAAACACAGAAAACCCCACCCTACCAGGGCATGTGTTGTATGCACAAAGCCCCTCAGGCTGCCTCCTCCCCGTGTCACTGCTGTGGAAGGTGGATGTTTTACCAGGATATTGCACATTCCAGCTCAAGTTCTTCCTGACCTTAGTGAGCACCAACGAAGTGCTTGGTGGAGTTGCTGCATCTGAGGCTCAGACCAGGCTGTTATGCATCCCAGAAATGAACTCTTCCTGCCAAATCTGTAGCCATTTCTGGCTATGTCATTTAATGACAGGATTCTGTTTTGGTGTACAGCATATGTGTTGCTGTGTGTATGTGAATATATATATATATGAGAAAAATGTGTGAGGAGAGGAAGCAAAAAGGATTCCAGACACCAGGCTTAGGGAGGTGTGTTTCTACTTTTAATTTACTTAGTGGAAAAAGATTAGATTCTCTAATGTATCTTGAGAAGGCCATGGCAGCCATATTTTTAGGACACTGAGATTTTCACAGCTGGTATTTTCAGCTCTTGCTGGGGAGGGTAGAAGCAGAACTTCATGATGCAATAGTGAAGGCAAAGCCCTGTCAAAATACATCTCAGTTGTTTCCTGTCTTTCTGTTCATTGATGACCAAAATTGCTCCAATATATTTCTCCTGATTCTGATTGTAGGTGTTTACTCTCAAGACAGATCATTGTCTCTTTATACTGGCAAGAAAATGTCTGCAGGCAGGGGCACTCACCTAGCCTTTGTTAAATCCAGCTGATGTCAGTGGAAGAGTTAGACAAGGTTGGGCATACAGCCTTTTAATTAGGTCTGAAACACAAGGGGCCACCTTAAATGACCAGCTTATTCTGAGCTAAGATGACCTGTTTTGACTTCAATTAGATGTATGTCAGCCAGAACATCTCTAGAAGAAAACTTATTTAGTACTCATGGCAAACAAAAATATTAATGAGATAAAGAGGATAGGAAGAAGTGGTGAGATATTGTTTGCAATAGGAAAAGGAGAGTTCATTCTCTGTAGAATGGGAAGATGGAGCAGAGGAAGAACATAATCTAGCACGTTAAAAGAAACTTACATTGAGTTTGCAGTTTTGGTAGCAGTAGTCTTGGGCTTTCCTTTATGCATGTGAGGTGTGACTTTGGTGCTGCTAGTGAAGAACTGAATGTTTTGAACGGAGAATACCAAAAGTCTGGTCTTCCTGTGCATAGGAGTAACTGAGACAGGTACTATTTCTTCTTAGGGACTGAAAAATCTATGGTAGATAAATTGCACTTATAAGCATATATTGGTTGCCTAGTTTAAGAAATCACACTATCTCTTTGCATCTTTGAATATCGAAATACTTCTTGAGTGGAAGATGCATTTTCAGTAACAGCTGTAAAAATCATGTATGTTGTGAAATGTGCCATTATCAGACATGAAATCCTCGCAGTAGAGACCTCACAGTGAGGATTCAGCTGGGTAAATAACTGGACTGGAATTAACAGAGAAGTAGAATTTAGCAGCCATCATGCTCACACATTACAGCACTCCCTTACAGTGCTCTTGGCAAAATGGCTGGAGAAGGATGTCACTTCATTGCTGGGTAATTGTTCCATAAAGGCAAGTACATGGAGAGTATTTGGGTTGATTTTTTTCCTCCCATCCCCCATTACTATGATTTTAATTGGAAGCAGCTCTTTGTTCATGTAAAACTAGCATGAGGTCTTTACTGAAAGATAGTGATGTCTTTGTATCAAACAGTGCCTGTTTCAAGCTGTTACGCTTGTCATTGTTTAATTGAACTTGCTGAGGTTTCAGGGAGAAGGAAACTTTTACCATCTCCTGCAAATCACTTTAACATGCTGTTTCTGAACAGAAAAATATCCCATTTTTGAGTAGGTGGAATAATAGGCTGTCTGGATTCTGATACTTATTAAATGGTAAGTCTTTGTCAAAATCTGCAAGAGAGTGCTGAGAAGCAGAGAATTTGCAGATGCACAAGCTCGTGTCATTTTTATTATCATTCTGAAATCTGTATTGTGCACCCAGCAACTGTGTGCTTCATAGAGAAAACGCAGGCATTTGGAACTTTGCTGTTGGAACTGAGGCATTTACTGCTGATAGGCTACCAACCAAAGATCACTGAGTTTGTGCCTCAGCAGAGCTGATGGATGCTGTCGGGTCTGGGAGCTCAGGTTTGCTGCCGAGGCTGAGCTGCCGCTGACACGGAGCACGGGGCTGGGCTGCCCCGGGTCCTTCTCCACAGTTTGCTGCTGAGTCACTGGGTGACCTTGTGTAAACCTCTTCCCTTGGCACACGCTGCCTGCAAAGGAGGAGCACCAGCAATGACCTGCTCCCTTATTCCTGGGTGAGGAGTTCAGTGAAGCTGCAGATTCGATGTAAATGATTTCCTTTGTTTCTTGCTTTATTAATCTTATGATAGGCACTGTGTGTCAATAATAAAAAAGGAGATGGGGATATTTGTGTTAAGGGACAGAGAGGAGAGAGCTGGGATGGAAGGTTGATAACTTGTCTTAAGACCTTTCTGGTTTTTAGAGCATAGTCCAGTTGAACCTGCAACACCGATTCAAAATTAAGAGGCCTCTGTTCAAAAAACAAAGAGTAATAGGAAAAGCTGGTACTGAAATTTAAAAATGAAATTTCTTTCAGCCTAATGTTACTTTTAACCTTTTATAAGGCTTGTGTGCATACATACAAGTCTGTCCTTAGGAATATACATATAGAAATAGAAATAGTGGCATTATGGTGGAATATCCTTGTAATGGGTCTTTGACATCCTATCTCCCCCCTCCTGACAAATAGTTTTATGCTGTTCTATATATTTTAGATTTACAGCTATTTAATCTATTTATATACTGATCTGCCTTTTTTTGAATTAATTTCCCAAAAATTATTGAGTTACAAGTGTTTATATACAGACCATCCCCTAAAGCCAGGAATTTGTCTAAAATGAATGAAAAAAATTAAAGGAAAGACTGTGATCCTATGAGATCCTTGTCACACTGTAAAGCAAAAGCTTATGACTTTCTAGTTTTTCACATGATACCAAATTCCAGCTGGCAAAGATCCTTGGCACAGCACTTGGCTTTCGTTTGGGTTGAAATTTTAAATGTCCTAATTTTAAATCTTCCCTTATTGAAAAACATATTTTAAGATTTCTTGCAGCTTTAAGGATCTGGCTTATAAAGGGAAGGACTGCCACAGAGCTGCAAAGAAGAGTTTTGTAACTAGTTTGTCAAAACTCTTAAAAATAGCACACATATCATGAAGTATCACTGTTATGACACAGTGCAGATTTCTTAAAGTACACGAGGAAATTAAAAGTGAACACTATTACTTGTAGCAATGGTCACATTTAGCAATTTTCAAACTGATTGCAAATGCTGATGACAAAATTTGTAATTTTTAAATTAATCATGTTTAAGTTTAGTTTGATAATTGAATAGCATTTGCATAAAAGATTTTCAGTTAAGACATAGGAAAGAGATTTCAGGTTGTTCAGATTTAGGGATTAATTTGTTTCTTTATGAGGCCGTTGTATGTATTTGCTTGTACTCATATAAATGTAAAATGAATGTCATGCATATTTATATACTGCATGAACTGCTGAGGCAAAACAGCAAATAAACAAGCCATATGTGAGAGAAGCTAAAAGGCCTGAACAGCCTAATAAATCTTGCATTGGACTTACATTTTGTAAATACTAGGCCCTGTTGAAATAGATTTTGTGAATACTAGGCCCTGTTTCCCATTGAAAAAATAGGAGTTCTTTTTGGAGGATGAAACCTTTGCTTTTCCATTGCGTGAAGGAGAATACCAATACATGAAGTTGTTTTACCAGTGATAGACGTATGAGGAATCCTTGTTCAGGCTTTAAAACTGAAAAAATCTCTAGCTTCTAAAATATTGAAGAAAAGAGTGAGTTGGTGATCTTACATCCCATTGATAAAGCAGCACTGGACACTGTGTGGGGGAGTAGGGAAGAAAAATGGTCTTTTAAACCTTCACTGCACCAGCCTATGCCTGTGAGTAAGCTGGATAACAGCAAGACAAAACAAGTTTGGTTGCTGGGTAAGTCCAGAGGACAAAAATTGTTACTCAGCAACTTGAAACTGATCTGGAAGCAAAGCATTGCCAGTGAGCACAAAGCAAAGCAGAGCAATGGCACAACATCTGCCTTAATTCTTGTCCCATTGCAGTGGGGAGCCTACAGAGCTGGACTGCCTGCTGGTGTGGCACAGGCAGGCAGAGCAAGAGGTGTCAAGCCAGGGCTTACACAGAACTATTTTTGAAGCCTATCTCTGGATCTGTTCATCAGTCAGAAAAGACTGAGAGTGTGTTGAAGAGCATTATTTATTTTGTTTTTAGAAGTAATCAAAACTCCCTGGTGTTTAAGACTGGATAAAGAAAAAAATATTCCTTCAAGCTTCTTAATGCACTCATCACGCTCCTGCTGAAGTGTTAGACCCCCCAATTTTATACTTTTTAAGATGATGCTTTATGGATGATTATAGAAAACTTGGTGTTCCCATCTTTGTTCCATTCGTATAAATCCTCTGATAACATAAAAATTAATGCTAACCTAAAAGAATAGTCTCTTTTGTAATGTCTGAGTAGCCTAAGACCACTTTTCTGTATGGAACCTGTCTATAAGGTTATTTTGTGTGAGAGAAAGGGTCTTGGAAAGGAGAGCCTCCAGGGAGTAGGTTGGCTCCTTTGACCGACCTGGAAGCAAAAAGAGCCCACAAACATTTGTAAACAGGCTGAAAGGTGTTACCAGTCTCAGCCTTCAGCAAAGAAGTCTGTGTTGGAGAAAACATTTTATGCTGACTGATTTTATTTTCCTTTTTTTTAGAGGTATAAAAAGACTGGTTCTTAGTGAGGCTGTGTAGTCTCCGGCCATGCCCACTGAAAGCACATTGAATATGTTTTTTAAAAGCCTTAGTGTGTTTGATATTTAATGAATACAGAATGCCATTCATTGCTTTATTAGTTAATTATTGGTAGGCTTAAACGATGTAGTTTCCCCTCCAACTGCTACTTCATCCCCTTCATCTTAATTACTGAAAAAGTTTTTGCATGACTGTTACACATGAGCACTATGTAACATAGAGAATACAGATTTGCCTAATTCTTCATGCAAAAGCAACCCTGTCCTGCTGTTTGCACACAGTATTTGTCATATAAAATCTAGTAAACACTGTAATTAGCTTACTTTCTAAATGTGTTTTATGGTTTAAATCAACTGAAGAAGCAAGTCAGAATCTTCTGAAACACATGCTCAAGAATCCCTATTGGTCCCTACTTCAGAGAAAAAGAGAAAGAATAGGAAGATTTTTCTTTGCATTGACAATCCAATTACAGCAGCAAGGTGTCAGGAATGATACCAATTCCTCTGAAAGCGCTGCTTCAGTCATTGGTAGGCTCTCCATCTGGGAATTGTGGCATAGTAATCTGCAGCAAGGCAAAAAGAATAACATGGAAACAAATTTGAATTGTTGACCTAATTTTGGTAGTCCATCATTGCTGACAGAAGTTCAAATGATCCCAAAGGGCTCCTTATTATGGGGATGCCAAAAAAGAAAGATGTAACATAAGGGAGGCAGGAAAGTGAATGGCTATTTCTGTATCTGTCATTGCTTCTAGTATCCAAATAAAAGTTCTGCATTTTGTCCACCAAAGATGTATTTTTCAATAAAAACTAGGGTTTAAAACAGGTCAGGAAAGTTTTCATCAGTATTCCCTGGTAGTAATGAAAGATGTCTTTGTAGCCAAGATCTTGCTGCTTATCATGTCTGATTTTAGCTATAACAATTTAAAGTTGGCATTAAAAATAAGAAGAGAAAGCTTCTGAAGTCTTTTTGTGCTCTTTAAGTTTGTACACTATGTAAAGAATGGAGATTGTAGTTGCACATTTTTCAAAGTGTGTGTTGCTCATATGTAGAGTGGTCTATAAAGGTCATGCCACAGTATTGTCCTGCTGCTAAGTCTTTGTGTTGAAAGGGGATGACTCTGCGGCATTTTCTGTGATATTTCTTCCCTGGGCCATGATGCATTTACATTGAAGCCTCCCTTTAGATTTTCTTTGCTTTCAGGGGATTGTTTTAAATACCTCCTTCTCCTTCTCCTTCTCCTTCTCCTTCTCCTTCTCCTTCTCCTTCTCCTTCTCCTTCTCCTTCTCCTTCTCC
>JAYDZK010000202.1:59464889-59480134 GCA_034509185.1 Euphonia xanthogaster | reverse complement strand
CCTTCTCCTTCTCCTTCTCCTTCTCCTTCTCCTTCTCCTTCTCCTTCTCCTTCTCCTCCTCCTCCTCCTCCTCCTCCCTCTCCCTCTCCCTCTCCCTCTCCCTCTCCCTCTCCCTCTCCCTCTCCCTCTCCCCCTCCCTCTCCCTCTCCCTCTCCCTCTCCTTCTTCTTAAAAAGTTTTTGCTTTTGGAAATCCCAGGGAATATGGTACCAAAGTATCAGAGTCTTAGAAATCCATGAGCAGGGGCAGGAAGGGGAAGATGCAGTCTCCTTCCATGTATTTTTTATGCCTGACAAATAGATCTCTTAAAAAGCTGTAAATCATATTAATATTATGGATAGAAAGCTTTAGAGTAGAATACAAGGCACCATAGTAAAATGTCATAGGTTTTTTTGAAAGAAATATGCTTTTTTACTCCTTTAACATTTGGTTGTATGAAAGAACCCCTTCCCCCCGCTCCTCTATCTGTCAATTAGAATAACTTCTGACAAAAAGCCAGTGGTTATGTACATATTCTCATTACAAAGCATTTGCCAACTGAAATCTCCAGCAACTGCAGAGAATTCACAGATGTGTTCAGAACTGTTTTCCCAAAGAAATTGCCTTTTATTTGGGTCAGTATTGTTTTATGCTTAGTCATTTTAAAGCAAAAAAGCCTTGTTTTCAAAAAGTCTTCAAAATGTGGATCAGCTGTACAAAGACATAGGGAGGGCTTCCAAAACATTCAGGGAAACTGTTTTTCTCTTACCATATGCCAAGGATGATTGCTCTTTTTTCTGCTCTGGGGATTATACTTGGACCCTGCCTGTTTCTGTCGGAGGTGTGTTGGACAGAAGGAAGGTTTTGTGCCACTCTCCTACAGAACGAGGTGTTCTTTTGAGATCCCCACTCCTTATAGTCCACAGAGCCTGCCTATGTGGACTGTACATATTACCCCAGTTGTCAGAGGAATTGTTCTCAGCTGTTCTGCTTTCTAAGAAATCTAAGCTAGCTGTCCACCTTAGTAGCTATTTTTTAAACTTCTGTAAGCAATGCACTCTTTTTAGTTAAAATGGACTAAGATGCCCATGTGAACAGATCTGGCTAAAATCTCTGAGAACCCGAGTGCTTAGTCTCATCAGTGTTTATTCTCTTACCTTTAAACTTGCTTTCAAGATGCAATGCTGCCTGAAATGATGGAGGTAAAAGTGTGAGAAACAGAACTTTGACCAAAGATTCTATGTGTGGCAGTTTGTGATTAAAAACCTGAACAATCTCGAATTCCTTCCATCCTTTCCCAACTATGTGGGAAATGTTGACAAATATTGCTATTTATTTCCATATAAACAGAGAAGACCCTTCATTTTTATAACACTGTATTTTGTCTAGAGGGCCATTATATGATAAAGAACATAACTGAATCAACTTTGTTTATTTAGCATTTGCTGCCATAACTACAGGGTATGAACATGTTGGTGATTTCACTGCACTGAGTGAATTCAGTACAGTATCAAACATAGCTCATCTGTCAAATTATTTCTAGAATAGTTTTGGTTCTTGGAGGTGCTTTTGGTGTGTGTGGTATATTCTGAATTGTGAATGAATTTGAACAGCTGTAGTTTATGCTCTGTTTGTTTGTAGATTAACAGATATATTTCCACAGTAATTGCTTCCCCTCTTTATCTTTCCTCTCCACCATTAGAAATAGATTTGGTTTAGCAGTTACTGGAAATGAGAAATTAAGTATCCAATTATTTTAAGTTATTTTTGTATTACCATAGCTTTTAAGAAGCTATAGGAAGATTACTGAAGGATTATTAGGTTGTAGTTTTCCAGTGGTTGCTGGTAATTCGCTGTGAATAGCACTCTAACAACTTGTACTGACTGGCATAATTAAATGTTTCAAATTTGCCCCAGTTTTTGCAAGACTTATTGCCAATTAATCTTCTTTTTTAATCTCACTCATATGCTATGCTACTGAAACATCCACTATCAGAAGCAGTTATTGTCAAATTACTGTGCTACTTCTTTTTATTTGGTCTTATGACTGTAACTTACACACATTCTAGATCTCTGTTTCATTCTTCCCTCAAAGCTTTTGTAAACACTACTCTTGTTATATAGTGAGGACAGTTGGCCAAAAATAAAAGATATTTTTATTTCCAAGTCTACTAGAGCATTCCAAAAACCTTAATCTTAACAATAAGCTTTTTAGGATCAAATAACTAACTTTTTAGAAGAATTGATATTACAGAATTAGTAGATATGCTAAAAGATAAGTATATTTTTCAATGTAAACAAATTACCCAGGTAACTTTGGAATTTGGAGCTGTGGTTTTCTGTTTTGTTTTTTTTTTCCCTTTTGAGTCTTGTGGGTATTGGTCTGTTTTGTTATCATTGGCCTGATTGCTGTCTACTTTCCTTTTACAAGTAAATTCTTGCTTTGTCTTAGGTGTTTCTTTATTGCATATTAATTTGGGGAAAACTTCTCTTCCCCTTTTATTCAAATGTATCCAGATTTCTAACTGAAGGCCAGAAGAAAGCAGGAAAAATTTTTATGTGGAATAACAATACTGGAATATTTAAGAATAGGACAACTCAAAAAGGATGGTGAAGATGGGGTAAAGTGAGACGCATCTGATGTCATAAAAAATAGAGTGCTTGGCCTGAGGAGCTTTGTTGCTATATAAATAAATTGAATTCCTCTTTTCCAGAGTTTTGTGCTACTTAAATATGCCAGCTAAGCTGTTTCAGCACTTTGGTCTTCTGCCGCGATGTGGCCCTAGCTGTACTTTCATCCTTTTCAAAACTATTCTATCACAGCAGTGAATTTGGCCCTAAGGAAACGAGCATGCCGATTTCCTTTCTCCATTAAACACTACCTAGATGCCTGTCTTTATTGAACAAATAAAGGATTAAAGTTTTAAACCACTAACAACAGAATACATGGTGTTGCCTTAAACAAACCCCTCGAGAGAAATGCAGGATTTCCCAGCAAGGGAAGTGGTTTTGAAATTATGTTTTTGGGACTGATACTGTTGGATGCAATCCTGATGTATTTTATGTGAAATATTTTCTTTTTGTGAAGATTTGAACATTGTACATGATAGTAGCTATATCCATCGTGTTTCAGCACAGTTCATTGTGGGATTCTGTCTGGCTTCCAGCCCTCTAGCCCAAAAGGCAAAGAGTTTGACCTGTTCTGTGTTGTGTCAGCCAGCTCTCTGCTCTGGAGACCCCCATATGGCCATGTCTGCTTAAGACATTGCTGAAATCTGTTTGGCTTGTTCAATTCACTTGTCCTCAATCTCTAACACAAGGGATATAACAAGAGAAGATTTAGTACTTTTAATTGGAAGTTTTAGTACTTTTTTACTTTCTTTTTTTCATTCTGCAGTGAAAGGTGTAATTAAAGGTGTTTAGAGACTTTAGGAAAACTGAGGTAAATGATACTCATTAAGGAACTTGAATTGCTTTCAGTCATTATGCTTTCAGAGTGATATTTTCCATGAAGATATCCCCATAATTTTATTTCTGTAAATTTTTCTGTGCATGGGAAATATCAATTCAAATTAACATGCAGTCAACAGCAACAAAAACTCAAATGCTTCTGTTGCTTCCCCTTGTGATCAAGATACATTGAAGTATTATAAAGAAATATGAAGTAAGACAATATCAAGGCCCTGTCCATTGTCTTTTGATTGTTTGTTTTCGGAAAGGAAATGGTGATAATTGCCTCCAAGAACAGAATTCAGGTTTTCTAAAGTTTAGTCTTGTCCTCCTTTCAATATGATGCATGATAGCTTCCTTATGTTGGTATACTCTTGGTATTTATAAAAATTCATGGCAGTGGACAATCTGTATGTGACAATTTATAGGTGGCCACCATGACAATTTAGGTATCCCAAAACCCAATAACTTGTGTTGAAATGGAATACAAATTTAGTGCTAGCTAGACAGAGGTAACATTCTGGATTGACCTCATCTAGTTGCCAAGGAGCTTAGCAGCTTCCACCCTGCTTTCACTGAGGACCATCTAGGAAAGGCCACCATTCCATATGTGCTCTTAATGGAGAGAAGATGCCACACTTGCAATTTTATATGATACCTTATTCTCCTGCATTTTTTTAACCTGTGTAAATAAATTTCAATTGCATTGCTATCATCAAAGCTTTTAAGGAAATCTGCTTTGTATTAAATCTCTTTTCTTTTGTTTAACAGATGATGTCACTAATACTGCTCTGGAAGCCCTCCTTGCTGATGAAAAGGAGAACATTCCAACAGGACTAGGAGCTGTGGGGTGGAAAGTCCCAGAACAAACATAGCTTGTGACTCAGCTGCTGGTGCTGCTCAGTCTTCATCTCTTTAAATTAAAATCAAACACAACTGCCTCAGAAACCTGTGGACAAGAGAAAGGTACTGTGCATTGGCAGCATCTTGGTTGGGTAGGAAGGGAATAAATCTGCCATATAGATATGATGCTATCATTTTATTAGTGACAGTATCATTTGAAGCCTCAAGTTTGAAATTCTTTTTGTATAGAGAGAGATTTCTAAACACAACCAGATTTCGCAGGCAGGAAATAAACCAAATCTGTATGAAGCTTTTGCCTTTTTGTGAGGTGCTTTTGTGTTCTTTATAGAGATGTTTTCTGGATTCACTGAACAGATTCTTGATATAAACATTTTCTCACTTGTGATTTCTTTATTAATTTTTTAGTGGTTTCCCCACCACCACCACCACCACTACCACCACCCATAGCATCTGAGATGTGCAGTACAGAAGGGTGCTTAATGTCTTGTATTTATCATATACTTGCTAATTTGAGCACTGTGTTACCTCACCTGTATCTGTCACCATTAGTAAAGAAGAAGGGCTTTAGTTGCTTTGGTCTCAGTCAGGAGAGCTAAGCTCCTTTGACAGACTTTCCCAACCTTCTGCTGACTTTTATGTGTTTATAATGTAATATATAATATTTTGTTTGCTTCAAGGATCATCTTGAAATTAGCTGTTCATCGCATTACAGAAGTATGGTAAGGATGACAGTTTAACTCCATGCCCAATTTTTGGTATTTTCATCTTGTGGTAGTCCTGCAGTGATGACAGAGTTATTAGGCTTAGAAATATTAGGAAATAGTAAACCCCCACTCTGTGTAACTGTTCTTTCTTCAGAAAAATGCTGTTGATCCCTAGAAAAAGACATTTTTACCTAGAAAGATATTGAGAATATAATTGAGGTTTGCCAGGAAACTGTAGTGCAGAAAGAAAACAAAAGCAGCAGTAACCCAGGAAATATCCTTTCCCAATGGCTATTTTGTAGTTTGCATATTGAAATTGTTGCTTCTTTGCTACTCACAAACTTTGCTTGATTTGAAATATACCTTGTAATATTTAGTATACTGCATGGTGAACGCTTCCTTCTCTGAGTAGAAAAGTATGACACTAAATAAGGCAAGTGCTGTGGGAACTGACAGCTGTAGAATGCATTATTGTTAATAAAAAAGTCACGAAGAAGGAAGGAATAAAGTAAAAAACGTAAGATATAGAATGAGTCTTAGGCTCCTGTTTTCTATGACACTCAAATACAGCTACTATTTCATTGTAGCATCTTTGATTTTAACATTTCACAGAATTTCATTATAGTGTAGTCATTATAAAGAACCATAAAGACTGAAAAAGAGTGTCTAAAATAATTTAGTATTTGCTAATGTAATTAACTTTCATTGTAGAGAATAATTATTTTCATTTGTAATTTCTAATTTGTGACTAAATTTGTTTTGGGGGCAACAGATAAACTGATGTGACTACTAAATTCTCTCCTCTTTACCTGGGAGGGTAGTTCATCTTTTTCTTCTGACTGGATTTAACACTTCATGGTAAATGAATGAGGAACTTTAGTCATAGATTTATCTAAAAAGATTATTTACACATCTACTCAATCAAAACAGAAAGTAAATGATGCTGATTTTAGAAAGAACTAAAATGCTGCACTCTAAACCCAGCTGATGACTATTATCACTTAGCTTTCTGCGAAGGTAAATGTAAATGTAAATGTATTTTAATTTTTAAATTTCAAAAGGCTGCTATTTAAAGATTATTATCCCCCTGTTGTCCTTTAGATTGCTCTTTGTGTACATCCAAACAGTGGAACACAGATTAAAAAATTGATTTAGACTCAATAGTTTGTTTAGCTGACTCTGCATAAAAAAGATGAAATGTTCTAAACAAGAGTCTTCAACAGCCAGTGTATTTTGGAAAGTGATTTCATCATGTGCCAATTATCTGTATCTTTCCTAACAGGTGGAACTAGCTTATGAAAATTTGCACAGTGGGTTTTCATCTTCTGGATTGCTTCTGCACATTTTCCCAATGCTATGGGAAAAAATCTTGCCTATGTGGTCCCTGTTTTTCTTTTTGATTCTATTTCTTGCATGTCAATGTCTTGTTATTTGTCTGGACTATTCCTGATCTCTTCCAAGTGTCTCCTCAGAGTGGAAGTGCAAACACAAGCATTCATGCAGGAATGGTGCTGCTATATGATGCAGCTGTGAGCTGGCACTTTGCTTTAGAGAATGGCTGGCTGCTTCTGTGAAAATTTAGGATTGCTGCAGCATTCCTGGCCCTGCAATAGGACCAGGCACATTTTTTTTAATGGCCCTTTCTTTCTTTTGCTGACTGATCATGAAATCTATCAAAGATTGATATTTTCCTTCTTTCTCTGCATACTGAAAATTAAATTGAGATAAACTTTGCTATTGCTTTCACATTTCCATTTTTTCTTAACATCCTTTGAACAAACAACCTGTGCTGACTAATCCTCTATACAAATATAACTTATGTTCACTGCCATGTGATTACAGATCCATTATTTTCCAAACACAGGAAACAAGTACAACAACATGCTTGTGTCTAAAGAGTTTTCCCTACTTGCAGATGTAACAAGGTAGTGCATTTGGGTGGCTGGTGGCTGTGCAGCTGCTGGCAGAATTCCCACACATGTTTTAGCACTAGATAAGTCTGTGGTTGGTTATGGTTGTGTCGAGATAAGATAAGGGACGTTGCACGTAGTCATCTAAAAGCAATCATCTGTGTGCTGAGTGTTTGCAAGAGGTCTTAAAAGGAAAACTAAACAGACTTTTCTGACCCCATGAAAAGGGCTCTCAAATATATCAGCCTTGCTGTCCAGTATTAAAGCAGATCTTCAGTCTTTTCTGGAGCTCCTTGTATGATCATAAATGAGTATGAATGGGAAAAAAAAGGTATGAACTGTGAGAAACCTGTAGCCTATGTGTTCTGCATTCAATAAACAGCAGTGAGAGCCCATAAACTTGGCAGTTCTGAGAATTCCTTAGGATATACCAGTTTTACAGCATCTGGTGCTTTTTCTTGATAAATAGACTCTCTCTTAGTTATGGTTGTCTTTCTTTCTAGCTTTTTGTTTGTTTTTCTCAGCTCTTCAATTCAATTAATTTGTAATGTCAATAGCTCCAAATGGTGTCTTGAATATTAAGCAGCTTTGATAATGGGATTTTATTATGGCAGTATATATATGCATGTGGACAAAATCCTGCTCTATGAATAGCATTGTGTGAATGTTGATTTCAAGGAGAAAAATCTTGAAGGACACTAATTTTAATCTCAACACCTACAACTTACCCTTTCTGAAGGAAATCCATCCTGTGCACATCTGCACATACTATATTTATACAGCTGTGCTGCGTGTTATTACAACACAAGAGAAAAGTGTGAGATTTTGTAGTAGAAGGGAGGCAGAGAGTATTTGGTCATTTCAATTAACTTCCAACAATCAGAGTAAGAATTAAAAGTGCATACTCTGGGACAATGAAAGGAAACATAGCCTGCTTATTTACTGGTGAAGACTTGCATATCTCAAAACAAACATCTAGAAGTTTTCAATTCTAAATCCTTTACAACATTTGGGAAGTGTTAGTGAAGATCTTTCTGAAGTTTCCAGATGCCTCTACTGCAAAAAAAAAAAAAAAAAAAATTAATAAATAGTATGTGTTTGTAGTGTAGGCATTTGAATATATATGCCCTGGGAAGGGGATGAGCATGGTTTCACTTAAGAGCTCCCAGTTTTCACATTGTTCACTGAAACAGGCAGCATTTCAGCATTTCCCCTTTCATGTGCAAGGGCAATGTACACAGGTAACAGCCAAGTGTTGATTTACATGAAGATTTCAGTTCTGCTAGTATAGGTTTGTTATGTAGGAGGTGAAAAATTACAGTGTTACTGCCATAGCTGTGATAATCTTAACCTTAAAGGAAAATCTGATTCACCCTTTCACCTCAAGTTTAGGGAGATGGTGTAGATAGTTCTTGGCAATAGCTATTTCCATATTTTTCCACTGAATCTTCATTAAGACTGAGTTTGTCTGTAAAGTCACTGCCAGCACCCTAAATTTGAGGTTTCCCTCTGCCACCTCTTCTGGGGGCTGAGGTGGGAAGAGGAACAGAACTGAACACCAAGTTGAATTAATGGCAGAAACTGTATGAACATATTTCTACACAACTGGATTCATAGATAGGATTGCAACTGTGTCAAATTTACATGATAATACAACTTGAATAAAGATTTTTGTCTAAGGTCACAGATGATTTGCAGCCATTTAGACCTTCCAGAGAACAGCCTTCTTTGCAGGCACCATGGCAAGAAGGAGGTTGTGTTCTGAAGCAGTGAAGCATAAACATTTTTCATTCAACCATTGGGACTTTTGTAAGCCTTAGGTGACATGTCTTGCCTCAACTTTCTGCAAAACACTGTAGCATCTTCACAATTTGCTCTCTGAAACAGTATAGTGAAATGCAATCTTGATTCTCAGTGAAGGAGAGACATTACATAGGTAAAGAGACAGGATGTTTACTTTGGAGTGAATAACAAATCACTTTTTAGTCCCCCTAAATGTCCAAATCAGCTTGACTATGACAGCACTAGCAGTTTGCTAGCAGTGCTGTGGCCCCATAAATTGGATTCCCCCATAAGTTGCATGCACACCTTGCATACTAAAGCACTCAAAGTTGTATGTTCAAGTAGTCTGGTTCTGTCTAACATTATCCCTAATTTAGGAAGCTTTTAGGAAGCTTTATTTCCATATGTGTGTGTGTGTGTTTGTACATTGATTAATTTCTGAGCTTCAGAATATTTTGGGGCAGTCTAATCTGGACAACAGAAAGTGTCACAGTCTATTGTGGTATGTCACAGAGTATTTCTGGAGTTTTATATTTATATCTACTTGCCTCTTTCCCTCTTTTTAATGAAAAAACATGATTGAATGCATCTTTTTAACATTCTGAGGAATGCTGTCCTTAAGTTATGATATTGATACATGTGTCTGGATAAATATATTTTCTGCAGCTGTTCATGGCTGCCACATTCGACTTTTAGTATCTTCAGAGAGCACATTTGGATTTCTGGTGGCCAACTTGCCAACATTTCCAGCAAGTCTGGAATGGTTTGAATCAAATTTGCTGGCAGTTACCAGGAGGGTATTTTATTTGTAGTCTTCTCACGGTGGTGAAGCGTTTCCTGTTTGTGGGTATTGGAAGATGGTTGCACAAAGAGTTCACAGTTCACGGTTTCTGTTCTGTGCTTTTCTTGTCCTTTGTCATGTTTGTCTCTGTCCTGTTTAACCAGAGAGAGAAGCAAAAGTTTGTCTCCAGGCTCTGGCTGTGTTAGTATCTAGCTGTGCTTTTTACTGCCTGTAGTTTGAAGCCATTGCACAGCTCCCTTTCAGAGAGCTGGGAGGGGAAAGAAGCTCCTGTCTGGCTGAAACACCCAGTTTAAATATTTTGTCCCAGGCGATGCACTTGCATCAGCCAGTTCCCAGAGTGACTCAAACTCTGTTCACTGCAATGAACATTCACTCAAATATCAGTGTTTGAAATAGCAGTTTTAGTTGTCCGATTATCAGAGCACGACTGTGAAAAAGTTAACAGATCTTCCGAGGGAATTGCAGTTTTGTTGGACACTGAATTTGATGATCCCTGCAAAAAAAATTGCAGGCTCTTTCTAGGTCTCTTAAGTTTCATTACTCATTACATGTATCTAGTCTCTTATTTCATAATATTGTCCTCAGAATGCATTTCTGATAGTCTTTCTGGAACTGTAATGCCTACTTTACTGAGAGATTAAGTGTTTTGGTAGAGAAAATACAAGGCAGCTGAGACGGAACTGTAGATGGAACCAAAATCCATCAAGCCTTAGCCTGATGCCAATAAGATAATAGTAATAGTTATCCAGTTAGATTTGAAATCAGATTTGCACTTGGGGTTCAAGAACACTGAAGCTGAGCTGGAGTTCTTGATGATGTAATCAAACACAAGGTTGAGGTCCTAAATTCTTGAGCACAGGCAGATACCTTATTGGAAATTCTATCAGTCTTCAAAGTTTAAGCAACAGCACCACCAGTTCTGTAGTGGATATCCTTACTTTGAACTCAGGAACTAAGGAACTTGGCTTTAAAAATGGATCGTGATGGGAACTTTGGAAACAATGCAGCATGTTCTTTTGTCAGTCTTCCTGTATTACTTGACTAGGCTGATACCTTCATTTTGACTGAGTCCTGATTTTAATGAGGAGTTGTGTGAAAGTTGAGCCATCCCTTGGTAGGTGAAGAAGTTTTGTAATTCTTTGTTTGTGCTGGCTGATGGGCTTGTGCTGCTCTGCGCAGAGCTGTGTGACTCTGCTGTGCTGGAGCAGTGAGGTGAGAGTGAGAGCTGCCTGGCACAGCATGAGGTAGCTTACAGACTTGGCAAAGGTGCTCAACAGCACAAAATAATTATGGAGATCAGAGACAGTGGAATGAAATCATGTCCCTTCTGCTCTGCTGTTCAGCTGGTAACTAATATCACATCCAGAAGCACCTTTTCTTCTCCTTACACTTGCCTGACCTCTCAAGTCTATCCTATTGATTTACAAAATAATAAATATTCAAAATGCAATTAAGTGTTAGACAACGCCAGGTTTTCTCTAATTGAGGTTCCTCCTCTCTCTCTTGAGTCATCAAATTGGGAATCTGAACCTCTCCCCCTAAACCTTTCAGTTGGCTTGCACATTTTCTACACACTATCATCCCTGAATTTTAAATTTTTCTGGTTTCAGATTTTTTTATTCTATCTCTTTACAATAAAATAAAAAATAATAATAGTAATGGGTTTAAAAAAATATCCAAAGGAAGCTTCCTGCAAAAATCAGGAGATTAGCTAAACAAAACTGCTCCAGCATAATCCAAAAGCCCAAATTTGACAGGCTGATTATATTTGAGGGGTGTCAGTGATAGTCAATAAAGATATTAGAATCTGTCTCTGTATTTGCCATTTATCTAGCCCTAACTGAGCAATGCTGTAACTTGCCCTTTCTTCCTTCTTCTCTTTTTGCTCTTAAGTATTCTGCTTTTATGGGAATGCTGCTCCTCAGTGGGAGCACGGGGATCTCCTTCTCATACCCAGGGCACAGTGAGAAGGTCCAGAGGCAGATGCACTGTGCCAGACTGCAGGCATCAGGTCAGGTCTCCTGTCTGTGCTGGAAAGAAAGGAATTGGCCCAGAGATCAGGGGAACAGCTCTGCCTAGAGCTGCCTCTCTGGAGCTGCAGTGAACCCAGGACCCTAAAGCACTGTGGTTGTGTAACAGAGCTGAGTTGGGAAGGTTGTGGAGGGAGGGTTCTGTTTTACCTTTTTCAGTTGCATTGGAACTTTGCCTTTCTGTGCTAGTGTCTCTTATTTTATGTGTGCCACAGGACTCCTCATTGTAGCATTTTGTCTTTTAATAGGGCTAATAGACCAAGATTAATGATTAATGATTTGGTAAATCCTTGAAACAGTGCTATAAGTGAAATTGGGTAAATATTAATAATGTGCATTCATTGAAGTCAGTGAATATTTTTTATTTACTTAAAATAACAAAGTCCTGTAATCAAGCTTATAGCTTTCTGAGAAGGGATTCAGGCTAAGTTTTCAGTAACTCCAAGTGTATGAAAGTGTTGTGTAGTGCAGAAGGGAGTTGCAGGATCCCTTCCTCGTGCTTTGTCCTCCTTGGCTCAGACATTCCTTTTTACTTGTGGCAATTCCTTTTAAACTAAGAGCTAGATTTTTGGGGTGTTTTTGGTGGGCTGTTTATGTTGTTTCACTAGAATGAACCTATTAATATACTGGATGCTATCCAGTGGCATGGAGTAGTACCAATCAAAAATAAAAATTCAGTGTCACATGGTTGTTACTAGCATGTACACACACATTTGCACATTTGTGTGTGTGCACAGCATCTAAACGAGTTTGATATGCTTAGTCTTTTTTTTTTCTTTTTTCTTTTTTTTTTGAGTTGTTGTTGTTGTTGGTGCCCAGTGACTTGTATACATATTTTAGTTGCATATGTTTTAACAGATGAACACATCACAAGCATCCAATTCACTGAAGAGAAATGAATACATTGGTGAAATTCATTTAGGGACTTGCCAAATCAGTTCTATCAACAGCTGTATAAGGACCTGGAAGGCAGTGATTCGTGGTGGGAAGTTAAAACCCGGGTACTGATTCCTGAGGGCATTGGGAATTTTCTGAAAGATGTGGAGTGACAGAATCACAGATCACCTTTGCTGAGATGCCATTGAAAAAAATATGGAAGCAATTACTAACCTGGCCTGAAGAGCTGAGTGCTTTACACATCCTGTGCTCATCCGTGGGATGTCACCTGCTGTGGAAATCTGAGCGAGTGTCATAAAAGCCTGACTCATGCTACACTGTAATCTCCACCAAGGAAAGCTCTGTTCCACATGGCTCTGCAGGATTGTTACTTTGAGGTCTTCTGGCAAAAAAACAATGAAAAAATGCCTATAGTTTCTTGGTGATTGCTTTCTGTGTAGTGTGGCCCTATAATGTATATTATTAAAGCAAGAATGGCTCAGGACTTTAGGCTGTGAATCTGAAAAAATGAATGTGGGCTGTTAGTTAACAACAAAGCTGTTTCTGGTTTTATCCATCAAAAAATCAAGTGACATTTATAAAATGTTCCACTGTAAGGAAACTCTGTATTTCCCTAAGTGGGCTATGATTTACAGTAACCCTCAAAGGTTCTACTGTTACAGAAATAGACCTGACTTTGTAGGTAGCTACAAAGGGGTATCAGAAAGGTGGCCAGCCTACAATATACTTAGAAAACTGTATTGATAATTTGCATTTAGATTTATTGGAGGGATGAGAATTATTTTAGAATCCTGCAGAGGTTCTTTTGCTTTTATCCATTCAGTCATGTTTTATTCCACAGAAGTGAGAATTGAAGCAGTAAATGTAGGTCATCTGAACCTTGTGAGAAATGTGCCTTGGGCACCAGCTGCTATGGATGTCGTCTCTCCCATCCAGTCACTGGTGGATTATCACTGTTTTTTTTAACTGTAACATAGGTGAACTGCAAGTTACTTCTGAAGTTAACATTGTACCTGTGCCCACTGCATTTACTATTGTCAGATGCAATGGTAATAAAATTTATTTTAAACTTCTTGAGTGTACAGAATTATGCTATGTTGAGAATGTACTTACAGATCATGTTCACAAGCACAGTGAGGGTTATGGGTAGCTGCAGTAGGCTGTGCAGAATTATAAGATAAAGTTGAAATTAAAATAGTTGAATGGTGCACTATTTATGTGGGGGCGCAGTGGAGAGATGAAGAAGCTTTATTATTTCCCTCCAGTAACTGAATTATGGCTTGGTGTTTCAGCTGAGATGACTCATTGACAATTTCACCTTCCAAAAAGTGTGCTGCAGATGAGTAATGTTGTTGAAGTCTGAAATAAGGCTGGAATGCAGAATTTTGGTTGATATAATTTAGTAAATTTATCATGTCATAATGTTATCCATATTTATTACTTGATATTATGGGTTTACTTACTCTTACTTTTCCTGTTGATTACTGTTTGTTACTCAAAGACTCACTCTTTAAAGATATAATCCTCCCCATATTTTTGTGTATTTTGTACAGGATAATGTTTAAAGACTTGCATTTCTTTAAATTTACTTACTTTTCATTGAAAGTATTGGGTTCCTTTTTTTCTTTATCCTTATGTAATCAAAATGCTTTGATGCTACACTTTCAGGTTTTTGCAGTAACTGATTTTTTCTTTATTCCATTATGTTGTATTGATATTTAACATCTAGAATAATCATAAAGCAATTAATTACATAGTTTGTTGTCTTGTTTGATAAAATCAGGGAAGAGATTGAGGTAGTTATAAAAGCATCCTTTAAATCTGCTAAGCAAATAGAAGAAAAATTGGAAATTAGGGCATTGTTCAGCTGATTGATTTTCTAGGATGTTAAGAATTTAATGGATTTCCCAAAACATCTGTTAGATAAATCATGTTAAATATTTTGATCCTTTACAGAAAAAAACCCTAAGCTATTGTGTAGTTGATTCAGATTCAATCAAATTTATTTGTTGTTTTTCTTCAATGACAATTGTCCCTATACCTATCATGTAAAGTCAGAAACCTGATATGTTCCAGAGACTGCTGAAAACGTGACTTGTGCTTTAGAATCCATTACTCTTTCCTATCCTTTTCCTTGATGCGAAATATAAAATACATTCAAATGATTCTAAGGTTGCAAGAAGTGTGTGAAACTCAGAGTGCAGGAATTGGCTATTTTTAGTCATGGAGTGATTGTGGAACTGTATCCTGGTGGCATCATAAATTTGCCTCTCAGCAGACATACGGGGAGTTAATAAATAGGTTGTTGGTTGAACAACAGTAAAATGCGTCAGTAAAATTTTGTTAGAGTGGAGTGTTTCCTCCTTCATTTTTTCTCACTGTATTTGCAAGTTGTTTGGTGGTTTTGGGTTTTTATTTTTTTTTTGTCCTGACCTTTATCCAAATGTCAAATGTGGGAAGTCAAATAGGAGGGAATCTGGGCACTCACTGGTTCTGTGCCTTTCATTTGGGAATCAGGATGCAGTCTCTGCTTCAGCCCTTGTGTGTCTGGGCTGTGTGCCTCTCTGAGTATATAGATAGGCTTTGTGTTGCCATAGTTCCTGCTTTTGAAATAGGTAGGCTGGAAGATGTATCCAGGGAAGAGTAAAAATGGAAATTTTCTTTTTATGCCCACCAATGCAGTTTGATGGGTGGTTGTTTCTTGGTGTGGTTTTTTTTTTTGTTTTGTGGGGGTTTTTTTTGTTTGGTTTGGGTTTTGTTTGGGTTTTTTTTTTTTTGTTGTTGTTGTTGTTGGGTTTGGTTTTTTTGGTCATTTCTTTTGCTGCTTT
>JAYDZK010000202.1:59385850-59464789 GCA_034509185.1 Euphonia xanthogaster | reverse complement strand
CGGCTGCCCATGGAGGCCGCCGCCGCCGAGGCCGAGGCCTACAGGGCTCCTGCGCCGCCGCGGCAGCGACCGAGCCCGGCGAGAACCGCACTCGGGCCGCCGCCGCCGCCAGGCATCGGCCGCGCTCCGCCAAGGCCGCCGCCGCCTCCCTCCGTCTCCGGCTTCTTTACCAGGAGCGTCAAGGTAACTCCATCGCCGGCCCGGCGGTGCGGGAGGAGGAGGCGCGGGGGGCTGCGGGAGGACATGTTCCAGCTGCGGAGATCCCGTCTGGAAATGACAGCCGAGAGCGGGATAATTGCGCCTCTGCTCCCTTCCCCGCCGATAGCCGTCGGTATTTTCACTTCCCCCCCCCACCCCCCCACGCCCGGGACCGGCGGATCTGATGAGCGTGCCCTTCGTATTTACCAAAATACTC
Source organism: Euphonia xanthogaster (assembly GCA_034509185.1). Lineage (NCBI taxonomy): Eukaryota > Metazoa > Chordata > Aves > Passeriformes > Fringillidae > Euphonia > Euphonia xanthogaster. The sequence goes on along the minus strand of JAYDZK010000202.1, from coordinate 59,464,374 downwards.
GGGGAATAGAGCGGAGGAAGCAGGGAGCGGTGGCAGGGTTTGCAGCTTTCCCCCTCGCACACAATAAATAATCTCGGGCTTTATTCCCCCCGCCCCCCCTCCCCCCCACTGTTGGTGGAAACAGAGTATTTCCCTGTGATAGTGTATGCAGGGCAGCGAATGTTCATTTGGAGAGGCGAAAAAAAGATCAGTGTTTACTGTAAGGTTGTTAGGCTGGATGTAGTCTTGTTGAATTAGAATTAGATTTTAATAATTTATAAAGCAGGTTAGGGAAACTGTTACTAAATTTACAGCAGAGAAGTGTCAGTAAAGCTCCTTGCTGACACAGTGATCCTGCAGTTTAAGTGATCTACTTTAGTCGCTGTCCATTATTACTATTTTTATTATTTTTTGTAATTTAATTTGGAGAGAGCGTGCAGACATTTCTGCGGGGATGGTTACACTTTAATGATGCACGTGATGAGGAGGAGAAGCTTTCTGATGAGATGAGATGGGGCCAAACCGATTCAGGTTTAGGGAATATATTTTTGCTGATATATTCAGAATTTGGTTTATGTAACAGGTAACTTTGTGTGTTTTTTTGGCGGACTGTTGAAATCTAAGAAGTGGGTTACTAAAGTACAGGCCATTCTATTCCAGTTTATCTGACTTTATTTATTAATCTTGGCTGGGGCCTGAATGCCCTGGTGATGTTGGCTTTTTTTTTTTTTTTTTTCTTGCCTGGGTGATAAACAAGACCAGTTTAAGGTATGGGTTCATGTTGCTGATAGTATATTATATTTAGAAAGCCTAAGCTGGTAGTGAAAGAATACCTCAGGAGAAATCAAAAAGATGGGGTAAGATTTTTTCATTATTGTAATGCCAGCTGCACAGTTCAGCTTCTGGGTGCTGCACATGCTTCCTTGAAGAAGCTATGGAGTTTATACTCCATTTTTGATAGATTCAGTGCACCTGTATATAATTTTGCGTTAAATAGTTCTTATCCTTTGGAGCTTGTTTACACTGTTGCAACAAATCATGCTTTCGAAAGCTTTTCTTACAAAAGACAAACCCAAATAATGCCTGTTTCAGTGGATTTAGTAATCTACGAAGCACTCGGGTAACCAGATAATTTCAATAAAAATAATAAGTACTCGAAAGTGTTCTGTATGTTCTGGAATCAACTTCTTGTAGCACACGAGTCACTTTGGTAATTGAAGTCAACAGACATTGCGGATGAGTAATGCTTTCCAAGGACATGCTCTAAGACCCTGATCCTGCAAGTGCTTACGCCGATGCTTAACTTTGCACGGGTGCCTGTCCTGGCCGAAATGGACAGAGCTGCCCTCGTTAATGATCGTGTCATTAATGCAGATGAGGCTGCTGGAGTTAACTGTGCACCGAGCTGCTTGTAGCGTGTAGGCCTGAATTCCTCCTGTCTCCTCTCCCTTGAGTATTACTCATGTATTTCATCAAGCTCTGATGGGCCTTTTTAACAGACAGGACCAGACTGGTAAATAAAATAGGTGGATGCATTAATTCGGTGTTTGCTAGAGGTACAGAATCAGCTGCAGGAGTACCACCAAGGCAGGTTTTGTAGGAAGAAGCAAATGCCTATTGCTTAGGCCAGCTGAAGTTGGGAAACAAACAAACTTTTGCTTGCAGAAGCCTTTTTTGGCTCTCTGCCTCTCCCTGCCAACCTTGTCTGTCTCATGCCCTTAGAGCAGTTACTGCTACCACACTGCCAGCCGTCCAGAAATGCCGGGACATGGAATAGCTACATGTAAAGGCACTCATGGAAAAATAACTGAGTGTTTCTGAAGTGGAGAATAAAGAAGTAATATGCACAATTTGTCAGTGTTAAGGAAATTGTGAAGCATAGCAGTACTTTTTACTGTACTTTCCTAAATTTCTATAAAATCTTGTATGTAGGTGTTGCAAATAAATGGAGTTTTTGTTCTGTCCTGTGTTTTTTGTCCTGTGCATATGGGTAACCTTAATGCCAAAAAACCATCTGTACCTTTCTGTGTACCCTTCTTTAGAAGAGTAAGTTGAAATGACTTCATCCCAAGGAGTGCATAATTTAAAGCTACAGTCAGGTCTGCAGGTGTATGAAGTTCTGTTCTGACAAAGTTCTGAATGCAGTGATATCAGCATTAGGTCTGAAATTTTTGGCAAATGGGAGGCACAGATAAAAAAAGTAAGCAAGAGGAATTACTACACTAAGAATTAAGTTCCATTAAGTTTATTTCATCTATAAGATGGGTTAGATCTCTCAACAGTTTCTCTATGTAAGTTGTCAACAGGGGAGCAGTGCAGGAAGAAGATACTTGGAAAGTTTAGATTAATCTTCACCTGTTTCACTCATTTGGAACACATTTTTAACATGTGCTTTCCTTCAGTAGGGATATGTCCTCAGCACCAACTACTCCTCCATCAGTGGATAAAGTAGACGGATTTTCTCGGAAGTCCGTCAGAAAAGCCAGACAGAAGAGGTCACAAAGCTCCTCCCAGTTCAGGTCTCAGGGCAAGCCTATCGAGTTAACTCCCCTGCCTCTGCTAAAAGGTAAGATCAAGCACAGTTTTGAATAAACAAAACAATTTTTACTCTACAACCAACTTTGAAAATCAAAGTATTCTATTGTCAGGAATTGCAGGGAAATTTTGCAGGCATTGAGAAATGTTTCGTGCCAGATATATATGTATTTAAGCTCTACAAAATATTTTATCTGTGACTTGAGGGTGTGGTAATTGTTTGCAATACTTTTGGAAGTTTTAAATGCTGATATTAACCCCTACCATGACTTGAATTTTCAAGGCTCTCAGGCTTTGTGCAGGAGTGTTCTGGTTTGTGAATCCTCAGCAGCTGACATAAATCAGCAGTAATTTTGGTAAGGGTAAATGGACTTGAGAGCTGAAGGAAGCTGGTTTTTAGTATCTTTTCTTGGTGTGTGGATCTGCACCCTGTGATAATGGTGCCAACTGCAGCCCCTGCAGCAAGAGAGGAGATGGGATCCCCTCTCATACTATTTGTGCATGGATAGCTCCCAGGTCCTACCTTCTGCTGGATTTTGAAATGGAAAGGTCCCATGAGCTGCAGCCTCCCAAGGGGAAAGATGCTGCCAATCTGGTCTTAGGCAAGGCCCTACTGTTTTGAGATCTTGCGTATCCCAATGCTGGTTGAGTTTCTGCTGGCAGATTTAACCTCTAATTTGAGAAGGAAAAATATGATCCAGCATACTGCTCTTAAAAGGATGCCAATATCTCTGTGATACCTTGACTGCTTCTCCTGAATTCTAGTTGTCACTGAATTTCAGTACAAATCCAGGGGTCAAAAGCACCTCTCAGAATGTCTGTCTGGTGAGGAAGGGGAAATCACCTTTCAGAAGTCTTCAACACTGACTTCTCAAATGGTTTGTTTACTTCTGTGTATTTTTTTCATTGCTATTCTTCATTTCTGCCTTAAGTAGTGAAAATAGGCATGGCTGGTGCTGATAATTCTGGAAAATAAGAAGTTTATTAGGTTTAATACTTTGTCTGTCCATTTTCTTCCTTTTTGGGCAAGTATATTCCCCAGATTCTCTCATTTACCTTCTTTGACAAATATATTAATCAGAGTATTGAAATATGTAACAAATGTGGAACTGCACTTTGGTTAGTTCTCAACCCCACCTCATAAGGATACAGCAGTTGCAGAAAAAAAAAAACAACAACCAAATACCAACAAACCCCAAACCCCCCAAAAATCTCTCACCTTAATGTGTGTCTTTAAATTTAATTAAAAGTAGGATTCTATGATTAGTTCCAGTGGAGCTGTCATGGCAATATTGCGGGCTTCTTTCTGTGGCTCCCTGTAAGAATGCACAAATGGAATATCCTGAGTCAAATGAAATGTGCACCCAGTCCCCCTGCACTGTGTCTGGTGGTGACTTTAATTCAGTATTTCTCAGTTTAGGGTTGGTTGGTGCCACTGGATTTGACTTTGTAGGCTGCAGTGAATATTATTTGTGATTCTTTGGGTGATCCTGTGCAGGGCCAGGAGTTGGACTTCAATGATCTTGTGGGTTCCTTTCAACTCAGGTTATTCTGTGATCCTAAAATTTTTTTTTCTCTTTGTTGTTGAACTCTTTTGTTGTTTTGTGACAATATGATAAAGAAGCAAATACTTCTTTCAAATAATTTTAAAGCTCAGTTTTATACTTTTTCAGGTAATTTTTGATATGCAGGTTGTTTCATACCAGTTGCTGCATTTCAGAAGGTGACTGGAGTTTATCCTTTGGCTTAAACGATGGGATTAGTGGAAAACATTTGGATTTGTGTTTGTACAAATGAAGAAATTGATGTTGTAATTATTTCACTCTAGTGAAATAATTCTGTAGTCCCATTCAGGGAGTAAACCAGGCATGGGCACAAGCACAAGTAAAACAGTGAGAACCTCGCCTTGCAGAAACACAGGCGTGTCCAGGTGCTTAATTTGACTACTGCAGCCAGTCCTGAGGACTGAGATATAAAACTATAATAAGATAAACCAAACAGATGGGGAGCAGAGAGTGTTGGTGAGACATTTATGATTAGTGTCATAATGAGTTAGAGTGGTCCAGCTTCAAATTAAGAATGTGATCCTGGGAGTTGGTTTTCCCTCTTTGCCTTAATGCGGATTCCCAGAGGCACAGGGATCTACCTGTGCAGATTAATTTGTGGGATTTGGGCCTAACAATCTCTCTGAACAACAGAGCTATTGGTCCCTGCAGAAGGGACACTGGCAGCTAAAAATCATGCTGCTGTTTGGAAATATTCTTGACCTACATTAATATTTGTAACATTAATATTTGTAACATTAACTGTTAAGTCTGCAAGAAGTGAGGAAATTATTTTCTCTTGTGTTTTTCATCCTTTTCTTGACCAATTTCATCAAAGTCCTGATTATTATTTAACTCTTATGGTTGCACTCACCTTCCAACAAGTGACCAGTCCTATTCCTTCTCTTCAGTAACTGTATGATTTCCAGTTTTATCTTGGAAAATTTTGTCTTTTAAACCCAAGTAGAGAAGAGATACTGGCAAAGTAGCTTTTTAAAGTCTCAGAAAACTGAACTTAGTTTGGATATGTGCAATTGATAAACTTCCTGGTTTGGGTAAATTTCAAGTTTAATTAAACCTCTTTAGAAATAGTTCAGTATGGGAAATTTTTAGAGGACAGACCTCAAATTCATATTCATCAGATGTATTTCATATTCATCATGGAGGAGTCTTACTTACACAAACATACATGCTATGCTTCCTTCAATTTTTTTTTTAAACTTTTTTTTGGGGATATATTGCATATTGACATTGACAGGCTGCTTTATCTCAAACAGCACTTTATGGCCTTCAGTATCTTCTGTGATTACAAGAATGATGTGTGCAGAAAACTGGGTAACTGCTTGGTCCATTCCTTGCAAGTTTTTATACTCTGCCTGTCACCATAATGATCTGAGCACCTTCCAGTAGTGTATTAAGTGACGTGACTACACATCTGTCACATCTTATCTGCTCTCCTTCCTTTCCCTAGGGGCAGAGTCACATATAGTGAAATGGCTTGTTTTGGTAGTGTTTTAATGCAGTCTGTTGCCTTCTGTGAGCATACACGCCTGTATTGCAAAAACAGATAGATACGCCAGCCTTGTTGTTGTTCTTTTGGTAATAAAAATATTTGGGGAAAGAAAAATAAGCGAGATGCTGTGTTTTGATGCTCTGTACAAGTCTGAAGGATAGGCTGCTATTTAGGAAATGGAATAAGAACAACTGGAATTTTCAGTGTTGCTCATTTCAGGGAAAAAAAAAAGTATAGAGAAATGAAGTTGTTGCTCTGATTTTTTTTTTTAAAAACGTGTGTATGGTATCTGTTTGTAAACAAACATTTAATGTATTTGGAAAACAAGGTGTTCCTTCTGAGGCTTTGCTGGGCTGAGTTCAGGCTTTCAAAAGCCCCAAGTCAAAAAACTGCTGTTTACCTGGAGTAAACACTTAAATTTTTAAATGATTTAATTGTATTTTTATTTATTGCATTGTGACTAAATCTGATTTGAAATTATTTTTTAAAATCTGACTATTGTCCAATATAATACTTTAAGCCCAGTGTTTTCTCCTTTGTTTCAAGTGTAGAGGAATGGGATGGGAATTGCACATGGGAGTTGTGGCACAGTTGTATTTTGCCTGTGTGTGCTCTTCTGTATGTTTCTCACATGCATTTTTTGAAGGTTGCATGCTTTTCCCTGGTGTGTCTCGCAGTGCATGATGGATTTTGGCTGTACTTTGAAAAGGCTGCTGGTATTACCCAGGCTGACAGGTGCCTTAGGTGTAACTGGCTTGTGACAGAGCAGTCCTGGTGAAGGGCCCTTTTTAGAGATTGAGTAATTCCATCTATGTGCCTGAGATTCCCTCCCAGGTTTGCTAACCAGGTTTGTGGTGTGCCTCAAATCGAGCTTGTTCTGTAGAGGAGAATAGGATTGTAGCTGCATTGGATAGGTGTATTATTTGTTGGAGGACTATTTTGCTTTCGTTTTGTATAGCTGCTCTTTTTACTTAGAAGTCTCTAGAGGTGGAACAGCAGGAGTGCAATGTTAGAAAGCATTTGGCTGGAAAAAGAGTGTATTGTAAGTGCTGGACATGTGAAAACAGAGCAATTTCAGTATTACCTGCAAAAGGGGGAGCTCATTTGTGTTTCTGCCTGGTGTCTGTAGAGGTAGGGGAGTATTCAGAGGATGAAAACATACACAGAGATGATTAAAAACATTGTGTGTCTTAAAAATGCACATTTAGCATCCTGAGAAATTGCACAGTAAACGTGCATGTAGCTCACAGCATCGTTGCCCTCATTACAAATGCAGAAGTTAGGCAAAGCAAACCATCTAAAAGCGAGACTGTTAATTGTTAAATCATTTGTATCCCATTTTTCTAATTCAGGGTGTGGTGTGTTTTTTTTTCCTGTCATCCCTCCACATTTTCCAATGATTTAATATAATTAGTGAAGGTTACTTTCATGTTCTCTGCAGCTATTGTATATTTTTATTGAAAACATTTCAAAGTATGAATTTTATTTTTAGATGGTTTTTCCTCCCTAAAATAAGCACTCAGAGCAGAGGTTCTCTGTCAACAGTACCAATTGCTTTGCTACCTCAATATTATGAAATTTATTGAGCTTCTAATACATTTATCAGATAGTTTCCATGGCATTAAAGAATTGGTGTAGTGGCAACAAAAGAGCATTGCATAGTCAAAAAGGGAAAAATCTTTTTCCACTTGCTGTTTGCTTTTGATCATTAAATTATTTCCCTGTAGCTGAGATTGTATTATAAGCTTTTCTTGTGAATCTTATCTCTTGGTCAAATGCTGAGGTTCCTAAAGAGTAAAAAATCCTAACAATTTGAAAAGACTCTTGGCTAAGAACTGCAAGATGTGCACCTTCTTGTTTAAATGCAGTTACTTTCGAATTTTTAAAATATTTCTTTAACATAAAAAAAGTATCCAGGTCTTTGCAGACCTATGGATGCCACCTAAAACTTGTAATATGGGAAATGGTTATGATTTGAGTTGTAGAAGAAGAAATACAGAGTTTGTTTTCTGTTGGCTTCTGTGGGAGCTGCTTGCTTATCTTGTCTGTGCTGCTCTTCATTTGAGACATTTGGAATGTTTTACAGATATCAGATATACAAATATCAGTAAGCTGTTAATAAAATCACTAAGCTAAATGCTCTCTTCTCATATATAAACAGGAATTTAGGGTCGTAGTGGTTATGATTTCCCAAAATAAAATTCAGCCTTATTTGCAGAATTAGAAATAGATCTTAGGACTCTTAATTTATTGCATGGAAGAAACACTGGAACTTGGTTTCAGCTGCATGTACATAATCAGGGATGAATCCTGGAACTGCTTCTAGGAATTTTATGCCCATTCTGGTTGATATAAATCTGGACATAATAGGCCATCTCTGTGTAAGATTTGGGAACAGGGCCACAGTCTCAAAAGGAAGAAGTACTTAGCCCATTTAGTATTTTTTTATAAATATGTATGATGTTCTAGTCATAAGTAATAAATTTCTTCACTTTCTTTGTGCTCTTGTCAGTTGGTTTTGGAATATGCACTTAACCTTCTTTATAATCTGTTTACATCAGTTGATTGTAGAAAATTTTTTCCAGTAATCCAGTAATCTTAAAGGTTTCTGGTTGTTTCAATATACTAATTACATTCTGTTTTGTTTGTTTGTTTGTTTTTAATTTTTTTTTTAATTTTTTTGGTTGCTTGTGACTGTCTCCCACTTTGGGAATGTATTTTTATAGGACAACATGTGTAGAGAATGGGCAGGTTAAGTAAAAGAAATACCTTCTTATCTTAACAGTGTATGGTTGGAAATGCAGTTGGTGAGGAATTCTGTCAGCTGATCCCCAATCTTCCAGTGTTTCCAGTCAGTTCTCTGTTTTCATTTCTGAATTGCCAGTCTCGTAGGACTGGCAGTTTTCCTATGACCAGACTGGTGGTGGGTTATTTTTTGTTTCTTGGGGGAAGGTGGTTTGGTTTGCTTTTGTTTTGCTTTGCTTTTGAAGCCTCCAGTGTAATTGTTTTACTTCCGGAATTTCTCAGCCTGGCTTCTGAAAGTGTTTAGTGATGATGGTTCCCACCTTTTCCTTTTCTTTTTTCTTTTCAATAATTTTTAAAGTGAAGTAAGTTATAATTCTGTAAAATGTGTTTCTGTACTCTTCACAAGATTGAGTCTAAAATCTTGATAATTTTCTGCAGGATGTTTAGACTTTATCATAGAATCACAGAGTGACAGGATGGTTTGGGTTGGAAGGGACCTTAAAGATCATCTCGTTCCAGCCCCCTGCCGTGGACAGGGACGCCTTCCACAGACCAGGTTGCTCAAAGCTCCATCCAACCTGGCCATCAGCATGTGAAAAACTTTTGGTTTCTGTACAAGCCTGTACTTGTACAGTATGTCTTTATAACGTTTCTCAGTAATACTTATCTCTCTAATAATATTGCCATTTTCTTTTCTGTACCCAAGTGTAGCTCTGTGGGTTTGTAATAAAACCTCCTGTTTCTGTAATAAGTACCTCCTTTATATTCCTTTCCTGAAGTACCTTCAACAAATACAAGTTCTGGTTCAGCCAAGCTATTATTTCTATATAGTGCACATGGTTGTTGAAGTATAGTGCTGCCTTTATAATTGTTTATGTTATGGAGCTTTACTGTTGTGAAAGAACACATTTTCCATATCTCTGGAATTAAGTGTGTATTTATAAAATCTGTGTTTGTGTATATTACATGTGTATAATATATAAGTGTATATAAATAAGCTATAGACATATTTAATGTCATATACAAAGTTTAGGTTTTGAGTTTATTTATTTTTCTCTTCTGTTTTTCGAATGGGGTAGTGCTTCTGTTCATTGGTAGAGCTTTATAGTAAGGCAGCCGTCCTTTCACATTCATCCTTTGTAAGCTACTGCCTCCCTGAGAAAAGAGCACTTTCATTAATGCTTTCTGGGGAGTGGGAGGAGGACACACAACTATTTTTAGGTTCAGGGTAGCTTCCTTTCACCTACAGTTTTTTCATTCAAGTTATTACTGTTTCTTTCACTCAATCAGGCAAAAATCCTTAGTAACAGAGGAGGGGACTTGGAGAGTTCAGGGAGTTTTGGTAGGATGGGTATTTGTGGATTACTGTACTCTTGATAACTGTATAACTCACAAGTATCAGCAGATGGGCTCACTTTACTTCATAAGAGGTTAAGGCAAATCTGTTAGAAAAATACTAGAATCTTCCTCTGAAACCTCCCTGGTAATGTCATTCTGGTTGCAGGTGCAGTGACAGGAAGGTTTTTTTCTGGTGGCAAAACTTTGAAAGGTTCTGGGTCCAAGTGTGGCCTCTCATCTGCTGAGAGAAGTGTCTGAGGGCCACAGTGAAAAACAGATTGTTAGAAACATTCCACCTCCTCCTGATTTTAGTGATGTGCTTGATCCTGTGTCTTCTCAAGCAGTTAATTCAGCAAATCTGAAATGCTGGTGGATATTCGTGTAGGGTTGATAGTTTCTGTGTCTGTGGTTTTCGGCTTAAAGTTAAAAACAGTGCAGCTACAGTCTGAGGATCTTTATCAAGGGCTTCAAAAGATAAGGCAGCTGTCCAAAGAATCAGTGTAAAATACTTTTCTGCCCTTAGTTGTTGCACTTGATTGAAAATTTTGTCTGTTTTCAACAAAGTCTTGTAGTCAGACCAAAGAGGAATTGCTTTGAATAAGAGTAATAATGATCCACAGTAATGGAAGGTTTTTCACCAGTAGTTTTTTTCTAATTGATATATTAAACAAATCTAAGAATATATGCATTTTCAAAATTATACATATCAGTATCATTTTACTTTTGGATTTCCTGTAGGAAGTTTATTTTTCAAGTCACAGTATGTCTGACATTAACCTTTTTTTTTTCCTTGAAAACAAAGGTTTAAGATTTTATTTAAAAACACTTGAACATTTTTAGTACATTTTATAAAAAAAAGAATCATTATTTTCTTTTTATTCTCTTTGTTGATTTTTCCATTCTTCTTCCACTCCAGTATGTATGACAGATCTTAGACAGTAGTATTTGCTTTGAGTGTGAAGTGCAAGGTCCTTCCTGTAGCATCTGTCAGAGTCTGGGGCAGAGGAGGAAAACAATACAGCAGAGTTGCTGTACCTGTTTAAATAGGCAGAAAGCAAAAAAAAGGTGAAATGGATCATTTCTGGGTAGCTTCCCAAAAGAAAAATTAGAATATCAGATTGCTGTGAAGTCTGTTTTACAGGGTTGGACATGGTGCCAGCTCTTCTGTAACAGCAGTTTCTCGTGTTCCCCCAGCTGAAGAGCTTGTTCCAATACCTCAGTGTTGGACTTCAGAGCTGACCGAGTTACAGGAGATGTGGAGAGTGCAGACAGCAGTCTGCTGTTCTGATTATGGGAGTTTGTGCATAATTAGGGTATTTCTGAAGATTTTTATGAATTGGAAAAGGTGCATCTCCTGCAAACACGAGTCACAGATTCAGCTGTCCTTACTTGATGGTATTTTGCAGAAGTTGAAGTAAACCATCAGTGTTATCTCAGGGGTGATGAGTAAATGCTGACACCTTTGTGCTCCTGCTGGTTGAAAGTATCAGCAGGAGATATGATAAACTACTCAGTTACAACAATTTCTATTCTGAAAAATCAGATACCATAATGAAGGATAAGGTTAAGTTGAAATTGTGTGTTGTCTGGAGTTCTTTGCTGTCAGATTTTGATTGAAACAATGAAATAAATGTAAGTTGCATGGTTATCTGTTTTATATTTTTCATTGTGAAGGCTGGCTGGGCAAAAATGTAGTTTGGGTACTGGGGGAAGCATTTATTTTGGTATTCTCTTATCAGAAGGTTACGGAGATCTGTCATTAGAATTGTTAGCGAGTTTCTAACTCTTTGAGGAGTATCAGAAAAAAAGTTTAGTGTCATTAAGAAGTAACTGTAGTTTGTAGTAACTGTAGCTGGATGTGGAGTGTAGTTTTCTGTGGGATTCCTGGAAGGTTTTCAGGAAGTTTTAGGGATGCATTATGTGTGATGTATTTTTTCATAATGCTCGTGATATAGCTACCTAGTCTGAGTTGCACTTTTCTTGTTTGGGATTTCTATGCTTCTTTGCAGTGTCATGAGTTTAATGTTATTATGACTTCCTTGGCTTTTTTTTTCCCCATGTGCTTGTACTGAACTTGGATTTTCAAATTTTACAGCGTAGGTGGTAGCAAATTTGTTTGTTGCTTTCAATGCTTTTGTCATATGGATTATGCTGCAAAGGAAATCTACTGCACATTAAATTTCTCCTATTACAAATTGATACTATGGATAGTCAAAAACTGAGGGAAGGATGATTTCACTTTTTAGAGGAATTAAATATTCTTATTTTTCCTTTATGTTACGCAGTAGAAGGTACTGTGAATGCATAAACTTTTATTAGTTTTCTTGGCAAGTTTCACTTGTGTGCTCTCCACTTTCACATTCCACCAGCAGGACAGAGATGTTATATGCAGTCTCCTTATATATTAGAAAGTCTAGTTAGTGTTTTCTGATTTCATATAAGGTTAACTGTTCAAAACTGTTTATAGAGAATATGTTTTCCCATCTCTGTGTAATCAGAAATGCAAAAGGTGGTGATTACAGCTGAGACAGTACTTGATTTGTCGAGAACAAAACTTATTGGCTGAATATTGTCAGTGTTACCAAGGGAGAGTAAATTTGGCAGCTTGCTCTCATGATGTTTTCAAATAACATTTTTGGGATAGCTTTTTGAAGAAGTTGAGGTGGTACTGTGTCATCGTGGTTCTCCTTCACTTTCCCTTTATTCCACCCAGCCCATACTTCTCCTGTTTTCTTCTGTGCTTGCTCCTTATCACTGCCTTCCTTACTCCCACTTCTTTTTCTTCCTGCACCCTCTGATGGATACGATAACATATTTTTCCACAAGAGGGTGATAAAACTCACACGTGTTGAAACGAGCACTCCAGGTGGAAGGGATTGCAGAGGTTATTGACAAACTCAAGAGAATAAACCTAGCTGTACTTAGACAGAAAAAAATAGTCTGCTCACCTTCAGCTCCATCCATGTGTTACAGTGGTTGTTTGTGTGCACTTCTGGAGGCAAGACTAGACCTGTCAGGATGAAGATCCACCCTGGGAAGAACATGCCAGCTCCATCCTGCCTCTGTTGTAGTAATCAGACCTTGCTGCAAGACAGTCTTTCATATCTTTATTCATGCAATAATTTTCTTTTTCCTTTCTCCCCCATGCACTCTCATGAGTAGTTCTTACTTTTTTCCCTCCCTCTCTTGTTTACTAGGATACAAAACCTCCTTCTTCACTGGTCCTATGAAACTGCAGTGGTTGAAATTTCTATTCATCTTTAAAAAAGATGAATCTTTAAAAAGAATGAAAAGATGAGGCAGAGAGAGAGAAGAAAATAGCCACTCTTGTGATTGGTCTTTAATAGGGAATCTTAGTAAAAATTTCTGGTTTTGACTGTACCCAGGCTTGAACAAGTGTTTTACTCAGGACTAGGTGCTGCTTCAGTTTTTCTTTTTAGGGCTAGGAAGGCTGATGGAAATACTTGGTTCTTAGAGCAGCTCCAGAATTGTGTGCCTTAAGTGGTCGAGACCATGACTAGAGTTCTGGCACCTGGGCTTGGCTCTTGGAAAAATGGTATGGTGTGGCTGGATAACAAAGATGTGGGAGTAGATCCATTGTATATGTGGGAGAGGGTTGGGATGCAGGGCTTTTTAGATGATTTTCAAGAAGCAGTCAGCATTTCAGGGTGGTTGTTAGCCTATATTTTGGATGCCATAATCTCAGAAGTGTCCGTTGCTGTCCAGTTGCTTTGGAATATGATCTGAGCTGCCAGATTAAATCTCTGCAGTCAAAAGTAAAAAGACCTGCTGTGAGTCTCCTCATATTAGAGAAATGAGCAAATGAGCTCTATACTGTGGGTTAGGTGTAAGCCAGGCAGTGAAAAGGCTCCTGGAAAAATTCTAAACACTTCATTGCCATGAGTCAGCGGGAATCATGGCAAGGAGGGAGAGAAGAACAAAGTACGTGAGGTTATGTTTACTCCATCCTCCTATTAACTGTGAAATTCCAGGTCATAGAGTGAAATTTCTCACTCTTCTTTAATTTCAGGAAGAACAAACAAGTGTCCCAAATAATGAATAAAAAAGATTCTATCTTTTTCTAAAAATATAACCACAGAGTTGATGATCTTGTCAGAATCTCTTTTTAAATATTTTGTCTCTCTTTAACTGTGGAAAATTCCAGTGGCAAGAGAAATGTGTTGAATTTCTCAGGACAAGTCTGTTCCTCTTCCTGTTCTTGCACTGTCCTGTTTGTCCCTAAGCTACCACATCCATAATGTGCACAGTCAAGTTCAATAAACAGCATTTGGAGCTCTTGCTTAATGGGCCAAATATAAGCTTAGTAGAATCTCAAATCGGACAATGTCTTCCAATTAACACTCTTGAGGTGAACATCCCACCCTCACAGTAGAAAAAACAATCTACAAAACCCCAAAAATACTTAAAATTTCTGTATATGCTTCTGAGCTGATTCTGAGTGTAAGGGAATTGGGGACATTCTAATTTCCATTAGCAATGTAAATCTATTTTTCTTAAGTTTTTGGGATATTCTCATAATGAAAGAATGCTGTAATATCTAGGAAAAAAAAAGTAAATGGCTAGAAGCAGGCTTTAAGTATCTCTAAGCAAGTTTCTCTTATTTCCTGCTTGGTAAGGAGCAATCATTCCTCTTGCAGAAACTTTCTTAATCAAGGACTTTGTAGAGAGGAGGATTGCCATGCCCTTCCTATAGATTCTAAGGTGACCTCATTTGACATGAGTGCAGCATTGGTTTGTCTTCCCTTGTTTTGTAGTTGTTCCCAACATGAACAGGCATTGCACTATGGCAAAAATTCATTTGAGAGCCAAAATCTTCAAACTAATTTCAGCTGTGGTGAGATGTGCCAAAACTTCATGGTCAATAAAAAGCAAATGGTTTGGAAATGAGCATATTTTCATGTTTATTTGCTTTTGGAGACGTATTGTACTTCTGGATTAAAGTCTTCTGATATATCAAATATAACGAAAAAGCTCTAAAACACCACATCTTCTACAATAAAAAATTCACAGACTGTTTTTCATTACACTTGGTCTTTTAAGCTAAAACACTCAGTAGTTGATAGTATTTTTTGCCTATGTAGTTTCAAATGTTTGAAGGAAAAGGACCTATCTCATGTCCAGAGCTGCAGAAAGGAGTGGAATAGAGCACCCACTTGTGTGTGCTTCATTTTGGGAGAGTTGTCAAATGGGTGAAAGGAAAGTAATTCAGCCTTCTTCCCATTCCTGTATTCAGTGGCTGGACAGACACTCCCTCCCTCCTTTTTTTTTTTCTTTTTTTTTGCTCATGCTTCTTTTGTGGTTAATGCAGTTTTTCTGCATTGTTGTTTCCCAGGTTTCTTGTCCATATTGAATATCTATATTTGGGTTTATTTTTCCAAGATGTATTAGCTGATCTTTTTCCAAACTGAATTTCACATAATTTCTGGCTATGTAAGGAATGTGCTTAGGTTCCTTTGTATTATTTCTGACTTTACTGCTACTCAAAGTTCTCTATTTAATATCCTCAGATGATGTTATCTATATGCTATTTTAATCATTAGATCATTAAGGAAGTTATTAATGTCTGGACTAAATTGATTCTTATATCTCACTGGCATTTCTTTCCAGTTGGATACTTGGAGATTTTTATCCTTTTAATTCTAGACTTTTTGGCAACACTGTGTGTGTCAGCCTTTTCTATCCAAAAAAATTGGAACTGCTTTAAATGTAGGACTTTCAGGGAAAACTGAAGTGTGATTCATGCTGGAACAGAGTAAACTTTGTAAATCCAATCACAATTGAAACTGAAGATGTGTTGTAATCACTACATATGTATTTTTACATGCATTTCAATATGCTGTCTTTTGTATTTTCACTTGTACAGTAGTAGTTCTTAAATGATAAATTATTAAGTAAATATTTTCCTAGTGGAATGTGCTTTCTATTTTTGTATATCATCTTGAGAACAGAATGTGATTCCTTTCTGTAGGGTCAGCTATTTGAAATACTTGCCCGTGTTTGTTCTAACTGCATAATCTATAATCCTCAATATGTCTTTAATCCACTTTATCTTCTACAGAACTAAATCGTTGGAATTGGGGAGAATATAGTGTGATAGATGATATCTAAGGTTATAAACTTTTGGAAGATTAAATTTACTTCTGAGGTCAGATTGATAGATTTTGGCAAATAGATAAAATAAATGACTAGTAAGAAAATAAACACTGCTAATATTTTCATGCCTATGGAATAAACAAATACTAAGTAACAAAGAGGTTTTGTAGTATTTCATCTCTAGAAATAAGATAAAATTACAGATGAAATTTCCCACTTGGCTAATATTAAGCATCTCCTACAGTGATAAGGAAAAGGAATTGATTTATTTTCTGTTTTATTTTTCTTGATTTATTTTCTGTTTTTTTTTTCTTCTTCTTTGAATTGAACTTCAAAATGTTTACCTTTGTGTGTATGACTAAGGCAGAAACCAGAGTGCATTTTTTGGCACTGACCACTTGGGACTGAGTGGATGCATTAATGTGAACAGATTTAACCTTGGGTTCAAGGAGAAGGTGTGTGCATCCACACACGTGTCTTGAAGTCTGTCCTGGGAGAAATGAGCTTGTCCTGGGATTGTTTAGGGTGGCTTTAACACTTTGGGGTGCTGGCTTTGCTAAGGATTGCACAAAGTGCTTCTGTGGGATTGCTTCCTTAGAGAAATGGAAGGAGAAAAACCTCCTTTTTTTTCATCCTTAAGTAAAACAAGTTGTCAAAGGTCAGGTGTCTGTGTTTGTCTAATAAAGGTATTAGGTAGCATTTGTTAGGGGATGATGGATTTGTCATTCCACCTAGTGATAAATAATCTGATTTTAGAAGGTGTTTGGGGAATGAGGATAATGATCATGTCAAATGGCAGCTTTGCACAGCACAGTCTTTTGTTAATGAAGGCACACTGCATAGCAGGCCTGGGTTCAAAGTCCACAAGTATTTATTTTGTTTTGTTTTAAGTGGTTGTTGTTTAACACAAATACTCCTGGTTTCATATTTTAGAAGAAGCAAGATGATCAGCAATGTTAAGTAAATCTGGCTCATCAGTCCTAATATTTGTTCTTACAACAACATGCATAATACTGAAAAAACTACATGCTTCTAATGCTAAACATAAGAAAGACGCTAGTGTGGAATTTCAGCGTACTGTACTTGTAAAATATAGGACAATCTTGAGAGGAGATGTAAATTGCAGGGAAGCTTATTTACATGAGTAGAGATTTCCTTTATGGAAAAAAGAGCTACCATGTAAAACATGGCCTTGTCTGGTACAGACCCTTAAAAATTATTCCATCTGATCCATTCCTTGCAAGGGATGGGAGCTGGCTGACAGGGCAGTGAATGATCCTGACCACTGAAACATCTCTTTTGCCACAGTGATGGCATCCGTATGGCTGCAGGGAGGGAGGGCCTGCATTTATTTTTTCCAGGGAGGAAGTAAGTGGGATTTCACTCTTTTTTTCCCCCCTTCAGACAAGAAGTTTTCTCCCAGCTTCACTGCTTAAATTCGCGTTGTGCTCTCTGTGCTGCCATACCATTTTCAGTAAAAGAGCAGTTGCATGGAGACAAAGAGGCTGCTGATTTAAGTCTCAATAGAGAAGTCTGTTAGGCTTCAACTGTGGGAGGATGCTAAATGTAGCTCAGAGGTTGGCAGATGCTACCTGGACCAAAACTACTTGAAAATATTAGGGAGCTGTTTATTAGGTTTGCCTAAAAAAAGAGACATTTAATGACTGGAAGAATTAGTGGGACAAATATGACAATGGACTTGCAGTTTAAAAAGGTACTTACTGTGTGGATGTGATCTGCTGTTCATGTTGGATAAAAATAAAAAGAGTTCAGCTACAAATATTTTGCTAACCTTGATGGGAGGGCAGAAGAAATCCAACCCCAAGCCCTTTCTCTTCCTACCTGTCTTACAATTTTTTAAAAAAATATGTCAGTTTATGCAACATTTTGAACTTCATTTTTAAAGGGAGCAATGCTGTTTCTGATCATGATTATGTAAGTTAAGCTGAAAGCTGTGGAGTGTTATTTTCTGAAGTTTTCAGAAAGCTCAGTGTTACTATTAACATTTTTCTAAGCCGTAACACAATGAAAATTTACCTTAAGGGTTTATTTTGTGCTGAAGCCTTTGGGAGCACCCTGTGAAGACTAAGCATCATTACTGAGGTGGTGGGACTGGGCTTGGCTTTCTGCTGGATGTGTGGAAAGCTTCATGGATGATCCAAGAGGGGAAGTTTTCTTCGTCCCTTCATGAGCATCATCCATCCCTGCAAATTGGATAGTCCTGGGAGCTGCCTTGTTTTCTTACCTTGTTGCTGAGCCAGAGTTTAAAGGCTCTTCAGCCATTTCATTTCTGACCTGTGAGATGCTGTGCAGGACACACGAAATGAAGTGTCCCAGCATTGTTTGTTATTTTCTTTTTTAGGGATGGAGAGGGGAGATAAAAGTAGTGTGAAGGTGTTGTGCAGCCTGAGTAAACATAGATAAAAAGCCTAAGGAATCCACTGCTCAGGACCAGGACAGTTGATTTAACAGGGAGGATGAACTTCTAATTAATTTCTAAGTGGGGTTTCTTTTATGACCCGTTCCATGGAGAGAGTTGATGAGAGAATTTCTGTGCCAGGTTATTAAACAGTTAACTTCAAGGGAGATAGTTTTGCTTCTAAAGCAGAGGTTTGCACACGTGTGGGTAACAAAGTAGAACACATTTGATACTTAACCTGCAAAATGTCAAAAGAGGTGATTAATGTTTTGTACCTTTGGAATAGGTTTGACTTTGTGTGCCTGAAACTTCTAGCAGGTGCTATAGAAACCAGGGAAAAACATTATCTTTTTAGCATGTTGCACTCAAAGTTCACATTGAGCCACAAAATAATATCCAAATGAGTGACAATCCCTTGTTTGAATCTAAATGGAAAATGGAGTTTTCCATGGCCTACTTATTCTAGAAATGATCATTTCACTGTTGGCAGATTTAACTAAAACCTAGGAGACTTTGTCAAAATTACACGAAAGAAAAAAAGATGCTATTCACTTTTAAAGTGAGGCAAAGAAAATGACAAAAGACTTTTCAGAGGGTCTGTGTTGATCTCTCTTGCCTGCTTGTTCTCCTTTTGAGAGAAAGCAGTTTTCAGTTTTCATAAACATGTTCTTGGTTGTTTGATTACTTTTTTTTTTTTTTTTTTTTGCTACTGCATTATACAGTAATGTGGCTAAAATTGCTATATACAGTTTCTTAAATTTCAGGGTTGTTTTTCAGAGTTTATAAAAATGTATTTCTGAAAGAATGCCTGTTTGCCCACATGAAATGGTGCTTTAGAACTCTGCCAGTGGTCCCTTGCTATTAGTCAGGAGTGATGTTTATGCCCTAGGTCAGCTTTTTGCCTTGTCTCTGAATGCCAGCCCAAAACTGGCTGAATTCTGAGACAGCAGATTGCTCTGTGTATAACAGCTAGATAGGGTTATCATAATTAAGAATGACCAGGCATTTTAGCATCTATTATTAACCAGAGTGTAGGTGTGTTGT
The DNA here is from genome assembly GCA_034509185.1 of Euphonia xanthogaster. Taxonomy (NCBI): domain Eukaryota; kingdom Metazoa; phylum Chordata; class Aves; order Passeriformes; family Fringillidae; genus Euphonia; species Euphonia xanthogaster. The sequence continues at coordinate 59,445,143 of JAYDZK010000202.1, read as the reverse complement.
CCTCACAGAGCAGATGAGGGTGATTTGTTTCCTCTGAAGTGTGATGGAAGCATCGTTGTTAGATCTGGCTGGGGCTCTGGTAAGATCAATATGAGGATGCATCATGGCCAAACTTGCAGGAGCTGTAGGAGGATAAGAGAGATGTAAACCCATTAAATGATGGAAAACCCAGAGAAAATGCCTTATGCAATACAATTAAAAAATAATTTGAATAGTTTATTAAAAGGCTCATGAGCAGATATGGTCATAGTGTCTTATGGGGAGGAAATACTGGTTAAGTAGAAGAACTGATGCTGTCAGCTAAAGCAGGATCCATGTGGTTTTAATAGTGAGGAAAAGTCTGTGCTGGCAGGAGCTCTTTAAATGGATGATAAATTCTCTGTGAGTTTTCCTAAAAGTCATGACTCTTGATTTGGGAAGCTGTAGTTGAGCACACGTTGCCAGATTAATTCGTGGAGGGTTGCTTCTGTAGGATATCTTAGGGACTGTTTTCACTTAGGGTACCTGCTTTGGTAGCCTCTTCCAGCTTGCAGTCTCCTAAATCTGCTGCTGTAAGACCCCAGCTTCTCCCACTTGTGAAGCTGTGAAAATTGATGGAAAAGCAGCAAGGAATTTGGGAAGAAAAGTGAGGCTTTCATGAGTTAGACTAGTGGGATGTTTCCTTGGAGGAATTGGCCTCTGTTCTTTCCTCTGCTCTTTGTATCTTGGGTGAATCTCTGCTCCTTGTTGAGAGCTGCTCCTTTACTGTTTCTGCTGCTCAGCCTGAGACAGGAGGTGGTGATTTACAGAATGGAGGATGACTCAAAGTGCAAGTGAACTTGGTGGGAGCTAGTCCTGAGGATCACACAGTGCTAAGTAAACATCCAGAGAAATCAGGATGTCTCTAGTTGAGCATTGAGAGTTAATGGATGCTTTTAATCTGACTCTATTTCTCAGCATTCTCTTACATTGCTATCTTGTGAGTAATACAGCATAAAAATGACAGTCTTTAAAAAAAATTATTATTGTCAGCTTTGAGGAAAAACAAGATAAAATTACATACGACATTATGCTCTTTAAGATTCACTGCTTTTATTACAGCTAAGCAACTGAAAGATTGCTCTAATTTTATTTTAATAGAAACAAATCTGATTGAATTATTTTAGTTTTTTCAAAAATGAGACTATCACAAACATTTAAAAAAGTCTTGATTAGAGGTGATGAAGTGCCTAGTGAAATTCAAGTATCCAGACTGGAGCAGTGTTGTTTCATTGGTTCATTTTGAGCATGAGGTCTTTTTCATCTCAATCAGATTCTATATTTCTTTAGGAATACAATTTTGAAATTAATTATTTTGGTTTTAATATAATACAGTAATTCCTGATTTTATTATGCAAAATTAATTAATTTTTTTTTCCTCAGAGTAGTGTACTCTTAGGCTTTTAAAAAATTTTTAACTGAAATCCATAGTTCATTTTGTTGCTTCACTGCATCTTTTTCCTCTCCTTAGCACATTTTAGCAAGGCTTACCAGGTTAAAGAAAGGCCATAGTGTTAAAATAATTTTAAACTGGGATCCTGCTTAAGCTCTTCTATTTTCTCACTTCCTGACTGAGCACAGCTATCTTTGCCTGCCCTTTCTCCCCTCTTTTGTTTACAGCTGAGGACAGGGCTGATACCCCATGCATTGGAGATCCTTATTGTTAGCTGGAAGGAGTTCAGTAGCAAATGCTTTCTTTGTCTTAGGGAATATTGAACAGCACATCCCTACACTGTGAAGTGATCTTTTATGGCATCAGAAAATTCATCTGTGTGGGCTTTCAGTGTTTATTCTACTAATTTGGTAGTGGAGCATGCAGTAATTTATTGTCATGTGTTACACATTCATATATCCAAAAAAAAAGGAAAGCAAAGTAAGGTTAAATAAGGTTTCCTGAATAGTTTATTGTTCTATATGAACTCCTTAAAACTTGCTTTTTGGTTTATTTTTAATAGGTTCGGAAACATAAAACAGTGTGCTGATGAATCTGAAATTTATGGAGATTTGATATATATCTATCTATTCTTAAATATATGAAATGTTTATATCAGTGAATTGCTATTCACTATTATCTTGTTGAAAAATGCTTATGCTCATGTTCTCTGAAAATCAAGGCTTGTAATTTGAGACTGCCTTTTTAAGAGTTCCCTCCGACGCTGTCTCAAGGTAGAGTTTGAAAAAGGAAGCAATTTGTAAACTCTTGAAATACAGCTCAGTGTCAAAGCAACCAAAGAGTAAAATTGCTCAAAAGAAATAGTTGCTCTTATTTTTTAAGCGAGTCAGAGTGGAGGAGCTTGCTTTGTGCGCAGCTGCTATTGGCTGCACACACCCCTCATCTCTGTGGCTAGTGCTAGATAGGAATATTAATAATATAACTCATGCCTCGTCGTATTTTGCTGCTTAATCATCTTGTTTGGCACACCCTCGGTCATGTTCTACGTGGCCATAATTCAGGAAAGCAAACTCACTGGGGCACTGGTGTTACAGTGCAGCAGTCAGAGAGGCTGGGATTATGCAGATGATGAAAGGACTGCCCGGCGTGGGTTTATCCAGGAAAACTGGAGAGAAGTTGTAGCAGCCAGGAGCTGAGGAGCCGCCTCCTGTGCCAGCCCATGGCCGTGGCTCCCTCGTCACAGCTGCCCTGAGGATCCAGGCTGGGTAAGCAGAAACCTGGGTCAGCAGCTTTGCTGCAAGCAAAAACTCCAGCTCTTACAAGTCCTTCCCAATGTTGTCTTCCTTGTGCTGTTGCTGCTGTCAGAAGTGGTATTTCAAGGAGGTTGATAATATTTTGTTGGAAAATACTTGGTTACGTTAATGTAGTTTGGGAAGATAAAGAGGGGCTCTAGCATGAATTCCAATTGAAGAGAAAAGCAGTATTTTTTTAATTTCCTCTTAATTTTTTCTAAACCTGACATTTCCTCAGAGATCAGAACTGAACCCTGTGAATTGCTTGTAATTCAAAGTGTTGCTATATTAGTCAGAAAAACTTCTGGAAAAAATGTGGAGTAGAAAATAAACATTTGGCTTGATCCTAAAGGTTGGATCCTTTATAGTTGAGCACTACAAAGCATAAAATGATGAGAGAATAAAAGGAAGTATCTAAAACAAATCAAAGGGGAAACTAAATTTGATTGGGTTTTGTTTGATTGGTTTTGTTTTTGTTTTTCTTTGTTTTCTTTGTTTTATTTTTAAAAATCAAGAAGTCCTTTCCCTCTTTTTGGTTTTTAAATAGTTTGATCTTCAAATAGTGTAGGTTCTTCCAAGACGCTCATGATTTTTTGTGAAGTGGCTTCCATGCTCTTGTCAATGCATGAATAAGAAATAATAGAATGGGTGGGGAGGAAGTTGATTGTAATTTGACTTAAAAGCATGAATGTTTTGACCTCAGCGATTGGCAGTTTGAAAAGAATGATTTGCTGTGCTGTTTGTGTGAGTGTTGGGTTGTTTAGCGTTAATCACCATCCAGTTATGAATATAATTCACTCGTTAGACAAGTGAATTAGACTATAGGCTAGTGCTGGGCTTGTAAACATACCTTCAGTAAACACTCAGGTTAAAAGGAGGGATGTTACTTGGAGTGCTTTGTTGAGGGAAATTTCATATTCATCTTGTTGAAATATTCATCTTGTGGATGTAATGAAGGTAATGCTCTTCAATTTGGAGAGGTCTGTAAAAATAAGAAAATTTTAATATAGTTTATTGTATATTTAAAAGGTGTATTTTCTGAAATACAGTTTTGACTGTGAAATTTTCATGCATAAACAAAGGATAAGGTGTTAGGGTTTCCTTTTATGGTGGGATGTTGTTTTATTTGCTTTTTCTAGTGGTTTATGTTTTGGGCTCTAAGTTTCAAGTACGTTGCTTTTTGGTTTGGTTTACAGCTTGACTAGCAGCTGATACCATTTAAGAATATTTTGTCTTTGCTTGCTGTAGCAAAGCAGTGGTGTCGGAAGAAAGCTGATCCTTACTTTTTTAAAATGATACTTTTGTTTGTGGTTTTTAGAGCTTTGAGACAGTGGGTGGAAATCAAATCAAATCAACATATAACATGATCCTAGCTGCAGAATTCTCCGAGGCTTGAGAGGCCCAAATCTGAAGAAGTGTAGGATCAGTCCTCACTTGTAACAGTTTTTCCGGCATTTCAGAATTTAGGCCAGTTTTTGTGATGCTCAGAAATAATTCTCATTTGATTATATTAGCACTTTGCCTGATTAAGGATTGCTGAATCAGGTTCAGTATTTGAAAGGTGAAGGAAGATGAGTGTTAATGTTTGTGTTACTCTGGCTGGTGTGTTTTGTGGTAACATTTTAATGAAGAAAGGGCTGATCATTGTGTTGAAGGATGTTAAAAGGGACTGTGTTTGTATTCTAATCCAAAAGAGAGATTTTCAGTTTATTTTTTGCCCATCTTTTTGCTGAAGTTGTTGTTGAACGTGCCAGGGCCTGAGTTGATTCTCCTCTGGTTGGAGGTAGAGAATTTTGCTCAGAATAAAGGTAAAATTTACTTATAAAAATAAACTTGAACTAGAGTTTTCAAAGTTTTTATGTGAAAGTTATAAATCCAGAAGTTTTTATACCAGTATTGTGTCTTCTTAAATATTTTTCATAGGAATGAAATACTGTCTTTCAGTTTGGTTTAAGAAAGGACATCATTATTATTAGGCATAATAAAAAAGTAGCTTAGTTTAAAAATACCAGTCCACTAGGAATTTCATACACCTCCTGTGTATTCTCCCCCATGGACATTGAGAAAATATTAAGACTGTAAATAAGACATTTACTGTGGTCACAGGGTGGTTTTGTTTTTCTTTTTTCCCCCCTAAACATTTTCAAATAGTTCTAAACTTCTTCCTACAGATTTCAATGAGTTCATTACTTACAATGAGAAAATAAACTTCCTGTTTTTTGTTGTTGATTGTTTTTTGTTTGCTTTAAGGGCTCGGGAAGCCCAAAACCAGAAAAAGACAAATGATTGTTACCTTAGACCTACCCAAAATTTAAGGGTTAAAGGCAGCTTTCGAGGGGGTGCCAAGGAAAAGGTGGGATGATCAGGGAAGGGGGAAAAGCCAGGGAAGTTTGTTGCTCAGTCACAGAATGGGGAACAGAGAGGAACTGGCCAGACCTGTTGTATGGGAGGGGCTGTGTCAGGTGCAGGGCAGGGAGCTGCAGCTCCCTGGTACCGGGGTGAGCACAGGGAGCTCTGCTCCAGCCCTTTTATTCTGCACCTGAGAGGTGCTGAGTGCTGCTGCTGCTGCTGGCAATCTGCAGTGTCTGAGCTTGCTGGGAGAGCTCAGCTGCTTTCCCCTCAGCCTTTTAAAGTGCAAGCACTTTGTAACACTGGAAACAGAAGAAAGTTCATGGCTTACTTGCTGTGCTGTTTCTTGGAGTCAGTGAGAATGTGGAGAAATTATAATAAGATTTTATTCCTGGACAGGTGTAATTCTGTGCAATAGCACACGACTGTATAATAATACAGTTTTGTTTGCCTTACTATGACTTTAATCAAAATGCCTATGCGTGAGCTTACCTCTGTCTGCCAATTGGTTGAATTTTGGAATGATTTGATTTTTTTTCTCAGGTATCTGAGCTGTTGAAGGGAGGGCCAAGAGTAAATATTTGCCCCATGAGGGCCCTAAAGTGGTGCAGGTGCCTCAAGGAAGGATTATCTCAGAGTGGGAAGAGTAGTGCCCAAAGCAGAAGAACCTGTCATTTTCCTCTTCATTACACAAGCAGCCTTTTTAATTTCCTCTGCCTTGCTGAATCCTGATTGAAACCTTGCATTAGGCCAAGGCAGCCTGGGTGCCCAGGTAAGGCTGTGTGCAGTGAGAGAGGTCTGGCTCAGAGATTGGATGAGAGGAGTCTCCTGTAAAATGATGAGAAAATCATCAGGCCTTTACTTGGCCAAAAACTACTTGGGTATGCCTGAACCATTTCTTGGAGAGTTGGAGTATGTAACTGGGAGTGACCGTGTCTGTCCACAGCTAGAAACTCCTAAATGTTTTTCCAGCATTTTGGCTGAACAGCCATAAGGTTTGGGAGTTAAGAGGAGGAGTGAGAGGGATGCTCTCAGGATGGGTTCTGGGGCCCAGGTTGCCTGGTGCTCTTGTGATGGGCTCTGAGTGTCCTGTGGTGTCTTGTTCTCCCTCTGCTCACTCCTTGCTGTCTCCAGGCACTGGATGTCCCTCACAGTGCTGTGTCATGGGAAGCAGGGATTCCTCATTGGTTTTGAGGTACCTACATGTGTTTGAACCCAAAGAGATGTGCACACCCATTCTGTAATTAACTTGAGCCCTTAGTCAGGACCAAGGCTGTGCACAGCCATATGGAACTGTTCCTTCAGAAAGAGAAACAACCCCAGCCAAACCACACTAATGGGAGAGTGGGAAGTAGGGATGTGCCAGCTAATGGTGTTGGTGGTTTGCTGGGCAAGGATTTTGCAGTCTGTTGTATGTGTTCTTTCTTTTCAGCAAAATCACATTTAAAGCAGATTGTTTTAGCCTTTATTTCAAGTGAAAAGAAGTTCCTTTCTCAGCAAAACAAACCATCATAGAAGCATTCAGTTTCTTGTTTGCAGAGTAAATGATTTTAAGTTCTCTTGAGTCCAACATGGAAAAAGTGTTCCATCGTTTTACTGGATGCTGTGTTCTCCAAAACATCAGTTTTTTAAAATGCCTGTTTCTTAATGATCCACAGCTGAAGGTCCTTCCCCTTTACTCTTGGCAGCCTGAGCTGTCTTCATAAGGTGGAACAGGCTCTCTCTTTGGTCCTAGTAGATAAAATTAATCCTGCCAGTATTGAACTGAATCCAGAATTACTAACCTGTCAAAACTCTGCTTTTAGTTATTACAGATGATATTCAGGATATCTGCCAGTTGCATTCATGTTGTCAAAAACACATGATGTTATTTGTCTGTGGTAACATCAGAATTTCTAGAAGGAATTAGTTATATTAATATTAAATTATTCCAGTCTCTATTAGTAAAAATGAGTCAGGTTCTCTTAATAAAATGGTAATTTTCTAATTATGTACTATATTTCTAAAGTAATGGCTTTTAAGTACCAAGCATTTAAATTTGGCTTTTTAGTGGAATAATGAAGTATTACAAAGGCTGTCAAATAATTTAGGATGAATTCAGATCATTTATTTATTTGTTTTTTCCAGTGTTTTCCTAGTAAAAGCTGCCTAACCAGTCTGTTTTTCTCATGGTCTGTTTTTCCTGTTTGTACCAGTTTGGTTGATAACTATACAGAAGCAGAACAGGTGGGAGGAAATTCCATGTTTCAGCTTCTCATTAGCAAAGTGGTTGGGAAACAAGGAGGGTTCACTGAGATATCTGAAATATCATTTTGTAGCTGTGTAGCAAACTGGGCTGTGTCACATACATAAGAAAGAAGTGCCTGTGGAAAGCAGCCCCCTCAGAATGGGTTGCTTTTATGTGTGTATTGTCTTTGCTTGTTTCAGTCTTCAAAACTCTAAATTTACATTTTTTTGGTCATTTCTTTTGCTGCTTTGTGGTTTTATATTATGTTTAGTTTGGTTGGGAGGTGGTGCTTTTGCTCCCCTTCCCATGCTCCTTCCCTCAATGCCTGTAAGAAAAGAGGGTGATTTTCTTCAGGTTCTGGGTCTAAGCTTTTCTTTTACTTGAAAAGTACAATTTTCAAATGTTGAGAATTAAAGGAAAAAAATTGAGAGCAATGCCTTGAGAGGTTTTTTTTTAATTTTAAAGAGTACTTCAAAGACTAATGCTGAACTCTCTAGTTTTAAGGCTAATTTGAGTATTAAATATAATTTGAGCATCATAGAAACTCCATAGATTAATAGCATGAAATTCCTTTATTAAGAACAGTGATTCCTCACATTTCTTCTACTCACCAAAGAGTTCCTTTTTTTTAAATTTACTGTAAGAATATTGCTGATTTGTTTCTCTTGAATCAACTACTATGTGTAAAATCACAATAGCACCAATGTTTATTTGTTTTGTAAGGTAGGTCTAATACATAACAAAACTAAAATTTATTTAAGTTCCTGTTTTTTTCATAGATTGTGTATTAAAATGCTTCATATAATGAATACAAGGAACAAAAAAATTGTATTGAATAGGTTACCTTGATAAATCATTATACTTCAAAGGAAGGATATCTGATATTACAAAGCAAAACAACTATTTCTCTTAAGTTACTTCAGCAAATAATTGATAAAATTCGTGTTTTTTCATTGCTTTTTACAAATGAAAGAACTCAATGGGAATATACGAAAACAGAGACTTGGCATCCTGAGTTCTGTTAACTTTTCATCTGATTTGGCTTGTCATTCTAAGCAAGATATTTAACTCACCACCTGTTTACCAGTGCTTGAAAAGGAGCATAAAACTGAGGTGTTTAGTTTTTCTCTACACACCTGAGGTATTAGTCACTAACCCTTTAGAAAGTGTGTGCTAAGGAATGCATTGGATTTTCATTCTAATACAATTTCAAAATAACTCCCCCTCAGTAGTAGGTTGGAAAGAGCAGCTTAGTGTTTGATGGCAATTGGATAAAAATTTTTTTTGGAAATATAATACTCCAGTAGTGTTGTTCAGTTTTAAAGTAGGAACCATTCTGCTTTGTCAAAAATTTAATGATGAAATTATATGAATATTTAGAAATGTGCAGAGAACATGGGTTTGGAAACTAGTTCAGCATTGATAGCAGTTGTTCCACAGTTTGGTCTTGTGGAGCGCTGGGTTAGTCTCAGAGAAGAGCAGAGAGGAAAAAAAAAAATAAAAAATCACAGATTAAACTTCTATAGTGACTAGTCATGAAGCAAACTAATCATGGGATTTCCTAATTATTGGAATTAGTGTTCTTTGTCTGCTAGTGATTTTCTCCTTGAATATTACATAAAGCTGATTTAAATAATTGAATACTTTTTAAGCTTAGAGCATACTGGGAAATGAAAATGAAGTTAAATACCTTCTTGTTTCCATTGTAGCTTTTCAAACAGTATCAGCCCTGAACATAAGCAGGTTATAGGCAGGACATTTAAAGAAACATTTTAAAATGTTTTTCCAGTTTTGTGATACCTTTTTAATAGGTGCTGATGATGTGAAACTCGATGATAATTATGAATAATGCAATTATGCATTATAACTGATACATTAGGGAGAGAAATACTTTCTTCTTACTACAGAAAATAAACTATTCCCACTGAAACACTACCTCAATTAATTTGTGGTTTTCTCTGTGCCTCTTGGGAATTCTGAGCATGGTTCTAGTCAGGTCTTGAATAAGATATAATTTCTGTTTATATGCTATATTCATCAGAACTGTTAATATTTCTGTTTATGTGAATATCAGAATACAGTGGATAGAGTTTAGAGATGGTGAAATATTATGTAACTTCTTATCTGTTTCTTTCAAACTCTGATACATTATGCAGTATAGTATAATTCAAGGAAGTCCAGTGTGCTTTAAAAATGGATGTTAAGTCTGATATTTGATTCTGCTCAATGCTGTAGCCTAATTCTGCTCCTACCACTTTGCTTCTTCCAGGACATGAGAGACTGCTCCCATGATGGCAGAGACTTGTATGAAAGGTTTTGTTGACCACTGCACAACTCTTAAATGCTAAAAGCAGAAAGCACTAGCTGGTAGCTCAGTGTGGAGCAAACATTTTATTTTAAACTTCAAAAACAATTATGTCAAAGAAAAGTCGTGCCAAGGGAGAGAAGTCCGACATGGAGACTGAAGCCCTGCAAGCTGCTAATGAGGAGCTGCGAACTAAACTCACCAACATCCAGATAGAATTTCAGCAGGAAAAAACCAAGGTATTTGTCTCTATTTTGTGATCGTTCTTTTAACAGCAGCACTGTTAGAAACCAGCAGAGTTTGATTCTAAAATGTGGTAGTTGTAAAAGAAAAACATGACAGAGAAGTGAAATCAGAACAACTGATAAACTAAAATTGGTGCCAATTCTTTTAAATATTGTGCAAAAGTGACTAAATATCCCCAAACATCCAGTCACTGAAATTTGCAATCACAGCAATACAAATGGCATTAGCTTACTGACAAGGGGGTTCTGTATTTGACCTTACTGAAAATTGTATGTTGTAAAAAGAATTGTCTTCAAAATCAAATATCAGCACTTTATTCAAGGCATGTCACTTTAAATGCCTATGAGGAATATCAATTATCTGGAAACTGTCTGTGTAGGAGTCCTAATTTGATTTGCTGAGGTTATATGTGGCATTGTTCTGAGCTATTCAATGATGCATCTGATTGCTGATGAAACAGATTCATCAATATTTGTCTACCTAGCATATGTTCAACTGGTATTTAGGTAATCAAGAGGACACATAGGATTCATCAAATATTAATTAATCAAATACATTTGTAAATATGAAGATTAGCAGTTACTTTTATATATTTCTGTAGGTTGTTCAAATTATGGATAAGCCAGTAAGGTTATTTATATTCTGTTATCTATCAAAATCAATTAGTGCATTTGACTTTGCACAAGGCAGTTCTGGAGAATAATCCATGTGCAGGTGGATTTATCAGTATTTGACCGGGGATACTGTAGTTTCAAGAGTCTCAAAGAGTTACCAAGTGGAGAAAGTATGCACTGAAAATGTATTCCCTTTATATAAAGGATTTTGTTCTAGCCTTTTTTCTTTTTTGTCAGTGTAAAATGTGGAACACCTGAATAACAACATTTCTGTACATTCCAGTTTCATTAACATCCTTGTGTGATACTCAGCTTTGAAAGGTTCTTATTTTTTGCGGTTTAATTTACAAAGTAAACCCAAAACCCATCACAAATGTAATCCTTAGATTTATTTTTTTTACAGAGGAAAAAGAAATCATAAAGCCTTATTTTGTGTTTGAATGATGCAATAGATTTAGAAAATATCAGCCAACTAAATTTGTGTTGCCTTGGAAATTTTTTTTCTTCACAGACTAAAGCAAAAAGTCAAATCTGTTATGGCTCAGGGGTATTGATAAATTAACAGAAAAGTCGGGGTTTTGCTATTCGCTTTCTCATCCAACTTCTCTTGCCGTTGATTGATATAATGACAAGAAATTTTAAAACAAGATGCACAAACTACTTAAGCTTTTTAAAACCACACACTATGAAATTTAGTAGTGGCTAGTACCCTTTATAATTTACAGGTCAGTAAGTTGCATTATTTCACTGTTTTTAGTGTCTCAGTGTTTCCGCTTGGAGACTTGAGTTGATGGTAGATTACATTTACACTAGTAAATTTTTCTTTTTAGTCATCTTATTTCCTATTTTGTTCTGAATAACTTTATATGCAGAAATATGGATGTGAATTTTATTATGATTTTTTAAATTGTATTTAAAAGAGCACATAAAGTTATCTTATACCTTGGACAGAAGAAGGAATTAAATTTGACTGGTTAAATAACTCTGGTTAAAAAAAATTACATGAACACTAGAAAGAGTTTAGCCCTGATTCACTTCCAGTCTTTACCTGTAAGAGCATCAAGTTTAACTCTTGATTCAAGTAAGAATGAGGTGTAAGTACACGACCTTGACAGCTGCAGGAATATTTTCAGTAACTAGTCTTCTTACACTATATTCAGTATAGAATTTGCTTCAGCTTGATTTCTAGTTCACCTTTCTTCAGTTTAAAAATTTAATATTTTCTAGTGTGTTGAGGTTGTTACTGGAGACAGAATGTGTATTGTGCACATAGGCATGCAGAGAACAGGGTGAGCTCACAAATGAATTCTGTGAAAGAGGAAAGAGGAAATTACAGCCAGAGTGCTCTAAAATCCTACCAAGTGTGCATTGCAGTCTGAAGTAAATTCTGCAGTGTGTTGGAGTGCATTTCTGTGAGGATGCAGCTGGGGGAGGAGATCTTCAACCTCTTTCCCTCATCTTTGCTGTGGTGCTTGCTGTAAATCATTTAACTGGAACTGAACGTGTAGCTTATTTCCCAGCCTACTCTTGGTCTGTGCAGCAGTTACAGGAAAACTTGACTGACAAGATGAGTAAATCAAAGCCATAGAGATTTTTCCTGTTCAGACTGTAGTTCAAAAAATAGTAACAAAACCAAGAAAAAAAATTTCTTGGTATCAGAAAAGTAAAAAAACCTCTACCTAGAGAATTCTAAGTAAATTAGATATATTTACTGGTGTAAATATTGGTAAGAGAGAAGTACTGAAGCTGCTAAACAGACAGCTCTGTGACCCGTGGCATATAAACTATTAGGAAAGGTAACAAACTCTTGTGGGGCCAATTTATTCAATTTAATTTTCCTAAACTATTTCCCCTCACATATATGCCTATATTAATGATTTATCTGAGAAGGAACCTTCTAATTGATGAGAGACATCACAAATGGAAATTAGCCTTACCATGCTGTTGCCTGAAAAATACTGCTTTCTCTGAAATAAAATTTTACCCAAGAGACATTCAAAATTTTGTACATATTTTCCTCGTACATCTCGTTTCAGTGGTTGTAGATCCATGCAAAGAAATTTCTTCTGTAAAGTTGTTTACTGCATGTTTATACAATACCTGATCCAAAATTGATATGTTTGCACTTTTTGGATGTGCATCATGGTTGATCTTGCTGGTGGTGTTCTGACCATTGGACACCTGAGTAGCTGGGTTCATTTATGCTGCCTAAGGGGTGAAGCAAAAGTTGTGGCCCTGCCTTAGTTCCCCTCTACTGTGTCTTGTTTTGGGAACACCTGCTTGATAGCTTTGGGGACCCTGTTGGATGCAGGATGTCCTTCTGGACTGTAGGTTTGCTGCCATCTATGGAGAGCCTGGAGAAGGAAATGCATGAACTGAACAGGGGCTCACATACCCTCACTCTGAGAGTGAAAAAGCTTTGTTGGAAAACATCCAGATGTTGGGTAATGAGTAATGAAAGGAGCTGACCAAAGCACAAAAATTTTACTTATCCTACTTATTTTAATGAATGGGATCAGGTCTCACTCTGACTGAACCTTAAAGTCCAGTGCTATGAGCACAAGGAGCTGCAGTGAATGAGCATGGTCTTGGCAGTTAGCTCAGTGGTTTTATAAATGCTTGTGATGAGATCCATGAAGATTTAGGAACAAGTATTCCAAAGTACCTATTCCCACTGAGAGAGTTAGGAAAAGTTAGAAGGTAGTCGTCAATATTTTGAGTAATACTTTGTTCTAGGTAGCAAGGTGTTATAATGCTGGCTGTCACTCCATCTTCACCAAGTTCAGTCATTGCTTTTCAATATCCATATTCTACTTGTGACTGTACATATATAGGCTTGAGATCACAACATCTAGGAGTTAGGATAAATGAGATGCCACTGCATACCTCACCACTGGGAAGAGGACAGATAGAATGGCTTGGTGAAAATGTGTGTGTTTTAGTTTATGGCCATTGCTCCTTATTCTGTCATTGGGCACCACCAAAAAAGAGCCTGGCACTGTGCTCTTGACACTCTCCGAGATATTTATATGTATTGGCAAGGTCTCCTCTCAGTCTTCTCTAAACAGGCCCAGCTCCCACAGTCTCTCCTCATGAGAGATGCTCCAGACCCCTTCTTATCTTTGTGGCCCCCCTACTGGACCCCCTCCAGTAGCTCCTTGTCTTTCTTGAACTTTGGAGTCCAGAACTGACAACATTGAATCAAGCATGCACCAATTATTACATTTTTAATTTAGAAGGGTAGACAATAACTTTTTGATGCCCTGATATCATGCCTGACTTTGCTTTCCTATTGACTTAATTTCTTTGATAGAATAGCTTTCTTCATAAAAAAGAAAACAAAACAAAACAAAAACAAAAAAAAACACCAAACAAACAAACAAACAAACAAAAAAACCCAAAAAACAAAAAAGTGAGACTCAGGCATATGGGAAAATGCCACACTACTATTTTCATTTCATTCTTGTTCTGGAAGCCAAATGAGTACAGAACTGCACAGTGTGCAGGAGAGAGGGACTGAGAGGTGAGGGAAGGGCAGATTATGTCTTTCAGAGAAGATCTAACAGATCTAACTTTCCATCTTCTCTGACCAAAAGCAGTTATAAGAAAGGACCTTGAGAATTGGGATGCATCTTTTTTTTCTGGATCATGAGATGTAATAAGCATTTAATATGCTGTGTTTTTTGAAGGATTTTTTTTTGTGTGTGGATTTTGAAGGATTTCCAGGGTTTTTTGAAGGATTAAAATTCTTCTTGTTTAAATTCCTCTTGCTGAAGCTTTTAGGTAAAATTAGTAGTGATATATGATAGTACTCAGTTACTCTGAGTGATTAATACCTGTTCTCACAGACATCAACTGTGCATATAAGTTTTGCCTTGCTTTCCCTTAATTCAGTGAAAGATAAAAAAATTGAGCAAGTATGCTAATTTGGTGACTCAGTGCTCCTCCAAAATGTCCAAATCCATTTCTCATTTATTAAAAATTCTTTTAGGAAGTTAAGCTCATGAATGTGTTGTATTGAAAACTGCCTTTCAGCCATATGCTTTATGTGCAATATGACTAATTTAAAATTACTGTGGTTCTGGAGGTATATTATCTGTGTTTGTATGTGCCATGCAGTTTGTTTCCCTGTGTTGTCATTGCTCAATTTAATTTCAATTTTCTTGGCTCATCAGTAAGGCAATAAGTAAATAATGAGTGTTGTTTCATTTTTAAATTTAAAAATGTCTGTTTTCTTTTGATGGTAGATAGGTGGGTAAAGATCATCTCTTCCAACCTCCCTGCCATGTACTCTCCTATGGAATTGGGTACCCTCATGCAAGCACTGAAAATCACTGCTATCCACTGCAGGCTTGGAACTAAATGTCATCCCATTGAAAAAATAATACATGGATATATGCTGCAGATAATTTCCAGTAGCCAGATTTACCATTTTGGGGGAAAAAACCAACCTCTGTCTCTCTTAATAAAGATACATTCTCAGAATCATCCTGGAACAGAGTGACAATATCTATAAAATCTGCGTGTGACTGTCTGACTCAGATCTATTACCTTTTGAACAGCTCTAATTATAGTGCTCTCCCAGGTGGTGTTTAGTCAACAGTGCATCTAGGTTACTTTCATAAAAATGTATGATACTTTCCTTCATTTCTTGCTCCAATCTCTTCCTTTCTTTAAATCAAAGGTAAGTTTGAGTTGATTAATTTTCAAAGCTGCTGTTCAAAATAAGAGGATTGTAACATTTTCTGCACAGGAAAAGTCTGCTGTCCCAGCTGTCTGAAGGCTTCAGGTCAAGTTGTGGTGGGTTGATCCTGACTGGACCCCTCTCTGATCAAGTTGCAATTCTGGCTTAATTTAGTGTAAATTAAATGCATCACATGACTACAGATCACAGCTTTGTGTTGCACAGATAGAGGCAGATGTGGCAGTGACTAATATTTTGCTGCTTGGTAGCCTCCTTTTAATATGAAACTCTATTTGCTATGTAAGTTTAAAAGGTTAAAATACAATTTTTGAAACCTCTGCCTCTTATAGAGGTTTTGGTAGTCTCGATAATGGGGATAGTTGAAAGATGTTATTGAAACTATGAATGAAGAAATACATTATAGCCTTTCTGGTATACTACAATAGACAAGTGAAGCTTTCTCTTTTCCCCCCTTTATTCTAAATTAACATTTAATCCCACATGGAAAAAAGCATTACTTTCCATGCAGCCTGCTGAGCATCATTTTATAATGAGGTTTCATCACAGTGGATATTACTATATTGGTCTATAACATTTTTCCACTACTCCCTCCCCAGCCCTCAGACTCACTGGCCTATATTTTCCGAAATGTCTGGGGACATGAATAGTCTCAGTTTTGGGGTGAGATCTGAGGTCCACTGAGTAGACTTGATTTTTCAAAAGGCCAGTTCTTTTGGCTTATATAATAAGGACTTTCCCATTTAAAAAGCTAAGAAATTAAGAAATACAAAATAAAAGTATTTCCAGCATAAACATAAAGTCTTTTCTCTGTTTGAGTAATTTTCCATTTGCTTGTAGAGTGCAGTAGAGGGGTTATGGGTGAGAATAGTCTGGTGTGGCTGGTACAGGAAATAAGGAGATAACTAGATTGCATGTTGGTCAGTTTTATTTTATTCCCTGGATCTGTGAGAACTCATTACCAGTTGCACATCCCTGTAGCAGATTCCTTAACATGCACATGGCCTTTTCCCAGCCCAGGTTCTCTATTTGTTTACTGGAGAGAGGTGTGCAGTCTTTGCTTTTGAATACTCAGGATAGGTTTTTAAGACAAGTTTAGAGGCGTTTTCCTTGGTGACTTTAAAAAGTGGAGTGGTGCTTGTTAATCAGTATTTTATATTTTGTTCCAGGTGGGTAAACTGAGAGAAAAAATCCAAGAGGTTAAGCAAGAAAGGGAGCAGGAGCAGCATAAGCACACTGCCTATGTTTCTGAACTGAAAGCCAAGCTCCACGAGGAGAAAATGAAGGAACTTCAGAGTGTCAGAGAGCTACTGATCCGGCAGCATGAGCAGGAGGTGGCAAGGATGGTGAAAATCAAAGATGGTGAAATTCAGCGTTTGCAGTCAACAGTCAATGTCCTGCGGGACGGGGCGGCTGACAAGGTGAAGACGGCGCTGCTGAGCGAGGCAAAGGAGGAGGCTCGCAAGGCGTTCGATGGGGAACGAATGAAGCTGCAACAAGAGATCTTGGAGCTGAAATCTGGCAAAAAGCAGATTGAAGAAGCTCTGAACAACATCATGCAGGCAGATAAAATGAAGGCTGCGGACCTGCGCACAGCTTATCAGTCCCACCAGGATGAGGTCAATAGAATAAAGAGGGAGTGTGAGAGGGAGATCCGCAGGCTGGTAAGTTCACTGAGTAATGCTGCTTCTTTCAGTTTGTAGCAGGTATTGATACATTACTGTATGTGCCCATAAACATCAAAGCAGCCTTTGGCAGTGCTGTCTTCAGTCAGTGCTGATTGCTACAACGGGCCACTATTTCCACTGTTTCTCCTCCTTACAGCAAAGGTGAACCTTGGCTCCATAGCCTATCCAACATAGTCCAAAGCTTTATGTCCCACCAAATAGGATAAAACCAAGACTTTTCAGAATGAATTTTCTCAACATATCAAAGAAATAGACTTTCTCCTTCCTAGTTGCACAACTATACTCCTGGTGACCAAAACAAGTCAGGGATTGTTCATTGGACAGTGCAAAAATGCCTTGTGAGATGGCAACATTAAATTCACATAGAGTTTTATATTTAAATTGGAGGAATCTGTTGTGCTGAAACAAGACAGTCTCTCTGCTTCTTTTGCATCTTTATCCAGGTCATTCAATATGAAGCACTGTTGCCCTTTCAGAATTTCTGTGGTTTTTTCTATAGGAGCAGCAAAGTTAGGGCCTAGGACAGCAGGCTTTTTTCACGCTTCATAAACCCTAGGACTTCAGCACAGATGGCAGTCTATGCTGTTTGTATAAAATCAAAATCCAGGCGGTATTTCCTGACAGTGGGTGCCCCAAATTATTCAGCTTTGTAAAATGTAAAGAATCCAAGATGGGCTGTACACAGTAATACATTTACAGGGGTCTTCATGAAGTGACATTTCTGTTTGGTAACATATATATAGATATTTTCTATAGATATTTTCTATAGATATTTTCTATATCTATGTATATACCTAATGGTTTATCTGCACAAACTAGGAGTATGATAGCTATGCAAATAAAATAAAAAAAATACAATAAGCATAATATTTATGTTATGTCAAGTAGTACAGACTTTTGATAGAATGAAACATCAGTTTCCTTACGAAAATATCCTGTGGGTTTGAATTTGTGCAGAAATGACCTCTTATTTCTTGTATTCCTCAGGAAAAATTATGATGAGGACAAGCTACAAACTGTAATATCTATTTAATGCTGCTGATTTTCTGTCTGAGACAATGAAAGCTTTTAATGCAGTAAATATTTATGCTTTGAATTAATTGGATGTTGATCGAGTCTCAGGGGTATCATTTTGTTCATTAATTAAGACCACTGCAAAGACCGACAATGCGGAGTTTCTGCAAACATAGCTTCTTTCATATTCTGTTCTCTATTAGACATGTAAAATTCTAAAATCATGGCTATGAAGTACAGTCAAAGCATTACAGAAGAGAGAAGGTTGATACATTCTGGCATATGTTTTTCTAGAGGACATTTTCTAAATGAATTTAACCTCCTCCAAGAAGGGTTTCAAAGGAAATCCTTAACCCTTCACTTTCATGAGTAGAGGTTTTCAGCCTGCTATTGTGCAAAGGTGATGAAGAAGGGCACTCTGTTTTCTATCTGGCACAAAAAAAAATTTCTATGAAGTCATTCAAAAAATATATTGGGAGAGTGTATAGGTAACTCTTGTTTCCTTTTCCCAGCACCAGAGGAAGCCTGCCAGTGGTTTTATGGGCTTTCTCAGGAAATGTTTATATCTTCTTCCAAGAGTCTTATGCTGCCTTCTAGTGCCTCCCTTCCTTTCATATAATGAATTTCCGTTTTTTCCTTCAATTCCATTGTTTGTTGGGTTTTTTGAAAGAGTGTCTTCCAGGAATTCCTAGGAATTTAGGTAGTTGTTATTGCACAGGGCAGTCTTTAAATCTGGGATGAGGTAAAAAATACTGCAGGGTTCCTAGATAGGTTCTTTTCCTTTGAGAGAGCACATGGGATTATAGAATCTGATCACTGGGATATTTCCCTCTCTCCTCTCTCCTCCACTTAATTAGTTCAAGGGATGCTCGCCTTCGATTTCAGATTAACCCTATCAGCTCTGGATTTGGGGTTCTTTGTTGGTTTGTACCGTTCTGTGAGATTAAATGATCAGGATGTGAAAGAAAGTGTTATTAATATTAGCACGGTTCTGTAACTGAGTTTCAATTAATGTGCTCTTTTGTATGTGTGCAGTGTTTTGTGGCACTATTAAGAAACCATCATCTTTGGAATGAACGACCTAAATGGGCTGGCCATACTGTAATTCAAATTCAGATAGAGTAATTCAGGATGCAGTCTGATTGTCTTGTCAGACTTGGCTGATTCATTTTGCATTTCAGATCACAGATTACTTTTGTGAATGCTTTTCTTATAGATATTGCAGCTCGAAAAAAAGAATCTGTATTTTGCCATTAACTTTAACACCCATGACTAATCTAAAATCTTACAATTCTTGACTGTTATTAAAAATAAGTTATGAGAGAGAAAAAAAGAAAAACCCATTGTCTATGTGTATATGGATACAATTATATTGACCATATTTTTAAAAAATATGAATAATCAATTTGGGAATTGTGTTTGAAGTGAGCCATGAAAAATACCCAAGAAACCTCAACATAAACAAGACTGGATAGCTAAGGTCCTAGTGCCTAATAAGAGAAAGTAAAATATCTATTTGGCAAAACTTATAACACACTTCTTCTATGTGCAGTAAGAAATTATACTGGAATTTTTCCGTTCCTGTAATTGAAAATGTAAGAGTGATATACATTTTTCCATTAATTTAAGGAATGATAATTGCTGTGGATTTTACTCCCCCATCCTCCAAGAAAATGCATCCTTGTTGTATATATGCATCAGCACAATGTGCTGGCAGCTATGAAACCAGAAGTAAAAATAGCTAATAACAAACTGGAGGGACAAATGAAACAGATGTCTTGAAAGTAAAGAGGCACCTTGGAGAATAAGACATGAAAAAAAGAAGAGTTATTATTTATTTTTTTCAGCCCATATTTTCTGAGTAGTTGAGTCTGAACAGTTGTATTGTTCCACAGAATGAAAACTGTACAAAAGCACTCAAAATAGCCATTTTAGGCAATTTTTCTTTGTCCTTGATTAAGCTTGCCATTTAACTGACTGACTTGGCTTGCTAATCAGGTTTGAAGTTGGTTTTCAGAGGTACGTAAAGTTGCTCTCTTTTGTCTGGCAATCCTGAAATAGCCTGCTCACGTTGTTGGTGATCCTGGGAAGCAGCCCAGCCTTACTCTGCTGCCAGCCCAGGTGGGAAGGAGGCCATGGCCATTGACCATGTTAGTTCAAGGTTTCATTCATTTTGGCACCACTTGGACAGTGTTTTTAAGCAGCCCCTTACATTGCAAGGCACATTTCTCTAGGTACTGTTTGTGCAGTGGCAAGATTAATGGGCACTTTGCAGTGCTTACCTTGGAAAATATATGCAAAAGCCCAATCATTAAAAGGATATTGAATTATGACATCACTGATCTAATTTTTAGTATTGGTTGAATAAGGAAAAACTGAATGTTTATTTGTGAACACTTAATATAATATTTAAACGTTGGAATGAACAAATGACACTTGCACCCTGCATTTTGTGGTGTATGTTTTTGTTTCTTTTATTGGAAATGTCTTTAACACCAAGCCTTTTACTTATTTTCCAGCTAAATACCATTCTGCCTGTTAAAATCTTTACACATATGGTCTTCCTGAATTTTCTTTAACAGCTTGGATTGAAATTAACTGAAAGACTTCACTTCAATATAAAACACACCAATTTTCTTAGCCACAAAATCATTAAGATTCCACTGATTGTATTAGATGCACAATAAGGGTCCTGTTTAAGAGGGCACAGAGTACACCAGATGAATTTAATTTGCATATTTCAATTGTATTTTCAAGTAGCCTTTTAAAAATTGTCAAAAAGAGCAATGTGACAGTACTGCAGATTCATACTTGCAAGGCAAAAAATTCTTTGGCTCCTAAGAGCATCAAAGTAAAAGAAATTGTATTCAAGGGGTGATTTTTAGAAGTTCCTGATCAGCAGTGATTTATGGAGACAGATGCACTATTTAGGTGTCCTTAATCTTCTTAGTCCAAATTATGTCACTGCATAAACAAAAACCTCATTCCAGCGTGGAATGCTGCTTCTGTCTGGTGTTTCCCAAATAAATATAATGCAGGACATGAAAGAATATAATTCAAACTAATAAATGAAGCAGTTTTTAGAGGTAGAAGTCCAGACAGTTTCACTGAATTTTTCAAGAGAAAAACCCTGTTATGGAATGAGCTCATGTATCATTTATATTGATTTTTCAAAACTAGTATTTCAGTTTTTGTGTCTGTGTGTAACTCAGCATCTCACATTCTAAGTGAAGGCTTCTGAAAAGTTTTTTTAGAATTAAGAATTAGATTGCTCCAGTTTAGGACAGCCCAAAATTTCAACTCACATCCTTCACAAATTCATATTTTCTAACCTTGCACAGCTCTTATTATGGTTGTTTGTCTGTCTGTCCTTAGTATGGATTATACTAATAAGGTGTCTATGTCTTCAGTATGGTTTAGCATTGGGAGTATAATACAATCATGGGAAATTTAGATGGTGAGGGTGCTCTCCAGGTCAGCTGGTCCAGTGTCCTGCTTGAAGCAGCACTGCTTTGAAGGTTGGATCAGGTTGCTCTGGGCCTCTTCCAGTCCAGTTTGAAAACCTCCCAAGATGGAGTTCAGCAGAGACAGCCTGCCCTAAAGCCCAGTCACTGTGAGATTTCTTTCTTGTTCTTCTTTTGATTGTCACTATTGTCCTTTTGCTGTGTATCTTGGAGAAGCATGTACTTTGTTCATGGCTGTATTCCCCTTTGGATGAATGGATATTCTGAATGGATATTTGCTGTTTTAACTCATCCTGCCTGCTTCCTTTGGCTGGCTGAGCAAGCCTGGCACCTTCCTCATTCCTTCAATGCTGGATGCTGCAGCCCCATAGTGGTCTTACTGGCCTTCCTCCAGTTATATGGTACTTGGGCCAGTTTGCCAATACCTTCTTTTTTGTGGTGGGGAGCCCAGAAGTGGCTCTGGTGCTCCTGGTGTAGTTTCCCACATGCTTAATAAAAAGCTAAATCTCTTTTGGTACACCCCTCCTGGTTTGCCCAGTATCAAGTTAACTTCAGTCATTGCAAGCTCTCACCACTGACCCATATCCAACTTGCCCTACAGGACGCAAAGATCTTTCCTTTTGTCTTTCTATTTTTCCTCTTTTCTTTCTTCCCTTTGCAAAACTGCCAACTTCAGTTGGCATCCAACAGGCACTTGAGCTCTCCCAGGGGCAGGATATTCATTGCACCTTTCTTAGGCAAACTTTATGAGGGTTTCTTGGCTCATTTCTCCAACATGTCAAAAAGTTCCTCTGAATGGTTTTCCTACCCTCTAGTGCGGTAACAGCTCCCCCAGATTTGGTATCATCCACAAATTGAGGAACAGTGCGTTCCATTTCTTCATATGAGAAATTGACTTGAAAAGTAATAGAAGCAAAAGTTTAATCCTCCCCTGAACCCCAAATTACCTACTGATGGGAGGTGTTTTCTAATAGCATTCATGTTCTCCTGCATTACCATTACTAGGACTTTGCCATTTTGAGGCAGTGCAATTTGTATCTTTATGCTACTTTCATCACTGGGGGCAATGCAGAGACGTTTGTCTCTGAAAATTCAGGGGCACTCCCTGCTGGCCTGGGGAGAAGGCTGGAGCCTGGCTTTTCTCACTTCACTTGTGCCCTGGCACGCGTGCGTGAGTTTTGACTCCTAAGCAGTCTCGAATTTTGAGCCTGGAAAGCTGAGCTTTGAATCATCCCAGGCAGTGGAGCCTGGCTGCGCAGAGCTGCAGCGTGCTGCTTCGCCGCTCAACCCCGCCTGTGTTTCACACACAGCTGCTGCTATCAAATGCTAGGCTGCTCCCTGGACTTTGCCATCTGTTTGAGACACGTGTTTCAGCTGCATTCCAAGGCTGAGCTAATCTGCAGCAGAGACCCACCACCTCCAGCTTTGTAGGACTGCAAATAGTACTTGGCTTTCTGTCCTCCCAAGATTTATGCTTCTTCTTTTAGGAGCTCACAGGGCAGCATTCCAGCCAGATGCTGTTTTTCCTTGACTCAAGCAGATCTAATGAAACTTTTTTCATAGTGCAGGCTCAGCATTTTTTTGTTAGTTCTTAATATTTTCTAAAAAGTTGTGAAGGTCACAAATTTGACTTCTATATCTCCTTACAAAATTTGGAACAGTATTAAAAGCCCACAGCAGCTACATGTGGTGTAGCACATGGACAAAAAAAAAAAAAACAAAACCTTCCTAAAGTTTGTATTACTTAGTTTTGCTACATTTTAATCTTTTGACTACTTTTTCATTACAGTTCTATTAATGAACACTTGGGATAGGTAATAGGAGAAATCCAGTAGCAGAGGTTGTAACTGGCTTTTGAGAAAGATGTGAGAAACCTCTTATCAGTAAGTTCTGGAATTTTCTGCCCATGTGGCATTTCTTGTATAATTTATCAAAACTTCTAAAGAGATTTACACACTTCAGAAAAATATGCGGGAAAAGCTCCTAAAAGGAGGAAATTATTGACTGTTGGTTTAGAAAAATTACACATGAAATTAAGAATAAATCCTATCCACTTCTGTCTGTGACCCTTATTATTCCACTGAATGGTTGGCATCTCTTGTCCTTTTTCCCCCTAAGTGTCCCAAATAAGGAGCAAACATTTATTTGAATAGCTGACCATGTCTGTTGTAGGGAATACTATAAACAGCTCTGGAATATTTTAATTTTTTTCTCCACATGAACTTTCAGCTTGGGATATTGTTGTTAGTTCTTAGTGTCCCTTTACAAATATAAAATATGTTAATTCTTTTTGGTTTAATCTTTACTTGTTTTTTTTTGAGTATCATCTTCTTTTAGTTCTTTATTGTAACCAGCAATCCCTCTGTCATGATAGCCCTACTTTCAGTGTCAGGAACTTAGTACAAAGGTTAATTAAATTTCTGCTGGAGAAGAGCACTGTAGAATTTTGTTCTGCAGTTGGCTAGGAGATAACTTTGACAAGGATGGGTAAAGAGGAAGGTCTTACACTTGGCAATGCAGCAGCTGGCTTTTTCCACTTTGGAAACTGAATATGTCATTGCCTTGATAGAGGTGGCTTTTAATTCCCTGGGAATTTCTCTTTCAACTTCATGAGAGACTAAAGTTCCCCCAAAGGTCTCTGACTTTCTTTCACTGTAGCCATTGAAGTGTGGCATAATTGGCAGGGGATGCTTTTTCTAATGACTGGCTTGGTTCTCTTTCATGTTTGATAAAGATTATTAAAAGACTCATTTCTGCTCATTTCTCTTAGCTGTAAGGGGGCAGTTAGATGCATGTTCTTAGGAACCTGGGTAGTTTTGACACAGGCTGTAAATGCTCTCCCTTCATAGACATAGTGCAGGTAGTGTCTGTGTTCAGCAACCAACATTTGACAGCACAAAACCCCTGAAGAAATGATATTTTAAAAGCTCTAATTTTAACCAAGAGCTCCAGAGTTCCTTATGCTACTCAAGGTGATTTCTCAGTAATTTGCCTCTTCAGCTGCTTGTGAATGATCTTATTTTCTTTAAATCCTCTTTTAGAGGGTATTTCTTCTACTTCTCAAGGTCTATAATTGAAAATGCGTTCTAACCTCATGTTGCTCCACTGTCTTCCTACCAGAGACTCTTTGCACTGACTTGTACCACCCTTAAATATATAAAGAAAAGTAATCACTGTTCTAAAGCACTTTAAAATCCATGCAAAAGAGAATCTAAAATAGTTCATGTGACCTTGTTTTACTTGGTAGCTGCAAAAAGTGGGTAAATTTGTTTTAAACTTAAAACAAATCTGAAACCTTAACAACACTTGGAAGGGATTTCTGGGATTATATATGTGATTTATACAATATGTGTGAGCACAATACATGATTGGGATGTCATTTTGCTAAATATGTTGGAAGAAAAGATGGTATCAATTCTCTGTATCTTATTGAGAGGTCTCAAATGAGTTGCAGAACAGGCAGGAATCCATGAAAGCAGTGGGGGGAGTTAAGGTATGCAGGTCCCAGTTGTCAAGTGTTGGTCCTTCAAGTGCAATGCCATGGTGGAAAACATGAAAACACTTCTTAATCTGATCTGCTGAAGGGCTTCTGTGCCTGAAAGCTTTCTTATCAACTCTGTCACTTAGTCTAATAAAAAATACTCCTTCTCCTTAAGACCATGTAGATTCTTAGAGAGTCTTGGCTACGACAGCGTTGCTTCCATAACATGTGATGGATTAAAATAGAAGCAGCAGAGAAACTGGATTAATCCATTTTGATTTTCATTTCCCTAATGGAGGATATGCTTCTTCCCACTAAAACAGAGACCATAATACATTTGTCTAAAATACATACCTAATGCATACCTAATTACATTAGTTGGTTGGTCTTTATGCTGCCAGCTTTTTTCCCTTCATATAACAAACTGTGGCTCCAGTTGTTTTCCAGTGGGACAGAACTGACATGGAGACTTTGAACTTTTACAAATAGTAGATTATATAATACTAGGCTAAACTAAAGTCTTCTATGGCAGCTGATGTTCAGTTTAAACTTAAACCATCTTTCTCTTTTTCCTAGTCATGTGATTCCTCTTTCATTGCCTCCTGGCCTCCTGACATACCATCTCTTCCACATGGAACTGAGGGAGGTTGCATTGCTGTAAAATACTTCTCTTCCCTTTTCTTCCCCACTCTGGACCAGTTTGTGCTCTCTTTTAGGAAAACAGGCAAGGAAGATGATTTGATTTGCTCTGCAGATTTGCTCTGCACCATGGAAAGCTGAAAAGGATAGTAAGTTTTTGGGTGAGATTGCTGTAGATATAAGAAAACTGAGACATTAACTAGGTCAATGCAGTTACATTGGATGAACAAAGGGTGTAACCATTCCCTTGAAGAGAGCACAATTGTACTGACCCCTGTGCTTCTGAAGCACAATTTGGAGCCACTCTTGATGCAAATCTAATCATCTTTATCAATTTGTGGTAAGTTGGTTCCTTAGAAATTCTTTGTTCTGGTGGTTTGTGCTTATTAAAAACTAAGCACTATAGCAGTGTTCTGTGTGTTTGTGTGTGTGTGTGTGCACAGGTTTACAGTAAGAGGTTCTCGAGTGCATACCTGTAACTAAAAATAGAAACCCAAAATAAAAAAGGCTCTGCAGTCATTGCTATTTCATTATATCAGTGTTTCAAAGACTTTTAGCTTGACTTAAACATGAGGCAATTTTTTTTTTTTATCTGAAAGGTTCATCACATGTAGATTTTTGTGGTAGGAAAAAGTGTATTAGGAAAAGCAGAGGAGAATTATGCCTTTGCTTAGCCCTTGCCTCAAAGCCATGCTCCTTTGTGGCATTTCTTTCTAATTTGTGTGAGCCTGTGTGCTTTGATCAATGGAAGTGTGAGAGGAAGGTGGCGTGGGTGTGACTGCAATGGTCACATCTGTTTCAAAGGATCAGTTCTGTGTCAGTTCAGCAAGTACCAAGGTTGTTGCTTTCCTTTCTTCTTCCAACTTAAAGCCTATGTCATTGCATTTACCATTAGGTTGTGAGAACAGGAAGAGTATGAAATACACTGCTAATTAGGTACCTTGAATTAGGGCTGCATATGTAAGCTTGGGTCTTCTTATTGAATGTGTGTCTTGCCTGGGCAGATTCCTGTGTCAGATATGTGGATGTTCAGTGTGAACACCTGTGTAATTGAAAGCTAAACTGTCCACAGTATTTAGTTACATGACAGACATTTTTTCCTCCCAAGGGCTCCCTTATAGATCAGTGTGCCTGACGATAGCATTCAGTAAATGAGGCAGCTGCTTAATTTTTGTCATTGTTGTTCACTGCACAGTCCCTCTGAAATCCTGCATGTTGCAAATTCTTCCATTAATAAAAACTGCATTCTTTCCTGCATGTCCTTTTTTGGCATACTTGGAAGTCTCACAAAATGGGAGTTGACATACTGGGAAGTACTGTTTTTATTTTCTGTACGAGGAGTTGGGACACAGCAACTTTTCTAAATCAGAGAAGAAATTTCCATCTGAGCCAATCTTCATCAGTTCCAGTTAGAACTTCAGAGTAATCTAGACCAGCTTATTCACTTCAAATCTGACCTTTTTATCTTTGATCATGGTTCAGCCAAGCCATCTCCTGCCAGTCAGGTTCTTTACACAAACTAATTTCATGTGCTTTGTAGATTGTGAAAGGATTAAGACAAGAATCCTGAAGAAGCAAATTGCATCTGATCATGTAATCTCATTGTGTTTAATCCTGTAAATCGCTTTGATCGAACTATAAATTACTACTAGTATGTCTTTTTTTTTCTTTTACTTCTTTTTTCTTTAGATGTAACTTGACATAAAGGACTTCTGTGGATGTAGGAGTACAATAAACAACAAACATATGATTTAACTACTTCATTATTTTATTTTTTCAAAATAAAATTGACTCCTAAAATTCCATGTATTTATGTTGACCAAGAGAGCAGTTTTGTAAACTGGAGGAGATACAGCATAGTTCCAATAAATACATTGTTATTGGTTAATGCTCTTGTTAAGAAATCTGTTTCTATAGTAACTGCTGCAGATTGTCACTTCCTCTAGCATTTGGAATAGTACCAAAGTGAATTTAACACTGATGCTGTGAGGGACAAATCCTGTGAGAGCTGCAGTGGATCACTGTGAGCAGTGTGCTTTATTTGGTATGGAGATGTATGAACACACAGTTCAGTAACCAGAGAGGGTGTTTAGGAACTCTTTCTTCCTACCCTTTATTCTAATGGTCTGTGTGCACTTACTTTTTTCCTTCTACACAAAGACATTTGAATCTTATAACAAGGGCACATAAAATATATAGGTATGCTTAAGATTTTAAGTTTAAATATTGTGCATGTATATGCTACTAATTTTAAATGTCTGTGAAGAGATTCACCACACATGATATTCACTAATAAAGAGGGAGTCAACATGGGGCAAATGTCTGTGGCTCAAGCTTTGAAACAAAGCCCAGGTGAGTTTTAAAGGGTGTGTTTGTCTTGTCTTGTACTAATTGTGTTTCTTTGCTGAAACATAGTGAAAGCAGATTTTTCTTCTCTGCATAGAAGTGTGTATCCTCAGGTGAAGTGGATGTTTTCAGTGGCTCTGTATTCTGTTTCACTGCATGTTTGCCTCTGGTTTTGTTTGTCTCTTGAGTTGAGACTGGACCAAGGAAACTCTTGATCAAGTGAAGGCTGAACCTTTTTTAAGGACAGAGAAAAAGACTACAGAGGATATATTTTCTTTTTTTGCAGCCACAGTTTCAGTGCTGGTGTAATCCTGAGAGAAACAGAACTTTGTTTTTGCAAATTTGTGTATTTGCATGCAGTGAGTGCTTGGGGATGTCACAGAAACTTCCTTCATGCATTATTTCTTTCCAGATGGACGAGATAAAAGGCAAAGACAGGGTGATTCTGGCTCTGGAGAAGGACCTTGGTGTCCAGGCAGGCCATACACAGAAACTGCTCCTTCAGAAAGAAGCTTTGGATGAGCAGCTTGTCCAAGTGAAGGAGGCAGAACGATACCACAGTAGTCCTAAGAGGGAGCTTCCTGCAGGAGTGGGAGATATCAGTGAACTGATGGGCAGTCCGGTAAGAAAATGGAATTTTCTCTGAAATCCAGCTCTGGAGAACTGCCTGGGTGTTCACATTGGTTTTGTGGTTACTATGAGGACCAATTAATGCTAAATGGCCTGGGGCTTCACTGTGCTGTTTTACTGATGATTTAAAAACTCCTTGGACCTCTTAAAGTGCAAAGAATATTGAGAAATATGTGGATATAGAACTTCCAGAAATTACACTGTGATCTTGATCTGTGAACTTCAGTATCTTCTCACTATTTCATTAATTTAGGAATATTTTCATCATTAGAAAATAGGTACTATACTTCTCAAAAATTGAGCCATGTTATTTTAATCTATGTCCTTCACACTTTTAGCTGAGAGTAAGAAATCTGCTGAGAAGTAACCTGCTATATATGAAATATTATTTACCTAGATAATTTTTTAATTGTTAAACTTTACATGCATTTCACAAGATGCTGTTCATGAAGCATTTTCCCAGGATGTTATTATCCAGTATTACGGTTAATTATAGTAAGTTTTCCAGACACTGATGTGTGAGTCTGTTTTAAACTTAAACAATACAGATGCTAACCTATGATATTAAACTGTGGACAGTTAAATATTTATTAAAAAGTGATTTTATAAATCTGTGTGTTTTTGATGTAAAGGAGCAGCATCTGGATGAACGAGATGTGCGGAGATTTCAGTTAAAAATCGCTGAACTGAATGCTGTAATAAGAAAGCTGGAAGACAGAAATACTCTCCTAGCAGATGAAAGAAATGAACTGGTAAATTAATTAGTAATAACACAGATGGTGACTAGGAGGGCATCTTTATGGCAAAAGATTTAATGTTGGAAAGTCAGTGTTATAAATAATTTACGAATTAGTCCTGGTTGGCATCAGTCAATTATATCTAAATGTAACATAGATTTCGATAGAAATTAATCTTGTGACCATAGAAGACGTGGATGGAATCTTTCCTGTTCCACAAAAATAAAAATTTTCAGATTTGTTTTGGGGTCATAGTAATCAAATTAGCTGGTATGTTGCCTGTAGCACTGTGTAATGATGTTGTGTAAAACATGCATAATCCATGCACTTAAATTGCTTTATTCATCCTTTTGAAATTTGTCTCTGTGACATGCTTATGCTATCTAGGAGTTAAAAAAGCTTTCTTGTGCTAATGATGAAAAATCTGCCATTTCTCAAGGGAAGTCTCTTAAGTGGGTGAAATTATCCTAGAAGAGGAATAGTAACTTACACAAAAAAGGATATGACATGGATTCTAAGAATGAATTTTATCAGCCTTTATCAGTACTTGATTGTTTGTACTGAGGTTAGTGGTAAAACTCCCATTGACTGCAACGGGAGGTGATTTTCACAACAGGAATTTTACACATGTCCCTTAATGGCCTAATTATAGTGGCAGTAGAAAAGATTTTTCATTCTAAAAAGATGGAATCGATACATCTGATTTTAAAATTATGTTGAGGGTGAAGTGGTGCCATGTGTCAGTCCTACAGATGGGTGAAACATTGACATCTTTGTTAAACATTGACATCTCCCTCCTTGTTAATCCTTTCCGTGGACCTATATAATTCAAAACATCCCTGAAGAATGCTGAAGTATTTAAATGTAATATTCAGTGTCCCTCTAGATGGAGGGCATGTATCACTCAGTCAAGTGCTCTTCCTGATTCTAGATTCAGTGGCATAAGAACATATTTTGAAAGAGATGTGGAGCAAGCTTTATATTATGAGAGAATAGTACACATAAAATCAGTAGTGTCAGGAAGGCCATGTGATTAAGCACTGTGAAAAATAGTTTTCTCAAGAATTAAATGGAAAACCAAATACTCAGTGAATTTATCTTGGGAAAACAAATATGATCTCTTTCTCCTTTCCAGATAAAACTTAGCAAATTTTAAAATCTTTTGACTGAGAAAAATAGGTATTTTTTCCCAAATGAAACAACTCATGGAGTAAAAACAGTGAAATATTAAATACACACAAATGCAAGGAAGAGCAGTAATTTGCTTCACGTAATTGTCTAACATTATAAAACCACAGGAGCAAAATTGAGCAGCTTGAAAATGTCAGCAGAATGCTGAGATTGAATCTGTGCCCTCTGGCTGACTTTCTCATTGCTCTAATTATGCATTAAGAGGAGGAAGAGTGTCCTCCTCTTAAGGGATGGCTAAATTGGTGAAAACAACTTGTCTGGAGACCTAGTTGGTCACAAGAAGCTTGTATATATTGAGTTTAGTTCATAAAGAAATCACTATGGATCACCGTAAGTGTTTGCTAAGAGCAAAATCCAGTGACCAGATTTAGTTTTTTTGGCAGACAATGTAAAAATGTTACATCTTACTTGTTTGGACTGTTGTAGTTCTTGGTTCAGCAGTGGTGTATGTCAGATGCCATTTAGCAGAAGAGCTAAACTTTCTGAATTTAGAAAAGCAAGTGGAAACACACCAGTTTTTTCTTTCCTTCAAAGGTAAACTGAAGCACAGCTGACTTTGTTCCTTTGCCATTTGCAGCTGAAACGTTCTCGGGAGACAGAAAGTCAGCTGAAGCCTTTGGTAGAAAAAAATAAGAGGATGAGCAAAAAAAATGATGATATGTTACAATGTATCCAGAGGATGGAAGAGAAAATAAAAAATTTATCGAGGGAAAATGTAGAACTGGTAAGTAACCATCTCTGGTCAGTAATCGTCTCCAACGTCGTGTTACGAGAGCACACTGCACACAGTGACTTTGAGCTGGAAGTGCTTGTGAGGCTTTTATTCTAACAAACACATCAGTCTCCACAGTGGGATGGTGCAACTGTCAAATGCAGACAATACAGCTGAATACTCATATTCTAAATTCAGAGTGGCATGTGCTTTGTGTTGTATCAATTCACACTGATTAAGGGAAAGGAGCCCAGATAGATAAAATGTTTTTGCAGGCTGTAAAAAGCTGTGACTAAAAATCAGCTTTAATAAATACTGCTTTTATGATTAGAAGTCAGAACTGAATTTGAGTGCATGCACTATGCTAGATCACTGAGTTCACTTGTCTGCTATTTTTTTTCCCAGACTGTTCTTTGATTCTATTCTAAAATATCTTATGTGAGAGATTAACACAGAGGCATATAGAATGTAAGGGGCTTTTTTTGTTGAAAGAGGCCTTGTCTTGTAGTGGAGTATGCACTGATGGGTACAAAGAATTCTTGGTTGCTACATCATACAGGAGAGTTTTTCTCCTCTTGCAGCAAGACACTTTAAAACATTCTTTATGTTTTTTATTTTTGTAGAAAGAAAAGTTATCTGCACAACCAGCACTGAAGAGGCACACATCTTTGAATGATCTCAGCAGCACACGAGAGGAACAAGAAATTGAATTTCTTAGACTGCAAGTCAAAGAACAACAGCATGTTATTGATGATCTCACAGTGGTAATGTTTATGACTGGTATACACATGTGCATGCACACACATCTATAGGCAAGCTAAAGATTGGAGAGGAATGTTTTAACTCCAGTTGTAGTAGTGATATAGAAATACTTTGGTGTCAAAGGGTTGTTGTTTTTTTCTCAGGTAGTGAATGAAGTTTTTTGGAATGTGTATGAATCTTTGTATTAAAAATATTTACCTATTACAAGCTGCTTGTGAAAAAAAGTGCATGATCAGCCTTACTTACAGAACTGGCTGTCAACAAATGAGGATCTTGAGTAAAGGAGACTTTCCAAAACTTATGACTAAAATGTGTTGGATGCAAACCCAAGCACTCCCCTGATCTAGAAGTTCTCCTAAAAGAGGGAAACGTGGTGTCATTAATTTCACCTGGCTAAGCATCTCTAGCTGAGCTGGCTACACAAGTGTATTTAAAAAAGATGGGGAGAACTCTGTGGTTCATCAAACCACAGGCAGCAGCATGGTTTAGGACTAGAATTGCCCAGCTGCTGCCCTCTGACTCAGAAGGCTTCTGAAGGTGATGCTCATGGATGTTTGCAGTGTTTGATGTTCACAGGAGCCCTTCAAGTTGTGTTTGATGAGGAATCTTTCAAGTTGTGTTAGAGGTGGTGTCTGGTGCTATTTAGTGCAATTTGTGATAAACCCTTCTGGTGCTGGCAGAAATTACACATAATCTCTGAGAGCCCCTTGCCATTCTGGAGCAGCATCTGGAACTCAGGCAGACTCAGACATCTCAAATGGCACTACTGACTGCTAAAAGATGATAAAAAGAATTTAAGAGCCTTCTGTCTAAATAGAAAATTAAACAATTGGATACATAATTGAAAATAAAAAGAGAAGCTCCAAAAAGGAAGAAGAAGAAGGTGTGTTATTACTGTATGTGGAACATTGTCTCAGTTCCAGGCAGTTCCTCTGAGATTTTGGCCCAGGATTTTTCTCTGAAATCAGTGCCAAAGTTGGATGTCTGTGTGCATTCCCCAGCGTCCCAGTGTTACAAGCAGTAGGATGTTTCTCAGCTGCTATGATGTAGGGTCTGGTCCACAGAGTGATGATGCTTTAGCTTCCAAATAAAACTGCACAGGCAGGGATAGTGATATGACATTAGATGTGCAGTATATGGCAGATAAAACCTCACTTATACTTCAGTGCAAAGTGGGTATGAGAGGGAGGACTCTCTTCTTACTGTTTCAGCTAGTGATGTGAGGAAATATATTGTATCCTGACCTTGGTCAAATAATATTAACTTGTGTTTAGTGTGAAAGTAAAATAAATAAATATTTTAAAATATTGTTTCATTTTTGCTTTGTTTCCTACTCACAAATACTATTCCACTTGCAGAAATTACTTAAATTCTTAACTAGGAAACTTATTTGTTTCCAGTACAAAGTAACTGAGCCTTTGCCTTTGATGTGAATGCAGTGGAATTCTGCACACTCTTGCTTTTGAGCTCTCTTTTCTGGCCCAAACCACACCTCTACAGACTACAAATGTATCATAGTTACCAAGAATGACCCAAATGTCCCATAGCTGATGAATATAAAAATAATCAGCCTAACTCCAGCTGAGACCAGTATGATACATAGAAATAAGGGCAGTAGGGTTGTGTGACCTGATTAACAGTTCATCTGTAGAGTATCTTTGGTGCTGTTGAAACCTTGTCAACATGACTTCTCTCACAACAGGGTGTTCTGGTCAGTTCTTAAAAGGAAAGCTGTCAAGGTAAACTCACATGACTGCAAAAGATGCTAGTGGCTTTTAATTGGCATTATTATTGTTCTGGTAGCTCAATTTATGTTGAAGAAGTAAATTAAGCAGTCTTCTTACAAACAAGACTAGAAACAGGAAGACTGGGATTTTGGAAGTGCTTGTTCATTCTGCACTGCACTTGTTTGGACACCTGCTTGGCAGGCAGAATATCCCACTTAAAGCAGGAAATGTGCCTAAATGGACATCTGAGAAGAGAGCACTCTTTAACAGTATAAAATTCAACTGTCTGGTTTTTAAGCTTAAAATGTTGTATTATTCTGTAGCTTGAAATACCTGCACCATTCTACCTTGGCAGTCATTTCTTTTCTTTATTTTTCAAACCACATGTATTCAAGGTGCTGTAAGTTGTTGTATTCCTCTCAATTATTTTGCATTTTCCAACACTTATTTCCTGGAACAATGTGCTGATAAATAATTTTGTTGTGATTTCTACTGTGAGCTTCCTATTTTTCCAGTTTCTGAACTGAATGCAAAGCAAATAACTGAATAGAATAATACCATGCAGTGAGCAATAACTGCTAAAGAAGCACTTGGAACTGCAATCTGTCTTTTAAAAATAGAGGTGCTGCAAACAAAGATGCAGAGCTAAGGAAAGAATCAGACAAAAGCAAGAAGACAGAGACCTGCCTCCTGTGTTGTTGGGGTTTTTTGCCTTGCTCCTTCACATTTTTTTACCTTCTCTTCCTCCTCTTCTCCTTTGGAATTTGAGGCAGTACTCTTGCATTTAGATGAACATAAATCTTGCATTTGCAGTCATGACCTCCTCATGTCATGGTGTAGTTTATTGTGATCTTGCACCAAAACCGGAGTAGAAAAAGGACAGCGGCTAAGTTGACACAGACTGAGAGTGCCTTTGGATTTGAGACTTTTGCCCTGCAAGGATAAGTCAGATGTATCACTGTGTCTGCATGTGCATGCTTTTATATCAGAATATGTCTGATATAATAACTTTTAATTACTAAGACTGGACTAATTTCTGGCTACTGACCTGCTGCTTCAGGATGGTTGAACACTGGAGTGACACTCTGAATTCTGTTTCCATAGTGAGCTTCTTGGTAAAAGAGTCAAAAGAACTGTCAGAAATCTGTGCTCAGTATTTAACAAAGCCTTTTCTTGCCAACTTCCCATCAAATGCGTGAAGTACGTGGCTGAAGGTTTGTTTGCTAAAGGCATAAAGCTGCAGTACAGTGTGGTGTAACACGGTGTTATTCAAAAGGATAAAGACATTGTGTTAGCTTTACCAGAGGCTTAAAGAAAATGTTAATGGTATTTCTCTGTGTTAGACATATCTAAGTATAGCTTTAAAACAAACCCATACCAAAATGTTCTCTTTCCTTCTAGGAAAGAGAACGGTTATTGCGGTCTAAAAAACAGAGGAGAAAAAGTCTGAAGCCTCCAAAGGTGAGCAAACCTTAGGTTTTTCGTGCATTTCTGTTGCTGTGAATAACACCTCTTTCAAATATTGCCTGAATTTAAAGCTCTGCTTAATGAGAAAAATCCATATAATTCTTCTGCTTACACTTGCTGGTAAGTGCTTCATTTTTTACGGTAATTCAAGAATTTTGTACTTCACACAAGTGATGTTGTTTTGGGATTTGTTTTAAATAAACAGTGAAATTACACTTTTAGCCACTGTAGCCTAAATATTCAAGTGGCTTGAGGCATAACAATTTAATGGCTTAAACAACTATGATTTCAAAGGACAGCTATTCAGTCTGTTTTAGAGAACACAGCCCCTTTAAACTACTTGTACCAACATAGAGCTAAATCACAATTAAAGAATAACTCATGCTGGGGATGTTACTGAAATATTATTTCTGTATGTGGTATATAAGTAATAAGAGAATTCCAACTGTTATGCATTAATAACTTATCTGCTCTAGAATACAGGGTTCAAGACAAAAATTCAGATTTTAAAAGCAGAGAAGTTTTGCTTCAGAAAGTACCCTTAAAGTTTCTTGTAATGCGCCCAAAGTAATTTGCTGAATAATGTTTTTTGTGAAGTTGAACATTAGCAGCCTGGAGCATGTGTGTGGGAGGTGGGAAATGGAGTAAGAGGGGAAAAAATGGAAATGAAGAGTGGAGCTATCATTATCATCTCTATAGTAGCTTAAGATCTAGTCTGTCATAAATGGGTGCCTTGTGTCAGTGTGTTCTGCATAGTCTATTCCTGGTAACCTCCAGGTGGTGCTTTTTTATTGCTCTGCCCTCTAATGCCTATATTCTGAAAAATTTATCCTTTGGGACTCTCTATTTCAAAGAGAGTCAAGAAACTGGTAGCTTCTTCAAATTCTGTTTCTAATGGTGATGTGTCTTTTACATAGGAAAAAAGAAAAAAAAATCAGAAGTAACAATAGATCCTGCCAAATATATTTGCAGCAACTGTAAACCATTCTTTGTTGATGTAGTGTAACTGGAAATTTGTGTTTTGAGAGCAATTTTATAAAAAGAATGCAAAAGTAAATATATATATATATATGTATGTAACTTATACTGTACTTTTCATAGTTTTCTCTAATTTTTGGCCTTTATCTGACTGTAAGTCAAATGTGTAAGATCATTTGCTAAACTGTAAAATTCCTCATGAAACAAGACTAGTTAAGTCAATTTTTAGGCGTTGGTAACTGGTGATGAGAATTTCTGTAGGCTGAAAACTTCAATAAATATGCATTTATGTCTTGAAAGTGCTCTGTGTTAGTAGAGCTTCAGCTGACATCAGCTGACGAAGGCACTGTTCCTTTCCTGTTTTGGCTTGAGCAACCTGATGCTTTTGTGGTCTCTTCCTTATCAACAAAAGCAGGAGTTCAAAAAATGAGGATTGAAGAGAATGGCCATGATACCATTAAAAATTTTGTGGCAATGCTATTTTCTGTTTGCTGAGAGTGCTATAATATGGGGAATTCTGCTGAGTTTACAGCAAGAATTGTATGCATATGGGCAGCAGAGTTAGTAGGGGTGTGACTCTTATTTAGGGTATAAAAGATACATCATAGAGAACAGATTAATCAGTAGCAGGCATTTCTGCTACAAATTATTCCATCCCCTGTCCATTAGATCTTCAATGGCTGTAGTGACCATTTGAAATTCTATGTGGTGCTATCTCCTGGAAGGAAAAGCAGGACTATAAAACAAAAACAAGTGAAAAAAGAGAAGGTCATGAGAGAAGAGCAAATGGGATTTTATGTACTATAGTAGTTACACCAGGGATTATATGTACTATAATAGTTACAGCATATGTACACACTAGTTAATATAGTTCATTTATAGCTGTATTTAAACTTTCTAAATGAGCTAATTCCTTAAGGAATGAAAGAAATGATAAATAACACTACTGTGCCTGCCATTGGATAAACCAGTATTTACATTTATATGCAGCGTTGACTCACAGTTTAACTGCAGTTGGTGTTAACTTCTAAAATCCAATCCTGGCTGATTTCCTTCCAGGCCACCTGTGTGGTCCTGTGAGGATCAAAATCCTCAAAGGAAGCTGTGCTTCCCACAATTAATTTAAACAATCTATGTGGAATGAGTTGCTCACTCAGATGAGTTGGGATTTTGCCATTTCATCACCTCTATTTTTACAGCCTATATCAGGAATCCAGAAGAAAATGGTGGAATTTATTTATCCAACTGTTGCAAATGTTGGTTAGATGTCAGTAATGGACATGAGGTACAGACATCTCACTCTGGATAAAGTGGTAACATTAAGTGGTTGGAAGTAGATATCTAAATAGGACATGGGAGTTTTGGCCTAAAATTGCCTGGTTTTCTCCACAGACTATAGAGGCAGTCTAAGATGAGTTGTCTTACATGTAGACTTGCACAGCTTAAGTGTATTTCTGGCTATGATATGTGCAAGATTTTATATCTCATACAGACCATATAACCTGTGTAGAATAGTAGTGAAATTCTGTGTTAACTCTGTCCTAACCAAACACTTGGAAGAAGAAATTTCTGATCTAAGTTTTTGGCTTTGCTTTTCTAAGGTTTGTTAAATGTAAAATTAGGGTTAGCACAGTGAACTAACAAGTTTGGCTGGTGGGTTGTATCTACTTCCAGATGTGTCCCATTCCTTCTGACAAAGGGAAGGAGGAACTAACTCATGAGAATGAGATTTCATGAAAATAGTCAGATAAGCTCATTTTGGAAAGTATAGAATTATTCCTTTTTGTTCTAATAACCAGAAACGTGGTGCCAAGGTGAAGATTTACACTTGTCTGTTGCAGATTTTCCTAAATGTGTGCTTTTAGACTCCAGCTTCTTTCATTCTTGAGATGGTCTGACTGCAGAGAGTCTGTGGTGGTTTTCTAATGAGTCTGTGGTTGTTTTCTCATGAGTATTTTCCTGACAGTTGTTTGTGTTATCTGGAGCAGAATCCATGGAATGCCTTTCTCCATCTTTGAGACATCTTGTGTGAATGATCTGCCAGTAGCCTTTACAGCCCTGAACATTAGTTCAGCTGAGAAGCTTCTGAAAGTTCTGTGTTTCTTGGTTTTGTAATTAGCTCTCAGTATTATTTCTGGAGCTCTGTAGGTGCACTAGGTTACGGTTGCTACTGGAGCTTTCACTGAGCACTCTTTAAATTCCCAAGGAGCCCATGGAACAATGCTGGCAACTGGTTCAGGCTCCCCAAGGAAAGGAGCAGCAAAGTGGGATGGGCTTTATAACCTGTGTGCTTGCAGGGTCTTCAGAGGAGTGATGTAGTGACTCTATATGGTCAGGTACCTGATTTTTTCCAGGGTGCTTTTTAATTTTTTTTTTCAATTTTTGTTGTGAAATAACCAAGAAACTTCAGAAGCAGTATTTTTTATATTTTGTTTATTTTTGACATGTGGAGTGGAGGTGCATTCATTCCGTGATGGATGGAGTCATGCATTTATAAGTAAGACATATTTACCCAGCTTATTTGGTAACTGCAGGACTCTGTGGATTGTGCCTTTTCTTTAACTTTAATAAATGAACTGTATTTGCAGTAGTGGAAAGCCTGCACACTGGTGTGATGGAGTTCATATTTCTTGTTTTATATTTTTCTTTTTTTCTCTGCCTCTGTACCTTGGTGTGCCTTTATTTTTCTGGCTGCCAAGAAATGACATATAAGCATGAAGGTAAGAAGTTACTGATGAGCACATCTGATTGCATTACAAGGAAATTTATCTTGGATCTTTTTCATCATGTTTGATTAGATCCCTTAAAATGAGATATTTAAATGTAAAATGAAACTCTTTTAGCAACAGAAAAATCAGATTATATTGAAATTTGCCTATAATGTAGTTTATGTGTCACTATTGATTTATAGTAGTCTAAACTTTGATGTTTACTAAGCACCATCATTCAGTAGAAGTATTAATACTTGAGTTATAAAGACCTAATGCATAATTTTACTTTAAAATTATATGAAAACATCACCATAAATCCACATGAAAAATACTTGCTATTAAATGCATGGAGTAGTCAGTGGAAATTAGAATTCAAATCAGAATTTTTCAGCAATTCACATTACTATTTTCTCAGTTAAGAAGTTGTGATTTAGAAAAAAGAAATGTGCAAACAAATAGAAAGCAATCTCTAAGTTTTTAATTCAGAATGTTTCCATTTTTTAAAAAAAGTTTGAATGAAACTTGAATAAACATAGTTTCTATAGTTCCAAAAATCCAGTGAGTATTGTGCATTTCTGTATACTTTTCAGAAACTATTGTGGTTCAGCTTTTGAGGCATGCATGGAGTCTCCCCTGGAGTTGATATATTTATTGATGCTTTATTATCTACAACTTTATGACTCACATGTCTTTTTTTCGAGTATATTTTTTTCACTTTTTCTCTCTCTACAGCTGTTCCCTTGTGAATTAATTTGTTTTGGTTTTGCTGTGAATCAGTTCTTGTAGTTGGTTGTTTTGGATACTAGATGATCAACAGTAAAACTGGCTATTTTGTAATTATGTCATGAAGCACTTCATACAGGTACAGGTAATATACAGTAATTCAATACCTTATCTCTATTGCTGTGGAACGGATCTGCTCCACAATATGATAAATATACAGCTTCTCTAAAAATGAAGGCATCTTAAATCATTCACATGTTACTCCAAATATTACAGGCAGTCTTTATAGCATTTAAAAGTTTTTCACTTTTAACTCTCCTTCAAGTGTTGGGGTTTTTTAGTGTGATGGGAAATATTAAGGTTTGGTTTTTTTTCAGAATTCCCTCATATCTAATAATCAAGTGGTTTATTTATTGATATGTATATATTTCCCCCCTACTTTTGCTACAAGTGAAGTGTTCAAATTATTTTTCACAATAATGACATTGCTTTAAATATTTTTCCAGCCTACATACCTTTATTTAAAATCTTGTTTTGCTAATTTATTTTCATTTCTTGAAATGACATGGGTGGGTGTGTGCATGCAGGGTTAAAGGAAGACCTGTATTTGACCTGAGTTACCTAAAAGTGACTGTACAGCAGAGATATAGCAAAAAAATCCTATAGGTAGGTAGGTTTTATTGTCATCTCTAATTAGGCTGCTGCTGACCCTCGTGGTACTGTGGTCTCTGTGCCATATGATAGTAAACTGGAGATTTGTTCTCCATATTTTATAAGTCCCTTCTGCCAGCCTTTGCAAAGTCAAGACTTGACACTTACTTTGTTTACCTGCCACCATCTTCATACCTCCATAAAATGTATCTTCTTGTTTATGAAACTGTATCTGCAGATCAGTTGGAGTCAGGAAAGTGAGTTGAGCTGGCTACTCAGATTGTAAACTTGTCTTCCTTACAACTTGAAGTAGCACCATTTCTTTAGCCCTATTTTCAACTTCCAATATTTATTTGTAGTATTACTGTTCCATGGTTGTAAGCTGCAACCAGTGTTCAGTGGGGGAGGAGAGCTGGATGGGCCATCTCCCGAGGACTAATGGCCTCTTGTGTTTTGTGGTAAACCTTTGTACTTAAAGAGAAGTCTGAAATGGTTTTAATTCAAGTGAGAGTAAATACATTAGCTTTCTGGTAAGTCTTTGTATTTTTAGACTAGAGCTTAAACCTGCTCCTTGTGCCCTTTGTTTTGTTAAGTAGGACAGAAAGGTGAACTGGTGAATGCTGGAGGAAAGGATTAGATTATCCCAGGGAACTGTTTGTCTTAAGCACCTTGCACATAGCTCTGCCTGGTGGAAGATCACAGTGCTTCCTGAACAAGTAAGGAAAGAGTAATGTCTTTCCAGCACTGTGGCACCATAACTGTGATCTTATGAATTCACAAAGTAGTGGTCTAGTAGCTTGCAAAAGGAAATTTGTTTCTCAAGGTTGTTTGGAAGCTCTTTGCCTTTTGTGCTGCATCATATTTATCTGCATGCATATGGATAAACGTAGTCTGCTTAGAAAAGATAAGGCTTTTTGGGTTTCTGAATGAAAATTTTTAATACTGTTTGAAGGGGTCTTCTTAAGTGAAGCAGATGAGTGATTCAGGACATGACCTTGGAGCTGTCTTTGGCAGTTTGAGTGGAATTAGCTGTACTGTGAAACTATTATGGGCTTGTTCAGCTTATGAGTGATGAGGCTGTGACCTGGTGGACTGTGGTGACCAGGGCTGCAGACTGGCAACGGAGCACATGGTGTCATGCATGCAGGCAAAAAGTCACACCTACAGGCTTGAGTTTTTGGTACCTCTTAAACAAAACAGAGTATTCTGACTGCTGATGAGAGCTGTGCTGAACCAAAAGAATATAGTGACCATTAGGGCTTTGTGAGAAAGAGACCATTCTTATGTAGATATACTGGAAAAAAATCTCTAGGGCTAGGTAAGTCTGGGAAACTGCAAGGAAAGATCAATATTTGGAAATCATCATGAGAGAGGGCATTATAGTTAAAACTTTTCAGTACCTTGAATTAAACTGATTGATCACAATTCTTTGCTGAAATGTTGGATTTGTGATGTTTGGAATTAATAACAGCTGATGACTTTTTTAATCCTTATGGCTATTTTAATGAACAAGCTATTATCTTCTCATAAACAACCTCTGATATGAATTTGAAAAAACCCAAACAGCAAACTGTGACATCAGGATCTGTGTTTCAGTATCAAGCAGTGGCAAAACATAAAGAGATCTTTCTTCATCTTACAGCCATCTCTCTCCACTACC
This sequence comes from Euphonia xanthogaster, assembly GCA_034509185.1. Taxonomy (NCBI): domain Eukaryota; kingdom Metazoa; phylum Chordata; class Aves; order Passeriformes; family Fringillidae; genus Euphonia; species Euphonia xanthogaster. The sequence continues at coordinate 59,403,416 of JAYDZK010000202.1, read as the reverse complement.
CTCTCTGTTTAGGCTGCTTCAAAACCTGAATCCATTTTTCAGCAACATCCTTTAAGAAAATGTTTTCTGGTTTTTTGCTTCTCTGAAATTGCATTGGATTTGTGTGGTGTAAGAAGTTATGCTTTCTATTGATTAATAACAGCTAAAAATATTTTTTTCTAGTTAAATTCATAAACAATTTTTTTAAACATTTGAATTTCCGTGGACATATGCTGCTTTCTGTGACTAAGTGTATATAAAAAATCAACATTTTCACAAGTGATATTGCACTCATTTCCACTAGCTACTAATTTTCTCTAATTTTCTCTAAGAATGCATTTAATTGATAATGTTGTGTAAAATTTTTTAAATCTGCAGTGCAATGCTGCTTTCCCCTAGACATGTCTTTTTGGTTAGACATAGTATTGGAGCAAACTTACTGAAAAAAAATGAGAATGATGATATTGAAAAAAATCAATGGTAAGCATTAATGTATACTTTTAAGTAGGCTTTTCCAAAATAGATTTTTTTCTTTTTGCAATTAGTATGAGCAATTAAATTTGTTCCACCTTGGTCTCCAGGATACTTTTTTTCCTTTTGGTTGCACATGTTACATGTTGCATTGTACTGGCTTACTTTCTTCTGAATAGCTACTGGATTTCTCTACTGTGAATCTTGTAAGGACTTGTGTGATTTTGGTAATTAGGTTTTATGGTTTTGCTAAAGCATTATTCTTCTGGTATCTGCCTCATCTCTGTTCTATGTCCAGTTCTGTTCTTGAAATGATGTTGAAAAAGTAACTTATTTAATCAGAGAAGAGTTTGCACTGGAACCTTTCTTTCTTTCTAAATACTAAAATAATCATCAGAGAAGACCTTGGTTACTGCTTACTGGGTCATTGGGGCTTTTCATCTGTTTTGCTACTAGCTAAAAAAATAATAATTTTTCAGAGGCATGTTGTGGAGACATTTTTTGGATTTGACGAAGAGTCTCTTGATTCAGAAACTTCATCTGTAACTTCATACAACACAGATAAAACAGACAGGACACCTGCAACACCAGAAGAAGATTTGGAAGATGTAAGTGGTAACTGATTCTTTCTTCTTTCTACTTGAAGTATAAATACAAACTTTCAGCCATTGTACCACATGAACTGTGAAACATTTGCAGAGAATTCCTTTGGGTTTTTTTCAAGTCTGGTAACACATACACTTTGCAATAAAATGAATAAGATAATATCCTGCCTAACAGATTTGGCAGATATTTGTGTGATAAATATTTTTTCCTCAAACTCTTTCTTATTAGTCAAAAGAAAATGAATAGGCATATCGCTTTGCCAAAAGTCAAAACTTACTAGACAATAGTTTGCCTTTCAACCTTATAATTTATTTGAGTGTTTTGATACAATCAGGATTTTCTTTCTTTGCTCACAATACTGAGAGAGTTCTTTGCAATTCATGAAGGCTTAAATGATCATAGGTAGTAAATACCCAGTGACATGTTTTGTCCCAGCTCTGTGATATTCACTGCTGCTGGCCTACTTTGGAAGATTGCGTGCCTGAGCACAAAGCACGAATTAGATGCTCTTTTTCATCTTTCTTTCTTGTTCACTAACTTCTGCCTAATACTCCTCAAAAAAAAAAGCTTCCTTTTTTCCTAGATTTAGTGTCTAATAATATTGTAATCTCTTTTCTTTAGAACTCAAGTTCCTGGAGCAAAAATTAATTAAAGTGAAGAACATTTATTTTCCTCAGTATAGGAAGGAGTCTATAAAGGTTAAAGTTAGTGGCTCAAAATTCAAGGAAAATAAATACTTTGAAAATACTTTGTATTAAAAGAATAAATTTAAGAAAATATATTTGAAATAATTTTGAAATGTAGCTTCTGTATCAGTGTGCTTTACCCTGGCGTTGCAGAGAACAAGTGTAAGGAGGGAAGGGTGGGCAGCATGAGAAATAGAACAAATACCTTCTGAGATCCCTCTGGCTCTGGAGTTGCTGAAGACAGTGTTGCACAAAACTGTTTCCTCTCATCTTTCCCCAGACAGTTTTCCCATTTCTGTACATTGCTGTCACAGTTTTCCCATTTCTGTACATTGCTGTCTTACATGGCAACTTATACTATCACTAAGTTGTGTGGTAGACACGGTTACTTATCATCCTTCCTTCCTCTCCTTTGCACTTGTTTTAGGATTTCAGACCTTCATTAAACTTTGAGACTCATGCTGAGTCATGTTTCTTGTTTGTGAGTCTGTCTCTGTACAGACAAACCCATTATTAAATATATTTTTACTAACCCACTTTTCCCCCCCTTTTCATTAAGAGCACTCCTAAAGAAGAAGCTGAACTCAGGTTTTGCCAGCTAACAAGAGAGTATCAAGCTCTGCAAAGAGCATATGCGTTGCTCCAAGAACAAGTTGGTGGGACCCTGGATGCAGAGAGAGAAGCAAGGGTAATTTTTTAATTGAAATTGTTTTAACTCTGGAATAATAGAAAAAAGCTGAAGCCATTTGTAATAGCAGGAGGTATCTTTGCAGGTCAGTGAAATGCAAAGCCCAATGATTTTGAAGATTAGAGGATATCATAAGTAGGGAGATAATTTAGATTCGTCTGTGCAATCAGAACAAAGGTGTCATCATACTTTATTCTAGCATGTATAATATATTAAAGATTTCTATGCTATGAGAGTGATAACCCATTTGAACCTGCAATTTGGATAGTGACATGATGAATTTTAAATGAAGCACAGGGTAGGTTGTTACAAGGGCATAGGTACTTCCATCATATGATTATATTAAAAATCTCCCAAATCTGAATCAAAAATCTGACCCAAATCTTGGTTCTGGCTGGCTGGGAAGCAGTTTTGCACGACAGGAAGTGGGGGCTTCTGATGGACACCAAGTTGGACAGTTAAAAAACCCCTGCCTGTCTCCCCTCTACAACTTCCCCAAACCCCAAAAATGGAGAAACATATTACATACTGTGATTATTACATGTTACTGCTTTGCTGCATGTGGCCACTGTACTGTGCCACTGCAGTGTGTTGCTAAGAATGCAGAAGGAAAATTATTGTAATATGTTTAAAAATTACTGGTGGGAGAGGACCCAACCAACCTCCACTTCTTTTTTATTTTTTCTTGTGAAATATAGTTCTTATAATAGTAGAATTACTGCTTTATGGCTTTATTTATTAGAGTTCTTAGCATCTTACAAAAGCCTAGTCAGTTTTGACACTCTCTTTTTAAGTAGGACACTTAGCCAAGGAAAGCTATAAAGACTTTGAAGATCATTTCTCAAGATAGAATTAGGATGGCGGCATAACTTCATCTACTGTTGAAAAAGGATTTCAGGGGCAGTCATCTATTTGCCAATTATGAGAGGTCATTATATATTTTCTTTGCCTTCGTGGGGTTTTTTAAATTTTATTTTGCAGGCATTTGCAGACTGTACTTTTTGTAGTCTTGGAAATTGTTGCTATTTCTTTTTAATGGCATTTTGGGTTTTTTGGTACATCCCTGCAAATACATCTCTTGAGTGAGTCAGAAATTAGCTTTTTGCATAGTTTATTTTGGTGGGATGAAAATTTCCTCTTACTTATAGATGAGGCTAAAGGTCAAGGAACCTCAGTGCCTGAGGGTCTCCAGAAACATGTGTTTTAATACTTTTTGGTTTAGTGCCTTGTGTGATCCAGTGTCTTTTAGTGCATTGCTGGACATAGGGGGTAGTACCCACTGTAGTGTAGTGGTGAGGGTAATGATGGTGTAAATGGAGAAAACTGATCAGCATATGCTGTTTATAGGATATGTCATTTGTTTGGGGTCAATATATTTCATTTAACTAAAGGCCTTTTTCAGTGCTTAATGCAATTCTCTTTCTCCCTTGTCCTTTTTCCCCAGTTGCCTTAAGTTACTAAAGCTTATGAATAGCTTCTTAGAGCTCTTTCAGTTTCTAAATTTATTTTTTTCTTCCCCTGATAAGAAGTTTGTCACATCCCAATATGGGATGTTAACACCTTTTTAGGCTAGGAAGGGAAAATGCTGTTAAACTGGCTGCTTCAAATACTGTGTAACATAAACACAAAAACAACTATTTTAATGAAAAACATTAAAAGCTGATGGGACACCCTGTAAAATAGTAGAAAATATATTTACTTTTGATTTCTCCTTCCCCCCTCCCCTCTCTCCCCCTTCCCAGACTCGTGAACAACTGCAAGCTGATCTTCTCAGGTGTCAGGCAAAAATTGAGGACCTGGAGAAAGCTCTGATGGAGAAGGGACAGGTAAAAGGCTCTCTTAATGTGCTCTCCCACATCATGTTCTCTGCGTGCAGTGGTGCCCTTGCCATCTTCATTGCTTACTGGTGTGTTGGTGTGAATGATGCAGCTTAATTGCTACTGCAGCATTACATCACTCAAATAAAGGAAAGCATTTTGCAGTCTAAGAAAATGTCATTACAGACTCATTTTCTAACACATAGTACACTAAAGGATGGTACCAAAATAACCACATGTACATGCACATTCTGTTCCCGTTGCCATTTGGTGAAGGGCTTTCTCCTCTTTTCCATTTTGTTACTATTTGTTATAAACTCTAATAACATAAATATTCTCTATTTCTACTGGAGAATATTTTTGGTGTGTACCAAAGAAAAATTTTTTAAAACCCCAACTTCTAGACACACTAGAGATGTGAACACTGAGCCTGTCAGGTTAATGGGAGCCACTTGAGGTGTTACTCTCCTGGGTTTAAAGTCTCAGAGGGCCCAGTTGCTTTCAGATTCCCAAACCATCACACAAAGTCAAGTCAGGCCTTGTGCTTCAGTATATGTAATATATGTAAATACTCATCAAATATGTGTCTACTGATGCATATTTAATATTGTCTAGGGCCCTCAGGAAGTCTGATTAAGAGTTATGAGCATGCATTTGAAAGTTGTTCAGTTGTGTGACTGCTAGAACACACAGTAGAAATTGGGGAGATGTTATTTTATGCTTTATTGTTTGAGAGAAGAATTTAAGTTTGCAAGTAGCTTATAGTAATAAGATAGAGGTATAGTTAAACATTTCAAAGATGATCCTGTAGCAGTTGACACAACTTACACATAATGCCAAATGAATGATAACACTATTTTTATGGTTTATTCTTTGTAATTAAAATTTTCTGTAAGATTCTGTATCAATGCAAAGGTTTGGGGACCATATTCAAATTAAGGACTAAAATCATTTATGCTAGCTAACACAAATTGCAATTTGCTTAGCAAATTTCATGTAAATACAATATTACTAAAAACTGAGAATATGTTACCAATTGAAAAATGATGGCCCACTGAACTTCTGGAAGAATAAATGAAACCAAAGACCTCCCAAGCATCTACTGCTGCTCTTTTGGTTTGTTGATAAGAAAGATGCTGTGGGCAAACTGCTGTGTAGTTGAAAACATTAACAAGATAGTTGACTGTACAGTGTATAATGTAAGTACTGTCTATGCAAATAAGATAAATGAATTTGGATACCCATGTAATGAGTTACTTCTGTGATTTTTCTGCAAGAGCATTATGTCAAAAAGGTATATCTGGAAATTAGAATTTAATCAATTACCACTTTGAGATTCAGAACCACATTTTCCACTTTGTATCTCTTAGTAATCCTGAGAGGGTGAACAGGGATGTGACAAGGAGCACTATGATGTTGTTTCTAGTGGGCTGGTTTGTACACTGAGCATTAGCTTTTCTCACAATGTCTTCCTGGGATCCCAATGTCTTCCTGGAAGCTCTAGCACCTGCTTGGTTCTCCTGAGCTGTTAGTATTTACAGTCAACAAAATAAATGGTTGTATGACAAACTGAATTCTTTGTGCACTCTGTGATTTTTTAAAAAATTATTACTGCTCTGTCATCTAGATGTCATGGTAGTGATGATGATTTAATAATAATTGTGGAATGTTCATTCTGGGAGCCAGCCCCTGAAGTGTGTTTGTAAAGGAAGTAATGAATCAAAAGATCCAAGTGTATTATTCCAGGAAATTTCCTGAATTCTATTTCAGAGCATGAGATTAGAAGGTTATTGTTAAAAAATTATGTGAAGCTTGGTTTATAACAACTTATGTGGAATTTCAAAGTAACTGTCGATGGCTTTTGTTAATCTTTCTTCTGGCTGGACCTGTCAGTATTCCCCCAGAAGTAACACAAAACTAATAATCCATTTCTTCATGGTACATTGAGGTGCATGCATAAGAAATTTTATATTAAGTGAAGAAATTTCTAAAACATCTAATGGCAAATATTTAAATAATATTACATATATTTAAGTAATACATATATTTAAATAATGACAAATAATAAATCTAAAAGTATTGGAGTATGCAATATGCCAGATGGATGAATGCTCAAGTGTCTCAGTGGTCTGGTGTGTACATGCAGTTCTGCTGGAGCTCAGGTTTTCTCAGAAAGTATAGCTGGACTCCATCAAGAAAGATGCAGAAATTTATTATCAATAGAGCAGGTTGATCTGTTTTTTCTACTTGTGTGAGCTGGTGTAGTTGAAGCTACAGTCTGATACAGCTGTTGAACCTTACCATGGGGGTATGTTTACCATATCCATGCATTGGGATGTTCACCCTAAGGCTGTGCCTGCAACTCTTCATTCCTTGACCTTAGTAAAATGCTAGTTAAATACTAAACTAGATACCAGATCTTATTTTCAACATTTCTTTCACTTGCTTCAAAAATTCTTGACAAGTGTAATGCCTTTCAGTACTCATTTTAGTATGCTATTCTCATCACAACCATGAAGAGCTTGTTTATTACATGAAATGCATTTTTGTGCATGAATGGAAAAAGGTAGAGAGAACAGTAGAACATGAAATTGTAGTAGACAGTAAGTAGAAAAACTCAAATGTTTTAAAAAATGCTAATTGGAATCAATATAATATCATAATATTTTAGGTTGAAATTTCAAGGATATTTGATGGGCTGGGATAACCAAATTTCATTTATTCCTTATGCAACATGAATGTGCAAATATCTTCCTGAAAAAGAATTCATTGTCCTTAATGCTTTAGTAAAGGCATGTAGATTTTAAATAAATCATTCCTTGAACCTAGAAGATAATTTGATCTAGAGTTAGCATGGCATATTAAGAGTTAGATATTGTTTTAATAAACCTTTTAGAGCAGCATGAGCAAGGTTATGTAAATAGATTTCTCTGTAGGCTGTTATAATCCATTAAATCTGAATGTCCAGCTATGGCTGGCTATGAGGTTTTGTACCTGGACTCTTTAAAGGGATATTTGATGAGGCCTTTCGAAGCCATTGGAAAACCTAAAAGGAAAGACATGTTTTGGAACCAGTGATTAATTGGAAATACAGTTTCCAAATGGTGTATACAATGTCTTGCATCACGTCCCTTTCTCCACAGCCTTGAATTTCTTGTCACAAACACTGTGTATTAGCCAGATTCTCAGATTTTTAGCAGAGGTTAATTAACTTTATATTGCTGAAGCTTCTTTTTGGTCATTTGGGGTAGTAAAAGCATTTTCATCCGTTCCTCCCTTTTGTATTGCACTACTTAAAATGGGATGATTTTGCAAGAAAGTTTCCAAACCTTTGCAATGGAAAGCAATAGTATTAAGTTCAGCTGAGTAAATAAATGTTTTAAAAATGACATAAAGTATATAACTATGGTAACCCACAATTGCTACATGTAAAGATTTTAAAGTACATGCTAGCTGAAACATACTAGGAAACAAAAGACTGCTGCAGGAAAGAACTTTTATTTTCACTGTAGTATAAAATGCTGTACATCCTTGAAACATTTATGATGGCTGTATTTTTCAGTGTGTGACCATTTTATACTCAAATGCAAAATGATGTCTGAAATCTAATTATTGTAGGCATTCATTTTTCTTCTTTAACAAAACATATGTATTTTCCTCACAGGATTCAAAATGGGTAGAAGAAAAGCAGCTGTTAATTAGAACAAATCAGGAGTTGCTAGAGAAGGTATGTGGGAATATTTTCACCATTGCTGCCCTTTATCATAGAAGAAATTGAATGCATTCAGTACTATAAAATCAGCATGAAATTGCTTTATTTCTCATCAGAAACGGAAATTTAAGTAAAAGCCTCTGATTAAAGTACCAACATGCGTTTATATTCTTCAGGAATCAAAGCTGCTTTTTCTTGTGGAATTGCATGGATAGCCACCAGTGCATCCCAAGGTGGCTGAGGTTTCTAGTGTCCAATAAAATACACAGACACACAAAGATTATTATTGTCTTGACCACTAGCAAAATTGCCTGCTCCCTTCAATGTTTTTATAGTTTTTCCTCACATTAAGTAATACTGATCGATTTGAGGTTTATTATATTAACTGTCTGAGATACTCAGAGCTGAGCATCTGCATTATTCTTTGTTGACAGTGGTGGGAAAGTTGACTTGTCAACTCAGGAAGACAAATAACTGATATTGTTAATTAGTAGCTTAATACTAATATAATACAAATAAGATAACCAAATAAAATATCGTGATTAAAAGTAGCTACAGACAGGTTTAATTTACTTGGACACTTAAATGGGCACTATAAATGTCAAAGTACATTATGCCAGATGGTACACTTCTATTTAGTTTTGTACAAAGAAAAAGATCACCCAGTTAAACTAGACAGTAGACCAAAGCTATTAGTTGGCATAATTAGTAGCCAGTATTGAATTTTCATTTTGTCTTTGTAAGTACCCCAAGGCAAAATTCTGGCAAATTAAAAAGTAGTCATTAAAACCACACCATTATTGTCTTTCACATACTGTAAAAAATTAGATGTCTAGTTAGGCAAAGACAATGAGAACAGTCTAACCAAATGTTAATGTAATTCAGTTTCATTTGCTGAAGAAAACTTTCATTTTTAAAAGAAAACTTCTACTGCTTAACTTATTTAGATACAAAATTCACATCACTTTTATGTTACTTCCAGATTATTACTTTAAAAGAACATTGACCATTTTCTGCTGACAGCTCTCAGAAATACTTTCTGATAAAATATTTTCTTATCTCTATGACACAGCCTGATGTATAATGAAAAATAGAAATAATTATCAGTTTTGTCTAAACCCCTGGCTTGTAACTGTGTGCAGTATCTTTTCTAGCGCTTACAGGGCGTTACCATGTTGTGTTTGTCTCACAGATTTACAGAATGGAACAAGAAGAGCATCAGCTGAAGAATGAGATGCAAGATGCAAAAGACCAGAATGAGCTGTTAGAATTCAGAGTGCTAGAGCTTGAAGTAAGAGATTCTCTCTGTTGCAAACTCTCAAATGGAGCAGAAATTATGTTTGAACCCAAGCTGAAATTCCTGTAAAGATTACTGATGTCTGGTGCATGTTTAAGGGAAGTCACTTAGGTATCTATTTTTTAAATGTTGTATCTTGGGGTAATGAAATTGATGCCACTGCCTTAATATGTTTTGGAGAGAATGCTCACTAATGTTTATAAAGATGTAATATAGCTAATATAAATTGCATATAGTTTGGTTTTCATCTAATAAAATATTTTGTTTTGCAATATTTTGCCTTTTTTATTTGTTTCATTTCCATAACTGCTCCTTTCCTGCATGTAAAATCACTTGGTATGTATTCTACAGCCTTGCTGGCATTGATTAAATTAACACACCTTCTCACATCTTGCATGCAGCGATCTGACTAAAGATCTGACACATCCATCACATCAATGTAGAATTGCTTTAAATGACATTGATTTCATGTTGACAACATTCCTATGAAGTAAATTTATCTTAAAAAGAACACATTTTGATAGCAGCTTCCAAAGAATTCCTCTTACCTTAAATCCATTTTCTCGTGGTTTAAAGTGGTCATGGACTGGAAATAATTGGCTTCAGTCAATGAAAAATGAAAAAAACCACAGACCTCTGGCAATGCCAAAGAAAAGTGGTAAAGCAGAATTATAACTTCTGTACGTTAAACTAACATGTTGCCTATATCAAACAAATTCCATACTTTGCATAAATGAAATAGGCAAATTTATTTGTTATTAGCACTGAACATGTAGCCTGTGATTACAACTGAAAGCAATGGCTCTCATCCCCTCACAAACTGGGCTCATGTCGAATTTGGTAACACTGAAGTATCTGTGTGTGATGCACAGTTGTCACATGGTTGTATTGCCTGATGACACATTGTTCAGTTTCGAAGATCACCAGCATTCTTAACACTGCTTAGAATAAACTCTCTGACAAACCTGTCATTGTCACTCCTCCATTTTTATCACCCAGCACGTTTCACCAAAAATCTCAGCATGTGTAACTTCTCTGATAAAGATGAAAATGTCATGTCTCCCTGTTATGTGGATGTTCTTTTTGTCTGACATTTCTTTATCTTTTTCTCATCCTTTATCAGCCATATGTTTTGATGTCGTAGCCCATTATATTCAAAATTATGAATTTAGGTTATTAGAATTTCAGTAGATGTTCAGAAAAAATAGATATGGTTTCTAATACATATCTTTATATTTTATTAAAGGACTGTAAAGAAAAATAGAGAAAAATTTAGCATTTGAATTGACCATTGCACTAGAAATTGCTTCCTAAAGTGTGGGTGCTCTTAGAAGTAAAACTGTCCAAAAAAAAGATTTCTTAAGCAACAAACAAATATTCTTCAATAGATCCTTTATGAATGTATTTTTCTCATGGAAGAATCACATCAAAAACAGCTCAGTATGTTATGTAAGGTTGTGTCATGTGCCAAAGCTTGGAAAAATTCCTTCACAGAATAACAATGGAAGTATTTTTATGTGATTGCAAGAAAAGATTTTTTCCTTAGTAGACAAGCACGTAGACACCAATGTGACTAACAATGCCATTCTTTAGGAAAACCATCAGTTCTACTGGAAATCAGGACAGTATTTCTTAGCACAGTTATTTCAGATGAAAATTAGGTAAAGTATAAAACACAATCATTTATTTATCAATTAAAGCAAGCAAGTTTAGGTGAAATGAATGCAATAGCAACTGATGAATTTTTAACAATATCTAAAATCATAACTGAGTTTGGATAACAATTAAATTCTGGGTTTGGTTTACTATAGCTAATACATTATTGAAGCCCATTTCAGTGTTAGACTGTTGATGTAAATATTATTTTTAAAAAGCCTCAGAGGCGGAAAACTGCATAGACTACAGAGATTTTTCTCTCTACACTGTAGTTTCAAATTAGTTTTAACCTAATTAATGGACAAGATTTGCCATGCTTTGTAACTTGTTTAAGAGAATGGATGCAGCCTGCCTGCCATATCAATTAAAGCACCGCATTTGTGATTTAGGAAATAGAGTAATACATGGATGGTCATAGGAACTGAAGTATTTGCAGTAGTGGTCTTTCTGAGAAAATGAAGCTCATGTTGCCAAAGCTTCCCCTTGTAACATGGAGATGAAATCTGGTGTTTCTTGCTCTTGCTCATGTTCTCATAGCCAGAGAGAATTCAGAGTAAGACCCAATGCATTGGTTGCCCAGAGCCTTCAGTCTAGTCATTTTTCACAGGCACATGAAAATTTAATTTAGCTAAAAATTGCTTGTTTGTTATATCTGCCTTCTGAAGAAATAATAGGTTGGTGTTTTGAAGAAATGAATGGAAGTCATGTACATGGACCAGTTAAGTTTTAGATATACTAAATATCTTTAGATAGATGGGAATTTATAATATTTTGTTTTGTCACAAAAAACATTGTAACTGTAGAATAGTGCTGCCTTCCACATATTCTGACATTTTGGCTCTTGGAGTGAATATAAATGGGGATTTTAAGTGCTCTAATATGAAGGCAGACTGTAGAATAAACAGGGACCAGACACACAGGTTTAATTTTAGTGAGAAAATATTCAACAATACTATTTAATGATGAAGTTTGATTTTTTTCTGCAGATTTTTATTTCTAAATTTTTTATTGTTCCATGAAAGAAAACAGTAGTTAAATAAGGTTATAATCAACATAAAAACCTGCAGAGTATTTCAGGGCTCCAGTTAATTAGGGCCAGTGTTGCAAGGGTTCTGCAGCTGGGGAGTGTCAGGTTGCTTTGCAGAAACTGTGTGCATGGAATCAGCTGGCAGCTAACACTATGTTTGTATTTAGCCAAAATTCTTCAAATAAAAAGTAAGAGGAAATAGAATAAATTTGGAATGAGAGCAGGAATCTGCCTTTTTAATGTACAAGTATGCTTTGTAAAGGTGGGGAATAAATGTTAATGTATATTCACAAATGTTGTTTTTAAACAAATCTTTCCTCAGGAGAGAGAGAGAAGGTCACCAGCATTTAATCTTCATATAACCACCTTCCCTGAAAACAATGGAAGTGCACTTCAACTGTTCTGCCATCAGGAAGGAATAAAGGTATATGCAGAGAAACACTAGAAACAGTTGGATGGCTAGGAACCTTTCTTGAATGACCAGTCTAACAGCCAAACAAATGGTTTGACACTTACCAGAGAAGAAAATGCAAAAAAAGAAAACAAATTAGAAAAGATATTTATAACTGGGGAAACCGTTTCATAGGAATACAATCTGGTCATGTCAGGAGTTCCTCAGTGAAACTGGAGGCTGGTCATTCAAGATTATTTACATTTAGTCTAGGGAAGAATGTGGATGTTGAAGTGATTCTTTGTCAGGCTTGCTACAGTACAGGGTTCATGATATTAAATGTCTTCATCAACTTCAATGAGTTCAGGAATATGGAATTCAGTCTGTATTTTACACCCAGTTTAGTGAAGGCTTTTATTTGTTGAATGAATATGCTTAAGTTATTTGCCAAGGCCAGGGCCTTGAGGCATGAGGTGCCAGACCCAGAGCTCATTCAGATCAGTGGGACTCTTAGAACAAGAACAAGATAAACATCAGGATCTCCCTTGATTACCTTCTGATATAAGGAAGCAAGAAGTACTCTTTTCACTCCTGTTCCCCCATGAACAGGCTATTTGTGCAACTTGATTTGCAAGCTGGCTCACTAAGATTGAATTCAGACTTGTGTTGTCAGTAATGTTACACAACAGGGCTGGGCAACTTTTCTACAAGTAACTAAAGCATAATCTCAGTGCCACTCACTAGAGATTTATGGTTGAATTTTCACTTGTGTTTACAAGTCCTCTTATAGGAGGCTTGTTGCTATTCAGTGCTTCAATGAGCACAGCATGATCTCTAGAGGAAATAAACAGAAATTGTCCCTGCATATTTTTAAGAAGTTGAGTAGTCTGAAAGAAAAGAGTTAAAATCTGCTTCTGACCTACAGATTTGGCTGGATTCTCATCTCCCAAAGCACACCAAGAGTCATCCGTTAGCATATCACCTACAAATACAGCCAGACCCACTTTTAGCTTACCTGTTGTTCTGTAGCAGGTACAGTGTACCAGAATCCATAATTCCCTTTTTTCCATTGTCATCTATGATATGCTTTAACAGATGGATTCTTTCAATATGCCTTTCAGTTTGCTTACCTGGAAGATGGGGCAGTCACCTAAAATGGGCAGACTGAAATGGTTGACCTTTTATCTGTTTTCAGTGCTTTTAAAAATTATTAGCCATCAGTAGCAATGTAGATTCCAGAATGATGCAAAATCTGATTTGGTTTCTGATTCTTCGTTTATGGATCATATGGAAATAAATTATTAGGATGATTATTTCTGGCTCAATGGATGCAAGTAAATTCCATTCTTCACTAGTGTAACTCATTGGCTAAAGAAGTTTCTGTTCAGCATTGTCAATGATGACCATAATCAATAGTTTTGCTTTTAATATCCATCCAAACACAAGTGTATTAGGATCTGAACCATTCCAGAGTTAGTGATGTGCACAGTTAAATAGATCATGTAGCATTTGGGAACACCCCTGAAGGTTTTGGGAAGAGACGGAGGGGACCTCTCAGGATAGAAAAACTTGAAAACTGCACATGGCCCTGTGACCTGTTGGCCTTTTCTAAGTGCTGGATATGAATAGAAGTTGAAGGCTCTTCTGCTTGATGTATGTGTATTAAGCATTTTGGACTAACATGGACTGTTCCATTCCCATGCTCTCAAGGCTTCCTGCCTTCAAATAGCAGGGCTGCATACAGGCTGTCAGTGGAAATGATCCCTGGTCCATGTCAACTTTGATGTGTTAACCTGCAGAGCAAACTTGGGATAGTTCAGGAGAATGTGATTACCTCTGTTTAAACAGTTCCATGACCCTTTTCAACAACTTTTTAAACTTTAAATAGAGTTCTGGGGCCTAGGAATGGATCCTGTCACAGTGTGAAATACAGACATCATGTGAATTTTATCAGGAAAAGGTTCTTCACCCAGGGGGTGGTTGGGCACTGGAACAGCTCCCCAGGGAAGGGGTCACAGCTCCAGCCTGACAGAGCTCAAGAAGTGTTTGGACACTACTCTCAGGCACATGGTGTGGCTCCTGGGGATGATGATGTGTAGGGCCAGGAGCTGGACTCAATGATCCTGATGCATCCCTTCCATCTCAGCATATTCTCTGATTATGTGATTCCATGAATTTATGCCTCTCTTTTTTGAATCAGAGGAGTGCTTTTCTTTATTTCAGCGGCAGAGCCTTAATAAGGATGGGCTGTTCAGTTCATTATCTGAGAGCTGAGTGGCAGAGAAATGTGGTTTCTAATCAGAAAGATGATTATGAGCTGATAAGCTGTTTGGAGGAGGATGTTCAGCCCACTGTGCACATTCCCTTCTGCCACTGTAAGGCTGATTTGAAACTCCATGGTTTTGTTTAAAAAGCAAACCACCAAGCAAACTTGCTTAGCAATTGTTTGTTCATACTCTCTGTCCTTGAAACTTCTGCAGCTTGATGTGGTTGATGCTCCACTCCAAACAAAAAAAAAAAAAAAGTCTTTTAAGCCCTTTCTCTTTCCGTCTTTTAAACCTGTTTATCAGTTTTGAACTTTCTTCTACACACATTAGCAGGATGAGAAGTGTGAATGATACAGGAACATTCTGCCCTCAGGCACAGACATCCAGGTTGCTTGTTATAATTGAAAGTGACTTTTAGTTTTGTCTTAAAGTACCATTAATTACTTTTGTAACTGTGATGCAAAATTATGTTTCACTTATTTACATTTGAAGTCTTTTCACACACAGAGAGAATAAAGGGTACATAAAATGTAGCATATAAAAATTGTTTCTGACCTACTTCGCAAAAAGTAAGTGTCAAACATCTTTTTCAGGACGTGAATATATCTGAACTTATGAAGAAGCTAGATATTCTTGGAGATAATGGGGTAACAATTTTTTACTTTTAAATGTACCTCCAGTTTCATGTTAATTTAAAGCATTCTTTTTCCACAGCAAATACTAACATCCAAGACAGTGCACTGGGTGATTTTTATATGCCTGGGTTTGTATGAAGAATATGAATGGTTAGGAATGGCTTTTACAACATGACATTTTTTAGTTAAACTGATGGTAGTGAAAAGAGTATTTTTTCAAGGTAGGATTTGGTCTTGACCAAACGATACAGAAAATAGGCACTGTAATAGGCAAAGTGAAAAGATGCAAAACAGAAGTCAAAGCCAGACCAAGCTGTGATTTATCCCTCTTGAGCAGTTATAGTACCACCTTCTACTGTGAAGGCTGTCACTGCCAGGAGTGGATTTTCTGGGAGAAGGGCAAGGATAACTGTCTCCCCTTTTTCCTCTTTATTGCTAAATACAGTATAAAATCTTAGCCACACATTGGGGGCACAAACATCCAGGGAGCTGAGTCCAGTTTATAGCTAGATTTAACAGATTGAAGTATTTTTAATACTAGTTTTAAGTTCTAGATTTGCATATTATGTTGCAAGTCCTGTGGAGGTTTCTATGGCACTTATTCTTTGCATTGTTTTCTTTAATTGGTAGTCTGAAGTGCGTGAAGGTGAGATTCACTTGCTGTAAGGCTTAGTCCAGTGAACTGGCAAAAACAGGAAAAAAATTGCAAAATCCCTGACTGAAACCACTTAATTTTCATTGACGGATGTGTTTCATTAAATGATCTGTTGAAAAAGTGTTGTGGCACGGGTGTGCTGAAATAGAGTAGAACTAAGCACCCTTGGTTTAATTTTTAGTACTTTCAGTTATGGGTCATGTTTTGGTCATGTCTATAATCCCAAATGTTGTAACTGATGTACTTTTTGAAGTACGGTTAAAACTTACTGCTCATGTTAAAGGATGAATTTTTAATCAAAATTAAAATGCATCTTTTTGTATTTTAGAATTTGAGAAATGAAGAGCAGGTTGCAATAATCCAAGCTGGGACTGTGCTTTCCCTCTGTGAAAAGGTAGAATTCAGTAAATATTTTTCTCTGCTTAAAACTGGCCATGCCTTGTAAGATACCTCATAACATTGCCAGGGAAGCATGGCTTTTCTGTCCAGGTCATCTGGATTGGAGCATGTGTTCACCCTTACACAAATGTTGGGATTGTGATGTCTTGAGGTAACGCCAAACTTAAGAAAGAAACCCAGTTTAAAAAGAAAAGCATGGTTTGGAGATATTCCCTTAGCATAAAGTACTAAAAATCCACTTAACAGAAGAGACTCCACTCCCAGAAGTGCTGTGTCCTCATTGCTCTGGGAGCAGTTGTAAGGTGCCCTCTGTAAGGTGCCCAGGGTCCCTTTTGGGCTCACTTCTGCAGATGACTGAAAAAGCTCAGAGAAGTCAGTGGTCCTTTCCTCTGTAAATTAGTGGACATAGAGAAAAAGTAGTTTGCACAAGACAATCAAGTTGCTCATTTCTGTATGGCTAGTTCTTTACTTCCAGAGAATATAATCTGTATGTGAAAGGGGTGACATTTTGAACTAAGACTTGCATATTTCTCTGAAGAAGCTCTGTGCATCCTATTCATATGTTTCCATTAAATCCTGCCTGATGTATTGTTGAAATTCAGAATCAGATATTTTAAATTAAAATTTGAGCAGTTTTAATAATTGCTTTAATTGATATAATTTTGATAATCTATTTATCTAAATACCTTAAAGTAAATAATCTACATTAGGTAATTTAATAATCATTAATTTAAATGAGTAATTGCTATAATCAAAATAAAAATGGGGAAAAGGGCTAAAATGGTTTTTTACTGTGCTGTGGCATTAAAAGAGGAGGAATTTTAGCACTTCACGTCCAAAAAATGAAAGGAGAAAAACTCTACTATAAAAGGCTAAGATATAGACTCCCAAAAATACTGTTTGTGTCTTCTGTGTCCCATGGTTTATGAAAGGGTAACAGGCATAGAATGTTCAGAATCAACATTTAGTTTTGGATATCATTTGCATACCTTAAAAAAAATTAGACCTCTAATTTTTGCAAAAAGCCCTTCACTTGATTGAGGGTAGCTGTGAGAGATGCTCAGGATTTCCCACTTCCATTGATTTCAAAGATTCAGAATGCTCAAATATCTGTGGTGAGGCTTTCCTTAGGAATATCTTCAGCTTGTCACCTTCAAAATGAAGAAAACAAAGATGGTGAAAATAGAATCTCAGAGGAATATGGTGTTCCTGTTAATTTTTTTCTGGAGAAAGCTAACCTGCTAAGCAGATAAAAAAAATTTCCATTTTTATTCATCAGT
>JAYDZK010000202.1:59358545-59385750 GCA_034509185.1 Euphonia xanthogaster | reverse complement strand
AAAAAATTTCCATTTTTATTCATCAGTCTCTTAAATAGTGGAAGGTTCAAAATAATGAAGAAATGAATTCACATTTCTTAAGTTGTAAATGTATGTTTTTGAAATTTTCTTTGCAAATCTTGGGAAAAAAGCTAGTATGTCATTAATTCCTTTGAGTCTGAGGCCTAATCAATTCACCAAAACACTAAATTAAAGGAGTTGATGTGCAAAGGTTGGCAAAAGACTTAAAGAAGATATGAGTAGTCCAGTGTTAGTAAACAAGGCAGTTGAGGAAAGCAATAATTATCAGTGGCAGATCTGCTCTCTCTGTAAGCTAGTCATGGGTCCTTATTGAAGAGCAGTAGGGAGATTAAATGAAATAATTCAGAATTGACCATTCCCATCCATTCCAATAAACTTAAATGGAAATGTTAACATAATCCTGGTAACAGTTAGTAATTAAGCAATAACCTTGTATCCATGCATTTTGCTATTATGATGTGTAATTTTTACCTTTGGAATGCAATTGCTGTTCTTCATCCTGATTGTTTTGAATGTTACCATAATGGCAAGCGATTCATAGTAGCAACTACAAGAGTTTCCATCTGTCTGTCTGTTTTATTTTTCCCTCAACATCACCAATGTTTTGCAAGTGAGCCTTTTCCCACAAAGAATGCAGCAGACTGTGCAGAATTAACTGTTGAGTTTTCCACCTTGTCTTTTGTTTAAATTGCCCTCTGGAAAAATGAAGGACTGGAGGCCTGAAGTGAGATGATGGTTTCACAAATCAGGCCAACAAGCATTTGAGTAAGAAACAATCAGGTTGATTTTGCATTCTTGACCCAAGTCTATTTTGGTTCTTGAACTTTACAGGCGAAAACCCCATTTAATTTCCTGTAGGAAAGCAATCTCCACTTGTTAGTGTGTCTCTGCAGTCCTCCATTTTACCTGTACTCACACAACATGTTTATTTTCATGTGTGTCCTCAGAGTGAATAGATAGCGTGGGAGATCCATATGCTTGGGAGTGCTGGCAACAAACTTTAAAAATATTTGGTAGAACCTTTTTCAAAATCTCTGTTCATTTTCTATTTTTTCTCTTCACGCTGCTGTAGTGGTTGAAACAGATAGAGGGGACAGAAGCTGCACTGACACAGAAGATGCTAGACCTGGAGAATGAGAAGGTAAGAAACAATAGCTAAAAATTCATTTAGCTAAAACTCACTTAAGGGATTGTGCATATATTTCATCCCAGGCAGGTTTGCTGCCTTTCTCTGCTTGACAGAGATGGCTTCATGGTAAAATAGGCAAGTGGTTTCTAGAACAATCTATTCCTTGTATTCTTTAGGGGGGAGACAGAATTTTCAAATCTATATAGAACAAAAATAGCAAAAATATATATGAATTAGGGCACAAAGGCATAACTGGAGAGCACATTAACCAGTGTGAAATTGTCTCTGTGCTTTCTTTGTATATTAATCTGTCAGGCAGCAGCATCATCTTTTTAATGTTGGGGTCATGCTAGTAGAATTGGCAAGGGTATTTCTTTGCTCTCTGGTACTTAGCTTCTGGACAAGCTGTCAAGACCTCTTACTCCAGATGACCTTTCTTGCCCCATGGCATTCATGCCTAAAGACAGAATGTTTTCTCAAAAAGCAGTTCTGTCTTGAAGAACAAACTGACCTTATTTTTCTATATGTTGAACAGTTTTAGAAGCAGTGTTTGGTTTTATTGGTTTACCATGCATGCTGTGCTTCACATCTTCAGATGGCAATCCAAACCCTGATTAATCCTCACCACACCTTTTACAGGGAGATAAATAAGCAGCATTGCATTCCTCCTAAAGAATGGGACAATGAGACAGGGAGGTTATGTGATTTGCCCAGGGCCACTGAAGAAGTGTGTGTTTGAGCCACAAACAAAAACAGAAGTGCCGAGACTCTTCTCTGTTGAGTGTAACCTGTCATACTGATTGGGCTTTAACACAGATAAGATACTTTCCACATTTAGTATTTCTTTAAGTCTTGTTATGGAAAAATACAAAGGTTTGGGGAAGGGAAAATGGCCACAAATACTAGATTCTTTTGTAAAGAAAAATTGAAAAAATAGGGGGTTTATAACTTGATATATTATCTTCCCTCTTATTATCTGTGATGTTTTCAAGTCTTACCATGGATAGCCCTTGCATCTATTTGTTTAGCACAGCAATTTGAGAATCTGCATCCCTGAAGATTGGCTCAATGAGTTGAGAAATTATGTTCTAGCATGATCCTTTTAGAAGGACTGAGCACTGGTGTAGTTGTCCTTGAAACCCATGTTAAGGGTTTGAGGTCCTATTCTTGTTTCCTTCCCTCTTGCTTTGTGTGGGCAGCCTTTACTATCCCTTGTGAGAAGTAACATGATCAGGGCAGCTGCATTGCTATTCTGGGCTTTGGTGGTAGCTCTGACCCATTTTATAGTCTCAGACAAGTGAATCTACCTCCGTGGTGTCAGACGCTTGTAAGAAAGTCAGGAGCAGGCCTGTCCTTTGCTGTGCACTCCCAGTGCTTGATGGTGTTTCATCCTGTACAACAGCCTTGCTGTTGCTGTAATTCATCCATGTCAGAAAATGAGCCACCTGGGTAGTCATGGTGGCATTCAGTTGCATAAATGTGGTGTCTAATACCATACCACATTCTCCAGAGTTCTGAACTCAGAGTTCTGGAGATTTCTAATAAGGGAAAAATATGAAAAATATGAAAAATATGTCCTACAGGACTTGGTGGAGGCCCTTTCCCTTCAGGACCAGTACCATATTTAGAATATGCTGGAGCAGAAGATTCTAAAATGGCTATCATGGCAATAGATGCCCATCTGTTCCCAACCAAATTCCAGCCTCAGGACCAAGGTCTGACTTAAACTTTGGGTTCGCCTTGAATGTTAATTAATAAGTAATTAAAAGAACTCCAAGTTTACAAAATAAATTAATAGTAAATATTATACTTCTTATACAGAGAACAAACACCTTGTTCCTCTGAATCCTCTCATACTGGTCTTATATGCTGCTACTGTTACCACTGGCAACTGACAGAAAAGTTGTCAGAAATCCACATATATGTCTGATAGCAAAATTTGGCCAAGTAAGTGACTTTGAGGCAATCCCATATCCAATAAAACTAACCAGAGCGACAATATTTGAATTTTTTAATACTGTTAATAAAAGCTGCAATTAGCGATCTTAAGAACCCTATGTATTTAATTTGGCATTTATTCTATATGTGGAGGAAATGCAAAAGTTTGTTGATTAGGAAAAAGAATGATAGAAAATATTAAATTCAGTCAAAGGGTTTTTCTGCTTTTTGTTCTACTACTAATTCTTTTGAGTGTGAAAACCTGCTTTGAAAGAAAAGCTAATAAAATTAAGTAACTCTTCGGTGTTCTACTTACTATCATCAAACCTGGTCTAGGGGAAGGTGTCCCTGCCCATGGCAAGCGGGTTGGATCAAGATGATCTTTGAGATCCTTTCCAACCCAAACCATTCTATCATTCTGTGATTCGAAACATTCTAAGGGCAACCATTTGAATGTTCACAACTTGCTTGAAATATCATGTTTTGGATACTGAGTTCCACTGAAACCCCAGTCTGTGAGGTTTATATATAATAGCCGTGAAAGTTGAGGAGTTTGATTTTTAAGAACAAAAGTAAACAATCCCTGTAAATCTTAGGTATCTTGAAAACTTCTTCAGCTCTTCAGCTAGTCACTCAACCTCTCTGGGCATCACTTCACCTGTTTCAATTTGGCCTCCTGCCTGTACAAGCTGAGGACTGAGTTGTTACTTCAGCTTCAGTAACATGTCACGGGACGGTGCTGCAGAATCCAGCTGTGGATAACCCTGCATGCTCGGGTTTCCTCCCTAGAAGAACACATTAGACAACAGCAATTAGGGCTTGCCCCATCATGTCCTTAAGGGTATATTTCCATGGGATATTTTCACAAAGTGCCCTCTCTTGTGTTTCTCTTTTCCTTCCCTTGGCCCTCTGGAAGGTACAGCTATTGGACCACATGCATGTACATCCCCACTCACCTTTCGCTGAGCTTCTGTCAGGTCCAGGCAGGTTTGTGCACTGGTGTAGAGGTCAATGTTTTCTAGTTACAGCTTGTTAATAGGATAGAGAGATTTGAAGTGCTAATATCATAAATTTGATATTCCAAACATCCTTAGAATGAAAGTGGTCGTTTGCCATGGGTTTTCTTTTGCTTTCAAGTAGAAGGCTTGCATAAAAATGATGGCATTTATGATTCTTCATGAATTAGGATAAAGAACAAACACTCCCTTGTTTTTATTATTGCTCAGGACCTGTTCAGTAAACAGAAGGGTTATTTAGAGGAAGAACTCGACTACAGGAAGCAAGCTCTGGACCAGGCATACATGGTAGGAAAAGAACAGTCATTAAATATTTTTGTTTGAACAGATCTGATAAAATGCAGGATTTGTTTTTTTGGTTGTTTTTTTTTTTTTTTTTTAAATTATAAATAGGACTCTTTTTTACTTTATATCTTTTTTTTTTCTTTCCCTGCCAGACTAGAAATCAACTCTTTCTTAAACAAAAGTTTAGGAAATGGATTATAGTACTTACAAGTGTAACATTTTTGCGTTGCATTTTTTATTCTATGATATGTAAACGTCTTGTTGGTATATCTGGAAGCTGGTTTATGTATGAAAAAAAACCAAACATGATTGCTAAAATACACCAGAAATTACTTTAGAACTTTTCCAATATTTCTTTTCCTGAAGCATTTGTAAGTATTACTGCTGCTAACCTATCCTAAATCAGGAATGCCTGTTCTTCCTCTGCGATTCCTTCCTGTGCAATCCTATCCAGCCTTACCCTTCCTCCTTTTCAAAAGGGAAGCTGCAAACCTTGGCTTTTCTCAGGCTAAACAACAATCAGGAATTATGCAGGAATTGGTAAAACTACACACACAACTTTGCTAATAATGAGACTTTGGGAAATCAAAATATAATGGCCTGAAGCACTATTTATACACTGTAAATGTTTCTTATGTGGAAACTGTTTTCAGAGAAGAAGCAAGGTCTAGTGCTCAGAGCAGATAACAGAGATAAAAGCAAGCAGGCACTATTTCTAGCACTGTGACCTTGGGCAAGCCATTTAACCTCTCTGTGCAGCCATCACTAATATGGATGGAATTACCTACCTCACAAAGGTGTTATGAGGGCCAAAGGGATGTGGTCAGATGCTCTTGATCCAAATATTGTTAGTCTGGATGCTGGTTTTTGATAGGATCATGCAAACCCCAGTAATCAAGGAAACACTGCCACGATTCCTTCCTTTCCTCTTGGGACTACAATTCTCCACGTGAATCTGAAGTTCTCCTGTGTTGTGTGCTTTGCAAAGTACTGCAGTTTTGGTCAGAGCATGAGAATCACGTTAGGAATCTGGCAGACAGCAAGAGATGGATGAGGGATTAGTGTATACAAGTGTTCCTCCCTTCATTGCCTATGGCAGCTTGGAGCCAAGCCAGTGACATAGACTGTGAGCTGTGGATATCAGGTCACTAGGGCCACAGAGAGGGAGAGCGAGATTTCTGTTCACAGTTTTTCCTGCGGTCTTTTTATTTTATAGGATGGCTTAACAATTCAGCTGCAGTTGAAGGAAATCTGTTAGTTTAAGTTAAATTTGTAATGTTCAGCATCAGGATTTGGAGTTTTATCAGGTACTGAATGCAGACCTATCTTCTGAATCTTTCTTAAATGGAAGAATCAATGATTTGCTAGAGCAGGACCCATCTCCCGGGTGTCCATCCGTGCCAGGAGGCTGCGTGCACTCTGTGTGGAATGCTCCTCACCGCTCACGCTTGCTGCTTTCTGTCTGTCTGTCTGTCTGTGTCCATCCTGCCCTCCCGCCTTAGCCTCGCTTGCTAGCCTTCTCCTCTAGCTCTTGGTGGGTCGTTTGCTTGCTGGATTCAAATGCCAGCCTGTCTGTGTGTGCTTTGGGTTGCACTAGAAAATCCAGGAGCTGGAAGCCACGCTGTATAATGCCCTGCAGCAGGATCCGGGCCGGCGGGCCAGCGAGTCGCTGACGGAGGCGCAGCGGGAGGATTTGCGGGCGGCGGTGGAGAAGGTGCGGCGGCAGATCCTGAGGCAGAGCCGAGAGTTTGACAGCCAGATCTTGCACGAGCGCATGGAGCTGCTGCAGCAGGCCCAGCAGGTAATCCCTCCCGGTTCTCTCTCCTCCCCCTTGGTGTTGGTGTTACCTCTGTGGTTGCCGCCACCGCCCGTACGACAGCATCGCTTCACCCTCACCTCGTGGAGTTGTGTTCAGTCTGGTCTCTGTACAGCTCCCGTGCCAAGGAGCCTGTGGCGTCAGGACCTGGCTGTGCTGGGCATGGTGCACACACAGAACGAGGCACTGTCTCACCACAAGGTGCTGTTGCACAACCTTTCGTGTGTGAGCAACCACACAGTCTTCCACAGGACTCCAGTGGGAGCTTGTTGCAAGTTTGAGGCCTAAAGCAGAAAAAGTCAGAATTGAAGGTTCTTGGAGTGTACCATGAAAGGAGCAAAGGCAGAAACAGTAGTTACAGGAATCCAAGTTTTTTATTTTTCCCCCCTTTTTATTTATTTTAGCTATTTATGACCTCTTTTAAATAAAACAGAAAAGGACATTTCAGGAAGTCTTTTTAAGAGGCTGTTTACAAGCTTTCACTCCTTTGAATTCATTCAGAAAAGCCTTGTCTGTCCAAGCTGCTTCCTTAAGCACAATTATTGACAGGTTGAATTTAGCAAGGTCCCGGCCTATAGAAGTGTGGTAATTATTTAGTATTGGTAGCACTGCTAGTGTTTTTGTGGAAGTGAGAGCTTTCAAGTGAAAGAAGAGAACTGCATGTCTCAGGGTGTTCATTAATTACTTCAGCAGAAATAATTGTTTCGAAGGATTTTGGTTCTCCTTTGTAGTAGACTCTGGAAGTTGTAGACAGATGTCCTAGATCTTGAGGACTGCTTGGCTACTTTCTGTGCAAGTCTGAAATCACATATTGTAAATGCCAAAATGTGCTATGCAGATGTGTCCAGAGCAATGTTGCTATTTCAGATGCTGATTCAGGTGCTGGGGCAAGAACTGCTTTTAGTTTAGTCCAAGCTTCTCTCTGTTCAGGCTGGCTTCTAGATGAGTAGAGATGAAACTGATGTAATGTGACCCAGCACTGTTGTGGCCATCTCCTGTCATCCTGCAGTGGTGGGAAGTGCTTATGGTGGCAGTGCTAGACCTGACCTCTGAGTTCCAAGAAGTTTCTCCTCTCTACTCGTTGACTCTGTTGTGTTGGTTTGGAATATGTAACACTGAAAGCAGGAGATGAACTTGTTTAATGGGTTGTCACCTAGTTTTAGTCATCAGCAATGGTGCACAGAAAGCTGGAGAAGGTAGGTACCAGCTGCAACTAAAAGTGTGAGAAAGAGAGTGAGTAGAGTAAATATATTAAATTGGGTAAATAAGGATGGAGCCAGAAAATATTAATGTTATTAGTGTAGCTAAAAATTAGTGAGAATGGAGTTTTTTTGTTAGTCTCTTAGGCAGTCCAATTTCTTAGCCAGACTGTTGGTGTTTTATTCAAAATAATAACACTTCTTTTCAGTTGGGTAAATATTGTTTGTCAATGATATTTAATGGATATGAATGACATTGTGTGTAGAGTAATGCCTCTACACCTAAATAATTGACAATTTCAGATTTTAACATCAGACTAGATATAGTTTGGTCCTTTGCTTTCACCAGGAATGTGGTTTGATACATTTTGTGTCCCTTGTTAGAGTGCATTTTTGAGAGACCTGGGCAGAGCCTCTAAGTTGAGCTCATGTAATAGTGGCAAATAGAAAGGAAAAAAATAGGAGCAGACTTGTAAAGCGAAACAGTTGTCCCAGAGGACTCAAAATCCATATTTTATGTGTATCTGGGGTTTAATTTAGATTTGGTTCCAATTTGTTCCATGGCCTGCTTGCTATCAATTAGAGCACTTTATATGCACATCTGGAGCACATCTTCTGTTAGTCCAGTTCATGTACTCACAGATTGCTTCACAACACAAGGTTAAATATGATGGGTGCGTAGGAAAACAAAAATGCCAGCATAAACATAGCTTCATTAGCCATGGATGTTTATGTACCTGTCTCCAGAACCATTTTATAGGATGTCATTAGAATTTCGTGTTGTGCCCATCTCATTAGACACGCTAATGTTACAGCCCTGCAGGACATGTTAAACTGAATTCCACTGCTTTATAAACATCTAAGTATTTTAGTCATCTATTTTTAACACACACACACACACACATGCCCTTCCCACCCCACATTCCCCATTAAACAGGAAAAACAAAGGCAAAGATGATAGTTAATTTGGCTGGGATATTGGAGGGCTAATTCTCACGGGATTACTTTCATCTCACCAGCAAATGGCAGAAGCTGAATGTTACACAAATGAAACCCCACTTGTGCTGAGAGAATCCTAATGAATGGATGAAGCTGCACTAAGTAAAGTACATCTCTGATAAGTACCCTCCTTTCCTCAGGTATTTACATCCAGGAGAAGTTTTGCTGATGCTGTGACATCAGCAAGCACCCACTGCACTTTGTTCTGGCAAAACAGTTGTCTAGACCTGGCCAGATTTTACAGTCTGCAGTGCCTCTACAGTATGTGCAACACTTCTCTGCTGAAGTGTTACAGAGAATGACCGGACAACATGATGGACCTGCAAGGCTTAATACACAGTCTTCTTGCTGCAAACACTCTCAAACTTTCCCTGAAACAGAAATCACGTACTAAAGACTCCAAATTCTATGAAACTTTGCAAGTTCAATCACTTCAGAAGGCCTGTTACTTTGCTTTCATTACCTTCTGGTCTGCCTGATACAAGGGCTTCAAAAGAACAACTCTGCTTATCTGGCAGGCTGGCAACAGCCTCCTCTGAGTCAGAGTTTCTGTGTCACAGAGTGGGGGTTCAAGGAGATCTGGTGATGAAGAAAGAGTTCCCTCCTTCTGCCTATAGATGGTTCTTGACCATACATGAAGGGTGCAGAAATGGGATGGCATGTGGTGAAAGCTATAGGTTGGTATGCAAGGTTTCATTATAGATTAATTGCTTCATGCAGGGACTTTGAGGATGTGTGAGGTGCTGGTTTTACAGAGCTGGTAAATGTCCTTCCTGGGGAATGACTGCCTGAGAGGCACAGGGATGGGCATACGGAAAAGGGTAAGGGCTGCCCAGGTGTGAGCCTGAGCTGCTTTATGTGTTCTTTGTCCAGATGCAAAGCTTGAGTTCTTGGCCACTGGGTATTGACTTTGTTCCAGGGAAATAAATTTATCTTAGGAAGTTAGGCTCTGTATTACATTGGTAGGTCTGTTCTTCTTGGGCATGTGTAGCCCACATTATTACTGTCCATTAGTATATAAATGGAACCATTCATGTATACCCATTGTGCATTAAGGAAAGCAGGCCTCTGTGGAGCCAGATTAGACAGACTGTGTGATTAGATCTGCTGGCTAAGGCACACAGCACTTACTAACCAGAGTGTAACATGCAGGTCTGGGGGACAGATCCTCAGCTGAAATATGTTGGCAGTACTCCCTCTAAGTCAGAGAGGGTGCTCTGATTTACACCACCCTCTCTATTTGGAGGAGGTAAAACATGTTAATTAAAAATCTGTCATGAGCAGCTTGTGCTATTTGCTTCCAGCAACAGGGCACGTGTGGATATTGCCATCAAAAAAGTCTCATTGTGCTACACTGCTATTACAACCTTTTGGAAATCAATGTCTTGTTTATTTTTAGCAGGACTTCATTTAAAAGTAACATTTGTGCTATAGTCAGTGCAGTGGAATGACTTTACTGCTTTTTTTTGAAAATATGAAGGTCATTACTAGCAAGTTCTGTTAAGAAGAGTAATTTTCTATGCATACACTTTGAATCTTTTCTAGAGGGAGAGAAAAATGTGTTGTGTAGCTATAAAATCCATCTCAGAGAAAAGATATTTTAAACAGAGCAATACAACATGTTTCTGAAGTAGTGATATCAACTTCCTAATTAAGCAAATTAAAAAAAAACAACATAAACCAAAAAACCCCAAACAAAAAACAACAGCAGCCCAAAAAATCCCAGTACAGAAAATCCACACAACATTATGGTTAGTTCACCTTAAAAATACATTTTAATTGTCTTGTCTTCTAAAACTAGTAACTATTTAAATGTCAAATTATGCTTTATATAAATCAAACAAATTAAAAACCAAAATATATTCTTATTGGTTTTACTGTAGCTGCTTCTGGAGTATGAAACTGGGGAAAGTCAGCAGAAGCAGGTTTTAAATTAGGATAGATTTATTCAAATTGCACTGTTGGCAGTATTCAAACATGAAGAAAATTTATAATAGAAATGTAATTTATTCTGATTTCATCTGAAGTTATTTTAAATCCAAAGAGAAGATAGAAAATCCTTGAAGGATAGCAGATGGACACACAATTCCAAAAATGGCTACTGCCAGCCAGAAGGTATATGAAAGACAGATTTTATTAATGCAGTCCAATAATTTCCTAGAGCAGTCTTATCTTTGTATAAAAATGTTAGAAAAAAAGAAAGATAAAAGATAGGTTAGTTCATTGTGCCATCAAAAAGTGTGATTTTTTTCCCCCTAAGTTGTACTGTAGTGCTGTACTAAGCTGAGTGTGTTTTCTTTTAACTTGAGTTAGAATATTCTTGGGTGAAGCTCAGTTTTACAGAGTAAAAGAAATCATTACGTTAGTTCTAGACCAGAATATAAAACATCTATGAACTGCTGAACTCATCCAATTCCTGCTTTTAATAGTTGGAATATAGCTGTAAAAATTTTAACTGTGTTTTCATTAAACTAGGGCACTTACTCTCGTGACCAGATTGGTTTATTCAAAAGTAGGAAGAGCAGAAATGACCACTTTATTTGCATGTTTTACTAGAAGGAGGCAAAGCTTTAGGACAGAGCAGGTACTGACCTCCAAGTGCCACTCCCTAGAGAAGGATTCACTGCTGGTGTGGGGCCTGCTTCTTATGGACACCAAGGAAAAAGTCAGAAGCACCAATGTCCTTTTCCATCCGGAAATGTCAAAATATCACTTGAAATTGAGAAACAACAACTAATTTTCTTCACTAAATTCCTTAGTTCTTTTTCTGACCAGCAGTTTTTTTCTGAGGGCACAGCTCTTCTAGCTTAAAGGCCAAACAAAGCTATGGTAAATGCCACTGCCCCATGAGCTCCTCCTGCTCTCTTCTATATGGACAGCTTTTCCATGCTGGGAGAGCAGTTTGTTTACAAATCCATAGGGTTGGATGTCACCATATCTATATGGCCATATTGGCTAAGCCATTTATAATAGATATTTGTTTGGAGAGGGGAGGGTGGTTGGTGTATATTTCTCACCCAAGGAGAATTATTAAGGTTTAATATTTGATGGGAACTCTTTTGGGGAGAGGAAGAGAGGATTCTGTGCTCAGTGTACCTCACTGATATATAAAAATATAGGCATTGATAGGCATGAGGAGGTGTTCTATTAAATCTGTCCTCTCTGGCACAATGCTTTGTGAAAGAGAGGACAAGTTAAAGACAACCCCTCCTCTGCCATGTTGCCTTGTGCCAGACAGGCTGGCTTGGTCAAAAATTCACAGCTGTGTCACACAATTTACAAATTAGGTGAAGTTTTACTATGAACCTTGCTATAATAATAACTGGGGAGGCTCTGATAATTTTTTCCTCCAAATCTCCCTCGATTTAATGGTTTAATGTTTTTATTTTGAATCTGAAAGGTTAAGGTGCTAGCTCTTTGCATACAATATGAAGAGGTGTACCTAGGGTAACCACTGATGTTTTTTTTTCCTTTGTATTAATGGTCTGTAGTTTGTTGTTTAAAATATAATAGATTAGTGTTGATAATGGAATTTTTATATTCATTAATCGCTCTTAAAAGCATCTGATATACCACAGCTGTAGAACTGTCATCAATATTCATCAAGCACATCATGACTGGGCTAATCATGGTTGACCTGTGGTATTGATTTGTCATGCAGGAGTGAGCATGGAGTCTTTCAGCATATTATTGCTGCTGTAATGACAATATCACGATAAACTTCTGTAATTTCCCACATGCATGGCAGATGACGGTTAATTTTAGTAATTTCTATGTGTTCATCTTACAGCGTTTCTCTGTGTATGTTTTCTTTATATAGTCTTCAACTGTGTCTGCTTTGCTTATTGCTTTAGTGATGCTACTTGTCTGAATAAATGGTGATAGCAGGACTGCTGTACCTAAAAAAATACATCTGAAAGGTCTGCTCTCTTTGTCCTAAACAATGTTTGATTGAGGTTCTACTCAGAGTAAGACCAACTGTATGCCTTGCAATAATATTAGTATCAAGAAAACTCTTATCTGAAATTTGAATGCTGAAATCCTCACATATGAAATCCTGAATACCCTGATTCTTAGGAAAAGCCAGTGGGAGATGAGAAAAGGCAAGGCTAAAAGAGGAAGTATGTGAAGTTTGTTACAGATGTTAAGGATAAGTGTATTTTCATATGCCCAATGCATACATATTTCATTACAATTACCTACATGGGAATTCATTATTTAAATATCTGAATGTAAAATAATCTAAATTTAATGATAAATATTACAGTATGCTTGTGGGGGTTCTTTTCCTGCCTGATGATCTGTCTGGGCTGTCACAGAGTCAGTTTTAACACTGGAATGTGTTTTGTTTTCTGAGCTGACATAGGCTTAGCATAGCCATTCTGTGTAAATATAAATCTAATATGACTTAAATTATTGTTTTTCCCTAATGAAAAGCAATAGGACTGTTGGTATTCTTCTGTTAGATATCAAAATATGTTGTTGCATAAATTAAAAGATTCTCAGTGTTAAAAAAGATGAATCAAGTTTACTAATAAATACTACATACATATAGTAATTTGTATCAGATTATAACGGATAGTTATTTGGGGTTGAATGCATTCATAAAATTCACTGGTTTACAACTACAAATGTGACTGAATATATTTGCTGAGAAATGCATGAGTGCAGCTGCTAAAAGGTTCATTCTCCTCAGAAAGGCAAATAAAGAAACTACAGGTGCATAATAAAGATTAAAAAGAACAATTCTCCTACATCAGTAACTAGTAATTTGATTATAATTAGACTGCAGAACAGAGAAAAGAATGAAACTTTTACCTGCTGTGCAAACAAAATAATGATTGAGAAGCACAGAGGTACAGTGATCTATTATTATCATATGCAACTGGCTGAAATTTACATTAAGTTTTCATTCATGAAG
Organism: Euphonia xanthogaster; assembly: GCA_034509185.1. Lineage (NCBI taxonomy): Eukaryota > Metazoa > Chordata > Aves > Passeriformes > Fringillidae > Euphonia > Euphonia xanthogaster. Next base: position 59,372,426 of record JAYDZK010000202.1, on the reverse strand, counting down.
TAAGATAAAATGTCAACAAAACCAGCTTAAACTAATGCTGTTGCAGTGGCATTTTTGTTTCCTTATGACCATTATGCAAAATCACATTCTAGGAATATGGGATTAAAGGGAACATTTGGATTTCTGAATACACACCCCTTCCAGCAGCAGATCCAGCAGCTTGAGTAATGCATGTGACAATTGCCTATGCAAATTGTATTGTTAAAACACTACATGCTTTTAAACAGCTGTTAAAATGCATTAGATTTCAAAAAAGCCCAAGAAAAGAATGTGTTTCTCCATCACTTTAGTGATTTGAATAATAGCTAAAGGCAACTCAGTTTATATTCATCTTTGTTTAAATTTGTACATGTAACATAGTTATGCCATTCACGCTGCTGAAGATTTTACATACCTGTGTCTTAACAGTGAGGAGAATCTTCTTAAAATAATGATGTCATGAAACAATATTGATTCTTCCCTCTGTCAGATCGATAAGATATTTCCCATGCTAAATTTTGCTGTACCTTCTTGATCATAAGATGGCTTCAGAGATTCAGAACATGGTTCATGTCAGATGTAGCCTGTCCTGTGAAAGGACATTAATCTGAACCTTCCCAACATTTCAGGGCCAGGCTCTAAGTAGCTTAGCAAATCCTTCTTTGTCTGCTTTGTGCTAAAATTATCAAATTGTTTTCTTGGATTTGCTGGTGAATGTAAATCCAATAAGAGTGTGTCAAAGGAACTGTTAAGGTGATTTCTAACCCTCCTGATTAGTACATTCCTGTATTTTCACAAGTGCAGTAGCATGGCAAGGAGCATATTTTGCAGCTAGATTAATTGATCTTCTTGGTGTGGCTGTCTGTAAAAACAGTACATTCATATGGGTGGGCTCTTTACTTACTTATTTAGGGAACAAGAACATCAGTTCTACAGTTTGACACCTAAATGAAGGATGATGTGGTGATCATTGTCTGAAAGGTGAAATTTGTCACAAAAGTTCTTTTCCTGATAGATTTTTCCCCTTTCACAAATCTTCTTGAGGATTTGAAGCTATCCAATGTGTGTGTTCAGGACTGTGAAAGTCTGACTAGTCCTGTGGGTAAATTGGAGAGGACAGAAGGCTTGGATAAGAAGTCCACTTCATGTAGCCTGCATCACTGCCCAATAGAGAGAAAATGCAGAAATTCTCAGTCTATGTGTGTAACTAAAAAGGCAGCTGGGACATCAAGTTAAAAAAAAATCTGTGAAAGGCATCATGTAATTGTAGAGTGGCACTGTCAATTTCTCATCAGAAGCTGAGGTAGCTTGAAAGACAATTTTAATCAAATGAGAAAGTGCACACATTTTGGCTGCTTAGGGGAGGAAATCTGGACCTGGCATTTAAGTGCAGTAGGGCACTTCTGTACATCTCAGATCAATTTTCTTTCTTAGTATTGCTGAGGTTCCTCCCATGTCTAAATTTATGAAGAATCATCACTGGGCTGAAATGTTGCCTCCAGTGTAAGAATGATATCTCTGAGACTGCAATCCAGGGCTCACTGAACTCAGACTAAGGATTTCCATTTATTTCAGTGCTCCTTTACAAGGGGAGCAGTATTAATGGGAATGGTACTTAATGCAGATGGATTGCTATTAAAACACATGCTGAGCACTCATACCTCATGTGTTCTGTGTGGGAATGCCATTAACCTTCTTTTTAAATGGAGCAATCTTGTCATTTTGGCTAAACTACAAGCTGAGTCTTCAAAGCCTGTGTTACTGAAATGTCTCTATTAGTGAGAGTAGAGTAATATTTCCAGGCACACATCCACCATCATGATGCTTGCATTTTGCCTAAACTTTGATTCCGCAGACTTCCCAGAGATATGGCTTGCAACCTTGGGGTTGCAGTATAGCTGCAGGAACCAAAGCATGGTACAAATTACACAAATTTGCCTTTTGAAATCAGTAGCTGGCTGGTTCTTTACTGGAAGTGTACTAATATGATTTCATTGGACTCTTGGTCTTCAGTTTTAAATACTGTTTTATCCTTTTTGTTGCATCCTTGTACAAGGGAGTAATGACAATAATCAATCTGCATCCAGGGTTATCTAGCCTCTTGCTGAGTTTGGATGCAGACTGATTGTTGTCATCACTCCCTCGTACAAGGGTGCAACAAAGGTGCTGGAAATTTTCCAGCTATCAGGAAAACTGAGCTGCAGGTGCAGGGATACCTGAATTGGTCCCACCAAGGCCAGCTCAGGTACCATACTGCTTATAAAGCAATACTTCTACCAAACTTAGACACTCCCACTCTGCAGGAAGGTCAGACCTGCTGGGATGGCCCATCTTGATGGCTCACTCCTCTGCTACTCGAGAACTGACTTATCTTAACTTCCCTGACAGTACTGGAAGGCACTTGTCATCCAAGTTTACCAAAGAGAATTGCTTAAGTGAGTCACTGGACTTCAAGAAGTGGATCCTGTTTCCCAGAAAAATGACGTTTCCATCATGAGGTGAAAGGAAATGAGGGTTATGAGCATTTATGATGAATCTTCTGCACATTAATTTTGCTGCTGAAAAAAATGTTAAATTCCTTGCTTTTGGGGCAGCTGGACAGCCCTTTGTGTTTGGGATCTTTCCAGGAATTAAACTGGAGAGGCCTGCAGTCAGTGAACATATAATTTATATAACTGTGTTTGACTGATGGTAAACATCCCTTTTGTGACTCTGTTAGTAGCAATGGCATATGTAGTGCCTGCATTAGGGACAGTCTTTGCCTGTCTTGGCATTGCAGACTTCCAAAGGAAATGTGTACTTTAGCTGCCTGACCCTTCTGGGTGTGCTCTCCCTTACCTAAGTGTTAGCATTTTTAGGCTGGTACATCTGTGCCTCCTGCCTTTGTACATGTGCTGCATGCATAACTACTATGAAGAAAAGTTTTATAATGGAACTTAAAAGCCTGTTCAAATCAGAAGTAAGTAATAAGTAAGGCATCTTGAGCATCTTTTTTTTCTGTGGCTGGCTGGCAGTGGAGTGGATCTGTGAGCTGAGCCCCACTCCTGGCAGAGCTGCAGCTGCTGCTGAGCATAGCCTGGCCAGCAGAGCCATCTGCTGATAGCTCTGCACAGGGAATGCTCAGCCCTGGCTGCACTCACTCAAAGAAGCAGCAAACTCACTGCTAGTGCAAGAATTATATATTTATCAAGCAGGTGCCTGCCATGCTGAAATGGGGGCTGGTCCAACCTTTTTTTGAAACTCAGGGATGCTCCATGCATGGAGTATTTGCAAAGGCACCATCTATTACCCAGAACTTTTGTGATGAGATTTTACTTGCTACTGTAATAAAATCAATGAGGAACAAGTATTATTTTGTCACTTTGGTTTTGAATGCAGGCAAGGTGGACAGTGTTAGGAGTCTGTCCCTTATGTTTACTCTCCTGTCTTCCATGGTTGCACTCCCATTGTCCTGTTTTTGCCTGACCATGGCTCTTTGTTTGCCCACAGTAACTCCATTGTATGGCCCCATGATTTGACTATATAGGGTTGTTCTCATGAATCCTGTCAGTCCCAAAAAGGTGCACTCCTGTGACTGAGGGGCAGCTATGAACTGCAGGAACACAGGAATTGCTAGAAGCCAGCAGAGCACTGCTCTGCATTGTCCCTAATCCTCATTCTGACTGTGACCAAGCTAGGGACTCCAAAGGAAACACAAACACTCTGCTGGACTCAGGTTGCCTATCAGTATTTCCTATCCCTCTCTTTTTAAAAAAGGAAATAAAAAGAAGAACAGCTTGTGGCTTTCCTTTCAGCTGAGACTTATCAAAGTTCTGAGAGCAAAATAGAGTCAATTTTGTTGCTTCTTCACACTTTTTTTTTGTGCTGTTGAAAATATTCTGGATTTGCAAGGTTCCTGCCAGCCATGTCATGGGTAGAACTGAATGCATCTTTTACAGCACAGTTGTTACCACTCTACACCACATAGCAGGAAAAGCTCAACTTAATGATCATCGATTTATATCCTGAAACATAAAAGTATGTAGAATTTCATGATAACAATGAAATAGTTCTGCATGATTTGTTATCACACTCACACTTTTGCAAACATAAACAAATCAGAATATACTGAAAGCATTTAGTCAAGTGTTGGAATCTGAGATTGAGTCCACAGCTTCTTGATTGGTAGTTCTTGCAAATTAAAGGAACAGGCAAAGATACAAAGGGTTATACTGAATCTCAAACAGTCCTGCCTTAGTCTTAATTGGTATCTCTAACTTTTGTGTAATTTCCTTCTCAGCAATTAAATATAGCCTTCAACTGATGAACATGTCTTGCTACTTCTAGAAGATGCTTTTTTGTCACAGCTATGATTATTTATCTTACATGTATTTTTTAAAGTTGTATTTTGGAAATTGTCATCTTTGTCATCAAGATAATGCAGTAAATGCAGATAGGTACAATAAGAGAAAATTATTCTTTTTATGTGTTAAATATTAAGGCTTTCTCTACAGTTAAATAGAAATAAGTTATTAAATCATATTTTTCAGTATATATAAATAGCTGAACTGTTCTGGTTATCTGCCAGGTCTGTCCCTGAGCAATCAGAGGATATTCATGGGAATAGCTACACCCACTTCATCCTCCTGGATAATTCTCCAGGGGAAAGCAAGTAAACAGCTAGGAGCAAACAACCCCAATCTTTGATACCTGATGAACAATTCCAGCCCGAGGTTGTGTTTTAAAACACATTTTGGCCTGTCTAAATTTGGACTCTTTAATTTCTTCAGCAAAGAACTTAGTTACAAGATTTTACTCATTGGCAGCAAAAGTATTCTGTCACAGTGATTTGCACTCATATGAGAGGAATACAAGCTGTTGAAACAATCACCTGCCTTCAGCACCAAGTGTGGAGCAGCTCTGAGCACACATTCATACACATCAGTGTCTGCCCTGCTGGCTGTATCTGCCCTGTGCAGGGCAGCAGCAGTGCCCTGGCTGCCTGCCAGCCCAGGCCCTGCACCATGCCTGGTATCAGAACGTTCCCAGGCACAACTCAGTGAGGGGATAAGCAGTACAGCACTGCAGCAGGCAGGAAAAGCAAGAAGTGGCCACTACTGAGCAGTGGAGTCTAATATACAATCAGGTAATCGAGCCCCAGGGCAGGAACAGGAGCCTGATGATCCCTGTCTGAACAGCACTAGGAGCTGTAAATTCAATCTAGTGCACCCCAACTGAACCTGTTGTTATCCAAAACCTTTCAGCCCCACATTGGGCACCAAACAGAGCTCCTGTGGTTTTACCCCCTCTGGCAGTCAAGCCTGACACAGCCACTCACCCACTCCCTCCCTCCCCAGCAGGATCAGGAAAGAATTGGAGGAGTAAACTAGAAAACTCATGGGTTGAGATAAAGACGGTTTGATAGGAAAAGCAAAAGCTGCACAGAGAAGCCAAACAAAAGAAGACATTAATTCACCACTTCCATGGGCAGGCACGTGTTCAGCCATCTCCAGAGGAGCAGGGACCACCACATGTACCAGGGACTGGAGCCAACAAACACCACCATTCCAAATGCTTCCCTCTTCCTACCTTCTTCCTCCTGCTTTATATACTGAGCATGATGTCTCATGGTCTGCAGTATCCCATTTGTCAGTTTGGGTCACCTGTCCTGGCTGTGCCTCCTCCCAGCCTCCCATTCACCTCCCAACTTCCCTGCCAGAGTGGGGGGTGAAAAGCAGAGAACGCCTTGCTCTGTGTAAGCTCTGCTCAGCAATAACAAAAACATCTCTGTGTTATCAACCCTGTGTTCAGCACAAATCCAAAACACAGCTCCACACCTGCCACTGTGAAGAAAGTTAACTCCACCCCAGCCAAAACCAACACAATCTGTCTTACTGTTACCAGAGTAGTAGTTATGAGAGTTTTTGTAGATTTTCAGTGCTGAGAAATTCAATCATTTGTGTATTTCTTTCAGCTGGTAGGTTGTCTTTGTATTTTAAGTAATTTTTAAGAAAGTATATGTGTCTGCACCTTAAAACTATTCTCTGTCTTTCTTCTCCCAAAATTTAACAGTCATTATGGGAAGGAATTGGAAAATGGAAGCCTCAGCCCTTTTTTTAGACTGTTCAGAATAGTTGGAGAAAATAGCTGGATAGCTATAATCTTGAAAAAATGAAAAATTCATGAGGGAATAATAACATCTCGATTTTTCCTTGATTAACAGAATTCCCAAATCCTAAAGATGCCATCTTTTCCTAATTAGCTTGTTCTTTTAGAGAGGAACACTTGCTTTAAACCCTGAGGTGAGAAAGCCACCAGATGTTGAGTGGCTTTTTTCTTTTCTTTTTTTTTTTTTTTTTCAAGGCAAAGTCTCAGGAGTTATTGAAAAATACCTTTACATGATAAATCTTGAAAATGATATTTTTAAAAAATTGCTTCTCCCCATCTTATTTTGCTCAGAGCATCAGAGTCAGATGCTCTGAGGTAAAGTCACACAACCCCCAGAGAATTGAAGTCTGTCCGTCAGGTCTGGGATAAGCCACAGGGCCGATTTCACTTGTCAGCCCCTTTTCCCTCCACTCAGTGTCTCACATTTGGGATCTTTCTCCACGGGGAGTTCTGAGAACCTGGGACTTTGCACTGCGCAGAGCTGGTCTGGTTTGGAGGAGGATGTTGTAGGAAAGGCTGGAATGAGATGATCTTTAAGGTCTCTTCCAACACAAACCATTTCATGATCTGGGAGTTTTGCTGTTTCCTGGCTAAACCTCCTCCCAAAAAAATCATGTCCAGACCTTGGTGCATTATGCACTCAGAAGCAGGAATCAGCGTAACTGTAAAGGATAGGAGAGAAACAGGAGTCTAACCTGATGGATTAGAGATGTTGGGGGTGATTCCAGCTGCCTGCTTCTCATCCCATGGTTTTTTACAGAGATTGTAACATTCCTGCTACATGCAGTATATGAAGATGATCACTTGGGAGATAGGCTTGCCTTGAACAGGGTGTAGATGAGCTATAAATCAATTTAAATGGAATAGAGGAAAAGTGAAATTAATGCAGCTGTGCTTGGGGCATTTGTGATTGTCAGCAAAGGTGCATTCACTTATGTCACCTGAGGGTAATCTGGTTCATGCTGATTTGTGCATTATCTGGGGAAATCTTTGAGCACTGCAGTATGATATAGTGTAGATTTTGATTGACTTACACTGCCTGTATAATATTCAAAACAGGCTTTAAGTGAAACCTTCCACTTTGAAACAAGAGCAGCGATATCAAAGCTTTTTTGCTCATGGCTTGTCTTCAATATTTGTGTTCCTAGGGAGCATGTCCTAGGAAAAGGGAACTGCAGGGTTGTGTGTACCTCGTTTTTGGAATAGTTCCAGGTTAGATTTGTGATTTTTCAGGCCAAACTTTGAGTTTCCCCAAAGCAGTCTGATCACTGGCTCAGCTGCTGCCTTGCTGCAGCTGTCCTGGGCTATAGTGAGTGTGGAGCATTTACCCTGTTTGAGGTCTTAGAGCTGAATGCAGGTAGACAAGTACCAGCAGCAGCTGATACACGCAGGTTTGTCAGTGATGACTGGATGTTGTTTTGAAAGAGGTGCTGTTGAGAGTACTCTCAGTTTGAGAGTCATAAAATAATTATAAAATAAAATAATTTGTGAGTGGGGCAGCAGCAGCTGCATTAATTGTACTCACCTATGCCACCCATATTAGAGGAGATGATAATTTGTCTTTCCAAGCTCAGGAACTGTTAACACCCCTAGCTGGTGTAGGCCAGGCTGAGATTGGGTAGTTAATCCCCAAAAAGCTCATTGTATGAAGTTGTTTCTTGATCACCAGTGACTGTTAGTAGAAGATTTTAGGTTTCTGCCTGTAGAAAAAAATACTTATAACCTACTTTATCTGTAACAAGTACAATATACTGAAAGTGTAATAAAATGCATCTAAATTGTATAAGACCCCCAACATCAAAAGAAAAATAAAAAATAAGAAAAAAGAAGTGTGACTTGCAGAAAGGAAAAAATGAGATATGTGATACAGAAAAGAAGAAGATATGTGGACCCAGCAGCAGTCATGTTTTTGAAGAATCTTTGTGAAACTGAACAAGAAAAATCCTTAAAAATATGGGAAGCTACAGTGAAGGAAAAATTCCATCTGGCTCTGGTGGGAGGTGACTGGTAAAAGGACAGAGCTGAGTATCTCGAGAGGTATCTTTGTGATAAACTGAAAATCTGTGCATTCTCTTTTCTGTGGTATAGCCTGACAATGCTAGAAGCATGGTTATGTTTGATAGGAAAAGAAAATTAAGGGTTAAAAGGAAATGTGATAGTGTCATCTGCTGACTGTCTAGGTAAGCAGAAAAACTGGCAGTTGCACAGAAAACGAATTTTGATGCAAAATGGAATTTTCTGTGTGTATATGTTAAAATTATGATTAATGAGTGATGATGAGTAGACTTCATGATATAAATATGACATTCTGAACATGCAGCTTGTTTGAATTGCCATGGTTTCATGGAAACGTGGAAAATTCTGCCATGGAGATGCCTAATATAACTGTAAAGGAAGTGTTCCATTAATAATGGACATTTGTTCTCTTTATTTTTAACCCATTTCTTATCTTTTTGATTCATATGCTTTTCAAATTAGGTATAATAATGTCTGTTTTGCTTTTTCTGTTCCAGCGAATTCGAGATCTAGAAGATAAAATAGAACTTCAAAAGAGGCAACTCAAAGAAATTGAGGAAAAGGTAAATTTATGTCTGGGCAGTACCAAGGGAGTTTTTTTTCCCATAGTAAATTGTTTTTCTCTGTTGCACTGATGTTAATACTACTTAACCTAATATCACAAAATCTATTTTAAGACAAGATAAAATATGAGTTTGAGTCATTGTGGCATGAAATGCAGCTCTGTCCCTAATCTGCTCAAAATTATTTCCTATCCAGGATTTCTGTCAATTACGGGAAGGAATCAAGGAGTCTGGGGAGACTCTAGACTAGTAGAAGGAGGATTTGCTGTGGTTTAGATCAAAAAGGAACAAAGATTTGTTGCTGAAAAAATTGGTTAGCTCAGCCCTATTCTTTGGATAGCATTGCTTTGCAAAACTTTCAAGTACTGAAAAATAATATAAAATTAGGGAAGTGCCTGCCAAACTACAATTAAGGAGTATTTCTTGTTTTAATATAGAAAAAAGTTAATATTATGGATCTGATTTTTTTTTTTTAAGAAGAAGCTCTGATCAAGGCTTCAGACAGCAAATTAATTTGTGTCACTGTGGTTCCCAAACTTGGGCTGGCACAAGGTTTGTGGAGTGTGGCCTCAGTTTTTTCCCAGGTCTGTGGAGTTTAGGCTGCTCTGCAGAGCATGGGCTGACAATGGGTCTTTCTCCAGCCCCAGCAGAGTGTTTTAGTTATGTTGCCTTTGCTGAACCAGTGCCTAGATGCCAACAAGAGTCACATCCCAGGTTCATTTTCTTCAGCACTTATGGGCATGTAATCCTACATGAACCTACTGCTGGGCTGAATGGAGACTTTAGTGGAGTTCTCAGTCATTGTTTTTTTCTCTTGGGATGAGAATGGGTAAAAGGGCAAAAGGAAAGCATTTGCAGGACTCTGGAGGGAGTTGAAAGGGGTCAGTGGGGTTGGCAGAACAGAGGGAGGATTCAGGGAGCAACTCACTGGGTATGGAAAAGTTTCTTCCTCACCCATCTCTGATCTCAGCATCCCTTCATCTGCTTTCAGGATGTGACAGTCCTCCCAGTTGCACTGGCAGCAACTATTCCAATTCCCTCAGCATCTTGCTCGGCCCCTTCTGCTCCCGCAGTAGTTGTCTCCCCTCTGCTGTACCTTGTCCTGCCCTTTTCAGACCGTGATACCTGTCTGGGTTTGTGGAAGAGCAGGAGAAGAGCCTGCAGAAGCTGGGCTGTCTGCTGCTGGTGCTAATTCCTGCTTTACGTCACCCCCACAATGACGTGGCTGGGGCTGCTCTCTCTGCATCCCTTGGGAGGGCAGTGCTCCATGCTGGCACTGGCAGAGAAACACAGGCACTGTTCACCCTTAAAAGGGCTCTCTTCACCCTTAAAAGGGCTCTTCTGCTGCCTTTGCCCTCTTCTGCCCCAGGCCATGTCTGTACCTGAAGCTGTTCCTGCCCAGCAGCCAGTGATGTCTAAGGTGCTGCACTTAACTTTTCAAAGCAGAGAAATGTTGAGGGATAGACAATATTTGTACATATTAATTATTTCAAATATTGCTGTTTATCCACCTGTTCTAAAAAATAAACATTTCTAGATGTTGTTCTTGTCAAAATGTAAGCCTTTAAGGCATTGCAGTTAGAGTTTACAGAGCAGGTATAGGATTAGCCAGACTGATAATTTTGGAAATGGAAAATAGCATTATCTCTGCTGGTTCATCAGCCGGATGGATGTGGAAAAGCACTGGAAAAGAAAGAGCTTAATCAGAAGCTTAGCAGAAAGCTGGTAATGAGTTAAAATGATTAACATCCTCTTTGCTTTAATGTTACATTAGCAAGAGACCTCAAAAAAGCTTCATCTCTTTCTGTTGACCTTCAGCTTCTGGATGGGTAGAGGGCTTCCTTCCATCCCTATTACATTTGAATTATTGTTTCCCTGGGATTAAATCCCCTTCTGATGGCCCAAAGGAAGATTGTGTTGTCAGGGAAGCAATGAATTATATAATTTTACCTCATGGTTCTTCTAAAGGTTTAATGTGTTAAAGGGTGCAGACTGACACCTACATACTACTGATGCTGAGCACGATAATTTCTTGTGGAGAGAAGTCTTAGGCTTTTGAAGGAACAGCAGCATTTATAGCATTTATAGCTGGTGGTAGCTAAGGGCAATGCACCACTTAAAGTTACTGTGTCTGAGTATGACTTTTCATTTTCCTTTAGGAGTGGATTCAATTGTTAAGTTTTGTGTAAAATTCTGTCAAATCAGAACATAAATATTACAGTATTTCTACCCTATAGGTTCTTCAGCAAACTGTCCTGTTTCTAGAGGCTGTACAGAAGAATGATATAAAATCTCAGTTTTAATCTGTGGGTTGATATATTAGGAACAAATGCTGTTTAAATACGCTGTGGTCTTTTCAAAGCTGATTCTCTGCTTTTCAGTTGCATTTAGGTTGTGCCCTTGGCTTGGTAAGCCTTGATTCAGGAAAGCTTTAGTGTGTGAAATTATAAGTACTTCTTTAAGTGAATCACAAAACCAAGTCTAATATATATGAAGTTAAAAAATCCACAGATTTTGCCATTGTAAAAGTGCCCTCAAATACTGATTTTTTTACTGCTTTTTAGAGTAAGATTGGTATACTGTGTCTTTCTTTCAGATCAACTCAATTAATGATGTAAGACTAACTGCTGTAATGTCACTGGATTTCATATTACATATCTTATATCTTCTTTTTTTTCTTTTTTCCTCATTTTCTTTTGATCTTATGTTATAGTTTTTGTTCCTTTTTTTGTTTTTTTCACTAGCATTCATTCTGTGGCCTTGATGACACAACTGAGCCGAGACGTGTGGTTGGTATTCTTTATATTTCTTTGAACTCAGTTTTTGACTCCTAGATTTCACCATGTTTTGGAGATTGTCTGTAAGACCCTGAAACCATGAGGAAGGGCATACTGGTTTTACCTGCACAGAGAGGAAGAGCCATCTATAAAGTCCAACTTGGATACTTTCCTTCCTAGATTTCTGCAGAAAGTGATTGGGTTTTCGATGAGAAATGATTTTTTGTTCAAAGATACTGAGTGCCATAGCTGCAGTGAGTGCTTTCCATTCTTGCAGGGCAGGTACATTTTGTCTCAAAGTTTGGTTATTGCTGTAGGTTCCTGCCTTCTGTCATGCTGGATGGAGAGAAGGCAAAGAATCACTTGGCCCCAAGTTTTGCTTTCCAAGAAGCCCTGTGAGCATAACCACCCATGCAAAATAAAAAGTTGATTTCACTTCCTCCAGATCCTTCAGGCCATGAAGTAACTTAGGAAATAATAACTTTATGAGGCAATTTGAGGGTTGCAACGTGAATGACACAGCACAGAAAGGGTGAGGATAAAAATCCTCTGTGCCTCTCCCTCGAGACATTGCCATCACTCTCACTGTCCTTTCACACTGTCCTCGTCCTTTCAGCTCAGTGCAAAAGTGAATTTTTTCAGCTGTAGCAAGAGCCATAGCATCAGTACTCACCTTTCACAGAGAGCAAGAGGGAAATGCAGTTTAGAAAATCAGTCCCAGTCCCCTCTCCTGAAGCAGTGCAAGTTCCACACTGCCTTTCGGGAAGGATGGGAGCTCAGCAGCCTAACTGAGGATTAAACTATGCTTTAAAGCTATTGAATGTTACAGTATTTGTATTGTCACTGTTGTTGGGGTTTTGTTTTTCTCTGTTTTTAACCCAATAATACACAATGCTTTTACCTTTACAAAGTTTCTAAGCTTTTTCTTCTTTGTAATCTGTTGTGAATTATCTTCAAGGAATCTCCTTATAGTGGGAGTTGAATCGACATTTTTGAAACTGCAATCAGTACTGTAGATGAAAAAGAATGATGACAGTAGTTACCCTTAGCCCCTATTATGAGCATGAAACAATATTGTTAGCGTGAAACAATATTTTCTACTGCCCAGATCTCAAATACTTTTGAGAAATCAGACCTGTAATATTATGGGCTTTTTCTAGGGTTTATTCAGGTCCGGTATGTTCAATTATCATCTTTCTGTTGATGCTCTTTGAAACTTGTTCTGAGCTCTCATTAGAAGCATTGCTGCATATGCTTTTTATTTTTCAATAAGGTTTTCAATAAAATGGTAACAGATGCAGATGGGTAGAATGTAACTCTCAGGTATTGTTTTCTTAAAAGTGCAGGAGCTCTCTATTGATTGTTAGAAGTTGAAAAGTAGTTGAAGTTGAACAAAAATTTTCAGTATTTTCAGGATTGCTTCTGAAATTTTGTTTACTTTGTAAAAAATTGAGCATATGATTATAGAATGGTGTTTGAAGGAAGATGAAGCCTTGTAGAAAACTGTTCACCTTTCCACATTTTGAAGTGAATTTTTGGATGAGATAAGACAGATGCTATTTAGGTTAACATAAGTTTGAAAGAGTAATGTTAAAAGAGTCACCAAATTATTGCCTTTGGAATTTCCTCCAGGTTTTTTATACCAGTCCCAGTTAGAGGTGCTAACAGCTGGATGAATATATATGCTTTTAAATATGTTGAAAGATCCACTGTCTAAGTCTAGAGATACTTTTTAAACATTCAATAAACAGTGAAATCACCAACATTTTTAAAATTCCATTTAAAATATTTTGACATACTATGCATTCAAGGGATTTATAGGTTTCCATGCAGATATTACCTGATAGTATTCTGAGTACCCCTTAGGTTAAAAGAGAAAAAAAATATTAAAATAAATTGAAAATTTTAATAATCTTCAAAAATGCATTGTGCTGATATAATGTACTACTCCTCCTGTTAACAGTAAGCACTTAAGTAATTAATTTCAAGCTTGGTGCCAAGCATTTTGGGAAGATAACACATTTTTGGGGTGATGACTGTGTAGCCACATAACTACTCGGCTTTTGACATTTCTAGGAGTGCACATCACATTGTGGTGCTGGTGTGAAGGGCAATGTTCTTTAATTCATCTTGCCAGAGGTGAATCTGTCTCCAGTTAATCTAACACAGAAAAGCCAATTTCAAGAGACTTAGTTATAGTTGGACTTTTCAACAGTGTTAATTATTTCAAGGCAAACCAGGTGATTTATTGATAGTAATTTTGGGTCTAGTTCTTCTGAACGTAATATAAAACATTCAGAAAGGTATTGTGCTGTCTGTGAATTTAGGGTTCAATACAAACATATTTCTAAAGTAATATTTTCTATCTAAAGCTCAGCATGCTTGTCTGGGCTTTGAGG
>JAYDZK010000202.1:59296549-59349948 GCA_034509185.1 Euphonia xanthogaster | reverse complement strand
AACTACAGGAAAAAGTGGAAGAGCTTTTAGATGAGAACAGAATTTTAAAAGATCAAGGTACTATGAAGTTGAAAAAGAAGAAAGAAAAATACTCCGAACTTACAAGATTGGTGGATGGGGACAACAGTGTTTACCTGGTAAGTCAACTGGTAAGTAGAAATAATGCAAAATGTAATTAGCTTTTATCTTTGCATCACCCTGGATTACACCTGTCATTAGAGGTACAGTCAAGATGCAAGTGTGAGGCTTTATCCTGCCTGATTTTTTTATTATTATTATTTTTTATTCATTAGTACTTCCCAGTGTCTCTTTCACACCCAGTAGAATCAGTAGTTGGAGCTTCATTGCATCACAGCTTTTGTTAGGTGCACACATTGGGGACACTCAACAAATCTATTTTCCTTAACCTTTGAAGTGATGTGCTCACAGCAAAAGGACTCAATGTGGATGAGATTGGCACTAAAAGTAGAGCCCAGAACTTCTGAGACCTGCCTCATGGACACCCCTCAGTGGAGGAGGACACATATGGTTGGATGAGTTTTTGCATGTTATTCATGCCCAAATGCTGGAGCAAAAAGCACTCTTGACAGTAAATGTTGTCTCAGAGATTTTCTGGATAATGGTAGACGAGGGAAGATGGAGGCAGCAGTGTTCATGACAAATGAGCTGAGCTAGTCAGTGCTTTGTGGCTCTGCAGCATTGTGATATGCCCTGAATACACTGAATGGGACTTGTTTGCTTGGAGCACTTCACTCCAGCCCTGCATGGGAAAGCTCTGCTCGTGCTGTAATATGGCATTCAGCTTCTGCCAATTCATTTTGCTGACAAGGAACAATTATTTTCACAGAGTGGACTCAAACAAAGTTTTATTCTTCATGCACTGAGGTGCAGGGTATTTTTATTGAGACTTTATTTAAAGTGAGATCAGCTATGCCTCACACTCATTCAGATTGTGACCTGATATCCCAAGAACTCTCCTGATTTTAGCTGCAGCTAACCAAGAGGTATTGGGCATGAACAAAACCCTTTCGTATTGGAGGTCAGTCAGGCTGTGGGTACTTCCAGAACTGGGAGAAGCTAGAGAGGATCTTGTATCCATAAAGCTAGAGGAAATATGACTTTTTTTTTCAACCTGGTAGTGGAATGCACTTTTGCAGGCCTAGTGATTTTATCCCATCAGTGATTCTAGAGTCCCAAAGCAGTGAGCTCCAGGAGGTTGTCTCTGTGGGAGAGTGGTGAGATCATCCTGCAGTAACCAGCAGCACGTGGGTGACCTCTGAGGAGAGCTCAGAGCTGCACCTCACCCCACATGTCTCTGGAGCTGCCCCAAGGTGGCAGAAAAACCAACTGCTTACCATGAGCTATTGCTATGATCACTTTAACTGGTGTAGTCACGTTTCTTTGGGAATGAAGAATACGGATTAAAAATATTTTAAGATACTTCTTGAGGGATTTGCACTGAGTTGTAAACAGATATAACAAACAGATGCACTATGAGGGTACTGCACAGCTAAAGTCAAGAGGAGTGAGGGCTTTTAGAGCCAAAATTACTATTGGTTTGATAAAATTGAGAAAAGGAGAAAAAAATGCTGAGTTATTTAAAGATGGGAAAGCAAGGTACACAACTGACTAATTTCCTTAGACCAATCCAAGACGTCTTCAAGAAGCAGGATTCTTTCTATTCTTTCTACTCTAATGAAAGCCTATTTTCTCTACGTGAAGTTTTCTAACCATTTATTTTTGAAGTATTAATTTACATTTCTGGTGTCATAGGAGATTAGTGTCTCAGTTACCCAGTCTTTGGTATAAATGAACAGGCCATAATTTGTGTTTACTTTACTCTGCTGCAGAGTAGATAGTGTTCTTTAAATACTGTGTATAGCATCAGCAGCATCAAATCTTGTGCCTTCTGCATTTCTGATTGTCCCTTCCTCCTATTTTGGTACTACAAGTACACTTACATTTTTCTAGTAGAAAATGACTTGAGACAGCAGGGGAAAAAAAATTCAATATCTATGATAAAAGGAGGAGGGAGACATCTGGTGTTTTTTCTGTAAAACTGAAAAGGGTTTTCCCCCCTATATGGAGTTTTACCAGCATGTATTAAAATAGAAAGTCTCAGCACCTTGATCTTGTAGTATTTAAGCCAAAATAGTTGCAAGAAAACTCCTAATTGATGTCATCATACTCCACCTACGGCTATAAAAATTAGAAATCGTGTGCAATACAAGATCCAATTAGACTGAGCACTGAGAGGTGAACTGCATCTCATGGTGAAGTGTAGTCTCCAAGTAAATCCTGTGGAAAACTTGGATTTCCAAACTCGGTATCAGCATCCTGTCTGCAGTATTCCAGTCGCAGTACATGCCTGAATGAGAAATGAGCATACACCAAAAAAAGCAGCTTGTAACATCTGGCTGTGTGTTGACTTATCAGTTTCTACATGTGAGCATTAGGGAGGTCTGTTGAAGGTGAGGGAAAAGTATGAAAAAATCAAGCAATGCATCTTTCTGCAGCTTCCACATGACAGCTGAGGACTTGATTTCTCGGTGTGATGTTCTGATACCTGAGCCTTGTGTCTTATTCATCATTTTGTGTAACTTTCTTTTTCTTTTACCCACATATAAATCAAGAGTTGATATCTGTAAAGAAATAAATGAAAAGGTGCAGCAAAGGAATGATTGTGTTTCAGGGAATAGGCATTAGTTTCAAACAGGTTGCCCAGAGAGGTTTTGGATGCCCTGCCCCTGGGGGTGTTCAAGACCACGCTGGATGGGGCCTGAGCAACCTGGTCTGGTGAAAGGTGTCCCTGGTTATGGCAGGGGGCTTGAAACTAGATGACCCTTAAGATACCTTTCAACCCAAACCATTCTATTAGTTGATATTACTGGGGAAACAAGGGAAGAAATCTTGGAAGTGTTGTAGTTTCCACTCAAGTTGTGCCTCCCAGTCAAGATTTTTTGATAGAGCACAACAATGAAGCAGCTGACTTGGGTTGAAATAAAAATTACTCTCACTGGTGGTCCTGTGGAAAATCAGCAGCCTTTTCTGACTCACTAGGAATTGAAGACTTGGAAGTCATTGCCTTTCCCATCCATATGTAATTTTAAAATTGCAGCTCAGTGCAAAGGGATCAGATTTATTTCCTGCTGGCATTTGATGCAGAGCACTGCAGGAAGACAAAAGTGCCTGTGTTGGCATGGTTTCTGTGGTGTAGCTGTTTTGGTTGCTGTCTCAATAATGTGTTTTACTGAGACAGTCAAATCTGATTCTTCTGTTCATTGAAAATGAGCACAGTGCATGTGAAATGTGACCTGCTGTTATCAAGCAATAGGGGTATCTGCTTTGCATCAGGAAGTGTCAAAATTTTCAAATTCAATCAAGGACTAAAGATAAATGTCTAGAACAGAATATGAAATATGCAATTAAATTATCAATGGAAAAACAAAATTATGTTCAGAATGGTTATTCCACTTTGAGTTCTTCCAACCTAGGAACAATTGTCTTTGTAGCTGGGCACTGAACTATTAGTCTTACTCCGTACTTGACTGGACTTTCTTTTATCTTTGTTGATGACCATATAATTTAGCCACTGTTTCACCTGTGATCTGATATATTACATGCTTGTGACTCAGATTTTTTCCTTAATGCTATTTAAAGTATGAAGGGAAAACTGAAGGAAAGTCTACAATTACAGCATTTACTGGAAATTGTTGAAATAAGAAAATTGTATCAAATAATAGCAGTTCTAAGGAAATAATTTGTCTTTTGAATGTAAAATAGCAAAGGAAATTTATTTGCCTGTTTTTCATAACACAAACACCTGTATATGTATATAACCTGTGGGTTTTTTTCCTTCTCCACCCCTTTTCCCATTAAGAATGGAGATCTAATTCAGGATGAAGTTCAGAATCTGAAATGGAGAGCAGTCTTGGATTCACTCAGAAGCAGAGCTACTCAAACTCCAGTTGTGCTGCTATATGATAAAGAGTCTGGTATGCAAAGAAATCTGACTTTTTCCTTTCATTTCTGTGCCATTAAAGTGAAGATGATTTCATTCATGGGGTGTGTATGACTTAAAATGTGTAAACCCTTTGAAAATCCTCCTAATCTGTAAACTGTATCCGGGGAAGGTGACGTGATAACTGTTTGCCACCATTCAGACACGAGCTTTCACAAGAAATCCTAGAACTTTCAAGAAACTACAGAGGTGAGGGGGTACTTTGTATGGCCTAGATGAAGAACAGTATTTGGGAATGCCATGCAGCAGACAGATTTGGTCTTCAGACCAAACAACATGAAAACTTTTTTCTTGGCAGATTATATCAGGTAAATTCTTCCAACATAAATTAATGGGAATTTTATAGCAAATTTTTAGTGTATGTAAATGCAGACCTGCATTGAGTAATTTTAACCTGTAAGTTTAATCCCTAAATTGTCACCTGCCCACTGTAATGAAATGTATTTTCCATTTCTAAATACTTTGGGAACTGGAACCATGAACCTCAAATATGCATTGGTTTAGACCTCAAAATTTATGGGGGATTTATGAAGCTCATTTTCATGTCTAACTTCATGCTTGTATCTGTATCAGTGGTGATGTATGCTGCTGGTACAGAAGGTAATTTTGAGCATACTCACTAAAATATTTTTGTATTCAGAACATCTGCTTGGATGATTTTGGGTTTGCTTTTTGGGTAACTATCTGGGAGTGACGTTACATTTACCAGTGCTTTACCATAACAGAAACACCAGCCTGTAGTTGTGAGGGACTAAAGCAGATGGAGGAGCTACCAGAAGACCTTGTACCAGTTTTGGAGTGCAGTTCCAGTGCCTTTGTAAAAGTTGCTGGTCTAGCTGAGACTGAGCAGGTGAGAAGAAAAGTTACTGCTGTTCTTGCTATCTTTGTGCACAGGGAGCCTGTGAAATTGGAGAGAAAATGAAAAGTTGGTGTATTTAAAGGTGAATATAAAAGTAGCTTTAAATTATAGCTACTACAGATGCTTTACAAGGTGAATACAGGTGTGCACTAAGGCAACGGTTGACTTACTCATACCTAATTTGTAACATTACACTCGTTGCAAGTCTTTAAGTTATTTGAAAACCCTTTGTATGGAAATATTTTTTCTCATCAATCTGTAATCAAGTATTTTGTGGATGAAGGAAAAAACAAATTATGATCACTAGCCTACTGTAGCATATATTTTTCAATTTGAAACATTTCTCATTTGCTATCATCAGGTCACCCTTGGACCACAGAGGGCAAGTACTCTAGAGGATGGTTTCACTTTGCTCAGGTGCACCCCAAGTCATCATGCAGCAGGACTGCTTCCCCTTTGTTCTGGGAAGTTACCCAATGATGAGACAAGTAAGGAAACCAAAGATGAAGAAACCTTTTTTCTCTTGAAGGAACACACTGTAACTCCACCAGTGAAGACATTCCCTGCTTCTGTGGTTGAGATTTTAATGAGGAAGAAGTTCCAACTGACCTTGTTTGAGCCTGGAAGACATCGCATAAAAGTGAGGAATTTGAGTTTCTGTGAGACAAATACTAATCTTTGGTCTGATGGCCTTTGCATGGTTGCAAAAGGAGGATTTTATGACAGAGCTACTGAATTTCTTCACGGAACGTTGCCTTCCACGGTGGCTGAAATCTTCAGAACATCTCGAGAAGAATTCAACATGGAAAAACATTGGGGAAACAAGCAAATTCTTCCAGAAAGTATGAAAGAGAAAAAATATCTGGATAAAGATGTGGATGATGAAAAGTATCACCAAAAAATCTTTACAGGGAGAGCTGAAAGAGAGGAAATACAGAATGATGAAGCCCAGCAACAACAGGTGATGTGTGATCTTGAGGAAAGTTCTAAAGTTTCCTACAAAACTGAATTATTCAGTCCTGGGAAGCCAGGAGTGGAAGCCAGAGAGAGTCTCCATAGCATGCAGGGTGCCCAAAGTTTACCTGTTGATTTCAAAGTCTTTAAAAAGTGTATTGAAGGGAGTCCTGAACAAATGGAGAAAGAAGAAAATATTTCAGAAAACTGCATCCCTGATGTGTATAGTGGATGTAATGGAGAAGACATAATTGAAATGGAAGAGAAAGGAAAGCAGGCTCAGAAACCAGCTCACCAAACAAGCCCCTCCACCAATATTCACCTGAAAAAAAGGAAAGACCAGACCTTGAAACTAAATGACCCAAGTAAGAATTTATCATGTCAGAAATTAGCTGCTAAAAATGTGCAACATGAATACTCTCAGAATTTTTTTTCATTAGACGAGGAGAGGTATCCACTAAACTTGCTGTTTCCTCTGCAAGAGAGACCTGTGTGCTTAAGCAAACTATTCCAGCCAAGGAACAGTTTTAATAAGTGTTTCTGTCCTCTGTCAGCCTGGGAAGCTGGAAATGAATGTGATGTGAGAATATCTGTCCTGGAAAAAGCAGTGGCTGCGTGTTCTCAGAGGATATTTCTGCTGATGCAAGAGAATGAGAATTACTCCAAAAAAATCTGCATATTACAACAGGAGAATGACAGATATGCTCAGATGATGTGTGCCCTGGAAGAGGAGATGGATGCATATTTTCAATATGTTTTAGCAGTAGATGAAGGTGACGTTGTTTCATTCCGAAACTTACCCAATGAGAAAGAAGTTGCTGGTGGATGTTATGATAACTTTACAGAAGAAAGCACCATGACCCCAGGAACATTTTTAGCAACCTTTTCTAAGAATCTCTCATATGTTGAAGAGAAAAACATTCTGAAAAATTCTGAAAAAGACTCATGGACAATTGCATCAAATAAACTTCACGGGAGCATTCTATCCCTGAATGGAAGGAAAATGAGGTACTTCCAGCTGCTTTCTGACCTGAAAGAAGAAAGAAGCAGGTACTTCAAA
Source organism: Euphonia xanthogaster (assembly GCA_034509185.1). Lineage (NCBI taxonomy): Eukaryota > Metazoa > Chordata > Aves > Passeriformes > Fringillidae > Euphonia > Euphonia xanthogaster. Next base: position 59,343,054 of record JAYDZK010000202.1, on the reverse strand, counting down.
GAAATGGCTAAATTATTCCAAGACAAGGAGAACTATGTAGCAAAATATAATGAATTAATTCAAGAGAGAAAGAGAAATTTACAAAGAATAGCTCTTTCAGAAGGTGAAAAAGAAACTTTGTTGGAACATTTGGCAAAGATAAAGTGTGAGCAAGACAAATACAGAACCTTAGTTTCAGAGCTCCAAGAATGCAAAACTACCTGTTATCAAACCATTTCTGACTTACAGGAGGAAAACTGTGTACTGCAAAGAGAGATAGACAGAATCAAGCAAGAAACTTCAGAACAGCTTGATGAAATTCAGAAAGCAAATGCAAACTTTATTGTAGAAAATAAAAATTTAAAAGAGTTAATCTCTTCTTTGGGTTTCACCTATGAAGAGCTGAGAAAAGAGGCAAGTATAGGAACAAACAAAAATATAGTAAAACTAAAAGAAGAAAGTCAACAACCTGGTCTTAAGCCGAAGAAAGTTGAAACAGCATGTAGTGTGACACAAACTGAAGAACAGGGAGTTCTGGCTCTAGATCCTTCCGATTCTTCCCCTGGGAAAAAGGTAAATAATAACAGTAAGGAATGTTATCGAGCAGGATCTTCTAAAGGGAGGTACAAATGTCATTTGGAGGGCAAAGCTGAGTGATGGAGGAAACTGTAACCTCTTAACATGAGCTGAAGTGCTAAAGTTAACTTCTAAATAGAAGGCAAAATGCCAGAGAGAGGGTTTTTTTCTGAATGTTATATTAGAGAATGTTAAAGTGATACACCAAGCTACTAAGTTAAAAATAATACTTAAAAGACTGCGCTGTTCAGGCTTTTTTAAAAATTATTTATGTTATTGCAAGAGTAAAAGCTTTTACAGGAAGCTTTTATTCTACTACAAGTTTCCTAACAAAAGGAAACTTTTTATAATGGTGAAAATATCATGTTTTGGTGAAAAATGTGCACATGATCATTTACTAATTTTTATTTTGATTTGGTCTAATTTTTTTATTGTTTTGATGTACATGAAGTATATCTCTAAAGACAGGATCTTTAGTCATGGTGGATTTCTTATCCATGTTTTTCCTCTGTAGCCATGTATCTTACACCACAGTGAATTTCTGTGGAGTTACTATGTACTTATAAATGCAGAATTACTACTTCACTTGAGAACAGTCAACAGGGAAATATTTATATATAATACCTTGATTTAGTGCAAATTTTCTTGTAGTAGTTTAAGAGCAAACCATCTATTGTTCCATAAACAACTGTGTGCCATTTGGGACAGGTGAGAGGAGTCATCATGTCTTTTTTTCTATCCAGGGCAGCATGTTTGAAAGCTACAGTATGATGAAAGAGCAAGTCAGAAAGGTGGAAGAGAAACTAAAAATACAGGACAAGGAATTAGAAAAATCAAAAAAAGATGTAAGCTTCTACTCTGATGTACTTCTGAGGACCAAATTTGTTTTTTCTTATGTTTTCGTGCATAGCTGTCTTCTTTCTGCCAGGCTCTAACACTTTCACAAAACAGGGAAGTCTCTGATCTGCAGAACCAAAACGTTCCCCTGATCTTTGAGTGATGAATGGCACAGTCACCCTTGGTTGGCCAGAACATCAAGTGAAGCTGCATTCCTGCAGCACGCTGTGCCAGGGGCTGGGTGCCCTGATAAAGGCACACACAACCTGCCTACTCTGGCCATCTCTGGGCAGCTGCTTCCCTCCACATCACTGGGAATGAGGAGAAGGAGAAGGTGATGGAAGCACTGAGGGTTACTGCAAACCTGAGTTGAAAGCAGTTTTTGAGTGAGAAGCCAGATCATGTGCGCCTGGCACTGTCAGGGGTTTGCTGCATCCAGAGGCTTTGCCAGGCGTGCTGCCCCTTCTCTCCACAGCTGAGTAGCAAACACCACGTCCAGCAACACCTTCCAAGTGTGGAGGGGTAGTTCTGTGCCTGTGTGAAGTAAATCTGCACTTTTGACACCATCCAAGGAAGCTTTCAGTGTTGTGCCTTTCCGGATGCACCAGATATTCACATTCCTATTTTTTATTAGTCAGTCTCCACTCCATGCACATCTAAGCAGAATGTATTGGTTTTGTGGCAGGAATATATTTGTGGGGTTGTAACAGGCATCACTCACGTGCCCTGTGGACAAACCATGTGGCAGCAGCAGGTGTGTTGAGTATGCAAAAGAAAAATAGCAATGGGGTTTTCGTGGTGGGTGTATGAAATTCTTGTCCTTTGACAGCTGCTTTATAAGACTTCCCAGCTTTCAATGAGGCAACTGGAATGAAGGGGTGGATTTAGATGGCTGTTGGATGGTTAGACAAGGACTTCTTACCTTGTATTTTGAACAAAAAGAGAGGGTTATCTTTTTATTTCTTTTGTAAAATCTGATTAACTTGGGTCTTTCTAATTCTTTTGTGTGTTATAAGGAATTTGTGTGTTAAAATACCTTCCTCAGTTTACTTAAAATAATGTGAAACATTTGCTTCCAGAAGGGAGAAAAAATGATATACAAAGGAAAGAGCTTGCTGTCAGGGAACAGCTGAGCTATTGAGGGGCTTCTTTGGGGGTTTTGGTTTAGGTTTACTTTTGTTTTCAAAACTACAGTTAATGTGTGTAAGTGGAATGAAGGCAGCCTAGGAAAAAATTAAAAGGTAAATATATGGAGGGCTTTCTTTCCCCTTCTTTGCATTCTTCATTTTTTATATTTTAGTTTTGTTTCTTATACTGAATTAAACACTGCATTGTGCCAGCTACTAAGGAGAAAATTAACTCTGTCCCAGTTGAAACCAGGGCACATTCCTCAAGAAAACTTTTTCCCCCTGCCCAGCTAATAAATAACTTTCTTTTACTTTGCTCTGAGGACTTTCAAAGATATAATCTCTGAAATCCTGTGTGCATACACCACAGCTTTTTAAAACTTTATTCAGAATATTCATGGTAGCTTCACATTTAGAAATAAATTTAAATTATATTTTTTGGCATAGCTCTAGTGAGATCTTCTCTAGGGCATACTTCTAGAGTTGTATTAATGTCTTATGATAAGATTGTAGTGTATTGTATAATTCCATTTATTTTAATCAATTTATAACAATTCAAAAGCTACGATGTAGAGAGCAGCCTCAAATCCATGGTTGTAAGCTGGTATTGAGAAAGGATACCACTGCTGGACTAATTATGCTCAGGAATTTTTGTTCTTCCTGTTAGGCTCAGAAGTGGTACAGAGAGCTTGGTTTTGCTGAAACAAGGTATGAAGAAACCAAAACTCGTTTGGTGCAGGCTCTCTCAGAATTAGACCACCTTAAACAAGAAGTTGGGGACAAAATGCAGGGGAAGCAGCCCTGCAAATTAATGGTATGTATGTAAATGGCATGGAAAAAAGCATGGTCCTTGGGAGGAGGGTTCTGCTGCAGAAACACCCATTATTGGTGTTGGGAATAGATTTAAAGAGCCTCTCCAGGCACTGGAAATGTAAAAGAGAGCAGATGTTATGCAAGGTAGACCATCTGTCTGCAGAGTAGTCCAGGATCTGGGCTCTGCATGGGCAATGTAAACACCTCCCTTTTTGGTCTAGGAGGGCTCTTGCTCTGCTCTCTTTAGCCAAAGTCATTTTCAGGTGGCCTAGATGAAAGGTCTTGGAGGAGTCTGCAGTGTTTCCAGTATTTGGCCTTTCTGCCCTGATTTCAGGCCTTGTAGCCCTGATTGCTGGATTTGGACAGGCAAAATTACACTCTGGACAGATGGTGTGGATTAAAGTCAAAGTCTTTAATAGAGGCATGTGGCCCAAATATGTGTCTCCAAAATCCAGGAAATCTTTCTATCTCACTGGAATGTGTTTATATCACAGAAATTCTAGGTTTGCTGTAAATTAAACTTTTTTTAATTTTCAGGTGGTTCTCTGTCTTGATACAGGTTTATGTTTTCCACCAAAATAAAGTGTTTTGTGGAAACATTTTTAATTACTGAATCATCTTCTGGAAGCAGCTTTTATAAAGACTTTTCAGCTAACCCTGTAATTATTTTTGCCCTCCTTAACTGATAAGCTGCAAAAAGGAAATACTCAATTTCTACTAGGTGGAAAAGCACATTTGTAGCAATCTACAAATATTTGCAGATTTCTTTTGAACAGGTTGGATAGATATAACTTTTGAAGAAAATAGAAACAAATTCTGGAAAATATAAGGATTCTGAGATCACTTCAGTTGCCTAAATGTCCCTGTTTATCCCAGTTAAAGGCCTTAGGGCATCCTGGCTGAAGGTGTAGGTAGCCAGGGAGCCCTAGGCAGTTATTTCATGTTAGCTTGTACACCCTACTTGGCACTATGGGCTGGTGTTTAGACAGCTGAATTCAGACTTGTAAATGAAAAACTTAAAAGATTTTTCATGTCATTCTGATGTATTGGCATGTAGCATCCTAATACAATAGAATATATTTCAAGCAAGAAGAAATGCCCAAATTGTTTGAAAATAAAAAGAAATGTTTCACGTCTTGTGTTTAAGCTAGCAGATAAGATTTTGGGTGCATTTTTGGGAAATGGAGCTTTAATCTTTTTTTTAGGGACAGTCTGGGGCAATTAGTGTTTATTATGTTGGTCAGTGAAGTAAGATGGTAATTATTCCTATGACTCACGTGGGAATAAAATTCATCAGCCTTGACAGAATATTTTTACACTGGAAAAAGTGCAGGTCAGCCTTTCTCTATAAAACCCTGCCACTTTAAAATCGCTCCAAAAACTTGTTTTCAAATTAGTGTTTATTGATCAGTAGGATATATTTATGCAGTACTGTCATCCTGTTTATGTCTGACTTCTTGTAGGCTTGGTGTCAAATTTTTGAATACAGGTGTCTCATTCCAGGGTCAAAGATACAGTCCATGTACTTCACAGAACTGGGTTTATCCTTCAGTTGCACTATTTGATGGCAGAACTAATTATCTGCATAACTCAAGTCCGTTATGTTTTAATCAAATAATATTTATTTTGTTAGCACAAAATAGAAAATAGAGTAGATATATCCTAACAAAGGTCAACTTCATTTCAATAATTCACTTTTAAAATAAACTTTTTAATATACACCAAGCTGTTGATAGTGGGTTTGTGTCAGGCCTTATGATATGAGATAAATGTTTCTAGATTAAAAAAAAAGACTTTTTGTCACAGACAAGATCCTGATCTACTTTTCTAGTATCATGTTACTTCCTGAGGGCAGTTTTGTTGACTGGTGATCCAGTTTTTATTTTTAGTTACTTCCTACCCTGGACCAAAACTCTTTTTCATTACTCAAAGTTACTAATAAACTCTTATACAGAAAATCACAGTAATTTATGCTTTTTCCTGTTCTAAACTTCATATTCCTGGAACACCTCTTGCTGCAATGCTTGAAGAAAGTGAAGATGTGAGCACTCTGGGCTTAGAACCCAAAGTGTTTGAAATATGCTGTGTGTTGAGTGTGTCTTGTAGAACTTTTTGCATTTCTTGTGTTCTCCAGGCCCTGCTGCCCAGGGATCCTAGTTGTCACCTGAGACTCCCTGAGGCTGTCATGATATTATTCATTGCAAGTAAAAGAGAGCTAAGATCTTATATTTGAAGCTTACTGCTAGGACTCTGTTTCAGTGGAGTTGCTAACAGGTGAAATATGCTTTAGCCCAGAAGCATTTGGGTGAGTTTTCTGGGATGTTGAGGTGGTGCTGTGGTTGAATTTAAGAGAAATATGGGGGTGAGCAGGAAGGGGGCTGTGTAATGTTTACAGCTTTAGAAATTGATAGAAGAATTTGCATGAAATGCACACAATAAATAAGGCACAAGGCTTCCCCAGTGAACTCCTGATGACTGTCTGCAAAAAAGGCCTGTAGCAAAAAAGGTCATATTCCTTCTCATTTTCTCACTGAGTTTTCAGACAAGCACAATTCACACGAGAAGAGGAAGATACTGGTTTTGTTTTCAATGTTTAGGTACCAACTTCAAAAAGTCATGATCTTACCAGGTTTTACAGGAATGCAGTGTGTTAAATGCTGTGTTTTAGGCTTAATTATCCTTTGGTTATTTCCCAGTCCCAGCTGCTGGGTCCTTCATCCTTCTGGAGCTTGACTTCATAACTTATGGTCACTGCAAACTGGGACATCTGACAGAGTGCTCATCATAAATCTTGTATGCCTCAGTTGTGTGTTGGAACTACAGAAAACTTCAGCCAAATGCAAAAGGAAAGAGGGAACGTCTCTCTGTCTCTAACCTTTACACAGTTGTTTTATTTCCCCACCGTTTTTCCATAAAGCATCTTCAGTTAGGGAGTGTTTCCCTTTTGGCTTTAATATACTTTTCGTGTGGGAGAGAAGATACGGGAAATACCACGTCATGGACTCATCCTGGGGCTTTTGTCCCTGCAGCCCTGGTCTAATCCATGGTGACGTGTCCAGCTGTTCCTGTTGTTCTCTTGACACAAGAGGGAGCCAAAAAGTTTGGTACAAAGCATCTGACCTGCTCCAGTGCTGTGCTGAGGACTGGCTTCAGGAGGAGGAGCACTGTGACAGTGACATATTTCTGGTTTGATCTGTGTTGCAGTGATGGGCTGCAGGCAGAGTAATGTCATCTATCAGCTCAGTTTGCTGCTCCCTGTGGAATGGTGCCTTCAGTGTGTTGTAGTCAGGGGAGCCAAAGCCAGAAAGGCTGGGAAAAATTTACTGTGGTGTTGTGCATCAGGGCTGAGTATGAACTTCTCTCTCAGTTGTTTCAATGTTTGTAGCCATTAAAATCAAACCATCATTCTGTTTTGCCTGAAAGAAGTTAAGAAGTTACATGGTTTTACCACAGTATATCATGGGTCTGATGGGTCTATAATTTTTTTAATTTTTAGCCTAATCTTTTATATATATAGAGAGAGAGAGAGAGAAAGAGAGAGAGAGAGAGTATATATTCCTTAGATACTGATACTTAGATTATCAGAAATCTTGACCAGCTGTGTGTATCAAATCAGTTTTTTTTTTTTTTAATATAATAGTCTAAGTGTTTTTCAGGATACTCCCTGCTCCTTCAGATTTGCCTCATTCTAAATCTATATGTTTAATCAGGCAGTGTCACTTGTAGGAGCTGACCTTATGATGCTGACCATCAATCTAAAGCTCTCACTAGTCCTTTCAATCTATGTGCATGAAACTGGGCAGAAAAGAAATTGAAGAGTGGGGGAGAAGGAGTTAAATTCAGAAGCTTCTCTTTCCACTTGCTCTGTATCACGATTATTACATTTTAATGTAACAAATTTTTTTTTAGAAATTTTTACTTAAGATGTGATTAGTTTATTATTAATCATCCAGAATAAATAAATATTTGAGAGAATGGAATTATCTCATGAGATAAACATATGTAGAAAAACAAAGGATATATTGCTTCTTGTTGAAGCAGGAGACTGGGAGCTTCTGAGTTTTTTCCTTACTCACTATGTGACCACAGATTGGTCACTTCATCTGTCTTTGCCCAGTTTACCCATTTATTAAATCCTTGCAATACATATATTTACCATGAAGAAATGTTGTGAGAATCGAGTTCTATGCTTCTTCTAACAGGGGTCAAGTACACTTTACATATAAAGAGTTTAAGATTAGTGCAAAATATTAGTGCTAATATGTTAATGAAGTTTTGGGATCATGCGTTTTATAACAGCTTGCTTCTTTTTGATGTACAAGGTAGGTAGTTATATTGATTGAGAAGTTTTGTGGTATAAGACATGAATAAGAATATTTTTGTTGGTTTATACACCTAAATTGAAAATCTGTGTATTTTCTCTCTAGCCTGCGTGCACATTGAAGGATGCCCAGGAAAAAGAGGTGAATAAAATAGCCAGTAAGAGATTAGAGCAGCAAGTGTTGACCTTGAAAGCCCAGCTCAGGGACCAGGCTGCATTGCAACATCAGTTTCATGGCTTGCAGAATGAAGTGGAACTCCTTCAGGCTCAGCTATGTGAAAAGGTATAATTTTTTTTTTTTTTCTGTGTACTTAAATGTGAGCTTAGATGTCAGATTCTACATCTCTCTTTTCAAAGGGGAGAAGCGAAATAGTCTTCTTTCCTGGGAATGAATCTGAAGATAGTTAAATGATTTCCAGGCATATAAAAGTACTCCTAACTTGAGAGAAATAGGGAAAAGATGTAAACTGCCTGAGTGATCCATGTTATGGAAAAATGATAGATGATCATGACAATTCAGTCTCTGCTCTAATTAATCCCCATAGTGTAATGCAAGCACAGTGATGATGAAATTCTTTACAGAGCCACTTCCTTGGCTTAAATTGTCAGGATTTTTTTAACATTCACAACTCTCTTTTTCCACTTTATCAGATTATGAAACTCCAAGATAATAATAGAATTTTGGTAGAGTTTTCCTGACTTTTTTGGTTCATTTGCTAGGGTTACATATTAAGAGTTTCAGTATTTTCAGATAGGTGTGTGGTGTGGATTTTTGTCATAGTTATTCTGATGAGAACCCCCATGTATGCACAAATGCACTGCCACAAGCAGTTTGTACTCTTGTTCATTATATTTCACCTGGCAAACTGGAGCAGGTACACTAAGATTTGCAAAGCTGCTGCCTTACAGTGTGACAGCAAAGCTGCTGCTTAAGTGTGACTACAGCTACTGAACTCTTGGGTGGAAACAAATTCTTCCTGAGACTTCTTTCCCTTAGATTTTGTTTCATAATGGGAACTGTATTTTGGAACGGGATGATAGTTGCAATGTGAGCCAAATTGGAATTGCCCACCAGGCTCTGAAACAGCTACTAAATGGCATGTTCTCAATAGTGCTCTTTGCTCTTCATAGCCTGATACAAGGAGCAGAACATGCTTCTCCTCTGTCTATACCCTGAAATACAAGAGATTATTGTCTTCTCCCTACTGGCAATAGGTTTCATTCTACTTTCTCCACAGTAAACCCATCCTTCTGCAATTTTGGTTTCTGTTTTGTTGTTGTTTGTCTGTCTGTTTGGTGGTGGTAGTTTTGTTTTGTTTTTCCTAGCCTCATCCTGTGCTGTGGCTTGCTCTAAACCAGTCCTGTAAAGAGGGTTAGTGGCTTCTCTCAGGCATGGGTTAGGGGATCCCTCTTAGAAGAGCAGAGCTGATAAAATGAAACTGTTCTGTAGTGTCACATCAGGTGGTAGGTGAGTAAAGGGTGAGATGTGCTGTTCATATAAATGGACAAATCCTAATTGTTCTTTTGCATCAGCAAGATTTGTTTCTCCCTGCCTCATCAAGAATTGAATGTCTCCAGTGCAGGAATCTACTGCCAGCTCTTTGTTTGCTCCCCCAGTGCAATGTAAAGACATGTTTCTCCTGTCCTGCCTGCTCTGATTCCTCCCAAGCCCACAATTTAATAGCTGAGGACAATGTGACCTTTTTCAGCATAACCAATTTCTCATAAAGGAGAGTTTTTTAATTATGAATATAAAATACGTACTGCAAACTTTATAGAAATATAAATTGTCAGGCAAAATAAATACAAAGGAATCTGTACTTTTTTGTCAAAAATATTTTATTGATTCATAATGGTAGTGGATTTTATGTGGTAAGATACTGGGTTTTTTTCTCTGCATAATCAGAAAGGAGGGTTACCATCAGAGATTTTAATCATAAGGTACAGACTAAGTAATCTGGCCCATCCTGCTTCACCTCCTAATAGAGGACATGTATCAGCTGTGTCAGAGTGAAACGTTGTTCATGTTTTCTTTCCAGAGTAGAATATAAATGCAGAATATCCCTCCTCTCTTCTCTAATTTTACAATATAATATTGATAAGGAAAGGGAAAATTTTTCCCCAATGAATGTTTTGGAAGATTCACAGAGTAAATATGAACATGAGTGCATAATGAATACCAACTCTTTACTGTGATGCTGTTTTGATTAAATAACCTCACTGATCTAAGGCTCCATCTAAGAACATCCAAAAGCCTTTGTTTATTTTTAAGACCAATGCTAATGTGAGTAGGGCAGTGTTTGTATGCCAGAGCCTATCTGTGTGCAACCAATGCCTTGCAATGATTCATCTTGTTTGTGATACAGGGTGACACAGATATGCCAAGTGTACACCTTAGAGGCAGGTCTAAACCAAACACCAAAAAACTGCTAGAGTATTTCAAAGTAATTCTTGAATAAATTGATGCAGGATATTTTTCAACCTTTTAGGAGAAGGAACTGCAGAAGAGGAAGTCTGAAGTGAAGTTGACACTAGCTCCTCTGAAGGTACTGTGTTTCCCTGAACACTGATTCAGGACCTGCACAAGGGCATCCCTTGGCTTCCAGGCTTCTGTGCCCGTGCCTTCCTTCTGCAGCTGTCCCTGTTTAGCCAGGTGCTGCTGCCTTCACCCTGGGAAGGGCTCACTGACATCACTGCAAGGTTACTTTCAGCCTGCCAAAAGGGGGACCTTGCCCATGGAAAGGGAACATCTCTTTTCAGTTTGTCTGTGCACATATGTTGCTCTTGAAGGTGTGGAGGCATCTAATAATGTAGAGACATAGGAATACAGTCTGTAGCTTTGGGTCAAAATGTGAAATTACAGATCAGACACAAAATGTAATCTTGCAGTCTCAGAAGGGAGTGAAATGACAGAACCATGGGATGTTTATGTGTTCATGCCACACAGGCTAAGTTGGCTTGCCTCACCCAAAAGTGCCAGGAAAGGAACAGCTTCATTAGCAGAATGCATGATGAATTCCACAGGCAAGGATTTATTAACTCTGCATTGGATGAAGAGATGAAGAGCCTGGTGAATGACATGGCCCTGGCAGAGTACACGGTTGCTTTTACACCAGTGTGTGATCAAGAGGTAAGTGCTCCTACTTCCTTGTAGGATCCTCATGTGTACACTATTGAATTAAGTGGTGGTTTTCAAAGTGTTTAGAGAGACTTAATGTGTAATTATAAAATATATTTCATTGCTTAAAATAAGTATTGCTTCAGACGAATCATGGAGTTGGCCATTTTACTGTTGTTGTAGGCAGGATCTAAATTTCAGGAGCTTAAAGCAAAGTGCATCAATGTTCCATGCAAGAAACACTCCCCTTGTATTTTGACTAAGTATCTGATGGATAATGCAGGATGTATCACCCAATTTCATTTTAAATATGAATTTTGCATTTCTTTCCTGCACAATGCATTGTTTCAGATTTCTGAAGAAGTCAAGAAAAAAAAGGTCGACTGTGAATATTTTAAGACTTGACTCAGTGGGCATTTGTATTTGAAAGGGAGTTAGTCACTTGTGTTTCTCTGGACAGGCAAAAGTGGGAAAGGAAGTTTCACACCTGGTTATGTTCAATATTGTCATTAATGTCTTGGATGCTGGGAATAAAGTTCCTAATTTTGGAGTTACACCTACTTGAAGACTTTCTTAAGGACAGGAATCTCAATCTGGTGACCTGAAGAAACAGGAATTCCCTTGCAGTACTTCAGTTTCCATCAACAAGTTCTTTTTCCTTTTGATTTCTGTTTCTTGGGGTTTTTTTAAAGCCTGTAAAAGTACCCAAACAATATTTGGTAGACTTTGTGTCAACTACACTTGAGTAGAATCTTTTTGGTTAAAAATGGGGTAGGGGGAGGAAATACTGTGTGTTACACATTTGTAAAATATTGTGTGCTTGTCACAACAGAACACAGAATATTAGTTCATACCATGTATTGTACTTCAGCTGACACAATGCACTGCAAAATGAGTACATAAAAATAATTTATCTTAATGACACTTGACAATTTCACCAGCAGAAGATGCTCAAAAAGGTTATATAATATAGTAGATCCACAGGCTTATTTTTCTGATGATTTTGCATTTTTACACACCAAGTAGTAATCTGTATCATGTTGATAGTGCTTATTTTTACAGTGTTACTAAGTGTTGCAAGCTATCACTCTGTCATACTTTTTTTTGTGGCAAAAAGCAATTTAACTGCATGTTAAGGAAAAGGTGGATTGATTCCTGGCTGCAGGATGGGACAGGACTCTGTGTCTGGCTGTGTCTCCTTGAGTACCTCAGGTTTGGGTCCAGCAGTGCCTCACCCAAGCTCCCACTGCACAGGAGTGTTTTATGGAACTCATCTGTCAGAAGGGAGATAGTACTCCCCTGCCTTCAGACTTTGCTCAGACACTGCTGTGACAGATGAGCATTAATAAAGCTTGCCAACACAATAAATATCAAAACACTGTTCACACTCACAGTCTCCCTAAATGTTCAATTACCACAAAACTTAGCAGGTTCAACAAGAGAGAATTAGATTAAATATATATTCTGATAGCCAGTGAACTTATCTGCAGCATAGAGCCCCACATTAAATCCCCTGCTTTGACAGATATTTAGCTGTTCATACGAAATGGAGCACAAGCCCTTCCATGGTGTCTGGCACTGTAGTGGCCACAGGTCTCACTTAGGCTCAGGCACAAACAGGATTCAAGCCTGGGGTTTTTTATCATGCAAAGAGCAGACTGGTTCTTGCTGGGTGTCTTCACACTGAGCTGAAGGCTCTTCTGGTCTGTGATAGTCCTTCCACATATAACAGGGGGAAGCTTTCCTATCGAGGAAGAGTCGCATGTTCTCATGAAAAATGTCTATTTCTATGCATCACGTTTCCAATGGAAGACACTTCAATGAAAAAATGTCCAAGTTTCACTACTACTAATTTAATGATGATTACAATTAAAAAAAAAAAAAGAGAGAGAGAGTCTGTTTCATATTCATGTGATACATTCCTTTGGTTTAAAAGATCTTGTACTGAGTTCTGTGGACATATGTTTAAGTGAACTGACTTTTCATCTTGGAAATTTTATTTCTTGCTTTCAACTCTTATTCTCCCTGGACTTCACATCTAAGATTCCAGAGCTATATCCAACATCCACTTGCATAAAATTCCTTTGAAAGCTCATTCCTTCCTTCCCCTCAGTTTTTCACTCCTACAGCATTCATAACATTAGAATTCTACTATGCAAAACCTGGTGGATTGTTGTTTTTTTGGTTTTTTACTTTTATTTCCCTTCTTAAATTAAAATTTCAATTGGCTTTATTCATTACTGGACCCAGGAACAAGTGGAAGCCTGTCCCACACTGGCAGCAAACCTCTGTGCCTTGACTTACTGTTGAATTTCAGCTCAAAGTTTGCAGTGATGCATGGAAAACTGATCCACAGCCTTCTGAAAGGAAAGGGGACTCTACTCATGCAGTGCCTGGCCTTTTTTAGTTCAGTAAAAAACTTTGAGTCACGTTCTCAGAGAAAAAATTGGTTCATAGTTCTATTAAGAACTTTTTTTTTTTATTTTATTTTCCATCTGTACATGAAATTACAAGTAGAGGGGATAGAGCTGCTTCAGCTGGGTACTGGGATGCCCCAGCTTCAGTGGGGGACTTATGGGCACCACCAAGTAACTCGTGCTCACAGACCAAGGCAAACTTCAGTTCTTTGCTTATTCAGGGTACAATGGATGGTTGGTCATTTTCTTCTGTTTGACAGTATTTTCTCCCTAATTTTCATCCCAATTAAAATACTAAATCACAAAAATGCTGTTATGCAAAACCCACTGTCTTTCGAGCTTCTCTTCAGACTTCACTTTCAGCGTTCAAGGCTCTGATAAATCCCTGTTGTCCCTGTGGCTTTATTTTGCTGACTAACCCAAGACTTCCATCAATTCAGTTCAGCAGAGCTGCATACATTTTGAGGCTTGTCATTCTTGATTATTTTCACAGCCCAGTGTTACATTCAAATGTTTGTGAGTGAAAAATAAAATTTGCTTGAATCATGTAGTATCTCATAATTTTGTTCCAGCAGTGCACTCCTCAGTGAGGTCAGAGGTATGCTAGAGTATTATGTTCATAAAAGAAACACAGTTTTCCTTCTCTTAATAAGTCACTGTACAGAGGACTAGGTTTTGAATTACTTTTCCTCATGATAAAACTGTACATCATGAAGCTATTTATTTGTAATTTAGTTTAATTGAGCAATTTCGTATAATTTAATTTAATTTTAGCGGATTTTATCATAATAAACATATATGATTGCACAGAAGAGGTTTTATTTCAATTCTTTTCATCCACCACCTATGACACTTTGGTGAAAGCAAAACTTCTGTGCAGAATGGTGAATAAATACTGACTCTCAGTTTTAAAAAAGTCATCTTTTGGGCAGGCATTGGAATGACAATGTATGTCTAATATGAACTTGAAAGTTTTGGAGGCATGAAGAATTTCCAAGGCTTTGTGATATATTCTCTTTTTAAAAGACTTGAGAAACCATTGCAGCCCATTGACAGGAGCAATAATAATTTTTGGCAATAGAAATATTTTAAACCCTTGTCTTGTTTCGTGTCTGGAAAACAAAAAGCATGTGGCTGAAGAGGACACATTGCTGGGACGAGGGCTGCCTCCAGCGGGTACACGTGGCACTCGGCACAGTGCCATGGTTGGGAGTCACATCCCCAATGTCAGACACAAAATGTGTGTCCACATTTGGCCTTTTGTCATGTCCCATTTTAATCACCTCCCTTTGAATGCTGATTTTTTTTTTTTAGTTGGAAGGACCTTGGCCTCATCCTTCTTTTCTTGCCTTTGTAGAATTAATTACTGGGCATTATTAACAGGTACTGTTTTTCTTCCTTTCCCAGTGAAAAGAACACAGGACAGCATTCATCAGCTGATCTTGGACATTCATGTTCACAAAACATCTAACCATAAAGGTCTGGGACTTGGCTTTGCAACAGCTGCTTTACTTGGGATGGTAAAGGTGGGAAGCAAGAGGAGATGTTCCAGATGAGTAACAGGACCTGTGAAAGGGGAGGCGCGATTTTTTCCTGGGTTTAGGTGTTTACTTGCAGTTTAAGGGCCAGGATTTACCCAGTCTGGCTGGCTTCAACATGAGGCAGTGTCCATGCTGCTTTTGATGGATCAGAGAACCACACTGAGGAGCAAGTGAGCTTGGCTCCCCTTTCATATGGACTCAGCCCAGCCAGTAGAGTTGCGCAATATTTTGGGCCTTTTCTCTCTCTTTTGGGCTAGGTGTGGAGAAAAAGGAGTGTGTTTAATTCTTTCCTTCAAATGATTGAGCAAACTGCCCCTGTCTGGATGTCTGTAATGGCAAACACTGCTCATCCAATTTCTCTTGTGCTAGAACACTTTGACCTGATGATATATTTTATATATTCTTTCTATAGTTGATCTGAAACCATTGTGGCTGTTTGCCCTCATTTCTTGGGGCTGAAAGGGAATTTGTGCAAGGAATGTAGGGATAAATGGTAGTGCTTTTTAATGCTTTTCATGCAGTCATCTCAAACCTTATGGATGGAAAACTCCAGGCAAGGAATGTGTCCAGTGCAGTGAATTGTTTTACAGAATAGGGATTAAATGTGCAGAACAGCATAACTTAATTCTTCTTCCTGTCAAGGGATTTCTTCTGAGCTATGTTTTGATAGAACAATGCTTTTTGTTTGTTTATTGGTTTGTATTTCTACTCATTACTTTGCAAGTTTCCGGGGAACTGTATTTGAAGATAATAGGCCTGAAATAAAATTCTCTGATGCTTTTCTTAAAATGGTTTGTGTGTGGCTGTTAAGGTCAGAGGCTTTTCTGGCACTGAGAGTGAGGTACATTTCCTGTGTGATGTCTGTACTTCTGACAGTCATCTGTGGCAGTTTATCTATTTATTTTCATAGTTAAAGCAGAGAAAAACATCCTTCCAAGGCATTATCCTGCCCATTTTATCTACCTGCTTTAGGTAAGTGCAGATGACTGAGCACTGACAGGCTGCCCAGAGAGGGTGTGGAGTCTCCCTCACTGGAGGTATTTGAGAACCATCTGGACGCAATCCTGTTCCATGTGCTCTGGGATGGCCCTGCTTGAGCAGCGAGGGTGGACCAGATGACCCAGTGTGGTCCCTTCCAGCCTGAGCCATCCTGGGATTCTGTGATGAGGTGGGAAGAGCTGTAGAAGCTGGACTGCCGTGGCTGTCAAGGGTGCCAGGGAGATACACTTTGGTTTGATGAGTCCCACCCTCAGAAGGGAGAAAGAATTTAACTTTGGGCTTTCAGTCTTTTTGGGACAAGGCTGATCAAGAGCAAGGAATCTTTCAAGACAAAGATTTCTTTGCAGGAAAAGGCATTTTTACCTGACATTACAAAAAATGTGCCTTGAATGTTTGGAATTGCAAGTGGATGAAGGAGTGGAATTAGTTATTTAGTCATTTTTTTAAAGAAGGGTGAACTCCATTGCTGAGAGATATGTTATTTTTGACCTTTAAGGAAATTATCAAAAATACTGAGAGATGTGAAATACAGATTTTAAAAACTTAGTGGCAACCTGGCCTTTCCAATTAAATAATGGATAAAGCTGTTCAATAATTATGTAAGTGGTTGTTTGGATAGAGGGCATCTCAAGAATTTGTGCTGGCTGAGAATAAGGTTCTTACTCAGGGTTAATGCCCTTTGAAAGTAAAATTGGGTTTAGCTGACAAGATTTAGATCTATTTCCTGACTGTATAATACAGATATTTTAGCAGTGATTTTTGCTGTAGTTCATGGGCAACAGCATGTGTTTCTCTAGAGCAGCACATGCCAGTACAGGAATAGCCATGACTGAAAATAAGAAAAGCATTAAAAACTAACTGTCCTTTATTTTCTGATAAATGATAGAATTTAGATTAACATAAAATATACAATTAAAAATATGCAGATAAATTAAAACATTTTCATCTTCTCTCTGACTTCACTGTCTTTTTTTTTTTTGTAGTGCTGGGGGAAGCTGATGTTTTTTGGTTTCAGTAGTAATCCATTCTAGAACTTGGCATTATCCAGCTTTACACTCTTCTCAGTTTGGTCAAATATCACAATATTTTCATTTCTTCCTAGATGGGATAATTTATGGAAAATTGAGAGGAAAGCAAAAAAAATAATAGGAAAATAGAATAAATATAGTAAGAATTAATAATAAAAATGAACCAACCTGAAAAAGAACAAGTTAATGTCTGGGCGTTGAGTTAAAACAGAATTTTTGCTTAGCTGTGGGAAAGTGCTGTAGGAAATACAATCTTTAGTGCTAGTCTTATGACACACCAGAGATGAGTCTTTTGAGAGAATCATCCCGATTTTCAAATATAGTGCAGAATATAGTGTGAAATCTTTGTCAGGGTAGTAGCATCTTCACTCGCTGGGGTTTGCATTAACCCTGCCTTCTGCTGTGTCACTACTTTGGCTGCAGAAGAATTTGCTAATTCCAAGAGGCAAAAGGGTTTGTGGAGCAAAGAGTTGATGGAAAGGAAGGACCCTGCAAGGAGGCTATTTTTCTAGAAATGACTTGTGCCACAGCTTTGATTTGGTGGTGTGTTTTTTTCTGGCAGCTTTACCAGCTCCACTGCCTGTGAGCAGGACAGCGATTCGCCTTTGCATGGGTCATTGAGCTCCAAAACTTGTTCTGCTCCTGCTCACTCTCATCTATCACCACAAATGCCTCTGACTGTGCTTCCTGTAGTGAGGAAATTCTCATCAAATATTTTTAGATCCGATATATTCATGCCTCAAAACATTTCAGGGCTGACCTTTCATTGCTTTAAGCCAACTGGCATTTTCTGTGAGTGATGCAGGGAGATGCTGCACTTGTAACCTTGGTTAGAAACCAAGGACTTCTGGAGCTGCTTTGGGCTCCTGTGTCTAGAGGGGAACATCCAAATGTAAAGCTTTCACTTTCCAGCTGATCTATGCCTGCAATGCTAGGACGTGTTAGGGTATTCTGCCACCTTGCCTAAATAAATGCAATATCCAGATGGTATCACAGGCCCCCTCTGTGATCAGCATAGAGAAAGCAAACCTTTTAGGGAAGCGCAGCAATCCAGATTCTGTGCCCCAAACTGACCAATGTGAGTGATCCTTCCATTCCTGGATGTGCCTGCCTTGTTCCCTGGCCTGTTGTTCAGCCTGAAATCAAGGATCCAGGTGGAAGCTGCTGCTGGGCAGTGTCTCAGCTGGCCACACATGCTTGTGTTGGGTACTTTAAGGAGACCAATGGCCACAATTCATCAGAACTGGTTCCCTCTGCTCATGGTGGAGAGGCAAGGACAGGAGGTGAAATAGCAACAACAAAAACCCCATGTGTTCTTCTTTATGTCATAATAGAACTATATTTAGATGCAGGAGCTTGTCAATAAATGCTCATCTCTCTGTTGGGTCATTTCAGAGCAATCTTACACTGCTATTGCATTTCAGAGTCCTTTGATTTTTCTTTTTTTTTTTAATGGACACAAGTGATGTAGCTAAGACTCAATAAAGATGAACAGAGCAAAAACAATATATTAAGTAAAATGGGTTTTCTTTTAAGTAATTCTTCCTGACCTGGCATATATATGTGTCTGCATTTCTGGAGCTTTTGCAAGAGGCGTAATGGCAATGAGATGTTAATACACAATGTGGTGAATTAATTTTAGAGAGAAATAAATAAATCTTCAAAAACTGAAAGGCTGAAATTACCAGGCTTGCAATCTCAAAAAACAATGCAAAAATTATCTGGTAGGTATGATAAATTTGGCTTTGAATGATAAAATGCTACTGCCTTGTAGCAGTCATTCATATTCAGGGAGATCTGCTTGCAACTGTTATGAAAATGTGCATAATTAAACTGCCATTTCTCTCTTAAATTTGTCTGCAGCTCAGTGAAGATATTCTAAAAGGGTAGTTTGCTCTGGTGTTAAAGTTGATTTGGACACGAAATAAGATCAACTGAATTGTTTTTTTTTTTGTTTTGAATAGGAGGGTCTGGACAAGAGTTCATGCAGTTGAACTAACACACTTCTGGAGTCTGTTCAGCTTAACTTTTTTGAGCATTCATAGGTAGACAAACCTGAATTAGCTGGGAGTGTGGAGTGAAAAAATATGTTTGTAAAAGAATCCTGTTAGAAATTTTTAGATTCTTCAAGAAAACTGAGATAATTTTTTTAAATTACGGGGTTTTTCCTTGTTTTAATCTAGGTTTTCTTAATAGCCCAAGGGAAATTTTCAGCCGTAATTAAAGCTTAGAGATAATTTTTGTTTTGTTTCGAGGATGACTTGTTGATAAATAATACAGGATTCTTTATTTAGAGAGGTGCTCCACATCTGAAATAATTGGTATATTATCTTTTCCCTTATTTTGCTGACTGTAGTTTATTTACAGTTAATTTCTGTGAATATTTCTTTTAGTGAACTCATCCAAATGGCTTCCACTAATCCAAAACGAGCAGCATTGGAAAACTTAATCTATCTTGAATTTGTTAAAATGCTATTTTCTCTTGCAGATGCTGCCTTCCTCCAAAGACATTTCCCAGGCTAATGGACAGCCAGAGGATGGTGTGGCACGTGCCAAAGGGAATGGGGTGACTGGGTCAGTATCTGCAGACTCTCAGCCAGGGATGGGTGGCCCCCACAGTTCTCCCCTCACCCCAAACGTGTGTGCTGGTTCTGTCACAGTAGCAAGCCCAGAGAGGATCACAGCCTTGCATCAAGAACTAAGAGAAAACCACCCCAAAAACTGCCAGGTCAGTAAAAGTTTTCTCACTGGTTTTAAGTTCAGTGAAATCTCTTATTCTTGGCAGAAGATACAGATGTTTGAATTATTCCTTCCAGAGATCCACAGTTGATTGTTAGTTTAGACAAGCTGACAATAATAACTGTTTAATGTTTTTCATTATGCATTTTCTTTCCCTTTGTTTAAGAGGGACATGGGGCTTACAAAAATAATTGAAAGATTTTGATTTCATCATGGTGTATCTTACTCTATGGTAAGATAATTTTTGCGGATTGTTGGATGTTTTAAAAAAAGTTGTTATGTTGATCTTGTCCTACCTTTTTTCCCCTCCAATTCTTTTTTTTTTTTTTTTTTAGTGATCCAATTATTCCTATGCCCTGAAGCTCTTTATAGTAATTTCCATTAACTGCAGGAATCCTGTTAAGAACAGAGCTGATCAATTGCAATTGCATTTGTGACAGTCTGCTGCTAAACTAAACACGCAAGAGATTTCAGCCTCTCCGAGACAGCATAACCTCTTCATACTTGTATGGGAACAAAAGTCAAATATGCAATTACTGGAGCCAGTTTGGTAGAGTAGTCAAAAATATTACTCTAGTGAATTTCCTTTATAATCTTGGATTAAAATAAATGCAATGAAACAATTAAAAGCATCGTTTTTGCTTTTGGCATTAATGAAAAGAACGTGGAAGATACTGAGATTTTCTTTTAGTTAAGTAATTTATTATGCAATGAAATGGTGACTCAGAATTTGGATAACATGTTATTTAGTCCAGGGGATATATGTAACAGTTCAAATCAAGTTTCCTGGTCCTTTTCTCTCTCCCACTCACACAGAAAAAAGACCAATGAAAATATGGCCATGAAAGAAAACTTTTATGAAAAGCAGAATGCAAGTAGCTCTTTGATTGATCTTTGTGAACTCAGAGATTATTTTTTTATATAAATCATATGAGCTTTAATTAAATCCCAATGAAAGAGAGCATGGGCCTCCTGTGCAATTATAGGGAGGCCACAGCTGAAATCAGCCTCAGTGCATAGAGCATCCCATTTCCATAAAAACATACAGCAACACACTGGGACATCCAGGGTTTCTGTTCTCCTTTCCTCCTCAGATACCTTCAGCTGTCCCCTCCAGCTCAGACCCATGGGCTGGTCCCAGCCTGCCCATGATCCACGGGGAAGCCCCCTGGCCTGTGCTGCCAGGGATGAAGGATGCTGCAGTGCCCCTGGACCGTGCCGGGCTCCGGGCCGTGGAGGGGAGGGATCGGCCGTCGGAACACGATGATAAATTCTGGGGTCAGATAGGAAACCAGCCTGCAGGTGCTATTGCCCAGGGAATGAAACACAAAAATGCCATTATGAATAAGGCATGGCTCTCTAGAGAAAAACCAGATGGCTCAACCTCAGCTACCGCAGCAGAAAGCTATTTGCCAGACATGTTGTCAGCAAGTAATAAAGGTCGATATTCCATGGGGAGAAATCAGCTGCATGGGAAAGAATAAAACCTGCAGAAATAAAACAAGGTAAACATCTTAGCAATATGATTTTTCCCATTGATACAAAAGTACAATTATTTTTTTTTTTAATCACAGATATTTTACTAGTTAGCATGGCCTAACAAGTAGTTTGAGATGACTGGAAAATTTATATGGAAAAGAGCTGTGATAGTTTTTATCATCAAAATTTCACAGAACATTTGAGATCACTGAAATACATGGATTTTTCATTAGCCAGGCCACCTCCCCATTTTCTTTTCACCTTTTGTTGGTGATTTGATTTTCTTTTAACTGAAACTGTGAAACAAATCTATTAAATCACTTTTGCTTTTATGTATAACCTATTTCTTCAGTGTGCAGTGGTAAGTTCTGAAAGAACATCTCCCTTTTATGACTGTTTCCTTTGGAATTTCAGGAAATATAGTGTCCTAGAAATTAATTTTACAAAAATTAGAGGGTAATTTTGCTGTGTTTCTTTTATATTGGAATATTTTTTAAAAATATATCCTTTTTTTTTATAGGCCCAACTACAGAAGGACATTCAGTGTATTGCTGTAGGAGCTAGTATCTGTAAAATAGCATCCTTCAATTGCTGCTTTTAAGTAAAAAATTGTAGCTTAGCTTGAGTGGTTTTAGTGGACATGTCCACATCCACTTTCTTTAGAGGACTGCATGGGCATTGTGGGCACAGATATATCTGAGTTCACAGGATGGACAAAGCAGGCTGCACTCTGTGCTGCCAGACCCCTGCCACAGGGAGAAGTGTATGGAGTGCCAGGCCAGCTGTGCTGACGTCACCAGGACAGCACTTCCTCACAGTCTGGCTCAGAAATATTTGTGGTCTGGGCTGCAGGAGCCTTGGGTGCATGCTGGCTATGAAAAGGAGGAGGGAATAGTGTGTCTCTGAAGGTGCAGGAGTGCACTGATGCTGGTTGGCTCTGGGAAGTTTAACTGAGCATGGTTGTAAATTCTGCAAATTACTGATTTATATTGTGATCTCACCAGAGTTAACACATTTGGAAAACACCCATTATTCCTACATCTTTATCACTATTCTGTATTTTAAAATCACTTTTATTAGAAAAGGACATTCACACACAGTAATGCATGTCACAGTTGCTGTGCTTTTCCTCTGCCTCCATTGATTACCCCAGCTGGTTCATAGTATGTTCCTACTTGTTTTTCGGAAGCCAGAAATAAAATGCCTGGTTTTGATGAAATATTAATGCCCACACTCACACTTTATTGTGGAAAGCTGCCTTCAGTTGCTCAATAAGGTAGCATTACAGCAGGAACTGAATTGCTCTTCATCCAACACAGCTTTAGAAAGCACAGCCCAGATGCCAAGAGAAATAGTCCCTGGAAGTGATGCTGGTGAGTGCTGCCTAAGCAGGAGGTACCAGTGAGATCCCAAAATGTGGGCTTTGCTTTTATGTGTCTTTCACTTCTTCCTGGTGGCTGGCCAGAATTTCTGAAGACAGATATACCTGCTATCCAGCCATCAGCTGCCTTGTCAAGTATTAAGATATTTTGATATGCAAAACCTCTTGTAAATACTGAACGTGGTAACTGCTACATTAATAAAATGATGCTTTAAGAATTAGCCATTGTGACAACATATTGGAGCTTTATCTTGCTGACAGTAAGATACAGGGCCTGCCATTTCAGTCTGAGGTCAGATCATAATGCATGAAGTGTGCTGATAATAAGGATATTAATAATAATACTCTCTGATAATGTGATAATAAGTCTTTGTTACCCTAGTGAAGCAATCTACTTTGTGTTTGGGGCTATGGTAACTTTCCATGAAATTAAGCCTTTGTCAGTCCAGTCCCTTTCTATCACAGGTAAGTGTGGTTTATTTTAAGTGTTCAGGCTTCATTTTAAGCTAATTAGGTTATTTGGCCCCATTCTTCCTCCTGCTGGAACTAATAATTTCCTGAACAAGGGCTGCAGACACAGAGATGTAGATGGAAGAACAGACATTTGCAAGGATATTACCTGCATTGAAGCACAATAATTCAAAATGGACTCAAGCAATTCATCCAGCAAATGGATTCTGTGCTGGCACTTGGCTGCATTGCTTCACAAGTCACAGATTTCAGTTAAAATCCTGTAGCCCTTTGTGGTTTTAATTTTTTAAGACATCCATTCTTCCTACTACAAAGCATTGTTTAAAGATGTGCAGATACCACAGTGACCATTTGGCCAGCTGTTTCAGCTGCCTTTCATTTCTCTTAATTAAAAATGCAGAAGTTTGGACACTACAGTGGAGGAATGGCAATAAATTAGCAGCAGTCAGTTTGGAGAGCTGCATTCAGCAGCACTGGAAAAGGTGAGTCAGCTAAAGGTTTCCTCTTTTAAACCTCTGTCTTACTCTATTTTTCTCACTAATGAATGGACAAATGAGAAGTGATAATGAGATCATAACAGATAATTATGCACTAGTTGATTTACAAGGAGATGAGAGGGTACATTGCACCATCAAACAAGGAGCTTCAAATTATTTAAACATGGTCATTTATAGGAACCTGACCCAAAATGTACAGTGTCAGACCAGATGGTTCCTGTATTGATGTCTTGCTGAGCTGAGGTCCTGTGGGAGTCTCAGCTTGCTCAGTGAGTTATACAGGATAATTAATTTTGGCCCTTATTATGTGAACTGTTTGCTGGGGTTTTTCTATATTGAGGGGGATCAGGAGCAGTGTGCTTGCAGAGCAGATCTGAATTGGCCTGTGTTGAGCCACCTGTGCTCTGCTTTTCTGTTTGCCATCCATGGACCTGCATGAGTGGAATGGCATTATCTGTACTGGGCTGGATGATGAGGATACTTGGAAGGAGGCTGGATGACAGCATGCTGCCTATTGACTGATGCTCACTGAGCCTGCTCCCCATTCAGACTCTTCCTCTCCCAAAGATATTGTTTGAAACAGCACAGGAAACGATTTTCTGGGATCAATAGTTAATATCAAACAAATGTTTATTAACATACATAGGCAATATTTGCCCAGTTCTTTTTTCTAGATTTGAGCTATCTAATACTGAAATCAAAATATCTCTTTTTAGCAGCAAAGTTACATCTTTTGTTTCTTAGTATTAAGTATTACTTAGAAATAGAATTCCATGGAAGCAGAAACCTGAAATAGTGCATAGTGCTTTCTAAAGGCTGTGTGAGAGATAAAAAGAAAACTTATGGTGTATCTGAGACTAAAAATGCACTGTGGAGTAGTGTGTACCCACATGGGGGAGGAATTGGAATCTGAGGATAAAAAACCTCTGGAAAGAATAGCCTTTCTCCTGTAAGAGGTGAAAAAAAAATCCATCACTTTCTTCCAACACCGAATGAGGCTTTTCCTGAAATTAAAGAAAACTAAAAATCCTCCTCCAGTTGTGCTTTTTCTGTTTTGCTCTTCACTGGTAGGTGAAGTCATAAACAGGGAATGTAAAGCCAGTTTTTGTGTTCAAATGCAAAGAACACCTAGAATGGCAGATCATGCATATTTTAAAGAGTTCTCTTTAGTCAGTGCAATTCCTGCATTAGGCTACTTCTCTGATTTTTCAGGAAAATAGCATTCATAATATTTTTTTTAATGGCAGGTAGCCCTGTATTTTGTCTGCCCTCAGCTGTGCATGCAGTTAACTAGAAAGAATTAATCCTGCAAGTTAAAAAGGTAAAGTTGCCCATTACATCTTAATGTCTACAACAGAAATGGTTTGATCAGAATCAGTGGAAAGAACATGTTCTGCATTCCTCTTTGAGAACTGATATGCTGGAGAAGGCTGGGAAGGCACAGGAAAGTAGGGAAGGCACAGGAAAGTAGGGAATTTCTCTCAAGTAAAAGATGCCAGGATCCCAGGTTGTCCTGTATATTAAACATTTGTAGAAAATGCAGAAGGGTTGCTCATGAAGCCTGCCACTCCCTGTGTATTGCTTGCCTTGTGCTATGGGAAGCTTTCATTCCCACAGGAAATTTGGGAATCAGGTCTTATGTTCAGTCTGGGGTCACTCAGTTTTATCCCCAGGACTGCTGTTTGTAGGAGTGAGAAAAGACCCAAGTTGCCCATGATTAAATTTGCTCTAGTCCCTAAAACACCTGTTTATATTTTTTTTTAGTAGCAATTCTGATTTGTTAAAGCACTATCTAGTACCTTCTTAGTATCAGCCTTTTCACTGAGCCCATAAGCTGATGGATATTAAAGCCCCTAATTAAAATCAGATAATGCATGAAAGATTTCTACAGTGCAAGCTTAAGGCCTAATTAAACCAAAAAACCCTAAATATCTGTTTGCACAAATGTATTCTCATCAGGGCAGGCACTTGGTAGCACTGACTTAGGTCCATCCTTCTCACAATACCTTGTTCTTGGGAATGAGGAGAGCAACCAAGCCTGGGACAGAAAATCAGATATTTCAGAAACATTCTTTCTATTACATTGAGCTAGGAATATAGTCTGTCAGCAGTCTGTCTGGCTCTAACCATCCTATCAGTCAGGATAATGGTGAACCATAGAATAATGTGTTCATTTACATATAAATGTGCATCAAATATTTATGTGCATATATATACACATATATATGTGTATAATTGCATGCAGTTTGGCATAAATAAATATGGTTTAAAATAATAGGGAGAAATGATTTTCTGCTGATCATTCTTTTCTTGTTCTTTGTTTTTTCCTCTGTCTTGGGATTTGCAAATACAAGAACAAGAGTAGAGGCTGATTTCTTTAATTCTTATTTTAAAGACTGAATTTAAACCTTAAATTAAGAGGTAACTAAGACTATGCAGTGGCAGTTCTGGTTATACCTTGACTACACTGCAGATTAAGAACCCAGGTATGTATCAATCTGTCTTCTCCTTCCCAAATAAAATAGATTCCATGGGAAGGACACTCACATGTGTGCCCCTCATGCCAGCCCAAGTGTAGATGACAGTGGGACCAGGCCAGCAGGGGACACTTTGTCCTGTAGCAGTTCAGCTCCCTGTTTTCTCCTTTGCTGCTGAAAGAGAGGGGGAAAAAAAAGATCAGTGGTTGCATAAAATATTGTTAGCACAGTTTTGCTTTTATCTGCATAAACCATTGAGCCTTTTCTGAGTGGGAGTTAGGCACCCCTAGGGAAAGTGTCAAACTCCTGTGCTGGGAGCCAGACTGACTTGCACCCTTGTTAAAGGGGTCTTGCACTGTGGCCACTGTCATATTTCATGTAATGTAAACTATCTGCTTTTGGAAATCTTAATGCAGTGGGGAAAGTTCTTGAGAGAAAAAGCTATGGCTTGTGAAGTAAGCAGATCTTTAAAAAAAGAGAAAAAAGAAAAAGAAAGGAAAAGGAGCCAGAGGATCCTGTTACAGATGGTGGGTCAGGTTCAGCAGGGTGCAGGAGCAGCTCAGTTTCAGCCTGGTGGCCCAGAGCAGCTGTGAGCCTGGCTTCCCAGGCACTGAGACTGTGTGTTCAAGCCATTAGTGAACCAGGTCAAATATCGAAGGCTGGAGAGAGAGTTCTTTATTTCATGGGTTACTGGGAGTATTTAATAGGATTACTCAGAAATTAAGATGCTACCTGTTCTGCCTAGCCTCTGGTTTTTGATTGTGGTGTGAGAACATGGAGCAAAGGGGAATTTCAGTAAAGAATTGCTGGGAGTTTGTTTTGGTTGGACTTGTATTAATTGCATTTGGACAATTTGGAATTTGAAGTGCTGTGGCTTGTCAGTGGATGGCTGGCTGGCAAAGCCTCCTTGAAGGGGAAGCACCTGGAGCACATTGCTGGTTTTTATAATGTGGCTCCAAAGCTGAAAATTGAGAGTGACTCTTTCTCACCCTCACTGAAAGCTGCAGCTAAAAAGGGAGGATGGCTGTCCCTTGCCCCCACCATCTGCTGAGTGCTGCCTCCCTGCTTTCCCTCTGTGGGCAGGGGACTATGTCTCTCAGCAGCCACATCTCTATTTCCAGCTGGCTGCAGACAGTCCCTTCTGGTAAATGCGCCTTGAAATCTCATGGTGAGGTTGCCTAGCTGAAAGGTATCAATAATTTGTGACTGTATGCACAGGGAGCTTTGCTTGGGGACACAAGGCAGTTCTTGTCTCTTAGGGGAGATGATTTGTAGGAGAAAGTGTACTCCATAATGCAGGTGCTCTGTGGGTAGCAAAGGACTGGGCTCTGCTCATCCCTGCCACCCTGACAATTTTATGTGCCTTTTCTGTGCTGGTTATAATCACCAATATGATGTGGGTCCTGAATTAACAGTTAATTAGAGACCTTTTGTGGGTGGTAGATCTTTTGCAAATGACTGTTTTTGAATGAGCAGACAGGCTCATTTGAAGTACCTGAGCTTGGCAGAAATAAATAAGAAATTACTTTATATAGCTCCTAGACAGTCTGATGTCTCATCATTTTGCAAGGCAGAAGTGTACTGTCTGTAACCTATGGCTGGTGAGCACAACCAGAAACCATTGCTGTCACAATGAGCCTGCTCAAGAGCAGATGAGGAGCCACAGAAGGAGCTGTGCAGTAATTCTGGAGAATTAGTGGTGGGTAGCAGGTGGCTGGCCCTGAGTGAGTGTTGGAGAGCATGTTGAAGGCCATGACCTCTTCAGGGTTTTGAAACCTAAGAAACAAAGCTGCAGCTGGTGTGGACAGGAATCATGGTCTGTTACATGGACTGAATTAGGTTCATACAGAAAGTACCTTGTGTGATGGTGCTCAGGAGAGCCTGAAAAAAGCACTACTTGCTGACAAATAATGTGGATGTCATTGTAGGACTCTGCTATAGGCTGCCTAGCCTGGCCAGTGACACTGATAAATTGTTCTTTGAGGAACGAAGAGATTCCTCTAAATCATAAGAAAGGCAACTAAGAAAGATGCCCTCCTTGATTTGCTGCTTGCTAACAGACAGGGTCTTGAGTGAGGTGGAGATTGGTGGCTGTCTTGTCCACTGCTGCCATTAAGTGATTGAGTTTAAAATCACTTGTTTTAAACAGGAGGAAAAGTACCAACAAAACTTCAGTCCTGGACATGAGGAGAGTAGACTTCTGACTGCTCAGGGAACTAGTGAGTAAGGTTCCCTGAGAAAAAGCTTTTCCAGATGCTGGGGTCAATCTATGCTGGTCAGTTTTTAAGCATCACCTCCTAAGGGCACAGGAGCAGGCAATTCCTAAATA
This sequence comes from Euphonia xanthogaster, assembly GCA_034509185.1. NCBI lineage: Eukaryota > Metazoa > Chordata > Aves > Passeriformes > Fringillidae > Euphonia > Euphonia xanthogaster. The sequence continues at coordinate 59,314,925 of JAYDZK010000202.1, read as the reverse complement.
TCTCAAGTCTATCAGATGAGGCAGAAGGTTCTCTTGGCTAAGCAGGGATTTTCCTTTGGAGATAAGGCAAAAAAGGAGGATGTATGAGCAGTGGAAGCAAGATCAGGTGACATCCTGGGTGCAGTCTACACTGCAGGAAAAAGGGGAGGTGATTCCCTCCCAAGGGACTTCAGTGACCAAGTGACCAAGGTCATGTGGTGGTGACCCGGTTGTGCTTAGCAGGACAAAGGCTTGCAGTCTTCCTCCTGAGTCCACAGTGACTGCTCTGAGCACCAGAGTAGTCTTCTTAGAAGAGAAAAGGGACATTAGTACTTGGGAACATCTCTTTTGTGTTCTATCTGGTTTTTGGGATTTTTTTTTAAATGTTCTGCCTGAGGACTTTCCCTTTGTACTTACAGCTTGGATTAACTGTATAGTTTTGTCTTAATTTATGGTCACAAATTCTGGATTCCCTGTAAAATGTTTAGGTACCAGTTTATAAATATATTAAACAGGAAATAAAATGAGCATGTATACCTGAAGCCTTGTTGACCTGACAGATTCTCTCAAGGCCCCAGGAGATCAGAAGCAGCATTTGTCAAGTGAGGTATTGAGCACGTGCCAGGTGTAGTGCTAATACTCAGGAGCTTTTGCACGGTAAAAAGCCAGATTCATTGTTCTTTATTAGTGAACTGTGCACTCCTCTGCACTTGTGCATGCTTCCTCTTGAGTAGCTTAAAAGAGGACAATGCAGAACAGACACAGCAGTTTGTTAAAATGGTGTATTCAAACATGGGTTCAGCCTGAGCTGGGGGGAGTTCTCTGCAGTGGATTAGTGGCTGCAGCACTGCAATTCTCCTGGGAAATCAGCTAAGCACAAGCGTTTCCTTTAGAGGGCTGCTGACCTCTTTTGTGTTGTTCTTTTTAATTTCTGTGTCCTAAGTAAGGTGATATTAAAGCTGTTCCTTGTTGGTGTGCTTCCTTGGGAGCTTTGCGGAGTGCACGGGAGGGAAGTGGTCTCTGCTGCTCCTGAATGAAAAGTGATTGCTCAGAGTCCTGCAGGTCCAAGGAAGATGACATGTCAGCTGAGAGTGAGTGCTGCTCTCTGCACTGGCAAACTGGATACTGGGGAAAGAATAATGCTATTGTCAGGGCACATCCTTCAGTTTAATAAGCCACTTTGAAAAGGAGGGTTTGCTTTGATTTAATAGTGGTCCTTGGGGGGAAAAAATTTTAAGCTCTAGCATGAAAGCAAACACTCCTTGTCTGTTTTGAAATAAACATACTGTCTTCTGCAGTACTGGGCTACCCTGTAAATTTTATAGATAAGTAGGTTATGAGTAAGACAGTATTATTAGGAGTCATAACTTCTGTTGTGGATAAATCTGACCCCTTTAAAATGTAGAAACATTCCTATTTTATTATTCCAGCCTAGCTTTCCCCTTAGAAGAGGTTGTCCTGTCTGTAAGTTTTATTAGAGATGTCATGATATGCAACTTATTATGAATTACTACTTTTGAGCTCTCAGTTGAACAGAGGCTGTAGCAATACATTGTTATGCATGTCTCAGCTGCATACTCTGGAAGCTTAATACTGGGGGCTTGCTTCTTCCCACTTCAGAATGACTGTTTTGGGACTAATTACCAAGTCACAGAGTTGTACAAAATATCTGACACTGCTTGTTGAATTCCTCCTTGATTATCAGTACTCATGGAGCTGTGGGATCCTTTGTATTTTTTGGATTGCTGCACCTGAACCCAGTGTTATCTGTTAGTGACCACACCATTAAAAAAATCAACTTCTAATTTATTGCCTAATTGATCTATGACACAGTTGAAGTGGTGTTCAATGATTAATGTGAAATAAAAGGTAGTGTTACATGGCCCAGTTAGATTAGATACTCTTGATCTAGTCCTGTCAGTCAGCCACAGCTGTTAAACATTTTATGTCCTCATATAAAACTGTATTTGTGCTGCTGTCAGTTTTCAGGCTAAAAGATCATATTATAATTAAATAGCTAGAGCTTATGTAAGGGAATAGGCTAATTATCCATATATATAATAATAAATTTATAGGAGGACATGCTTAAACAAATATTTTTACCACATAAAATGCTGCAGAAATTTTTCAAAGTCATAAGAAAAATTAGGAGTTGAGATTTCATTGCCTTTCTCTTAGGTGGTAACAAATGCCTCTTATGTCCTTGAAAAATGCCCCCTAAAATATTGAATTTTATTATACATGCCCTACATAATCACTTAGGGTCAAATATGAGGATTCTTTTTGATTTTTAAATTTAGGTTTTATTCAATGCAAATTTACAGTTGATTTACCCTTTGGACAGTATAAATCAAGGTAGCAGGAGAACCTCAGTGTGGCTTTGCTGGGACTTGGTAGCATTCCCCCTATTAAAACCTGGCAAGTGACAGGGCTGCTAAAGGGCCATTTCATCACCCTGGGCATCAGAAAGTGGCTTCAGATCCAACTGCTGCCAGGACAGTGTGGGCTTAATGGGAATTAAAAGATTCCACAGATCTTAAAGGAATGCTCTCATTAGGAAGGACACTTTTCTTCTCACCATTCTTGTGTGTCAAGATCAATATCTCATCAGGGAAACCTTCAATACAGAGTATTTTGAACAAGCATATGATAAATAATACTCTTTTTACTATATTTGGGCTTCAGGAAAAATAGTTTTCCTGGTGTAATGAGTGATAAGTAGAACAAAGATCATTTGGGAATAAAATGTAGCTGTTTGATCCATTTGATAATTTCCATCTGGATGGCATTTGCTTCCCTTAGTAAGGGGAATGGGAGCTGCCTATTTCTAGGCAATCTGTTGAGCTTCTTTCACAGAAAAGGACAGTTTAGCTTTTCCTCCCATATGGACATGTATTATTACATTTACAAATGTGTTGTTCATCTTTCTTTTCTTTAGATCCTCTAAGAAGCCTTAATTCTTAGGTGGGCTGGGATGTGGGTCAAATATTCTTGGTTTTGTGGGCTTTTTTTTTTCCCCAGAAATCAGTAAGTGAGGGGAAAGATTCCCATTATTCTATATAGATAGGTACCAGCTAATTTACTAAACCAAAAAAACCCTTGCTTTTGGGAGCAGAAAGCAAGTTAGCTGTAAAGAGGCTGGAATTATCCTTGTTCCTCTGGAACAATGGGCCTGACCATGCTGGAGGAATGGACGTCTGCAGGCGTGACTCCAGGCTATTGTGGGATCCAAGTCATGCAATCTTGGGCATAAATTTAGCAAGTTCCACCTCAGGATTCTCCCTCTGGAATAGTGAAGTACTCTAAACATTGAGAGGATCATTATAATCATAATGTCATCCTGGCTAACCAAAGAGAAACTGTTTTCTTAGTACAAAAAGGTGACAATGGTTAATGCTGTGGTTTTGCCACTGCCCTGGGACTACTGGATCTTGTGCATTTGTATAATTCTTTACTAACTTTTGAGAAGACTCATGTATCAGAGGCAAAACTTCAGAGCTGCTTCCCTTCAGCACCCTGGGCAGGCAGACAGGTCTGTGCCCTGCTGCCCTGGCTGAGCACAGTTATTCCAGCAGGAATTCCTCCCTCCCAAAATGTCATGAGGTGCCCAAGTGCAGTAAGCATATAGGCATTGATGCTTTTTCCTTGAAATACTTTTATTTGAAAAGTGATTCTGTTCTCTGCATCATATTTTGTTTTGGAAATGCTTGTGTCTAACACCTTTGGAAAAGTGTAGAAATCTCTTTCCAATATCCCTGCACATAAAAACATGAAGGAACATTTGTAGTTTGAAAGGACAACCCCATTCTCTTCATGAAAAGCCAATGTGGAGTTTTTTTTCTTTGCCTAACCCATGTGATGGAATCCTGCAGAAATGGGATATTTTGTCTGCCTGGAGCCAAGGAAAGGTGCAAAACTTAGGAAAAGGGTATGAATCAATGCCTGCTGGTTTAGGACCACACTTCCTTCATCCTCTTCTTTCTAGTAGGCCATGGATACTGTTTATTCTCTTTTTTGGTCTGCTGTGGCTGTGCCCAGACAGCTTGATTGCAGATTCATACACAGAACAGTTCAGAGTTAAAACAGCCTTTTTTGCTGCCACTGATCATCATATGCCACTATCAGCAAAATTGCCACCTGTAATCAGATCTGTAAGAGCACAGATGGCTTCCAAATGCACTAATTCAGTACCAGAGCTGTGATTTTAGCAGCAATTGCTTCTTAGCATTCTGCACCTGGAATTTTTACTAATTTTCATATTTATCAAACAGCTGTAAATTGAGACCTCCAGCTTGCAGGTACTTGTGATCTAAAGAAATTTGAGGATGATTACACTCCCATTTCAACAGAGGCTTCCCCTGATTCAGTTAAAGTTCAGTTGGGAGTTAGTGTCTGGTCCTCAGAGGATTTCAGTGCCTTGTCAGTCACATATTTAATTGGTGAATAATGGCTTTAGGATTTCAATGCTTGCCTTTTTTTTTTTTTTTAATTTCCCTTGTCCTGTCTACTTGTTGGTAACCTGAAAGAGAGCAAGCTCTGCCTGCTTATATGGTGGACTTGAAGCAAGTCCAGGCCATAACACTCATGTTTGGGATATGTAATCCAAAAGACAATTCCTAACTTCCAGAAAACCGTTTTTTTTCCATGTTCTGACCTTTAGCAATCTGCAGCAGTGAGCAGAGCCATGTCCCAGGCAGCTGGTGGGAACGCTCTTTCACAGTCTGCATCTGATGTGGGAAGGGGGGCCCTGGCAGACCTCACCCCCCAGTGCCCCAAACACCAGGTTTTCCCACTGAGATGATACAGATCTCTCTGCTGAGAAGTTTAGAAATTTCTTGTGGTTGGAAACAAAGGATTTAGCTGGAAAGAAAAGATTCCATGCTGGCTTGGCTGTCTCCTTCAGGAGTGCTTATAATGTCATGTGACAGGAGGCGATGAAGAGGAATGTTGGTCAGACTTGTGGTGACAGGGAGTCTCATTATTCATGTAGTCCACAAGCCACAGTGAAATTATGAAGGATTTAAGGTTAGTGGGCTGAGTTGGGTAGAGGTTTCTTTCCTACTCATTTTAAAGGAGGTGAGGAGGGAGAGGAAAAAGATTTAAGAGAGGAAACAATGGAAACAAGAATCTGTCCAGGAACAGAAGTGGAGGCTGGTGGGAAAAGAGATGAAGTTGTGCTGAGGCAGAAGCACTGAGAGATAAACAGGGAATGTGTGTTGGGAAGGACAAAATTTACATGTGAATCCTTGTTTCTCAGTTTTGATGGTTATGTTTTATAAATCATATATACACTTAATTTCATAGCACACATTGAATTCTTCAATAAAGCATAGTTAAAGCCAGAAACATTATGATTTGTGGTGAGAATATGAACAGCTTCATTCAGGGGTGGAAGGCTTTATATACTGCTAAATGACCTATATCAGAAAAAAATATAGGTACTGTAATTGCTTGTCTTTCTCCAAACTGGTGTTTGCATTAAGCATTTTCAACAAAATAAGTGAAATAATATTCAGGGTGAATCCTAGTTCTGGATTGTCTTGTGTATATGTTGCTCAGGTAATAATTAAAAGGGAGAAAACCAAGTTTTTATTAGATTTCTTAGAGAGGTATTTGAAGAAGAAAATGTCATGTGATACATTAGGCTATTCTTCAAAATGGGGAGAGCAGGAGGAAGAGTGGAGCCTCCTTCTTATCCCCAGAGTTTCAAGAATTCATGGCTGAGACAGTCAATGTAAGTATTTTTCATATGAAGTTCAGTTTCACCATGCTGGAGGCGTTTATCTCTCCATAGCAAACAGCCAGAATTAGAAATCTTCAGGTGGGTTGACTCAGATGGGAAAGCACATGTGCCTGGCTGAGCCCAGGTGCTGAAGGGGTTCTTGGGGAAGAGAGAGAATGGGTCAGAATGAAGAAACAAATGTTATCTAGGCTGGAATTCCCATCCATTTTGTTTGATCACCTATGGCACCCTATGACAACGTGTTTGCAGCTGAGAGCCTTGTCATAAGATCAGCTGTGACAAATGCAACACCTGGTTTCCCATGGAGAGAGCTGATGTTGGTTACTTCCGTGTCATTTTCAGTTGCTGTTGTGGATTTCCTTTCTTTTTTCCTCTGAAAGAATCTTTAAATGAGACAGAAGTAGTGTCTGGTTAGCAAACACAAGTTAAACAGCCAGCTGAAATTTCCATCCTTTGCCAGAGCACTTAGAGCTCTCTTTGTGCACTCTAAGATTTTATCCAGACAAATCATGGCTTTTTCAGTCCTGGTGATGTGTGACACTTGGATCTGGCTAATACCTCTGTCCTTAATGAGTTATTAAAGTGGGCAGCATCATTTAAAATTTATTTTAGGCCTTTTTCAGACCTTTTAGTTGTGAGACAGCAGTGGCTACTGCTGCCAAAAGTGGTTTTGCTGTTGCTGAGTCGTGGTAGGACAGGGCTTGTGCACGTTGTGCCTGTGTGGTACCCCCACACCTGCTGACACTGTGGCATGGCCATCCTGTGAGCAAATAAGGTACAGCATTCAAATTACTGTAAGGCATAATGTCCTAAAAACTGACTTCATTCTTACTTGCCAAGTTACTTCCCCACGTGTTTTGTAGGCATATAATAGAGAACAAGTGGTAAAGTCAAATAGTCAGATTGTTGTGTTGTTTCTTATGCTTAGAGAAAGGAAACTTGTTTGTGGCTAGGATACAAATATGCTTATTGTCAGAAAAGGAAGATCCATAAAAAGTGAGCCAGCAGCTGAAAGCAGATACCTTGGGAAAGAGATGGGGGCAGACTTGTTCTCTCCAGGGCTTTCATCATTTTCTGCTCAAGGATTTCCTGAAGCAGAGTTGGTTTCTGTTTGTTCAGTGAACCTTGATGGATTTTAAGTTGTCAAGGCTCTCTTGAACCCATATAAACTTTTTCTCTTAGCAGTATTCCATGGAAAGGAGTCCCACCACTTACTTACGTGGCAAAATCCCCTTTGTTAGGAACTAGTAAGTGTATCCAGATCTTGTCATTCCTGGTTTCCTTCTCTACTTAGCTATAGTCTTACCCAAGAATCCTTCTTCACTATAAGGTTTGCACAAGAATCTATCTAGCAAACATCTTAGTGAGCTATTTCATGTAATATATAAGGTAAACATTTTTGAAAAGTCCTAAAACCTCTCTTCTCCAAGATTACAGTCTTTATTGTAAATGGAGTTGACTTTTTTTTTTTTTTTTTTTTTTTTTTTGAGAGAGATAGAGAGAGAACTCACTGGGCCAATTCCAGACCACAGGAAAATTTTGGAGGTATAACTAATACTGTAACCTGTGTTCCGTGTTATAGGAACGTAGGAACATAGGATAAGTATTGGGATGGTGAACTAAATTACAAAATACACCTTTTATTTTTTTCATAATTCAGTTTTAAGTACTTCCATTTGATGTACTTGACATTTCTCATATTTTGTGTCCTGTGCAGCTGCAAAATATTTTGCACTCTGGAAATCCTCAGTATCACATGTTTTCTTTGGTTACTACAGTCCAGGGCAAAGTAAACAGGAAAAAGAGAATAAGAGTCTTTTCTTGTCAACAAAAAAGGAAAAACAGAATAAGAGTCTTTTCTTGTCTTGTTAATTGTGTACACACCATTAACACCTCCAGGCTTCCTCTTGCCTTTTCACTTGCTACCCATTCTGATAGAAGTTTTAAAGCCAAAGTCTTAATGTAATTAAGTCACATTTCTACCCCAAATTCTCACTTGTTCTACTGTTGCATATTAGGAAAGACAGTCAGCCTTTTCTGCTTGAGGTGTTGTGTTTCTCACATTCCTGCCTTGTGAATTTAGCAGCTATTTATTTCATATATTGTCTTTTTTATTCCATCCTATTCTATTACACCTGCTTCTTTTCATTCACTATTGTGTGTTTAGTCCACTTTTATTAAAGTAATTGTTCCACCACATATTTTAATGCAAATTTTATGCAGACTGCCTAGCTAATGCTGAAGATAGTGACTGAGATGAGTAATGTTTTGCTAATCTCCAAAATATAAAGTGAACAGGGAAAAATCACAATGTTGATCAGGAGTGGTTGATGCTAGAAAGCTGTGTCCCTGTTGAACCAAAGCATTTAAAGCATTATCTGATACTGCATTGTAACTGGAATGCTGGATTGGCCAGGGGGGTAACAATTGACTTAATAGCACCAACTCAGATGAACTGAGGGACACTGAACTGACTGTGCTGAACTGGGGACACTGTTAAATTGACTTTCCTCACTGAAACAAGAGCTCCAGTGCCTGCTTTTACACTGTGTCAGTGATTGAAAAAGCTAATGAAAACACTCTTCTTGCTGTATGATTTTTGTTTTCTCTCCAGGGATGAGTTTACCACTTGGTTCAGTCTGTATTATTAAACAGTGGAGAGAGGCATCCTGATGTTCAGTTCAGAGATGAGGATGAACTAGGATGTTGCAATAACTTACATGCAGAATGCAAGGTAGGCTCAATAAAAAAAGAACATTTTAAGTTTAATCTCAACAGCAAATAAGTTTTATTTAAATTTCATGCTTTTTTTTTTCTTAGTTTCATTTACATAGAGAAAACCCTCTATGCTAATTTTTAGGAGTGTTAAATTTCAAATAAGCACATTGATCTTGAAACACTCAATAAAGTCAATAGAACCATTTCTGGTGACAAATGCACATCTGTCATTTTTTGCACAATGGTCACTGACATATAATCTATTCTGTTGCCTTTCCAAAAAAAAAAAAATAAACAAAGCCAGCAAACTAAGTAGAAATATATATCATAATGGTGTTAAAACAAACTATTTAAAATTGGTCTTAATGTAATTATTCTATTTTTAGCTGAAATACCATGTTTACTTGTATTTCCTATTCATTTTAGAAGGCTGGGTTTCTTGCTCTCATTGGTTCTGGTCCCTCACTTGGACTTGGCCAGGACTTGGGTTGTGCAATGTTGCTGAGTCAGCCAGTTTGTATAAACCATTTGCCTGCCTCTCTGAGCTGTGTGAGGCTTGCTTTGATTGCATTCAAGGTCCACACATTCTTAACCTAGCACAGTTCACCATGCCCTTGAAATACAGCAGCTTTATCCTTTACTGAGGCACAGAGATTAAGTCCAAAGTCATGCACAGTCTGTAGCAAAACAGGGCATCAAAATCTGGTCTAAATCCAAGGGCAGTGCACTAAGCAATGGATCCTTTTACATCAAGAAGGAAGAGTTGACACATTTTTACCCAATACAAGTAAACATATTAAAAGCTGAGATGTAATTTTAATGGGAGATTGATTTATGTATTAACTAAATGCAGAAGAATTTATGTCTGGAGAAGGGTGACTTGAGGGGACTTTATCACTCACTTCACTTGCCTGAAAGGAGGTTGTAACCAGGTGGGGTTGTAACCAGGTGGGATTGTAACCAGGTGGGCCTCTTCTCCCAGGTACCAAGTGACAAGAGGAAGGGAATGGCCTCAAAGTGGCACCAGAGGAGGTTCAGATTGGATATTAGGAAAAATTTCTGCACAGAAAGGGTTGTCAAGAACATGCTGTTCAGGGAAGTGGTGGAGTATGAAGGTATTTTAAAGATGTGTAGATGTGACACTTTGGAGCGTGGTTTGTTTTCTGATGGACTTGGCAGTGCTGGTTATTAATTGAACTTCATGATCTTTAAGGACTTTTCCACTTAAATGATTCTGTGATTCTGAATAGATGTAGTGCTTGTGAAAGGTGCCGTGCTGATTCCCTGGGACATGCAGGAGTCCTATATTCATTAATAGACACAATAATTTGCATTGATCTAGTTACTGAAAGCTTATGTGGACTTGAAAAAGATACTTTTCTACAAAAATGAGAGTTCACAGTCTGTACTTTGATCCTTTGGTTGCCTGAATGCTTACATCACTATTCATGGAGGAAACATGTTACTGGATTCCTCAAGAGATTCCAAGTACTTACCTGCTGCTTCATCTTCCCCTTTCACAAATCAGAGTTTCCTCTCTTTCAGTGTTTCCTCTGTCTGCCCCATATGCCCTTCCCACATTTCACTCCCTCTGGAGACCTGCAATGCTGTTAACCATTTTTCACAGCTCCTGGCAACTGGCTGGGCAGGAGACAGTGGTTGCTGCAGCTTACTTGGGTCTCAGTATGTGCTCATTTTAACCAACACATCTGTGCTGACTTGGTCAGGATCACTTGACTCTCTTTTTCTTATGAAAATTGAAATAAATTTCTGATTACATATTGAAAATGCATTCTAATATCAATATATAAATATAATACATTCTCTTCTTTATACTCTTTTGGTATAGATGCAATATTTAGGGTACACAGGGTGTTTGGCTACTGTTATTTCTAGTTTAGAATTATGTACTCTTTGCAGTTCTTCAGCATCTTCCTGTGCACATTATTTTAAATGTGTGTCTTTGCTGCCCTTGCCATTACTCTAAACACAGTCCCCATGAGTGTAACATCACTACTAGTCATCCTGTCATTTGGATTTATGCAAGTGTTATCTGAAAGGACACAGGAACATTCAAAGGGATGTTGTTTCCATCTTCTTATCAAGGCCTTGGCCCCATCTCATTAATGATAATAGTAGTCCCATTTTCTTTATTGTTACACAATAATATGTGGTGTTCATACAATAAATCATGGGTTAAGATGTCAGTATGGATACGTGCATTTAGGTACACATCTTTAGGCTGTTTAAATTGTTTGTGTTCCATCAGACTAAGAGAGTAGTTGAAGATTTTTTTTTGCTTGCAGTTGCTGTTTGTATCCAGTTTTTTTGGTCAATGTTTATACTGTGGAACTCAGTAGACATTTCTGCAAACAGAAATGCCAGTTTCATAGCTGAAGCCCTTGCTCAACATCAACTAAGAGCTGATTCTTTGAGCAGTCCTTTTGAAATCCACTGCTTCCTGATGACTAAGTTGCACTTTGCCATGCAAAGCTGAAATTAAATCCAAATTATCCAAATTAGCTGTATGGACTGAAGATGTACACACCAACATAAAAGAGAATTTGGATATATCTGCACAGCCCCAAGGAGGGGGGAGGTGGCATGAATATGTGCCACTTCATTTATGCAGTGAACACTGGGTCAAGTTGGAGAGATTCTCTTGGCTTTCTGTAGCACAGGTACAGGCAGACCAAGCTAGTAGCTTCCTGTGAAAGCCTGGAAATTTATCTTTTGTTTGAATTAGCCTGAGAGTTACCTGAATGCTAAAGATGTTTAATATTTAAAGATGCTTAAGCAAGTCAGTTACCTAAATATGTATGTGGGGAGGAGGGAAGAAGAATAATGACTATAGGATTTGGCCTAATATACCTAGCCTGGGTTTTCAATTTTTACATACATGTCTTTGTTTACATATATATTACTTACTTTATAGCCTTCCTGCAGTAATTGGTGGATGTGAGTCAGAGAATAAGCTTGAAACCAGATATTAGAAAGCTTTAATAGGACCATTTCTAGTCAGCCATGTGAATACCACAGCTGTGCTAGGGTCAGAGAGACTGTTATGTTTGTCTCCAAGTCTGACAGGAGATCTACTTGCCCTTGGGTCCATCTAATCAAATTACAATAAAGTAAGTGCTATGAAACATAGATCACCCTTTAATAACCAGCTACGACTTCATGACTACCAAAGGTAGCTGTCTTTCCTGTATTAAATCATATAAACATGTGCTTTTCACATCCCCTTTTTAACTATTTTTGTTTTCTGCTATGGTTATACCCAGATGAGGAACTGGGGAAGTCTGCCATGAGTTCAGCAAGTACTAAGGTAACCCAAGGCTTAGCTGAAAGACATTATTTATTCTATTAATGTTTAATCTGGGGCAGCCACTGACCTGCATAATTTGATAGAGATGGGTAAGCTGCTCCCTGAACACCTCTAATGCTCTCATGCTTTCTTCATTTTTTAGAAGGAATGTAAACAAACACCAAATACTGAATTGTGGAAAAAAAGGTGTGAAACAAGCCAAGAGTACTTGGTATTGCACATAAATTTTCCTGTCTGTTTTTCTGGAATTCCTCTTGGGGGCTCATCAGTGCCTCTGAGCTGGTTGGCTGCTCAGGGGCTCTCCTGGCACACTGAGGTGGGTTCCCAGCACACAGCATGCGATGTGCCTTCTCAGGCACACATCACCTTCTGCTGGGATTTGTGGTTCTCCCCCCAGTGAGCCCCTGCAGACACAGAATTACTCATCCTGAGCAGGGGGATGAGGCTCAGTGAGGTTGCCCTTGGTGGTATTGCTCCTGCTCAGCCTTATCCATCTTTTGTGGGCTCTGAATGCTGAGGCAGCTTCTGAGTCTGTTACACGCAGCTCTTTAAGAGCACCATTTGAAGTTATTACTCTAAGTTCACCAAAATTAGGTTTATTTCTCTGAGCTAGAGTTAACTCTGAATATTATTTGAAACAAATTGTGAACAAATTCTTTGAAACAAAATATCTGTGCTGTTTTGCTTGTGTGTCCTTTATCCCAGATGTCTTAATCATCTGGAATTATTTGATTCAGTCTGTGATCTCAAAATGCTCATTTGACCCTTTGTTTCTCATGTCAACACCCTGCATCTGTCCTTGGAAATTCAGTACCTTCTTCCACAGCAGATAGTGGTTCCCTTCTCTGTCAGCTGTATGTGTTGGTGATACAAGTATGAGAAAAAATAGGAAAAACTGTGTAGCCATGTGGCAAATGGGTTTAACTTGTCCCTTTGCCCCCAGTCCATCTGATCTCTGCTGCAGGGGTCTCTTCCAGCACCCCACACCACTGACCTAGGAGCTGCCAATAAAAAATACAACAGGCAAGATCATTTCTTTCTGTGCCGTGTGAAATTCTCACAGATGCTAATTGCTCCCTTGCAGGTGCTGTGAGGGGAGTAGGATTGTCTCAGGGGCTGTTAAATACCAGCATTTTTATGTCAAGGATATTATAGTATTCTCTCCCACAGGAAAGAGAGAACTTTTTTCAATGCCATTAACACTTAGTTCCCTAAAAGATTGAAATCACTGACTTGAAACCATGATAATGTTTAGTATGAAATAACTATTTTAATTTATAAACAATTTATTAACTTTTAGTGAGGTCTTTAGCAGAACTACAAGATACCAAAGCATAGTGCAGTAAAGTACTTTGCCAAAAATTATATTTCAAAAAATTCTAGAGAAGATAATGAAATCTTTAAATGGTAAAGAGTTAAGAAAAGCTGCATTACTCAGAAGTGTTCTGACACTCTCGTGTTACAGATTAAAGTAAAACTCAGTGCAATTCCTTTCTCATTTCACATACCACATATTACATATATATACTATGTAGCACACAAAGTGCTGCAATCTCTGCTGCTGCAATCAAGTAAAACTCCTTTCAGGGTAAAGGATCAGTGCTCATGTACTATCTTGGTCTAGCATTGTACCAGAAAAAATGTGCAGTGAGTAGTATTGCTAAAAAGGCTGTACAAAACTCATTTATTTTGCCATTAACATTTCTTCTCTTTCCAGGCTGCCTTAGAAAGCTCAGCCTCTCTGTGTCCATTTCAAATCAGTGCTCAGACTGCTGGTGTTTCTGGCTTGCTGTCTGAGGAGACAAATGTCCAGCACAGTTGTAGGAGAGCAGCCCCATGATTTGAAGTTGTTTTGCTCTGAAAAGCACCAGCCTATCACCAGCTCTTGTAAGGCAGCAGTTGTGCTCTACATGGGAAAGTTAATGCCAATGTTTATCCCCACAACATCTCTGTGCTGAGGCCATGCTATTGCCTTTGTGGCAAAAGACTCTTTAATTTAAATATAGGCACATTCAAACACAGAGACACTTTTGTGCCAGAGAACCTGTAAAGGGTCAGTATTACATCCATTTATTGGTTATTCAGCAGAAATGCACATAGTATTTTAGTGCTTTTTGTTGTTGTTTTTTTTTAACTGAATCATCTGTGATTGCTGAGTAGATATCATGTATCAGAGAAGAACAGAGTTTCTGTTCCTCATTAAAACCAAATTCCAAGTGACAGCAGACGGAGTAGGAGCTGGGATTAATTGTTAAAGAAAGTGAGAGCTGAGGGTGTTTTGTTTCAGTTTTAAGAATCAAACTTCCTGCCCTAGTTAACTCTGAGATATTTGGATTTGATACAGATTGATTAGGAGATTACTGTAGCTGGGAGATAAAGAGCAACCTCAGATCACCTGTTTACGACCTGATTTTATTCACTGTAACATGAAAAAATGTTAGTAAGGACACAGTGAAAGAGTACTCAGCTATGGCAAAGTTTGCTTTGAGGATTTAATAAAACTAGTATGTAAGGACTTATGGGTTAGAAATACAGGGTGTTCAAAGTTTGGAGGATCTTCTAAAGCTTGATTAAGAAAGTTACAATTTCTCTTTCTGAAGAAAGTAAGAGGCAGACATTATGTCTTGGTGAAGAATGAAGAAAAGTGCTGGCCTGGTAGGCAGGACCTCTGATAAAAAGATTTTAGTTAGGTTAATCTACATGCCTTTAAAGGCAGGTTCCTGCACTGCATGAAGGAAAAGAGTTTCTCACCAAGAATTCCTGTTCTGCATGGTGTGACAGATGAGTTTGGGTTTGGCTGGGTGAGACATTATACAGTGCTGGCTGCTCAGAGGTTTCCCTGACATGAGCAGTTCTCTGTTATACACATCCTAGAATGCAAGTGGAAGTAATAAATTCCTGCTGTTCTGGGCCCCTGCATGCCCAGGCTGACCTCAGTGAGAAATGATGGTTGTTTAAATGCTGTTACTGGTTCAGTTTTGGAGATGACTGTAGAGGTTTTGACAAACCACCAAGCCAGCCCTTCAGCACAGGAGCTGTGGCACATCCCTCATCTTGAAATAATAAATATGATATTGTAACATAAGTACTTAGGTCTAAAGGTGGCTTTTTAACCCAGATCCGAGTGACAAATGTTCATGTGTGAACATGTTTGGTAATGTTCCCTTTTTGCTGTTGTGTCTCCAGGGTGGAGATCTGTCAGTTCATGACCCCAGGATATGCCTCCCACATCACATGTCCCTGCACAGTACATGTCCAAGGGAGAGCAGAGGCTGTGCTGTCCACTGCCACAAAAATGCAGTCACTCAGCCTGTTGGATGACAAAGACAACACAAATTTACTCATTTGAGATAGAACTTTGTTTGATTTGGGATTTTTTTTTTTTTACCTTTGAAATAAAAATTGGAAAATCTTGATTTCACACAATTTCTGGAAGGATTAGTCTTGCTGACAGATATGAAAAAGTAAAAAAGATAATCTTGATCTAGACAAATGAGAATGTCTTCCTTGCTTGAGCTGTATGTTAGTCAAGGCAAAATAATTTTACTTATCTAAATGACAAAGTGATTCTTACGTGTTTATAGGCATACAGTAGATTCTGCATGTTTGCTGGTTTGTTTTTAATTAATGCATGTAAAGCTTAATTTGAATTTTTTTCACACTAAATATTTAGTCTCTGATTATATTCCATAGGTTATTCAACAGATGGAAATGTAATATTTTTAGAACATCTTTAATTTATTTTAACAGCCTACCTTTTTTAACAGAGGTGTCTTTCAATCTACCTCAGGTGAAATGGAAAAGTGCCTTGGCAAATACCATACTGTAGTCAATAGAAGAGAAAGGTCATGATGATGAAAACTAGTTGTCTTGGGTAAAATCAAAAATACTGTAAGTGCTGATGGACCCTACCTCCTTTTTTTTTTTTATAAGAAGAATTTGACTCACATTCTAATCCCTAAATTGCACTCAGATTGCATGTGTTGGCCTGAGTGTTTAGTTTACACTTTTGAAATTAATCCCCTGCTCATTCCCTCTGCTGCAGTATAGATAAAATAGTGCAGTAGGCAAAACTAATTTGTTCTAAGTGACTCTGTACGGAAAAATGCTTTCCAGATGCTGATGGTTTTCAGTTCATCAGACCAGACTAAAGATATTCCAAAATCAAGCCCCAAAACTTGTCCAGTGTGTCTACTGAGTCCTTAATACCAGCTTTCTGTTCTCTGTGCTCCTATTGCGTTTCATTAATTGCTAAGTTAGACAAAGCACAACATATTAGTGGTAATTTTACATTTTTACTGTGTTTAGCTGGTTTTGTAGTCAGTAAAGGTAACTTCAAACACCTCAATAGGTCAGGCTATATGATGACAATTTTGTTTTCAATGCTCTCTACCAAAATATTTTAAAATTGCCGAAGAAAAAAATTTCCTTTATCCCAAATGTTTTTCACAAAATAGGAAATGCCTTTAAAAGCAGACATTTGCTAAGAAAAAAAAAAAACAAAACAGAATTTAATAATCAGATGCTTTTTATACAATTGCAAACACATGGTCCTTGATTATCTTTGTAATGATAATACAATCTTGAAAAAGTGGTTGTAACTTAAATAAGTTTAAATAAAACTTATAAATAAGACATAAGTTTTTGATGCTAACAGTATATTAAATACTTACTTGTGTGCTTTTAGTACCACAGAACAGCTCCTGTTAAAGTCAATAGTGAAATGCAGTTGGGCAGGATCACAGCCTGAAGGAATACACAATTTCCTTCTTACTTGTGATGCTCTTCATAAAACATTCAATTTTCACCCTTTGTGCTTAAGTGGAGGCTCCTGAGACAGCTTTGTTCCAGCATCAGGAGCACACTACACTGTCTCTGGTTGCAAAACTCCTTTAATCTGGAGGTGACAAACAGGAGAGATTAATGACTTCAGTTTGGGCACACAGAGCCACACGGATTCTTTAACAAAGGCAGAACATGATTGTCTGGGATTTAAAAAAAGAAAATATTGTCTTGGTTCATGAGTATAAAATATACATTATTATATAGCTTCAGATATTTTTAACATCTCCATAGGGATGGGAATGCTCAGTACACTACAGTGCCATATCAGCAAAACTGCTCAAGTGAATGTGTAGGGAAATTTCATGAACTTCAATAGCAGAAGACAGTTCACTAAAGGTGTAGATAAACTGAGGGGTTGGGCAGGTGTTTAAACATTGGAGTAGTTGTTACATCATTGTTACATCAAGAAGACGGTCAAGACACAGCCTGGGTGATTTCTCCAACAGTTTCCAAGAAGTCTGGGGGTAAGAAAGAAGCTGAACCAAATTTTCTTGTGCTTTAAACCCCAGATTAGACTCAAGAGTGACCTACAAAATCACCCTAAAATGCAGATGATGTCAACATTGCTATTTGTTGGTGCAGATCCTGGTAGAATGGGAAAAAAATTCCAGTCTTTGTACCATGAGGGGCTTTCACTAAGCACCTTTTGAGATGGATGTTTTGGATAAGATATTTTAGGCTAGTTTTATCAATGAAAGTGAGGGAAGCTTTTAACACAAAAATAAATTTTTAAAGTTTCAGTCATCCCTGATATATCTATGTATATTTTTCCTTGTCTTTGTGTTGCTTTTAGAGACTATTTGACCCTTTTCTGCAAAAGATGAGAAAGGCTAGGTTTTAAGGGAGGTTGCAGAAATGATGTTGATAGATTTTAATTGCTAGCCAGTGTGCTGTCCTCTTTGATAAAACCTTTTCCTAAGTCAATTAAAATAAAAGGCTTAGAACACAGGAGGGTGCAAAGAGGTGAGAAGAAATGATGTATGGTCATATTAGCTGGAGAGGTGTAATATTCATTTGCAAAGACACAAGGGAATGCAATGATGATGGGACAAAAAAACCCTCCTCTCCTCTGTTATGCTGGGAGCATAGGAAGATTTTTCCTTGGTGGCTTGTGTGAGTGCTGCAAGAAAATGCAGTTAAGACTTTCTGAAGATTAACTTGTGACATGTCAGACTGAAACTGAGAAACACTAAGCACCATTCAGGCCTCTGTGAAGGTGTGACACACTCAGCACTTTTATAAAACCGGGCCATTTAATTATAGCTGGGAGGTTAGGGAAGGTGAGTCTTAAAAATCTTAGCCGAAAGCTTTAAAATATCAAAGGGAAATAAATCTAAAAGTTAGAAGTGTGAAGTTGACATATGGTGCAATGATTCTTGGGTTGGTGTCAATTATGCAGGTTGATTGGAATTAAATAGAACTCTAACAATACTGGGAAAGCAGGTGGATGGACCCAATGTGATCATCTTCTTCCTTCTGCACTCTCAGCTGGATATCTTTGAAATAAGTTTTTTTGTTGGAAAATGGCTGTGGTCTAACAAAATTTTTTACTGGATTTGTGAGGGCCTATATTTCCTATTCTGTCTACAGACTGCAATTGAAACAATGAGAAAGAAAAGGCCAAATGCAGGAGATACAAAAGCTCTTTGCTACCTAAATCACCAACAGTAAGAAATCAAAGCTAAAAAATCAACAAAGCAACAAAAAAAAAAAAAAAAAAAAAAAAAAAAAAAAAAAAAAAAAAAAAAAAAGGAAAAGAACCA
>JAYDZK010000202.1:59270105-59293901 GCA_034509185.1 Euphonia xanthogaster | reverse complement strand
AGTGTAGCTATCATGGAATAACGCTGATTACTCCATTTTCATTGGAAACCAAGCCTAAAAATACTCCTGTAGCCACAGCTCATCTGTGCTAACAATTGAATTTGCTGGCTAAGCCTGTAAAATACCTCTTGAGCCTAAACCAGTGAAATAAGGGAAGAGTTAAAATTCTGGTCTCCTGTGAGCCTTTGTTCAGCCTTCAGTCCTACAAAGGAAACCTCTCATTGCTTTAGAAGGGTCCCAACTCTTTTCCTTTTTGTCTGGCCCTGAAAAGGCAGATCAGTTTTGCTGCTTGCTTTATTGAGACTGTCAGCCCGCTCCCGCCGAGAGGCTGCTGCTGGCCGGGCAGCTTTCTGCAGGGGGAACAAGGGAAAGAAAGATTCTGCATCAGAAATTCCACTTGTGTTGCTTTCCTTGCCTCCTTCCCAGCACAAAGGTGCTTTTGTGTGTGCTCAAGAACCAACTAAAAAGTTTGGCCGTGAAATGAGCTCTCCTCTGGAGAAAGGGGAAGGGGTGGAACATGTGGCATGCAGCCTGAGACACAGACTTGTGCCCACTCCCTGCTCCAGGCCATGGGCTAGAGATGGCTGTTGCATCAGCTGGTTGTTGTGTTACTTCACACAGCTGCAGGGCAGCTCATGAGACAGCAGTTGCTGGTTTGAATCCTTGAAGAAGTAATTTAATAAGTTGGAACTTTTTATTCTTATTCTGTGATATAATTAGATAGGAGAAAACTTGACAAAAAAGTGCTTCCCCCTTGTTGGTGGGACACAGGGAATATTTGGGTATTTTTAATTTGCTCACATTGGTATTTTTTTCAATTAACAGTATTTGGTGCTGCCAAAAGTGAGAGAGAAGAAAAGCACTTCCCTTGCAGCTGACACTCACTTAGGCTTTTCAAGGTGGGCATTACTTCAGTAGACTGAATAATGTTAGACTCATGGAAATTAAAATTCTCCCAGTAGTTCCCACTGCTGTAAATCCTGGTGTACACTCTTACAGTGTATAGCGTGTCAATCTCTGCTGAGAAAATAGGTTCTGCCCCTGAAAAGATCTTACCCATGTTGCTTGTTTCTTGTGTAACCAAGGATTTGCAGGATTAGGGAAGTATCCACATTGTTTTTCTTCCTGTCACAGGCTAGGGAGTTTTTTATGTATTAGTCTTATGAAAATGTAGCCTTGCACCAAGCACTGCTGAGCACATTTCAGGGTTTAGGCTCCAGCAATAAGAGCATAGCATGGCCCCTATATCCAAGGCAGTTGGGCACTAAATCAGATGGGTAACTGAATGTCCAACTCTGTGCTTAAATCCCTTGGACAATGATAGAGGAAGCTTGAAGGAATTTGTTTATTTCCTCTTGCTTCCTCAAAAGTGGGTAGTTTTACATATTTTGAAGTGAAGACAGAATGTGTAATGCCTCCATAAGTAATGTTGGAAAGGTGAGGGTTCCTAGAAGTTGCCCAGTGTCATTCTTTATGGGCTTGGTGCCCTTTCTCAGTTTCAGGTCTATGGAATTTGCAGGATAATCAGCCACATACTCCCAATGACTTGGTATGTTCAAGCAAAGATGTGGGATACAGAATGTCTGCATAATTAGGTGGGACAATTTACTTCTGGATTTTTTTGGCTAAAAATTGCTCAGAGCCATTTGAAATGACCTTTGAACCTGGTGTCCAGTACTGCAAGTTAGATACTGACTTGGGGATGACTGGAGAGAAAGCACAGTCATTCTGTTCCTCATTGCAGCCTGTGCACAGATGTGAGAAATGGAAGAAGCTGTGGTCTGGGGAGCTGCTTTCCATCAGAGGAATATACCAGTTGGACTAGTTCATCCCAGGGCTGCTGCTGAATCTCCAAAAGACATCACATAAAAATCTATTTATAATGGAGTGAGGAAGAGTGGGAAGAAATAAAGTGTGAACAAACCATTTATTTAAAAATTAGTTCATGCTTTCAGCGAAGTTCTGGTTTTCCCTGTGAGCTTGCCAACATCCCTTAATTCATATCACTTAGAATAAAATTACTTCTGGGTGTAAGGAAGGTTTGAATTGTCTTTTCTGTATCACTAAATAATGATTGCTTGGGGAGATAGGAAATGTAAATTGAAAATGAATGAGTTATAGCTGGTAATATTAGATGCATTATCTCCAACCTGAGACCTTCAGTCAAAAGAGAAGGTCATCTGTAATCATTAAAGAACACTGCAGCAGGTACTTGTATTTTAACTTTTCCTCTTTTTTGAGTTGAATTTTCTCCTCATAACCACTGCAACACTCTTCTGAGGAAGCATGTGCCATGACTTCTTAGATTGCCTAAATTACATTCTTTTGTTGTAGTTTATGAGACAGAGGATGCAGGGGATCTGTACTTTCCTAAATGACTGATCTTCGCTTGTTTTCTGGAAATGTGAAATTTTTCCCTTTGCTTTCTTTTTCTGAAAAATCTCACTTTCTACAATTTGTATCAGAACAATTCAAACCGTGAAAATATTAAGCCTCATATTTATGTTCCTGGATTGGAATTGATTTTTTCTTTTCTTCTAGATATGTCATTACAGCTCCCCCTAAATTACACTGAGTCAGGCAGCAGTGTAGAAGGGGTACTAACTGGTCCCATGAAGTACCCCTTGTGCTTTGCTGAATGGCAGAGGATGTGTTTCTTAAACCTGAGCCTCATTTTTAACAGGGCTGTTATTACTGATGGTAACAGTGAATAATGTAGTGAATTCAGATCATCTGGGGCAAGATTTACTGGACAAATGTGCTGGATGGAGAGGAGTATGGCTGCCTCAAATTCCCCACCAAATATTCCCAATGAGAACAGCAAAGTGAAAGCAGATGGAGACTTCTCTCTCTTGCTGAAGAGAAGTGGGACTAATTGTAGTGGGTGTCCTTGTAAACCTCCTGGTCTGTGGTCCCATGGAGCAATTGGGAATCTTTGCAGCCTTGTGTCTCCTGGGGCTAGAGCAGCTTGGCACTTCTGAAGTTAGTGGCATTAACCATCCACCACTGAAGTGCATAAGCAACAGTGGGATTTGCAATTTCATTGAACTCTGCTTTTCTAGCTGTTAATTAAACTCCTTGTATGGTTTTTCATGTATAGCTGTATCATTACACTTAACAGAATGTTTGTTGTTACCTGCTGTGATTTTGAATAATTCACAGTATTCACATGCAATTAGGGACCATCATAAGTTCTCCCCAGAGAAAACCAAAAGTTGCTTTGCTGGTTTTCTGTATTTGTAGATGAGTGGAAGGCAGGTTCTGACTTTGGTCCTTTGGTCTCTGTGGTCCTTTATCCAAAAGAAAATTTTAAATCAGCCAATAAAATTAAAGTATACATCTCAAGAGTATAGTATGCACAGTAAATTTGAAATATTTTTATGAAATTACTTGCCAAGCTGGAAATAACCCATGTAAATCAGCCCTGGACCTCTGTAAACAGCAGTGTGTTGTACTTTCAGTTAATTGTTTCCACAGATGTAGTCAATGTTGTGTTTATCCTGTGGCAGTGTTACTGCAGCTCTCAATTTCATTTTGTTTCCTTTTCTTAGAGGATGCGCTTACTAAATCTAAAAATAAAATCCTATTTTCCCATCATGACAGGGATTTTCTTACATGGGTTTTGTGAGTTGCCCTAGAAACAAGAAAACACTGAAGTTAGGTCAGAAAAATAAGTGTCACGCCAGCCATTGTTGTTTTGGTTTCTTTGGTTCCATCACAATACTGGGTAAATTATGTGGCTGAGGAGTCCAGCTGACAGTTGATGCTGGCAGGTGGCTTCTGAACAAAGATAGGTGTGGCATATTCCTTTTGATGAGAAGAAGTTCAGTGGGAATATTACATGGTGAAAAGTGTCTCTCAGCCTGGCAATGTGTTCTGGGGTCACTGCTCTCTGCCAATGTCTGTGCCTCATTGCTATCCCAGGTTTGCATTGACTTCCTGTAGTCTGTATCAGCCAAGACCTTTCACAGTGCAAGGATAAAATCTTTCTGGCTATCTCCACAGGTAGCTATCTGATATATTCTCATTTTTCTAAATGGTGAAAACCCTGGTCCTCTGAAAGTGAAGGAGACCTGTTTAATGTTAATATAAAGGCCATTGCCAAAAGTTAACTGCCTTCTAAGTGCCCAGATTGTTCCCTCCACTCACTACAAGTTCACAATCTGCTTAATATATGCACAGTCAGGGAGAAGCTGTAAATATAATGCTAAAAGCAGACGCTTGGAACTATTGCTCTTGCTTCCCTTCAGCTTATGCAACTGTTTGCAGTAGCTTGTTGCCAACACAACTGTTGTGTCCTAGTACTTTGGGCTTCATCTTCTAAGTCTCCTGAATATGCTGTTCCCATTACAACACTTTGAACAGATCCATGTGAGGAGGTTTTGCAAGACCAAGTCATTAACTGAAAGCCACAAATACATCACCACCTGTTTAATTCATCAGTCTAGAACTGAGCTAGCTCATGAAGTTGTGCCAGCTGGAGTGCTGGCTAAAAAAACCCAAAACCCTGGTAACCAAACATTTTGACCATCAGAAGCCTAGACCTCAAACCCAGATAGGTCATCCCACCTTCTTCCCTTGCAAATGACTGAAGTTCATTCTTTCAGAGGTTTTCCAATGAGTCTTGCAGACCTTTCAACTGCACCTTTATGTCCACTGATAGCTTATCCTAGCTTAGCCTATTCCATCTGCAACCACAGCCATCTCTCTGCAGACAGACCCAGAAAAACTCTGACAATAAATAACATTCTTGCTCCACAAGCATTTAAGTGGATTGAAGGTGATGAGGTGATCCAGGAAATTGCTGCTCTCATAAATTCCTGTGTCTGTGCTCAAGGCATAGTGTAATCTCTGGTACTTGTCTGCCACTGTTGATCTCTAAGAACCCCTTATAAAATTATAGCCTAATGCTTTAACAAAGTATAGGTGGGAAGGATGCATTTTATGTAAATTTAGTCAGGAAGTCTTTGAAACTAATTGCTTAAAGTGAGTGGGGAAAGCTGATGGAGTGTGATAGACACACAGAATTTTTTTTCTGCTTTTAGAATAGACAGTGTTGATTAACTGGGCTTAGTATAGCATTGCATATATTAACTAAGCATCCAATTGCTCATTGGATGAGCCTGCTCTGTGCAAGAACTAAACAGGCCATGCTCTGGGTGTTATTACAGATGTGGATTTAGGCAGTTTTGGTGTTACACTTCTGCAGAGAAAACCATTGGTTTTGGTGAACTTGGTATTGAATTATTGTCCTGGCCTAGTGTCAATATTTTATTTGTAAAAAAGGAATTAGACAAACAAAAAAAGTGAGAAGTCATATCTGCAGATTAGACCATTTATTCTGAAAAGTCTCAGACTTGGGAGTAATGGGAGGGAAATCCTCCTTCACATATGCTCCTCAGCATCAGTACCCCTGAGAGGTGTCAAAGGCTTGTCTGTCAGTCAGCCTGCTGGTTTATGTGCCAAGTCCTGTTTGGTCTTTCTGGTTTGTGCTTGTTAGATGTGCTGACTTGTCTGTAAAACAGCCTCTGATCTTTCTTTAGGGACGTTCTGGACACATCCACCATTCTGCAGGCATGGGCTGCACTCCCTGTTCCTGGTGGATCACCTTGCATTGTAGCCGTATTTGCATCTTTATAGAAAGTCAGTGATTCATTTCCACACTAGCTGGAGGCTAGAGTTACAAGAGTTAGAGTTATGTGCTTGATCTGGATCTGGGATATGCATAGATGTCTACATGTATTTGATAGCTGAATAAAGCACATCACTGTGCTTGCTGCAGTAGGCCAAATATGGTGCTCTCAAGTGTGTATGAGTGTGTCATGGATCTGTGCATGCTTCCTCTCAGCATGAGAGCTGGGCACTTGCTGTTGACTTGTGTTCTGTTCCCTGCAAGATACCTTCACCCTTAGTGAAGAGAAGATTTTTACAACATTTGAGACTGGATAGACTGTTCCATGCTGTGCCCTGTGGATGTGTGTGTATGAATCCCTGGCCACTTCCATGAGCATTTCACTGGGGTGACTGGTGGATGTGTGACAGAATGGAAAAGGTCAAAGGAAAATGCAGAACAGAAAGCAGCTTCAAGAATATGTGCTGGAGTGAACTCACAAGATAGCAACTAAGTTTAAAAGATTACATTAAAATACAACTAGCATGAATTAAATCAAAATACCTTATTTCCAGAAACAAAACTAACTTGAATGGATGAGCACTAGTGAATTTTAAAAAAAATTTCAAAAGCCTCATGAAAATGATCCAGCATGTCTGTTTAGAAGCACCCTGTGGAGAACATGTAATGATTAGAGGTCTTTGGAAAAGTTGGTCTTTGGAAGATTGTGGTTTCCGTGGGTCTCCCTTAACAGAAAAAAAATAGATGGATCTGAGCTTTTGATGAGCAGTGCACAAGGTTAGGTAGCAGTCACAGCATATTCTGCCTTACTTATGTGGGACAGAGAGCCAGATGCATCACTGTTACATAAGCCTGCTGACCTGCATATGGAGCTTTGTGGTAATAGGAGTTTCAGAAAAATAAATCCTATTCAATTTAGCTTCACAAAGATAGAAAATCCAGGTATATTTACACTGAGAAATTCCACAAAACATGTTATTCCCTAAGGGGCTTGGTTTTTAAATTTAAATTGGGAGGGCTCACATACTTGGGACAAAGAGGATAGGAGAGGAGGCAGTTAATATGATGCAAGATCAGTCTGCTGACTAATGCTACAATCTGTATATTTGGGGAATGGGACCACAAGTTGTGTTGTACACCAGCCATAACAGCCTATATTCAAGTGGTGCAGCATGAAAAAAAGTTCATGCCAATTTGCAGAGGGTTTTGATGAATTTGTTTAATTTGACTGTATTCTGATTTGAAATGAAAATTATTATTTTTTCCATTCTTAGTGAACAAAATAGAATATTTTCTGTTGGAAGTGACCTACAACAATCAGCTAGTCTGAAGGTAATGATATCTAGAACTAGAGACATCAGGCTCTGGGGTCCCCAGCTTGAGGAATTCTGTCTGGATCCTCTGGCTGCCTAGGGTGCCAAGGAGTTACACATTTCCAGGGCTTCCAGGCTCTTGCTTCTTTTCTTTCTGCCTGGTGAGCTAACAGAGATCTGGCAGCCTTTGAGTTGATGGGCAGAGATACTCTGCTCTGAGTTTCTTGGCATCCTGCCTAATGAGATCTGTAGAGGAGCCAGCAGCTTAGGAGCTCTGCAATCTCTGAGATAATCCTGGAGCAATAACTTCTTTCTAACTCCCACTCTCTGTCAACTTGTCAGGAATACACTTGAAGAACAGAAGAGGACCTGGCAGGAAATTGGGTGTGATTTCTGCAGTGTCATCAAAGTCAAATGTCCCATTAAAAATGTTTCTGACCACTTTTAGTAACCCCACGCAGAAATCCTAACATGTCACCTGATTCTGGAGGTCCTGCCCTCCTTTGCTGCTGATATTGTGGGTACAAAGCTCAGTGAGGCAAAATAGAGGACAAAGAAATAATTACGCTATTCCAGTATCTTTGAAGTTGGGATGTGGGTCACCTGCAGCTCTTCACACAGCACCAGCCTGCCTGTAGTCAGATGGCCTACAAACCCCAGCTGTCCTGAAGGTATTGCAAGATGCGATTATTCCAGGAAGGCTCTTGACTGACAGAGTGGCTAGAATGATGGTGCTGACAAAGTAGATGAAATACATGTTGGTATCCTGTGGTTTTTTCCTTCTTCCCATGCTTGCTTTAAGATTGCCCCTGAGGTCTGTGTCTGAGTAGAGATACTGGTCCAAACAGTGTGCACAGGAGAATTTTCTGGGCACACATGAGCCCAAGCATGTACTCAAAATTCAGTAGATATTGCCAATGTGAGTTATAGCATCCTAAAGTTTACTGTAATTGATATTTATAATCTACAGCTACAGAGTGATGTTTTAGCAGCTGGGCAGCCCTGGAAGGAAAGCATCCTCTTGCTTTTTCCTAGACATAGAGCTGGAGGATGATAGGCCCTGTGGCTCACTGTCATGACTGTGGCCCCTGCAGGGTGAATTAGGACTAATGATGCGATGCAAAATTGCCCAAATGACAGAGAGAATCTGGGCCACTGTGTTCATCCTGTCTGATTTCCAAATTTTTCAGAGCTCAGGGGGACAGCATTATAATAAAGTTCGAATTCCTGCTATGTAGGTCATATGCTGCATGCTGAATCCTCCATCACAGGGATAAAGCTGGACCAGGGAAACTTGATTTGCATCTGTAAATATCAATGGGAGTAGCAGATGTTTTTCTTTTACTGAATAATTTCAAAGGAGTTTAATTAGTGATAAAACCATCTAGGCTTTTACTGTTGGTGGTGCATTAAAATATGTTGCAGTGACTGCAACTTAACTGCAATGTGTTGCAGCTATTAAACTCTGCAGTGTTTAGATTTCTGCAGCTGAACAAGATTCACTGTTGGTCTGGAGGCTTTAGAAGTGACAAGTGGTGTTTCTGGCTCTGCCATGGAGTGCTCAAAAGTACCATCACCCTCCTGATCCTGGAACCATGGCTGTGCATCCTCTGTGTCTGTCTGACTGGGCTGTGCAGGCTGACACAAATCTGCAGTGGGTTCATCTGGGAACAGAAAGCTTATGATTTGTTCACAGACTTGTAATGATACTGCTTTGATTATTATTTTAAAAAATTTAAATCTGACCTACTCTAGCAGTTATTCTGGCATTTGTCGGGACTTTATAAAGATCAGGCAAGGAAAAGAAAGCAAAACGATGCTCAAATATTTGTGTCTTCCTAAGGTTTTGCTATGGGGTGCAGAGCATCTAGAAATCCTTTTCTTCAGATGCTGCTTAATCTGCTCTGGATGCATATACATCATTATTCCCTGCATGGTTGGAGAGGCTGTGAGATGAAAAATGCTTTGTTGAAATGTGAATTCACTTGCCTGTTTTTCTTAGGCTGATAGCAGCAAGCCAGACCTGCTGATCAGTTACTCCTATGACTGTGCATTTTAGGGGAAGATATTTCTTTGTTACTGCTGCAGTTCTGTTGTAGCAATTAAAAAAAATGTGTCTAAGGAGGAGGCAATAACTCTGAAAGTGTCTTTGATGACTAAACATTATACTTTAAATATGCAGTGTTGCTGCTGATTTTTCCAGTCTCCTGTGAGTCATAAAATCTTGTCTCATATTGAGTGAGCTATTCTTAATGACCTTGACTTTAAAAAAAAAAAAACCCTGTGACTTCCCCTAAGTCAAATAATTTAAATTAATGGTTTTCTGTAGGATATTTGCAGTGCTTTTCAGATAATTAAAATTCCTGAAGGACAATGGGCGGGTCTGCATTTGCAGGCATCACTGGTGTCCCCAGGACAAATCCCCAGTGGCCCAAAGGGTGCTGTGCCTTAGATGAATACAGCCCTCAGTCTTGTATGCAGTTTTACCATGCAGATGTCAGTAGAACTGCCTGGGAGGGTCATCTAGGAGGGAGGCAGCATGTTCCAGAGACTGAAGGGCTCAAACGGCCTCCACTTCCAAGGGCCTTATTTTCTTCTACTCACAATATGTGCTCTTCAATCTTTTCAATATGAAAGCAGGTCTTTCATATTATCATGGCTGTACTTACAAGGTTCATGGCTGCTACCTATTGCAAATATATCTGTTCCAGTGGTGTTCTACAGCTGCTCTGTGAGCATGATACTGCACATTGCCAGCAGATAGGAGAGTTAATATGATGCAAGATCAGTCTGCTCACTGATGCTACAGTCCGTATATTTGGGGAATGGGACCACAAGACGTGTTGTACACATCTTACCATGATGATTTCTGTGTTAAGGGTGCCTCCCTGACAAACTGAAAGGGGAAGGATGTGAAATTAACCAAGTTGAACATACTTTTATTGGATTTTTTTGCAGGAGAGGGAGGCTGTGGGACTCTTGTGGGTCAATCTGTCTGTTGCATTTTCAGCACTGAAAGGAACGCCGTGTTTAACTGGATGCATTACAGTACTAAAGCACACAGTGAAATATATTAGATGTAAAATATTTGTTGTGGGTTGTTCCTGCTGTCTATTACTGCAGGTAATTTCTTGATAATGCTCACTTCTTGAACCTCAGCAAAAAACGTGCACATGATGGAGGTTTTCTTCATTTTTGACTTGACAAGATAATCCTTCTGGAATTTGCTTTTTCATTATTTTTTTCATTATTGTGAGATGCTTCTCAAAAGCGATGTGCCTGATACACAGAGGGTACCACTCCGCCATCGTATTTGGACATGTCATGCTGTTACTGTCTCTGTAGTGTCATGTTAACTCATTTACATTAGCCTTTAAATCTGTTATGATTGTCTTAATGGGAAAAATGTAAATAACATTAAGTGCATGTGCATAATTTACCACAAAATAAGTGCCTGCATTTAATAAATGCTGTTATGTTTACAAGGCTAATAAAGCCTTGGAGTTGTCTAAATGAGGCTGTGCCATTATAGGAAAATCAAATCAGCAAAGTAAATGGAGTCCTGTGGAAGTTCCTTTGAATACAAAGGTGTTTTAATTGTTTCTTATCTTAAATTGGAATAAGGCCACTCTTTGATAAGGACTAGCACTGGGTGAAGACTATCTTAAAAAAAATCCAGCTGTTTTTTCCTTTTTTAAGTGTGTGTTCCAACAATCTGTGATCAGTCTTCAAGGTTTCCTAGTTTGTCATTTTGAATTGCTGAACTGCCTCATTTCAGCACGTTTTGCCCTAAGCCTCTTGGCAAGCTCACTGTCCTTGGCTGCATGTTGGAGATTTTGGGTTAGCAATTGATCTCAGAAGTGTGTATGTATGTTACTGCTGCCTGCCTGCAAAGTTGTGCAATATTTGATGAGCTGGAAGTTGGACATCAGGGATCTTCTGTAAGCATTTGCATCTCAGAGCTGCAAAGCATTTCAGGGGTATTGTTCTAGAAGACATTTTTTAAAAGCAAACATATTTCATATAGATATAGATAGGTAGGCCATTAACAGAAGAAATTAACTCCCAGAATGATGTTCAGCACAACAGTGAGTTCAACTGTCCATGCACATTTCTAAGATTCACATTTGCAGGTTCTCTTCACTATGGTTACCCAACCTTGATTAAGATTTCTAAGTTGTTCTTCTCCAAGCAGTGTGAAAATGAGTCTCTGTGTGTGTGACATTTTTATGAAGAGCTCTGTAGCATTAAATACCAGCACTGCTTGTATTGTTGTATATTGCCTATATTCTACTGTTGATGAAAATAATGTATTTTCCATAGAGGTGAGGAAGACAAGGCTCATTTATCATTCATGAATGCATTTTTCCAGAATTACACCATTAGTTTCATATGAAAGAAACTGACATAAAGCCAGAGAAATTATGTTGAATGAGATCTATATATGTAACCTTTTCTAGTATTTAAGACCTTTATTAAGCACAAGAATGTAGAAATACATAATATCATTTTCTAACAGATGATTTATTTGTGGTTTTCAGTATTCATGGTTGGTTAGTTGGTTGTTGGGTTTTTCCCCCTTGGATGCAATTCTTTTCCTCTGAGATATAGGCAAGCTCTGTTGGCCATTGGTTATACTTGGGATCAATATGTCTCCATTGAGAATTTAATGAGATTCACACCTCTTGAGCTGCTCTACTTGAATCCATCAAGTTGAAATGCATTTTAGAAGCAGTAATTTGTGAATGAGAAGACTACACTGAATACTATTTGATCTTCTTTTTTTTTGCCAAGCACAGAAATCAAATGTTTTTGTAAAGACCATGCTCTTAGTTATATTTCTTATAGCATTCCTTTACCAAACAGCTGAGGCATCCCATGTGCATTATTGCAAAATGCAGCTTTGCAACCTTTCCTTTCTTGTAATCACTTTCTTTTATTACAGTTTTCCTATTTGCAAGTAATCAATTTTTTTTTCTAAATGAAGATGTTTATATTTTAAAGCAAGGTACTACAAAGCACATATTAAACAATTTATGGTAGATAATTTTCTGTTAAAGTCTGTGCTTGCCACAGACACATTGATTTTCTGTAATTAATAGAAATTATACAACGACTGGATTCTAATGATTATATAAGTTAGGCCAAATAAAATATCTGTAATTACATTATACTATATTAACGAATAGCACAAGCCCTCTTGCCTGGCATTTTCTCTCATTTGTGCTACTGTAGCTCCTACAAAGTGATAGAAACCAGTGGTGCTTCAGTGGTTCTAAAGAAAGGATAATTTCTGACCCTTGATAAGGGCAAAGGCACAGCAGAGTGCTTCTTTTATATTTACAGCAGAAACTCTTTTTAGGTGTTGCATAGGATCTTTAAATATTTTTTCACAAACAGCAAAAATATGCATTTCTTTGTTGGATATAAAGAAATTGTATTAATTCCTTAATTTTGCAGTTTCTTTACTTTAAATACCTCTAGTGCTACAAACCAATGGAAATGTGGTGTTTCTGGCCCTGCACATCAGGGCTAAGGTACTGAGCAGCCACTGCTGACTTGACATGTTTAATGCTGGGCTACACTGGGGAAATGTCCTCACTATGTATTGAATGATATTTTGAAGTCACACTTGGGCAGTAGGAACTGCATGATGCTCCACCACCCAAACCCAAACTTCAGATATCAGACATTATTTAAACATGTTTTTACAGTGGTATCACCATGTCTCATGTCTTCTTTCAGATGACCAAAATAAAATAACATCCTCCTTTTACTATCTCTGTCTGCTACGGAAGGAACTATTTAACTTCAGATCCTTTGTGTCCCTTCATTACAGGTGGGCTCAATGATCTGGACAGTCTTTTCCAATCTAAATGAGCACAGGCACTCTCTGAAATTTTAGGATTGTGTGTACAGTCCTGCAGCTCTTTGTGTTCTTCCTTCCAGATGCTGTTTGTCTTTAAAGTCTCTATATTGTCCCGTTCCTTTCTGACTTTGGTGCACACTCTGAAAATTTTAGCAAAGCTTTTACTGCTGTACCTTCTTAATGGGAGGAAGATGACATCATCCACCTTGTGCTCTGCAGGAGATGGAGACCATGGACCCTGGCAGTGGGCACAGAGCTCTGCTCTCCAGGGAGCTGATTGGAATGGAGGAGTCCAGCAGGACAGCTGTCTTTAGGAGGTGGTCAGCACTAGTTTTTTTCCACCAGTATGAGCTCTCTGAGCTTCCTTAAAAATGGTAGTTCAGATACTTGAGGGAGCACACAGCTTGTCCTGTGAGAAGAGGCCAAGGGGTCTAGGCTGGTTCACCTGGGGAAGAGCAAGTTTTGGGGGCACCTCATAACAGCCTTCCTGAAACTGTGAGGAAGCAACTGAGAAACACAGAACCATGGAGCAGAGAGAGCCAGGCCCTTCACAGTGATGCATGGTGAGAGGGCAAGACACAGTGAGAATAAGATGAAACAAGAGAAGTTCAGACTGGATATGGGAAAAGCATTTCCCTCAGGACACCCCAGCGGTGGGACAGGCTGCCCAGGAAGGCTGTGCATTCTCCATCCCAGGAGTTTTTCAAGCTTTGATTAGGTAAACCTTGGGCAAACTGCTCTGACTTTGGAACTGACTCTGCTCTGAGCAGGTTTGATCTAAATCACCTTCTGAGGTTTTTCCTGTGGTCTTACAATTTGCTGATACTTAGCACAGGATGAACAAGTACAAATGTGATGGACTGGGAGCAGCTAGAACAAAGAAAGGCTGGTGCCTCCCAGAGGTGGTAAAAGATTGGAGAACATCAAGCGAGTGCATGAATATGGATCGCTGATCATTGTTATGCTGGAAATTATTTGGTCCTGTTTTAGAGAGCAGTGCACAGTCATCACTTTTATGTTTCAAGGTTTCCTTTGAGGTTCCAATGTCACAGAGAAATCAGTTTTGTTTAATGACCTTCTACATTAGCAGTTTTTTGTGTTGGTGACTAAAATTGATTTTGCTTGTGATGTGAAGGAGAACAAGCCCAGCCTCTGCATCGTTGCTCAACCGTGCACTTTAGTCCTGCCAAAGAATGGGAGGCCAGCAAATTTCTGAGCATCAGAAATACCCATGCTGAAACTCTTAGGTATAGGTATAGTATTGATAAAGACTCAACTGGATTTTAATCTCTGTGATGCATGGTTGGAAACTTGTGCTTGAGCCCTGGAAATGCCTGGTCGATACTTTTCTTTGGTAAAGTAACATCATGAAGACCTTTCTTATTTTTCTCAAGAATTTCACAAGAGAGAATTCCTCCCTGACCAGAGTAATTACAAAACAATTCAGTAGTGGTTTATGTTCCACACTTCTTAGTTAGATAAGTAGTATGAAAAAAAAGAATAAGAGAAGGGTGGAGGATAAATTTGTCAGAGAAATAAAACTGCAAGGAGCACAAGGTTTCATAAAGACTTCTGGTGGACAATGAAAGAAGGGAGTGAATAACTCACATAAGGAGCAAGGATAGACAAAGGGGATGAAAAGAATGAAAGAGAAAGTGAAGAGTCTGACAAAAGAGACAGAATAATTGGCAGATAATGTTTTGATAAAAATATAATAAAAATGGAAGGAAATATTACGCAAATAATGATTTTACATTTGTAAATTTTCTTAGTCTAGCAGTGCATGTTTGACAAATATTCTTTAACCCAAATTTTGGAAAATTAGAGAGCTTAGTTTAAATTTAAATTGATGGATAACAAAAGTTATGATCACTAAAGTGCAAAAAAATGTAGGTTCATTGAATTAATGAAGTTTGAATCAGATTTCCATTATTCTGGCCACACCAGTTTTCAGTGATAGCTTTTTCCAGCATAGTTTTCCATGACAACTATCCCTGATACTTTAGGAACATTCTTCCTTTTGAACAAGTCAATAAACTGACAAGTGGTAACAGTGGGTAGCTCCTCTGCAACCAATTGAGGAACTAAAATTGCAACCTCTCTGTCTTCTAAAATAAAGGTAAATTATTGGAGAAAGTAGAGACTCACCCTCCTGATCCTCCCCAGAGCTTATGCACAGTGATAGGATCATTGAAAAGAGATTTCATGTATGACTGGAAGAGACAGGGATGTGTTTCAGACTATCCCAAAATACAAGGCCAGCTCTGCTGGTACTAAGTCATACTTCTCTTTGTAATGTTATTTAGAAATGAAAAAGTGTCTGCTGTCCCGAAAAATCCTTGGAATGTGTGGATAGCAAAGGCTGAAAGTATGTTCTGAGTGTTGTTTTGATTGCACTTAGGCTACAAAGACATTAATCAAAAAGAAAGTGATCTATGGAGACTCTAGTAGTGTTCACTTTCTTTGCCTGGAGATAAGAACAAACTGCAGTGGATTTTCTTTGTTTGCAGTACAGCCTG
Source organism: Euphonia xanthogaster (assembly GCA_034509185.1). Taxonomy (NCBI): domain Eukaryota; kingdom Metazoa; phylum Chordata; class Aves; order Passeriformes; family Fringillidae; genus Euphonia; species Euphonia xanthogaster. Next base: position 59,278,568 of record JAYDZK010000202.1, on the reverse strand, counting down.
GACTTTCCTAAATGATGCAAAGAGAAGGAATTCCAAACCCAGTTTTGGTTGGATGCACCTACAGCAGAAGCAGAATTAATGTATAATGTCTTATGAAGGCTGCAGAAAGCTTCTGGTGTTGTTTTGAATGAAAAGCAAGTCTGAACATTTACCAGTTTCTGATCCAGGATGGAGAGCTGAACTAGGGATTATGCAAGGGCTCTAAATGCCTCTCATCACTCGGAATCCTTGATGTTCTCCTGCCCAGCTGACACTCTTCTGGATCAGTGACTGACTCTTTCATATCTCACTGGTTTTATGTCCTACAATAATCAATCTAGCTGCTTCTCCAAAAATAATGTCTTCCCCTTTATTACTTTGCCTTGCTCCTCAGGATTTTTCTTCATTTCTGTTCTTCATGCTTGGAAAAATCTTTCCATCCTGAACAATAAGCCATGAAGACTCTTTTCTTTCCCAGTTTTTAATTTTTCTCTTTTGAGGGGCGTGTTGGTGACTGGGATGTACTTTAGTATTGAGAGTTAATTACCAGCCATTTATTATAATAATAATTGAAATATAATATTTTTAACAAAATTCTCCATGCTATTATCATTTCCTGTACTCCGATGTTCTAAGATGTGTGTTTCTCCAGTACATATCAAGTTTTATCCAGAGTTAAGTATGCAAGCAGTGCATCACTGGTGCTGTTTTACAGTAATAACGACAGCTTCACTGGAAATTGTAAAGTCTGATAAAATCTTTTTGCAGGCTTTGAAATTTAATATCTGAGGAAGGACACAAATATTGATTATTTCTCTGAGAAGAGTCATAGAAACAGGACTTACTTGGAAAGTTGGATTTGTAATGGCTGTCATCCCATGAGTTGAACTTTATCCATGAGACTTCTGTAGATTCCTGCTAAGTGGGTTATAGTTGGGAAGATGGCAGGGAATGTTTATTTCCATATTGATGAATGGGTTTGCCTTGTGTACAAGAAGGACTAGCAAAAGGGAAAAGCATGGAATGTGCTTTTCCCCTAAATCAGTAAATCATGGGAGAATGTCTCAACATGTTTTGGACAGTTCAGTTTCTATAATGTGCTGCCATTATGCTGTGTCTGTATGGAAGCACCTGGGCACACTGCTTCCCAAATGCTTTATTTTGACCTTGGATGAATAACACACAATTCCTTAAATTGTGAAAGTACAGATACTTACCTTATGCTTTTTTTTTTTTTCTCCTCCTTCCTCTTGTCTAGGGAAGAATGTATCAGTCACACAGAAGAAGCAGTAGAGCTCTGAAGGACGGATGAAATGTGGTTTGGCCTGAAGGTGACTGCAGCTGCTCTGTTATGGGAAAAAGTGAGAAGTTGCCCTAAGTTGCCATCTGTGCCATTTTAGCCACCTGCTGTAGTGGAAGCTGGCCATGCACACCAACCCAATGTGTGCTTTGAGTCTGAGTTTTGTTTTGTTTTCTTTGGATCTCAGTATTTGCATTTTAAAGCAATTACCAAGCACAATCTCCATCTTCATGGGTCTGCTTATGTGGATATGCAGTATCTTCAGCCTTGGGTGGCTTTGAGCAATCCTGAAAGAGCCTTTGATCTGAGTTGGGATGTTTAGTATATCTGAGGATGTGGTACTTGAGGGCACAAACTGTTTAGCAAATGAGACAGAATGGCATTTTTACAAGGGTAAGTTGGAATTGGGAATGATCTTCATGTGTGCTGAGAGGCACTTGGAACATCAAAGTCCTCTGTCCTAATACTCTGAGTATTTCAACCACATGAATAGGCCACACTGAATTTAACTTTCAGATAAAGCACTTGTAGGCACACATGCTTCTCCTGAAAGAGGCCCTTTTGTGCACTCTGGTTGGCAGCAGCACGTATGACACAACACATTTTGCAACTGTGCTGTACAATACAGATTACACACCACAGCCCCTGCTATTCACCTCTGAGAGCCCTTTGGGAAGGCAGGGAGATGTGTGTGCAGGCACCAGACCTGCACCTAAGGAGTCCTGTGGGTGCCTCCATCCATTCTGATCCTAGAGGCACAGAGCACTATTGAGTCAGTGGCAATACTTGTGCTGACCTGAATGGCAGCAGCTGCTCTCAAACTCTTACATTGTGATGCACTTTCAGTTTTGATAACTGTTTTATGTCTTGTATTTCCCTTTTGCTTTTTTAACGTTGAGCTAACTGCTAGGATGTGCTGTCTTTACAATGTATAGTTGCCCAGTAATTACAGATATCCTTTGAAAGGAAGCAGAAGAAGAATGAACCGTGGAATCCCAAATCAGATTAATGTAATGTGCATTTCTAGATTACAATTAGTAACAGGATGACATGTTGTCATGGTAACATGTGAAGCTTAACTACAAGTTCCTAAAATAAAGCAATGACATATGTGTAGGTTTCTATCCATTTGCATACTATCCACATGAAAACATACATAATTTCTACAACACTCAGGCAATTAAACCCTACTTCTTTCTTCTGAATTAAGTGTTGAACTAAAATATCAGGCCTCTTTCCTAGTACTTATGCAAAATCTCCCACTATCAATTATAAATGTTTATGTTGAAGCCATCCATTTTGTAACATCTTAAGCTTTCTGCCTTTTGGTTTCATTTTAGAACAATTAGTGTGAAGAATGTAGAGCACTTTTCACTCTTTGTGGTTTGTACCACATTGATCTTGAAATTCTACCACCTCCTCATACAAAAATTGTCTAACCAGTATTGGAAAAGTCTGCTTATTAATTACATTGATAGACCAGTGGATGTGTTTCATGTGGCTGAGGACTGGGAAATAAAACCCCAACTTTACCTCAAATCACTGGAAGAAAGCAGTAAACTTTTCATGTGAGATTGCTAGCTAAAATAGAAAGCCTAGTTATTATTTTCTAGTTGCCTTACGGTGAAAAGTGTTGTCTACTTGTTAGTGAGTCTGAGTTTCTTTCACTAAGCAGAAGTTAACTTGTTTAATGTGCCATCTATGGCAGAGTTACCAGGACATGCTTTACATTTATTGTCATTTCATGGTAAACCTTCAGAGAATGAAAAATTGGGTGCTTTGTTCTGATTGCTTTCTATGCACAACATTGTTTTGGCCAAATTCTTTAGTCAAAATTAAGATGCTGCTAAGTTCTGTGAGTAAATGCAATCTCCTTCTGTCACCCTAATTAGACAAGATGGGCAATGTTACATGGAAAATATGGTTTCTTTGGCAGTTCATTTATTTATGTATACTTTACTGTATAGACCATTGGAGAATATTGAAAATGCAGATTACAGGTTGCTCCTTAAGCAACCTTTAAATCCCAAATTCTGTTCTTCACACCACTATGGTTGGCAAATGCTGCAAGTACAATGATAGACTCTGGCGTGATAATCACGTTATATTCAGTATAATACAGTTGCTGGGAAATGTGTCACATACACAGCAGCGTTCCCAGGATAAGCCACCTGCTAAAGCATGGCTGATGTTTGTCCTTGTGGCCTTTTGAAAAGTGGAAACTCTGATTTTTGTGTTTCATAAATCTACCTGTATTTCTCACTTGCAGATGAAGGTTTTTAATATTTGAATTTACTGTGGTTATGGGGTGGAAGGAGGGACATGTGCATGCTGGGTTTTGCCACTAATCCTTTGGAAATCCTTTAGTGCCTTAAGGAGGCAAAGGGGTAACAGGCCCTAGGATTACAGAAATTTGTTCAAACCTCTTTCCTGCTTTAGAAGAATTCCTTTAAAATATATTGTGCCTTTGGCTCTAAATATATTTGCATTAGAAATCAGTAGCCATGGGATTATGGACAGGAATTTTGCCCCTGTAGAAATGTTATGAAAGAGAGTATACAATTTCTTGTATAGGATCTCATCTAAAAATATAGCTAACTTAAATTCTACAGTTGGGATCCATACTAGGAAAGTCGCAAGTTGCAGTTAAAGGCAGGGAAAAAAAAAAAAAGGAGAAAGTTTAAATATACTGCATTAAATCCTTGTATCATTGAAGTGACTGGCAAATTTCCATGGGCTTTCTTGGGACCAAGATTTCACGCTTGCTTCTACTTGGCTTAAGAAATTCTCAGATGTGGTAAATATGTGGGTATCATGTTCTCTTTAATGTTGTCGGAGAGGAAAAGAGAGATTAGTAGTTTTGGATACCTGCCTTGATTTGGAGTTGCCGGGATCTGTGGTATAAATCTCTGTTCACTATTGTTTCTCTGTGTAACGTGGACTCTTGCTTTGGGAATATGAATATGCAAATGTAAATTCCAATGTGAGAGGTTCCTGTGCAGTGTGCACTAACCAATGCCAAACAACTACATTTCTCTACTCTCTGAACTGTGGTCTTTTTCAAAAAGAGGGAAAATGTAACTAACAGATGAAAGCCACTCCAGTGCCAAAAAAGCCTGCATGAGGCAATTAATCTATCACTCACTGATGGTCCTAAGCAGCTCTTAGGAAAAGCTGAATAAGCTTTTAACTCATGAGTGAATTTTATCTTCTAGGAATTAAGAATAATTTGTTGGTACAGAGCTAAATTAAAAAAAAAAAAAAAAAAAGAAAAGAAGGCCGGAAAATCAGACAGGTGGTGGTCTCCTGTTTTGCTCCCTGTGATGACAAGCAAGTTTTAAAGAATTTGTAAATAGTTAAAAGAAAATCATTATGTGGCTTGCAGTATGTAAGACAAGGCCCAGCATGAAACAGATTTTTATAGCTTATTTATAACTTTACACTTCTGTCTTTTGTTTGGAACTTGAAAAAGGAAACCATGTAAATTAAATAAGGAGTGAAGACTTACTGCACATATTTATTGACTGAAACAAAAATATTTCCCCACCTCCTGAGGTATTTATGACTAATCTGGGATGAATATTGTACAGAGATCTTGCCTTTTGAACTCTAGTGCTGTACAACTGTTTAATGCTTTTGCACAGCCAACAGAGGAGTGGTAACCAGAAGTCATGAGGAGCAGTTGTGAGGGCCATAAATTTGGATCCATTTGAAGAGGTACCAAAGAATGCACAAAAAAGCTGGGATTTATGTTGTGATACTTATTAAGCAGGTGTAGCAGTTAGACTGGGGAGGGAGGGGTGTTTGTAAATAAATGCAAAAAATTTAAACTCTGACCCGTGACCACCCTGTCACTGGGTGTCACATTAGTTCTGGCTATGTGAGAAGCTTCAATAGTATAAAAGAGGCCACTCGTATTTTAACTGTTTCATTAAAACGTTCTGGATAACTCTTCAGCAAAGATTTCCACTCTAAGACGTTTCCATTGATATCAACTGTACATATGTATTAATATTCAGTGTAACTAGGAGGATACGGAATTGTAATGAAGTCACAAAGTCTACTTGATGATCACAGATTTGTAACTCACAAATTATGTAAGATATGTTGACATTTTATCTTGTTAACAAGATGTATTTTTCTATGTTAGCTAAATGTATAATTTGTATAATTTTGTATATTAAATGTATGCATATTTTAAATTAAATACATTATAATTTTATTATTTTAACTTTTAAATGGTGACAGAGCTTCTGAAATACAGTTTTATATACAACTGTATCCATGGATAGCAACCCCAGAAGTCTCAATTTGAGGAAGGGGCCACCTGATCTTTTAACAGGGTAAGGAAATTGTTACAACCGAGCTCTTACTCCTTTTGGTGGAGGAGCTGCCATTCAGCTTCTGCTGAGTTAGTGGAATTAATATGAGTTGGCAGAATACTATGGGCTGTATCACTGCTCATGAAGTGGGTAACCTGAGCCATCCCAGCTTGTAGCTGTGTTTTGGATTCACAGTTCCTGTATGTCAGGAGACAGCTCAAATCACCGATCCATGGGAGGGGGTTGTGTGGGGGGAGGAGGACACTGCTGGCAGAGATACAGCAGTCCCACAGAGCACACAGGGAGACTGACTCTGTGACTTGGCAACTCCAGTCACTCCTCTGGAAGAAGAACTCGTGTCTCTCACATGCATTCCCTTTGGACTGTTCGTGCCTTTTTTGGTCTGATGATTCTGTTGTAAAATGCACAATAGCAAAAAATAGGTGCAAAATGAACATTTTGCATTCTCTGAGGCCCTGCACCAGGGAAGTCCTGTTCTAACTCATGATGTTCATGCTGTTGGAAGAAGAGCTCAGCTACAAACGAAGCCAAGGTATGTGACGTCCTTCTGGTTGGGCTTTTATCCAGCAAGATGTTGTAGGTTTTGTAGTGTGAAGCAAGTATGTCTCTAGGTTTGCTGCTAGCACCCATCTAGTCTATTTGGAATAAAGGTCCTATAGGAAGATGGTGCACTTTCAATCAAGTTCAGTCCTCTTTTCATCAAGCAATATCAAAACAGGATGAGATGCACTGTCTGCAAGAGAATATACCAAAGCAATATATTTCTGTAAAGCTTTGGGCAAACTTGCTTTTAGGCAAAGTCACAGGGTGCCAGGGCATCAGGATGCATCTGAGTCTGTTTCTGTAGCACCGAAAATGGCAATTTGATCTCTTACTTAACAAAGGAACAGTATGCATCTGTGACTGAGAATAGTTTTTAGTAAACGAAGGGCTATGGTATGAAGAAAACACAAAACATTTAAAAGCAAAGACAGACTCTGGTATTATTTTATGCTTTTATCTAACTAGAAAGTTTAATGCTGTTTTCTAAAGCATTGATTTGACATGTTCTCTGAGTCTTGTGATCTCCTTATGTATCACAATTAATATGAATCTCCTGACTTAAGACTTAAAAATAGCATTATTCTTTTTTTATTATTATTATTTAAAAAACCCTAGGTGCTCTGGAAACCTGAACAGTGTTATCTAACTAGATCCCAAGTGTAAACAGAGTCCATCTTTCTTAGCTTTATGGATGATAAATAAAAATGCTCTTCATTTACCAGATGTATGCACTATGCAGCATATCAGACCTACTATGGGACCTTCAGAAGTTTTTATTCTGGAAATTCAAATTATCCTCTTGATTACAAAGAAATAACTCATAAAATGAATATTTTTCCAATACTTGCAAAGACAGGCAAGTCACATATCACACTCCATGTACCACCTTCCATATTTCATTAACTGACAGGGTTTGGTGTCCTGTGTAGGAAAAAATTGATTTTTTTTCCCCCAACCTGATCAATAAATCTCAATGTTACCATCAGGAACAAAAAGACAATATTTTCCCATACAAGAGAAAACTTTAAGGAAGCAATGAAGCAATGCCCTACAAGCTATACTTATTTTTTTTTCACATGCATCAATGAAGCTTCTGTATGATATTAACGTGTTGATGTTGAAATATGGTTCATGAAGTGAGCTGTAGAATCCTGGGCGATATATACTCAGAAATGTCAGTTGACTAAAATCAGTGTGCTGATAACCAATAATAAATTTTGACTATCTTACTAACTCCCCTCATGTGAACAACACCTACAGTGTTGAATGCACACACAACACTTAAGACAGCAGGTCCCACTGGATTATAAATGCAGAAAAGAAAGATGTTTTCCTTGGATGTATTTTGGCATTGCTCAGGTATGTAACATCACTGCTTTTTCACATGGTTTGGGTCCATGAATAGTTGTTAATGAGAAAGATGATTATCTGGACTAATTTCTGATGAAATCCATGGACCTCTCTCTTTAACCTCCCATTTTTCCTGATTCGCAATTAGTAACTTGCAATTTTTCTCATGCTGGGACCACCAGGTATGCCTGTGGACCAAAGACAACAGTGCGGTGTGATTGGGTTTGTATTCAAACATGACTTTGTACGTGAGCAGGCCTTGGGATTGATCCACTGCTTCAAACTTGCTTAGTCATGTAATCAATCTCAGACCAGTTTGTTACAATATATTATTTCAGAGCAAGAGAAAATGTCCCTTATGTAACTACTGGTGTAGTCAAAGCCTGTGACAATTGCAGAGACTGTCTGCAGGTGCAGGACAGGAGCGTCCAAGGACTTGTGAACTTGGTGGATGATATCAGGCACCAAATCTCAGGATGATTGTAAGGCAGGGCTCTAAGGATGGACTTTGTGAAGCGGGCTGTGCAGAGAGCTGAGGGGAGCACACTCTCCACTCCTCCTTGCCCTTGCTTTTGGCAGCTTGGATCCCTCACACTGAAACGAAGCCTTCCCTGGTTTTTCTCTTTCTGCCGAGGCCAAGTCAGGCAAGCACCATGCGGGCCCGGGAGCCTCCCGGGGTGCTGAAGGGACAGCTCCGGGGGGCGAGCCGCTCTCCAGCCGCCCTGAGGGGGATCCGCGGGGACGGGCTCGGCTCCCCGCCTTCCTCGGGGCTCGGCGGACACTCAGGGGCCGTGGGCCGCACACCCAGGCCCGCGGAGCCGGCGCCCCAAGCCCGTGGGGGGACCGGCGGCTCAGGCAGCGCTCGGCGCGATCACTTCCGTGTCAGGGCCGGCGCCGGCTGCCTGCAGCCCCAGCCTGCAGCCCCCTGCCTGCAGCCCCAGCCTGCAG
>JAYDZK010000202.1:59200910-59265477 GCA_034509185.1 Euphonia xanthogaster | reverse complement strand
CGGGGGGCTCGTCCCGGCGCTGTCGGGGCCGGGGCCGGGGGTACCGCCCTCCCGAGGAGACGGGCCCGGGGAGGCTCGGCCGCCGGGCGAGGCAGAACAAAAGAGGGAGGGGACCACCGCAGCACAACGTGCCCCTGCCACCGCCCCCCGCAGCGGGCAGGGGCAGCGCAGCCTCGGCGGGGCAGGGGGGAGGCACAGGGTGCGGAGAAATGGGGGGTGGGCGAGCGTGGGCGTGGGAGGGAAGCGTGGAAAATCAAAGAGCGCCATGATGCCAGCGCCAACACCTCTGCGCGCTATTAATACATCAGGCGTGGTGGGAATCAGAAGTCAAAGAGTTAATAATAACCATCCTCTTCCTATCGGTGCCTGTCTCCCGCTAGATGCTTTTGTACCCGAGCAGAAAGAGCTACAATAGGGTGTGCTTTCCATACCAGAAAGAAAGGACTTGGGTTCTTTCATAGAGTATATGCTTTCCCTTAATACACACGATCGGGGGATATAGGGGCTGAGATAAAGGACAGGCAGAGCTGGCGGATAGGGGTGTGGTGGGGTAAATCACACCCGGAGCTTGCTCACATGGCAGAGGTTTTCCCCAGCACCGGTGTTGGTCTCCAGGTTGTTGCTTTCCTCTTAGGGGATTGGATCAGTGGATGATGGGGTCAGTGTTGCTGTGGCACTTGGGGCAGAGATGAGCGGGGAAATTCCCAGATTACTTGGGTTCGTGGAGCTTTCCCTGGAAAGCTGGCACGGTGTGATGCGGAGCAAGTTTCGGTATCTGAAGGAGCGGGCTGCCGGGTGGGTGTGGCACCTTCCTGAGCAAACCCGGCGCTTATCGGCGTTAGTGGAGCCAGTGTTACAAAGCTTGTAAGCTCCTCGCGGTTTTCTCCCTGTACAATAAAAGCATCCTTCAGTCAAAATATTTGATCGGGATACAAGCGACATCCCTCTAAAAGCTGAGTTTCATGATACCGAAGTGCCGCATTTATGCAGGTTTCCACTATCAACAGGCAGCAGTGCCTGGTGGCCGAGGCTGAACCTGGGTGCTGCAGTGGCTTTTTGGGTGATGGCTCCTCTTGCCTCGTTCCTCAGTGCGTTGTGTGACTTACACTTACTCAGGGAATGTCTGAGCTGGGGGAGACCCCGGTTACCCTCTGGGTGAGTGTCAGGTGCTTTGTGCATGTCTCCATCTTCATTTGAAGCTGGAATGTAACAGGGTCACACCCATAGCTAGTTCTTTGCTCTCCAGTTTGGAGTAGAATGAGAAACTGGTAGGAGTCTTTGTCTTAGAATTAACAGTTCCTTTTAATTTCATCACTTCTCACAAAATTTTTTCTCTGTGCTGTGGAGAGGATTGCGGTGAAAAAGAAAGCCCAAACCTCAGCCTTTTCTCTTTGACATGGGATGTGCTGAAGCTTCTATAAATTAATATTCATTAACGTTACTGTTGAGTTTTGTGACCAAATCAAAGGCATAAATTAACATTAGTGAAGTTGGCAGGCATCAGGGCTGGACTGTTTTTGTTTTTTTTTACACTTCTGGCCTTTCTGCTCCATCAGAAGCAAGTCAGGCACTTTGTGTCAGTCCTTGTACACACTGGCTGTCCCACAAGAACCCACAGGGTCTATCTGTGTATATCTTCTGAAGCCCCATTCCAGTGTGGTAAATTAGATGTTTCATCTGTCCACTAAAGAAATACATTGTAGCTTCAAGTCCTCTGGGCTCTAAGGAGATGTGATTGATAGCTCTGTGGAAGTATGCAGCAGCAGTGATGATGAAATAATATTAAAATGTCATTTGTTATGGTTTTTAACACTCCCCCACTCACACTCCTGCTTTTTGGAGCTACACCGGCTCCTGGGTTCATTGGAGAAGTGAGAAACTAATTTCTGATGGTGTCCTGGGTGCTGATACTTTGCTGTGGATTTTCCAGTACCAAGTCTGTGTTACTTGCATGGGCCAGGAGCTGTTCTAAGCAGACAACAGCAACACCCAGGGACAGCATCCAGCCATAGGCACTACAGGCAGCAGTCAGTACCTGGCCAAAACTTCCCTCTGGGATCAGGTCTGCAGCATCAGGAACTGGGAAGGAAGAGGCAGCAGCTGGTTTCACCTCTGATTGGTGTGGAAGCAGATACCACAGGGTTGTCTTCCCATGAGTGGTATCCTGCCTGGGTTACTGCTCTTGGTGCACATGGCCATAACTTCCTCCTTGTGCTTGGTGTGACTGTGCCTTGTCTCCAGACTCCTTCAGACAGCAGGGCCTAACTGATAGCCCCTGTACCTCTTTTACCCAAAGCAGCTTTATTCCTGCTTTCCCTTCTCCCCCTGCTCGTGGTACACTGTTGCACACAGCCCTCTTTGGTACTTGGCATCTCCCTGCTCTCATTTACCAATCTGCACTTTTTTTTTTTCATCTGCCTCTTTTTTCCTTTGCACTTCAGCTTGTGAACATTCATGCTTCTTGCATTTTATCTCATTTGTGGCTGTCCTGATGCCTGTTATGTATCCCATGCAGCATCCAGGGTTGCTGTTTGTGGAGCACCAGCACTGTGCCAGTGTAAGGTGCCATTCAGTTGTGAGTCAGACTGGAGAAACTGGGGCCTTTTGTGTAACTACTCTGGGAGGGGAAGGACCTCTGTATTTGAAGGCCCAGACCAGTCTGGGGATGTATAATTGAACCAGTAAGTGTAAGCACTTCAGTCATGTCTTCTGCACTGTGTTGAAGTCCTTGGCAGGTGGGTTTCAGAACCCTGGTTCAGGAGTGTTAGCTGGGGATGGAGCAGGGTGTGCATGATGTAAGGGTGGCCAAGAGTGCAGGAGCACTTTTCCCAGCCTCTGTACTATGCCACCATCATCCAATGCTGAGGTGTTTTTCTGCATCAGGTGTCAATCTTTTGTGCCTTGGTTCTGCAGGATGTTCTCATGCAGACCAGATTTTTCAGGATATACCCCCCAGCCCATTGCTTTTAACATTACTATTATACTCCTCTTGTTCAGCATGCTACAGGGAATCAATGGAGATGATGACATGGAAATACCTGTTACAAATTATTTTGGCTTCTGTGTTTTGGTAGCAGTTGGCAATTTTCAAGCAAGGCCTGAGCTTAGATGAACTCAGAATTGTACCATGGTTTAAAAAAGGCATGTGGCATGTTAAATGCCTGTGACAGGACGTGTTTGTTCCAGCAGCAACTGCACCCATTAAAACATAATCTGTGTGAGCTCAGTGAAGAGGTGTGAACACAATTCTACTGAGCAAAGGCAGAATAGCTAGTCACCAAAGCAAATGCAAGGAAGCGTTTGGGAGAGGAAAATGGTGCCTGAATCCCTTGGGAAAAGAAAAGGGAATCATCTTTCTGGGTATGGTCCAAGGATTGGCATATGAGTGGGGAAATGCACTGCTGGTCCTGAGCTGACAGACTGTAAGGCACAGGGAGACAGAGAGCACAAAAATGTGGTGTTACAGAGGAAGGATCTCACTACTGAGCATAACAAGAAAAGAAAATAGAAGATCTGCCACTGCATGAAAAAAAAAAAAACAAACCAGATGCAGAAAAATGCGGAGACTGAAGAAATTCAGAGGAATGGGCGCAGAGAATAATTTTACTTGTTACATTTAGAATTGGTATGAAGAGAGATGAGAAGCAAGTAGGCTTCAGTTAAAGATGGCACAATATTTGGAGAGAGAAAAAATTCAATCATTTGAATTTCTGCTCTGTGACACACTGGTTCAGGATGGAAACTTTCTGTTTGGTCTGAACAAAATGCTGGGATAATGTGTGGTGTTCTGGTGTGAGACAACAGCAGTGTGAGAACTGCCAGCCAATTCATTTTGGACACCAGAGGGGACATATCCTACAGATGCAGAACATGGTGAGTACCTGGAATGATGGACCAAAGTCCTTGTCTAGGTTTGGATCTATTCTGTATCTCCCCTGTGGTTTTTTACCACCCACGTTTGTTTAACATAACTGCATAAAAGCTACACTCAGATTGCTCTGTTACTTGCCAGAAGTGTTTGAAAAGCCTACTGAGTGCTGGCCATGGGAACACTGCCTCATGTTACTATTCTGCTCTTGGTGCAAGATTTTGGATGATTTAGACAGCACTTTTTGTCCTGTTTTAAAGCACCAAGGCCTGGGACTTCTGGATGCCTTCCTACTCTTGAATATTTGTTTAATCCTCAAAATTACACGTTCCCTTGTGTGTCTGTTTAACAACTTGTCCCCTACCAGCTTACTTAGCTGTCAGTGAACATATGTGAATTCACATTGTGTAGTGGACTGGACTTCAGCCTGGCAGCTCTGGGGATGCTTTAGCTGCTTCACTATAAGTTTTTGGACTTCCAGCCACCATTTCTATGATTCTGTGACACATCTTTTCCTTTCTTTTTTCTATAGGAGAAAAAGTGGCTACTTTTTCGTATGTCAGTTCTATATGGTGACTTAAATTACATTCAGAGTAGGTCCTTCTGGGGACATTTCTATGGAGACTGAAACCTTTGGCAGATGGACAGAAAGAAGGGTTTGGGGCAGTGATTCCTTTAACTGCCACAGCAAGTTCATCAGTCAGTGCCCTCAGCAGGACATCAGTGTTTCAGCATCATAGCTGGTGCCACTGCAGAGAACTGAGCTGTGCTTTGCTGGAAGCTGGGCAGGTTTGGAAAGGGGACAGTGGCTGTCTGAGAAGACATCTGATCCAGTGGGGTGCTTATCTGAATCTTCTTGCAACTGCTGAGATCAACTGCTGCCAATGAACCACTTTTCTGATGAGAGATCAGGGTCTGTTGTCTGCTTTGCTGACATTTCTTTCAGAATCAAGAATTAATTGAGTGGTAAAAGCATGAAACTTCCATTTTCATTTGAAGGAGCCAGCAGAGGCCACTGGCTTCTGAAGCACTTGGGAATTAGTTGAGATAAACTTGGGGTTTGTACATATGAGATTTGTACATATGAGAGAGATAAATGCTTCTGTATGTATGAGAAATATTCTTAGTTGGATTTTGACTGTGATTGGTGCCAAGTATGTCCCAAGATATGTCCCAGTAACCTGATGCAGGTTTCTGATTAGAACTTAGATAAAACACATTTTCAGTTCAATGGCCTAGAGAAGTCAGCCATGCTGTAAATGACTGTTATTTTCTTCCCAAGTTTAAGCTTTCCTGTGGATGGCTTGCTGGGATTTTGCGATCCTCTTTAATTGACATAACCCGTGTGTAACCCAAGAGATGGATATAGCAACATATGATGCAATGGTTTCAGCCCTCCAGCCCCTACTTAGAGGAAACCCCTGCTGATGCCAATGGATAGTGTCATCAATAAGATGTTTGTTGTGCTTCCCTTCTGAAAGCAAAGCAAAGATGACATTTTCAGTGAAGAAATCCCCATGGAGTTGGTAGCTGTAAGAGTAGCCCCTTTAGAGTGGGTGATTAAGCAGTGAAACTGCTAGCTGAATAGGAAGCCAGCTCTCAAAAGGGGGAACAAAAGAACATCAGATCTCTTAAATGAATAAAGATGAATGAATACATTGCCTACGGACCAAGATACAGCACTACTACAATCAGCATAATCCTTCCTAAATTAATTGCTATATAGTAGAGTGCATCTGTTAAGAAAAGAACCTTAAAAGCAGGATTCTCCATTAGTGGCCTATCGGAAATGATGCCTCAAGGATGGAGTGTTTTACAAGGAATTCCCAGAGTTGATTCAGGGTTCACCCTAGCTAAAAGCCACTTCCTATGGAGGGTAATCTAGATGTGAAATTCAAAAGGAGGGATACTGCTGATTAAAAGCAGATCTTTTATAAGCAGACAGTACTTCATGAAATCCCATTTACAGCTCTTTGATCCTTATGAAAGGATTTTAAGCAAACATTCCTCTAGGGAAAGGTATCTTTCTTCTTTTGCCATTATGATTAAAAATGTTCCTTATTTGTAAGTACTTTGTTGAAAGTGAGGTAATTTAACTGTGTTGTATCACAGCTGGGTCTGAATCTGAGCAGCTCTGACAAAAGACAACCAAATATATCCACACACAGTCAAAAAAAGTAAATCTCTTGTATATTGTGGGAAATAAGTCTGCAAGAATGAACGCAGAGGAAGCACAGAGGAGCTCTAAGTGTCTCCTTCCACTGTTAGCTAGTGGGTCTTCAGCCTTTGAGAAATGTCTTCCTTGCAAATTGTCTTCTTGTGGAGATTTAGATAATCAAGGAGAACACAAATATCAGCCTGTGTTTCTTGTACCTTTCCTCTGAACTGAATTCTGTGTCTTTTGTAACTCTCAGTGGACTCTTTAAAACCTTTGTAACAAGGAATTCTGCCTCTCAAATGCTAAAAAAGTAATGTCTTGGCTGCAAGTGTGATAACATAGCTTAATGCCTTTTTATGTCTATTGCATTTGATCTGATGTCTTTTAAACCACATGCCTTTATAGAGAACTGAAGTGCAGGTGGATTTAGAATTTAAACTGTTTTCATATGGCTGTTTAGCATAAAACCCTTAGTCATCTTCAGGGCTCTTGACTAATCTGGGTTTTAGAGAAAACAGCCATTGTTGCTCTGGAGATGTATGGACAATGTTATATTCTAGTAAGTCCTTACAATTACACAGAGGGTGAAATCACTGCTGAGTGTTTCCTCATCCTCTAGGCATGGAAGATCTGGGTTTGAGTGTTGCAAAGACTTTTTTGGTTGGCAAAAGCTGCAATGCAGCAAATGTAAAGGTCCAAACCAAGAATTAAGCAGCACACCATTTAGACCTGTATGCTGGATAAGTTATCTGAAGTAAATTGTATATAAATGGTAAAGCAAACTGTAAATAGTTAAAAGTATATGGCTTACTTGATTTAGAGATGAAGATCTAATAGGAGGATGTTCCATTTGTAGAAGAAAAGCAAAAATGTAATAGCATGTGTTGGAATTGCAGTATGGACAGATGCTGCTATTTGATGGAAACACTACTCTAGAATTTCTCGGATTCTTTTTGTACCCTAAAATACATAATGGCTTTTTTTTTTTTTTTTTACTCCATCTTGTATCACAGAAGTGTGGTTTTCTCTGAAAGGTTCCTGCAGGTGCAGTGCATAGGTATCTATGCTGTAGAGAAGTGTGTGGTTTCTATAACTTGTGCTGCATTGTATTTTGACACACTGCACCAATTTGAAATAATGTTTGGTAAATCTTATGGCAGTTTTATTTTTTCTGTTACTGTGTTTTAGTAGTCCCAAGAAGCAGATTTGAGAACTGCATGTCTAAAATCTATTTGAATTTTGTTGTGTATTTTTAGATACCACTAGCTCTGAGGGAAGTGGTTGAATGGGAAAAGGCTAATTTTAAATTTCTTTGCAACTGTTCTTGCTCTAACATTTGGTTTGCAATTTCAAATAATCCACAGCAAAATGATTTTCTGCCCAAGAGAATTTGGTTTCATTTGTATTTGCATGGAGCCCCGTGCAGAACTGGGGACCATGGAAGGGCTCAGGCTTGTGGTCCTGTAGGTTGGTCAGATGCTGCTTCTCTCTGCTGGCCTTTTGCCATTGATGTGCATGAAAATGTGGACATGCTTCACAAGAGCTGAGCCAAGCTGATTCAAACTCCAGCAAAACAGGCAGTTAGTACAAAGTGTGCCAGTCACCAGCTTACAGATGTTTCGTGTTGCTCTTGCTGTAGTGGAAACAATGGTTGTGAGGGAGCGACAGCCGCCGCCTCCAGTCTGAGCAGCCAGCCCCTCCTCCTGCAGCAAACGCGCTGCGTTTGTGGCATCTCCTTCTGCTGCCATGAAAATTGCTGTCATGTCACAGACTAAGCTCTGCAGCTTTGCTGCCAGGTTAAGCAGGAGAAGCTAGACTGTGATTAGGAAGACATCCTCAGGGAAGCAGTGTGCAGGGTTTGAAGGTGAAGGGCTGGGAGAAGCAGGAATGGCTGTGTCATACTCAGCAGTGGGCTGAGCCGGCAGGTGCCAGAGTGCCTGTAAAATGGAGCTGCATGGGACACAGCAGATATGCATCGTGGCTGAGCTGATGCTGTGTCATGGCCAGGTACAGAATTCAGAGGCAAACAGGATTGCAGCAATGCAGTTGCATCATTGCAATAGTGATGGGTGGAGAAGAAACACCTTGGCTCCCACACCCAGCAGTGACTGCGGAACATGGGTTTACAGTGTGCTTTCTGCTCCTCCCTTGTCAATGAGAGCAGGCCTTTTTACCCCTTGCATCTTGGCATCCCATGAACTGTTCTAGGTAATACTCCTTCTCTGTTTTGCCGTGTTCCTGCTGTCTGTCCTTGGCAGCCTGGAGGGAGGAGAGGGTCCTGGCAGTTTCTTTTGGCTTGCAGTGGGAGGAGGTAGGCTGGCAGCTTCTTGTGCCAGGCAATGCACTGAAGGCTTGGTATGGAGCCCTTGGAGCTCAGCAGGCAGGACACCACTGCCTGAGGCACCTGTCAGATCAATAGAAAAGTGGCAGCCACCCTAGAAAGGCTGACAGTGCTGTCACCTCCTGAGCTGAGTGATGAGCCTGTTGCTGTTTGCATTGTGGGAGCACCTGAGGGTCAGTGACTGGCTGAGGGTACCTCTGTGAGCTGGGTGTTCTTCCTCATGGAGATTACAGCTGGGAAGGAGAAATACAGGCCAGCACTGCCTGGATTAGTTCAGGAACTTCAGGTCACTCTTCCCTTCCTTCACTGCTTTCCCCAGGGCACTGCAGAGTGAAACAGGTAGAAGAGGACTCTGGTCCCTAGTTTACCTGGACATTTGTCTCTTGGTAAGAAAATTGCAAGCAGTCTGCCTGACATCATGCCCCTGGTAAATAATAAATGGCCCCTGGTCACACACAGCCTTCTGCATGCCCAGGAGGGCTAACCCACTTCACAGAGCCTGTGTGTGCCCAGATTTCTGTTCAGGATTTCACTGCAGCAAGGACCAGTGACCTAAACCAGTGCAGGATCACCCAGGCTCCAGTGGCTGTCCCTGAAGCCTGTGCTTGGGCTCTAGCAGGGAATAAATACTGCACATGAGCCAACCATTTGTATGGAATCTTGTTTCATGAAGAATACAACAAATTGCTTGTCAATATTAATCTGTGTCTCCTTTCTATTGATTTATTTTTGTGTAATTTTTCCAGCCTGTTCATGGACGTGCATCCCTGTGATCTGTGCACCCAGGTTTGGCTAAGGAAAGCCAGCCCTGGTCTGGAGCAGGGTGTTTGAGGCAGTACTGGTTTGCTTGGGCACAGTGTGCGGCTGAGGTGTCCACAGGGCACCCAAACCTCACCTGGGCTGCTGGTGCCCATCAACACCATCTGTCTTAAGGTGCTCTGCTTTGCAGCAATCTGTAATGTGTCCTACACTTGGCAGATCAAGCTGGTTGGAGATGTTCCAATAGAACTCTTTTTCTTCTGAATTTGCTGATATGCTGGAATAAAGCACGCTAGAGATGCTTCCACAGCTCTCAGATTCTGATGAAAGCTGGGCAAAGCTCCACAGCACCATCCCCAATGGCTTGGCAGTCTACCTGGAATTGTGTGTTTTTTTGGCAGCCTAGTCTTCTGTGACTTCCTATACCCAGCTGGGGGAAACTTAGCCTCAGGTGCAGGACTGCTTTTGCAACAATTCTGAATTGTTTGTATTTTCTTCTGAGGTGTAAATAATTAAAATTTTCAAAGTCTCCATGAAGTGCAGGTTATTTATTCTCTACCAGAATTTCTTACACCCTCCAAAATTCTGAACAAGGAGAGACTTTGTCGCTGAATGTTCAGTAATCCTTTACAGGATATGAGGCCTAATTTAATGGCTGACTCCATAATTGAGTTCTTTCTTAAGACTGCATTTGTATCTTTTTTACATTAGCTTATTCTAATACCTAATTTTGTTACTTACGTATTTATATCTATATGTAAAAACATTGAAAATCCTTATGTCTACAGTTATTTTTCTGGAGCAGCGCTTAAGCTTTTAGTCTGTTTTATTTTCCTTGCCTGCTACATTTGTTTCTACTTATTATTCATCTTCTGTTTTAAAAGAAATGAAATGTAGAACTTCTTGATGAGGGTGCAGATTTTTTCACTCCTTAGCAGTGACAGATGCAGTGCTCTGGGAAAGCTGCCTGCCCCTATTAGTAAGCTTGTGCCTCTTATAATTGGACAATATTAATGTTTAGGAAGGCAATTGAATGAGCTTAAAAAGAGCTCACAAGATGGTGGTCCCTGCAGGTCAGCAGGCAGTGTAGTAAATCATCATAGTGAGGAGGTGCAACTGCCAGCACGTGGCAAAATAACTTATTACAATAAGTGTAATAAGTTATTTACTATTCTGGCTGCTGATTCACAAGCCCTGCTGCAATTACAAGTGACAGTAGAGAGGCTGGGGAGAAAACAGGGAGCCTGCTCGGGCAAATTCCAGATGGAGGACTTGCATTCATTTCCATTCTCTAATGGGAGGGTGACAGTGTCTGAGGCAGGTCCTGGGGACATGTCATCATTGTTCTGTGCCTTGGTTATTCCCCAACCTCCAAGGTTGCTGCTGCAGCACATGGAGAAGAGCTTCAGACCTGCTGTGTATATACTCTTTTGTTGTGCACTGTATTTAAAATGTTTTTTCTCCCCTTCTTCCTCCCTTAAAAGTATCTGTTTCTCCCTTTTTCCTTTTTCTAGAATGATACAGAGGGCTATAAAAGCTTTGAACCTGCAAAATTGTTCAAGTACAAGCTAAAAAGTAAATGTGCATTGTATAACAGAGGTTATATTGTAACATCCCTAGTTCTGCCTTACTGCTTTTTAATGAAGAGTTTTAGAAATTTATTGGATTTGTTGTCCTGGTTTTATAGATTAAGAATATATCAACTTGTTTGCTTTCTAAAGTGGGAGCTCAGGACATTCATAGTTTATATGCCTGAGTCATGCTGTAATTAAATCAGGAATTGAATCTGGACTGAGTAGTATAAAACACAGACAAACTGGAGATTCTGAGTTATTGTCTGGTGAGCCAAGGAAATAATTTATAATAAATGGCTATTTTAATGTATGAATGGGAAAAAATTGTTCTGACTTCTTTAAGAGTTTTCCAGCATTCACAGTCACTTGGCAAAATTCTTTCCAAAAGGGTTATGTACTTGTCATGGTTTAACCCCAGCTGGCAACTCTGCCCTACACAAAGACTTGCTCAGTTCTCCCCCACCCCACTGTGGGATGGGGGAGAGAATTGGAAGGGTAAAAGTGAAAAAACTTGTGGGTTGAGATGAAAACACTTTGACAATGGAAATAGAATAATCATAATAATAGTAATGATGATAATGCAATTGGTAGGAAAATAAAAAAGAGAGATCAGTAAAACCAAAGAAGGACAAGTGATGCACAATACAATTGGTTACCACCGACCTATCGATGCCCAGCCTGTCCTGAGGCAGTGCTCCCCCCATCAACCTCCCCCTGAGTTTTATTGCTGAGCATGATGCCATATGGTATGAAACAGCCCTTGGGTCAGTTGGGGTCAGCTGTCCCAGCTATCCCCTCTCCCAATTTCTTGTGCTCACCCAGCCTCTTTCCTGGGGATGAACAGAGAAGACATTCACTCTCTAAGCTTTGCACAGCAGTAGCTAAAACATCCTTGTGCTATCAGCACTGTTTCTAGCACAAATCCAAAGCAGGCCCATACAAGTTGCTGTGAGGAAGATTAACTACCTCAGCTGAAGTCAGAAGAGCACTGAAGTTATGGACTTGCCCTGTCTTTGGGTGGTAGGGGGCTGGTGTTTCCAGTATGACTTCTTCAATGAGGGAGTTTAAGTACTTGTTCTCTGGAGTATGAACTGGTAAAACCTCTTTTCTATAAAACACAGTTTTTGAGAACACAATATAACCATTTGACTAGAGAGGAATATAAGCAGACAATTGTTGTGAACAGTAGCTCTTGCAGCCTTGGTTTTGAACAGTCCTTCTTGGAAAAAAAAAGTTTTCTTCCTGGCACTTTAGAAAATACCAGGAGGTGGTTAGTCTTTGTGCTGTTTGTGTGATATTTCAGGTGAACCAAACTTTGGAGGCCTCATTCTGTCCTCATGCATGGAGTGAGTGAGATGACATGGGCAGTCTCAGCACAGAGTGCCCCCAGTTCATCAACAGCCTTTGCCCTGCAGAAATCACAAGTTGATTACAATTAATTCTTCATGCCCATAGAAACTCTGTGTTCAGCTGTGGGTCTGTACCACAGTACAGGAAACACGAGCTGTGGGCCCTGTCCCTTGGCTGCTGCACAGGAGTTCCTCCTGCTGAGCTGGTGTTGAAGGAGCTTCCCTGGTGAGGAATTTCTAAGTCACAGGGCAAAGCAGCCTCTTAGGACCTTGTGCCTCCCCATTCAAAGCTTTGTTACTTTTCTAGAGGTGCCAAGGGTGCCAAGTGGGCTCAGCTTGGCCATTGCAGTGTTGGGCTTCCCAGTTTCTTCTGGGGACTTCTCTTTCCCTTTTGGCCCTTGTGCAATGAGATGGTAAAAGGGGGATGTAGTGGCATTTCAGGTGTTTCTATGTGCAGTGATTACTGCTTTGAGCAAAATGAACTGTGGTCTCATGTCCAAAAGTCAGGAATAAACTGAAACTCTCCTGAAAAAGGATGAAACTATCATCTGTTCACTGAAACTGTCCACTGAAACTATCAATGAAACTATCCTGTCCATTGTCTGTGTACCCACAGGAACCCACCTTTATATAGAGTAGTGTTTGATATTAATGGCTTTCTTTATAATATGAGCATATTTGTTATCATATATACGTTATTACATTTATTTATTATGACAAAACCACATTTTCCCTTTTTTTTCCTCCAGAGTGACCGACTGCTCATTAAAGGTGGAAGAATTATCAATGATGACCACTCCTTCTATGCAGACCTGTACCTTGAAGATGGACTTATAAAGTAGGTTTTTATTAAATATTGCCTTTTTTGCATGCATGTTAACATAGACTACTGTGATTTCTTGATAGTGCTGACTTAAAATATTAGTGGGCAGAATCTCACTGACCTCTAATGTGAGACTGTAGTTGAGGAGTGTTTAATTGTTAAATTTTGCCATTTTATCTTCACTAAGATTAGATAAGCAGAAAATTTCTTTACTGTAAGTTGAAGATATTTGCTTTTTGAACAGTTCAATCACAGTTTCTTCTGAAATAGTTAAGGCAAGTAGGCACTCTCAAGAAAAGAAGAAATGGTAAGGACAGTGAAAACCTTTTGAGTCCATGAATGGCAGAAAGCTCTCTACAGCTTTTCTCCCTGTACCTAGTCAGTGCAATTGCAGCCATGCTCTTAAGGATTGTAGGGCACAGAAATGTGAAATATGCCCCATGTTGCATGGTGCAAATGAGGACCTGCTATGTCTCAGTTGCCTGTTGGTTAATGCTGAACCACAGCATTTTCTGTTCCTATTATGTTGTTGTGCATTGTTACACAATTAGAAAGAAAGTCCTGATTTATCAGGCTGTAAAATACAGGAATTGGGAAAGTAGTTGTTAGGTGAAAAACTTGAAATACGTGTTACTGATAGCCTGGGAAACTGTAACAGAGATGTCCGTGTGCTCTGTTGGTCCTGCTTTGGCCTAGTGGAGATGAGGGTCTCTAAGGTTTGCAAAGTTAGGTAGTGTATGAGCACTCTGATGTACAAAAAGATCAAAGCCTTTTTCATGGTTGCTAAACACTTTCACTAGTGGCCTAAGAAGCTTGGTCTCCAGCGGCTACGATTTGATGCATAGAAATATAATTATGGTTATCTGGTAAATAATTAATTGCCTGCTTGTTTTCAGAGCTCCTTAAGGATGTAACATCAGATTAAAAGTCCAATTCTTTATATATCTGTGTGACTGCATGTCGTTATGATGCACATGTTATTATAACATGCACATGTTATTATGATTCAGGTTATCATAACAGAAGAAAATCTGAAAACTTTCATCCACAGACTGTGCAGTTTTCTTTTTAATACTTTACTCTGCCTTTCCATTTGTAGTGTTAATTGAAGGCAAAAGTAGAGAGGACACAAAATTTTGAGCATGCATCTATTTTTAAAGCAGCAGTTAACCAAATTGTGCTCTCTTTGATGGGTGTTTTTGTTGAGTTTTTCTGTGGTTTTGTTAGTTCAGATACAAATCTTCTATTAACACTTGTAAGCATCAGAACAACTTAAACAACTAATGCATGAGATGCTGAGAGCCTGAAACTGCTGTCAATTTTTGGCTTTGACTCCAGAAATGCAGTGGTAGTTAGTAGGCAGGTTAGCAATGCCAAGCTTTCACCTGCCCTTATTAAGTACATAGACTCCCTCTGAAATCCGTGTGTGGATCCATACCTCCCGGAAGTAT
Source organism: Euphonia xanthogaster (assembly GCA_034509185.1). Taxonomy (NCBI): domain Eukaryota; kingdom Metazoa; phylum Chordata; class Aves; order Passeriformes; family Fringillidae; genus Euphonia; species Euphonia xanthogaster. The sequence goes on along the minus strand of JAYDZK010000202.1, from coordinate 59,251,154 downwards.
CTCAGCTGCCCAAGCTAATTAGGGTTAATAATGAACAGACAAGCAAGATCTTAATTTTTAAGAAGCATTTATCTTTGCCCAAGGAGGCAAGCTCTCTATTTAGCACCCTGAGTTATGCCTGATGCTCTAGATTTAGATGACCCAAGATTTTTCTTTGTAAACTGTGCAAGAAGTCCTGCTCTGAAGTAATTTGTGAGGGCAGCCTGCTGTGAGATGGGGTTGGTTTCTTACTGTGTTCAGATGATAAATTTTGCAACCTAAGAAAGCTCTGGGTTTGTCTGATCTCTCAGTTTCTTCAGGTGGAACTGGCCATTGTGTCTGAATATTTAACATCATTGTTAAATCTGGCTCAAGCTTGTTTGGAGCTGGACCTTGAAACTCAGTCATCTGCATTTCAGTTGATGCTATAACTTTCCAGCTGCAGATCCTGCTGATAATACAGAATTCTAACACAGAATGGAGCAGACACCAAAGCACTCAGCCCAGAATAGGCAGTAGTGTCCTGGTTTTACCGGGCTATAAAAGATCTGGGTTATTTTTCTCACTCTGAAATGAAAACTGATTGGAAAAGAGAGGGTTGGGTTTCTCTTGCAGCCTAATGAAAAGATTTGGGTCTTTTAATGCTATTAATGCAGATCATTCTGCAGAGAGGAAAGCAGATGTAACCTTGAGTGTGTTTGAAGATCAGATATAGTTTGGAGGATGGTCGATCAATGCTCAAACTGGCTCCCTAGGTACAAGGAGCAGCAGTGCGTGTGGATTTTTCCTACCTGAAACTTAAGCCCTGCACACTCAGATGGCAGGAGAGACAGTTCTCCATTATCTAAATAGTATTTTAAATACTATTTGGTAATTTAAATTGGCATATAAATAATGTATTTTGCCTACAAGTGAGCCCTGTGCCTAGTGACAGGTCATGGTCTGGTGCTTGCTGTACTCTGCTCCATGTCTGCCAAGGAGAAGGGTTGGGTCCCAAGGAGAAGGTGGGGGTCTGGGGGCATGGTCTCCAGAGCTGGGCAAGTGATGAGTGAAGTTATGGAGAACCTCAGATGTCTAAAAAAGGTCTGGTCTTGATAACTGCAGAAGCACCACCACAGAGTTCTGGGAGAGGTTTTCAGCTTCCTTGGATGAAGCTTAGGAAGAACGAAGCCTGCTGTTCATGTTGTGCTTTAATCAGCTCATGTACAACAGAATTTACCAACTTGTTCGACTGAAAATGGCAGACAGCATTAGCTTCCTGTGGGTCTGAGTTTTCTGGTTGCTGAGATAGGAGGAAACCAGCTCAGTCATTTGTACAGTGTCTAGAATGCAGTTATCTGCACTGTTGTATTTTTTCACCCATAAGTGATAGAACTCCATTCTTACTCGCATACACTTTGCATTAATGAGTGAGCAATTCAGGAATCCTGTCACATTATCTCCTACTCTCTGTTCTGCTTGGACAGAATAAAAATAACCTTGAGCAGCAGTGAAGATCAGACTTCTCCCAGCCTTAATCTTGATGCCAGGGCAATAGATGACACAGGTTTTTGACAGATAGTAGTGCAGCATCATCCACAAAGGCCGTTTGGTCCCATGTCACTTCAGCTTGGATGATTTCAGCTGAATAAGATGTTACTCAACCATACACAGAAAATAATGAGCATTGAGTCATCAAAAAACTTCAATATATAGTTAGCACATTTTCACTTTGTTAGGACATGTGTCTTCTTCAAGAGGAAATTGGTAGATACTTATTGTGGAAGAAAATAAAAATTAATTGCTTTTTTTTGTAAAGGTTTTCATTAATATTATTCTCAGAAGGTGTGTTAGTACTTGAAGTGCGGTTACTCCTTGGACGTACTCAAAGGAGATGGGTCATAGTTAATCTTTTTTCCCAGTTCAATTTCTTAGCTACATAAATGCTCTACAAAGGTGGAGGGTTGTTCTGATTGAAATCTTGGGAATGGATTTGACTAACAAAAATTAGTGCAACATCATTACTACGCATGGGGCTACCTAATTTTATGCAGCCATTGAATCTGTTCATGGGTGCAGTGCCTTATGATAGGCCTTTGTGAGGCACATTTTAAAACAGGGGAGCTGCTTGCAGCTTTTGTTTGTGCAATTGGATGTGCTGGGCAGCTGCTGGTTTTTGCATCCAGGTTGGTTCCCTGTTTGTCAGAACAGGGTGTTCTTCATGCTGTGCAGCTGCACACAGGTTATGACAGTGCTGCACATGTTGGTGACTGTTAGGTGCCAGATGTGCAGGTGCCAGCTCTCATGAGTAAGCCCTCCTGGATTTGTTTAGTGCTGTGACCGCATCCTGGGATGCCCACGAGGAGTTTGCCCATGGAATGTCTGTGCTTCCCTCCAGCCAGAGCCCAGGGCACCATGGGAGATGAGTTGCTGGAGGTGACATTTTTGCATAGCATATGAAACAAATTCTTGACCTCTTGGGGCTATTTATTAACTCTGCCCGTTTGGCCAGATTCCAGTGTGAACAATTATCCCCCTTTTTCTTATTTTTCCCACTGGTTTTAATGAAGAGTTGTATTCACTTCTGGTTCTACCTTATCACAGTTGGCTGTTAATCAGTTGCTGTGTTTTGAAGTGTAGGTGGGAGTTGCATTTTAATATGGGGAAACAGATTCAGCAGCTCAGATGTCTGAGGTATTTATTTAGCTGTGGATAAAAACTATTTTATCCAGAGAAAAAAAATTAGGACCAAGAACTTTGTGTCTGTAATATGAGATAAACTAAGTGAACTTTAACTACCTTACAGTTATCTCTTAGCCCAAGTATATTGTGTTGTAACAGTGCAGAGACATAGCTTCCACATAGACCCCTCTCCCTGTCTGGTGCCATGCAAAGTAGACAATAAATTCTAGTGTGGCTTTAAAAGTTAAAGTTTAATTTATTTGTAATCGAGTCCATGAATAATACAAGTATTTTGATCATGAGTATCTGGAGTTTGATATGGGTATGGGAAACAGATTAATATTTTTAATAGTGAAAAAAAAATCCTGCTTTGAAGACCTGAAGGGAAAAAGATGGCAACAGCTAATTATAATTTTTCCACACAGTTATGCAGAATGTTTCACTGGCTTTTAACTTCAAGAGGAGGATGAAGAATATGGGACATGGTAGATTAAACATGTTTAGGTCTCTTAGATATGTATTTCTGTATCTTAGGTTATTTAGATTCCTTTTTAAGGATAAATTTGCATTGCATGATGACAAAGTAATTATAAAATTTTCTGCTATGCCTTTTGCTTCTGCCATATATTTTTACAATTCCAGCTTGCTCCTGTATTTGATCTATGTTTTCCTATTTTCATTTAAGAACCTAGTATACAAAACTGGAGCCCCCAAGAGAGCATTAAGTGTACATAATTTGAATTGTTTAAAGATAGAAATCATATGAAAAATAATCAATTTTCAATGCTGGTGCATTACAGCTCCTTTATTGGCCACTAGAACCATGCAAAGCAAACAGAGCTCAGGGCTCAGCGAGTCAGCTCTCCTCTGCTTTGTTCTGCTGTGCTGAGCAGGGCAGAGGGAGCGTGTGCTTGAGCTTCACCTTGCCTTTGGGGACCCATCTCCTGCTGTATGGGCCTGGGCTCCCTCTCCCCTACATGCCTCAAATAGCTTTGTCCTCTGTGCTTGTTCCAATAAAGTAATACTGGCTTTCCTTGCTGTGCAGGCAAATTGGAGAGAATCTGATTGTTCCTGGAGGAGTCAAGACCATAGAGGCTAATGGGCGCATGGTTATTCCTGGGGGAATAGATGTCAACACTTATCTACAAAAGCCCTACCAAGGGATGACTGCTGTTGATGACTTCTATCAAGGCACAAAAGCAGCACTAGCAGGGGGCACCACCATGATCAGTGAGTACCAGCAGAGCTGTCTCTGTGTGGGGATAGCTACCAGAGGCTTCATTCTGATTTCCTGAGATCTTCTGCAATGAATCTTCAAATTTCTGGGCATTGTGTTTGAGACCATTCATCATTGCTAACCAGGGTTGGCCTGAAAATGAACCTATCCTCAGAAAGAAATACCAGGATGCGGAATTGTCTCTTGGATTTTCCTCTGAAATACAGAACAGGCACTGAGGGATAATGTACATAATCTCGGGATTTTTGGAAAGCAGTGTAGGTAGCGCTGTATGTATATGGCACAGAAAATCTGACAAAGATCTGCTGTTCCCACCTACTGCCATTTCAAGAGCTTTGGAAATAAGAAGATATGCTTATTTATGAACTTGGATTTGGCAGCAGGAATTGAGGAAGACCTTAGCAGAGATGTCCTGGAGGAACATCTTTGTAGGTGAAAAGAAGTGTTTATAGTTGTTAAAGACTCTTATTCAGATGGTGGGACAAGATTTATCTCTTTCCTTATGGCTGTGACTTGACTTTGGTTAGATGCTGTGAGGCAATTGTTCAGGTGCCATAAATTTGTTTTAGCTTCCTTGCGGAGAGGAGCTTCCCAGTGGAGTTTTATTCCCACTGAATTGGAATGGGGATTTTTTTTTTTTTTGTTGTTGTTACCTGTTACCCATATACAGGCATCAGCTGAAAGACTCTTTGGCCATAGGCACAAAATGAACTATTGTTCATTCCTTTTGTTAACAGCTTTTTCAGTCTGTGTTCTTCAGTGGAGTATTCCTGTGTTGAGTTAGGCTTGCAGATGGCACTGGTAAGCCCATCTTGATTTGTTTTTGTACTAATTAGCCCTGCAGAGAGAAGTACCTATGCATAAGTAGTCATGTCTTTATGTCAGGGGATGGTGTGGCACCATTAGAGTCAGAAAGCCTTGAGGCAGGGGAGAGGCAGGGCATTCAATGGACTGTATAGTGTGACAGTGTTTGTGCTCAGTGTCACCCCTGTGCAAACCTTTGGCTGTATTCCCAGTTTTGGCTGCTGAGAAAACATTGAACATCTGCACTGATGTGTTGGTGGGGCAGAGTGGGCCAGTTCAGAGACTGTGAGGCACTGGTTAATTATTGTGCTTACTGTGAAATACATAGAAATGGACACATCAAACAAGAACTACAGTGAAGGCCAGAACCTATGGTCTCTTACAATACAGTAAGAGGAAAGACAAATGTTTCCTAAACTGTGAGTTGTTTGGCTCCCCCTTTGTATGTCTATTGATGCTGCACCAAGCAGGTTGCCAGACTCATCTTCAGTGTAGACTGTTCACAAAGTCTGCTGCACCTGGGGCAGCAGGACCTGGCTGACACCCCAGAGTTACAGTCAGCACACAGACTGCCTCCAAGGCTGCTCTTCTGGCTGAGGTGCTGGAAGACTGCTCACACTGGGGAAGTCTGAGCAGTGTGTATACTGTCCTGCTAACAGACACTCAATCTCTTTTTCAGTTGATCATGTGCTTCCAGAACCTGGAACTAGTTTACTGACCTCCTTTGAGAAGTGGCATGAGGCAGCTGATACCAAATCCTGTTGTGATTATGCTCTTCATGTGGACATCACCAGCTGGTATGATGGGATTCGAGAAGAGCTGGAAGTACTTGTGCAAGACAAAGGTTAGTGAGTGAAATGTAGTAATATTTTTTTGCTTTATTGAAATATCATATGAAGGTGAAATTTGTAGTATTTTAATGAATGCATAGGCACTGGCTATGCTGGCTAAGGTTCTTCACTACCTTGAACTTGTTTTTTCACTTGCTGCGGTGTAAAATGGACCTAAAACTTTGTGCATATATGTGACTTTGTCCAGTACAGACATGGAAGATTGAGATGCTTACATTGTCAAAAAGAAATTTATCACTTTATCCTTGCTTGTATATGTGGAAATAGGCTCAGACATTGCATAGGTAGGTTTTTTTTGAAAGTAAAACTCAAAGATCAGTATTTAGGATAATCAGCCCAGTCCCTTAGATCCTCTATTTAATGAATGAAGAGAGTGAAACATTTCAAAGTAGTGGTTCAGGTTTTAACTAGACTGAATGATTTGATTCAGCTGCCTCAAATTAAATCCAAATATGAAGAGCACATGGGGCTGTGAAAATGTCACTAAAGGCTAGATCTCATTTTGCAGCAGTGACTTGGAATAATTTACTTGCTGAGACTTGATTTTGTAAATAAGACATGCCTATATTTTTAGAAGATTCCAGTTATTAGAAAAAGAGATGCTAAAGTTAGGTATCTAATATTGAAAAAATGCTCTGATGTTCTCAAGTGCTTCTCTCTGCTGGCTTTCCCTGAAGTTACTACAAGATGCCATATTTCAACACTTGCAAAAAAAAAAAAAAAAAGAAAAAAGGTCACTTGTTTAGGAATCTAAGACACTTCTATGGGTTTGACTGTGTCAATTAACAGGCCTACTATCATGTGAGATGCCATAGGTTACCTTACCTGGACTCCAGCTACCAATTCAGAATAGCACAGATGAAACCTCTCCTAAATGCATTTCCACACATGCAGGCTCAATGTGGCAGTCTCATATAAGGAGGGCATCTTTGTGGCACCAGATAGCTCTGTGGGCAATGGGATCTAGCCTTCAGAAGATCCTAACTTAGATGTTGTTCCTTGAAATTGTGCCTGACATCTTGTATTTTCAGAATCATATATTTTCACATATTTTTAATTTTCTACTTTCCTTGAAAATGTATGGATATTAATTAGGGAATATTTTCTGAAATGGCATGCTTTTTCCATGGGCAAATCAGAATGACTCTTCTCTTGGGAAACCTAAGTGATGTATATATGCAGCATCCTTTGCAATGTGTAGAGCTAGTGTTGGTTCAGATGTGAAGGGTTCTCTTTATAGAGAGAGGTACTATCAAAGTAGGAAAAAAAAAAGCAAAATGCTATTTTTGAGTGAACAGTTGTTTGCTGAGATGCCATGGAGGTGCAGTCACTTGAGAGAATTTATTCCATGTCACAGGATGCTAACAGTACATGTGCTGTATAACCAGATTTTAGGCAACAAAACACTTCCATCAGCAAGACTGCACATAATTAAAGAAACTGCAGCTGGTCTTGCATAGGTCTGTAGTACAGGGGGATTTTCACAAGGTGACGACATCTGTCAACACAGGCTGTGCTAAATCTGTGCTGTTTCCCTGCTATCAGCATTAGCATGAGTCTGCTGCTGTGCATTAGCTGACGCTCAAGACACCTATGCTGTGCCTTGTTTCAAAGGTTGGATATTATTTTCCAGAGCTCCCTGACCACAGATGGCTGAGCACTCCCATATTTGCCCAAGGGTTTACATTAAATGCCTGGTGCAGACAGTTAGGTTAATAGTTTTCTCCAACTATTCAAATGTGAGTTTTCTATGTAAATCTGACCTGCCTTTGAGTCATCAGGGGAAGCAGAAATCTGTTCATTGGTTTCTGAACTGAGATTTATGGTGGAGCCTTGGTGGCCTTTTCAGTGGTGAGAGCATTAATTAGGAGGTCACCTTTGTTCTCATGTATGTCTCAGACAGGCAGTGTGAGCTACTCTCATGTGTTGAAGGCACAAGGTAAGGGCGAGTCTGAACGCACAAGCACAATAGGAAATAATTCAGTGTGGTGAGGGCTTTCAAATTAATGGGTAATATTTCCTGATAATTGGAAACATTTAAGCCAGCTGGTGCAAATAGACTTGATGTCAGTGGAGTGACCCTGGTTTTCATCAGCTGGGAATCTGGGTTGAATTGGTTCTCGGCTGATTGTGGGTGAGTGAGCTGAGTGACAGGGCTCAGCTCATTGTGTTTCAGAGCTACATGTGCCTAATGCAATCAGCACGAGTAACAGGGGAGCTCACAGAGTGGCTGTTGAGGTGCCTTGTCATGAGGTATAATTGAACAATTAATCAGTTTTGAATCAATACAAAATTTAATTTAAGGAGACACAGGCTTTGGAAATGCCTGAAGATTTTGTAGAGCCAAATATTGATTATAAACACTGAAACTTGTATAATTTCAGCAGCTATTTTGGGATTGAGCTTCTCCAGTATATGCAAAGGAGCAAGCACCTAAAATTGCTGACAGGGGCCTCACTGGTTACTTTGACTTTGTCACTGTTCAGAAAGTTCAGGAGTATACTGTAGTCGTGCCTAAAATTGGAGAGGATTCTGTTAAGTACCCCTGGTGTGAGAGCAAGCAGGACGTTAACAAGAACGTAGTGTGTAACAGATGTGGAGTATTCAGGTCAATAGGCCACAGACCAGGGCTTTTGAAAAGCTGCATAATTCCAATGAGTAGGTCAAGGAACCAGGCCAGGGCAAGGAGACTAATCCTGGATACCTATGTATGTGAATTTGTGTTATTTATCTTGGTATCTGGTATAGATGCTCTCTTTGCAAGGCAGGGCTGTTCACACCCTCTCACCTGTTAGCTATAAAGGCAGCCCCTGAAATGCTCTTCTACTGTGTGTGTGTGTGTGGTGGCAGCTGAGGGTGGGAATGTGTGTTTGCATGGGAGAGCTCTGCTTCTGCACTGTGGTAAGGAGCAGGCTCAAAATCCTATGGCAGGTTCCCTACTGGGATCCCTTCTGCTCCCATTAATTTCAGGGAGAACATTAAACAGAGTGAGAGCAAAACTCAGGCATTTTATCAAGGTCAGAAGAGGGCCCAAGAAGATAGCAAGGCAGTAAAAGAGAAAGGATGAGAATATGTGTTACTTGGGTCAGGGTATTGTTTTTCCCCCCACAGTAGTCAGGGAAAGCTGCCTTACCTCCTGCAGGACTGTGATGCAATGAGTCACCTGGAGGATAAGGGAGAGCAGTGGGTACCCAGCCCTTGGCCGCAGAGAAATGTGCGGTGTCAGTCCCGTGCCATTACTGAGGCAGTCAGCGTGGCTTGCAGCAGGCCCAGCACGCCCTCCTTGCTTTGTGTGGGCACAAAGGTGGCTCCTGGGTGCAGCTGGCAGCTGACACGGGGGGTGGGTTTGTGGAGAGGAAATTGAGCTTTGCTGTGAGGCAGGTGGGATGGGTGTGCTGGGCCCTGCTGTGAGCACTCGCAGGGGCTCAGGCCACGAGGCTGCAAGCCTTGGCCCCAGGCAAGGCCCATCCAAGCTTAGGTTTTAAAATAAGAACGTACTGAGTACTTTGAAATTGTAATGAGGAGTAGAGGGAAGGATTACAGTTACTAAAGGCTATATGTGCCTTCTGAGAACATGATAAATAGGAAATGGGAAGAAAGGATGCGCTTACAGGCTGACAGGGTTCCACAGTTAAGGCTGGATTTGCTCAGGGTGGAAGTCAGCAAGGAGGGGCCAGTTCCTGTTTTGTGTTTCTCTCTGAGCTGCCTGGACTTAGCAGGAGGACATAATGCCAGGGATCATTTCAGTGTTTTATCTTGCATGTATCCTGGAGTATTTTAGTCCTGTAATTGTAAATAGATGAATTGTGTGTGTGTGTGTGTGTGTGTGCGTGAGAACATGCATACCCTCTGTCTGCTTGAGGATGTATTTGCTCATTTTAGACTCATGAAGGAATTATATCTTCATCAGAGACATTTATTCATTTTATTCATTCATGTAGACAACATGAACAACAGGAACATTTTCTTCTTGCCCCGGGAAGCACAGTTTTCATCACAGCCATTTTGAAATGCAGCATACACAGCTTAGGTAGCTTAGAATATACTTTTTTAAGCTAGAAAACTATGATTCTGGTCCTTGGGCCAAACTGGGGATCTTGCCAGTAGACTAGAAAGAAAGATATATATATATATATACACTAATATGACTTCATATGTACAGAAATTATGAACAGAAGACATTTGTAAGTTGCATTCTGTAAGAATACAAAGCCGTGTAAATAACCAAATCTTTGAAATAAATAGCAACACTTACAGGGATTTGAATACAGGGAGTTATTGACAACTGACTCTCAACACTAGCATTTCTTAGGGATTTCTGAAATTTGAAACTGTTGTCTTGGTTTTTTATGGCTGCCAGTATAAATCCTTCCTTCTTTGGAAGGCAGAGGAAGAGGTGTGGTGACCTGCCTATAAAACTGGTTTCAGGCTTTGTTTCCTCTCCTTCCCAGTGTCTACCATCAGCTAAGCTAAGCACTTTGGAGCATAAGGTCAAGAAAAAGCAAGTCTGCATGCCCATTCAGATACACATTTCCTACACTTTCTCAGCACTTTGTGGGAATCTAACCAGAAGTTTTATCTACCAAAAATCACAGTTTAGATCAAGCTGAAATGTTTTCCTGAATAGCTAAAGAAACCTAAAAAGAAAAGCACTGATTCACAGAACCTTACACAAGGTTTTTTAAACTTCACAAACTTTACATGCTTGCTTTAGCCACCATTGCTTGTCTGTGATTTGGCTACAAGCAATCCTCTTTGCAGTGGTGGCTGGGTTACTCCAGGGATGAACACAGGCTACCCACAGCATCCAGAAAATTCCCCCAGTGTAGAAGCCTGGAAGCCATGCTTGATTTTTGGCAATCACTAGTGAAAAGCCTAGTCCAGACATACTCTGCTACTTACTTTTCCTGAAGTTTTTGCTCAAATACAATTTAAGAATACACTTACATGGCAACACCTTTGAATTTTGTCTTGGAACAGGTGTGAACTCTTTTCAAGTCTACATGGCGTACAAAGATCTCTACCAAATGTCCGACAGCCAGGTATTGCTCTGAATGCTTTTCTTTCCTCATCTTTCCTCATCTCCCAACACTTGAGGAGTTGCTGAGGTTGAATCCCAGAGAAACATTCTCACTGGCCTGATTGGCACTGGGAGGAATGTGCAGTGGTGGTTTACTCTCTGGAGGGTCAGTTCTGAGCTGTGCAGAACACCTGCATGTGTTTCTTCAAGTGTATGACATTCAACTTCTGTAGAGATCTTCTGGTGTCTCCCAACATCGCAGCCACTCAGCTCTGCTCAGGATTTCACTCATTTTATTTTGCAGTAACCTTTTGAGGATCTAGGTCAGAGAGTGAGGAAAAGATGGAGCACTCGAGGCAGTGGCAGTTCTGAGGCTTCAAGAGTTTCTTGGTTGTGTAAGCAGCTAAATGGAGTTGCTCTTTGGGGGAGGTGGCCTTTTCTCATTAGGGCTGGAGATAACAATGAGCTTGTTTGTCCAGAGCTCATTACAGATTCCAGACTCTTCAGCTTTCCCATTCATACATATCAGGCCACTGTAAATGGACAATGGCATCTGTTAGTAATAATAATGTTTGCTTATTCAGTTGATAAAATGTTTCTTTCTTACTTATTCCCAGAGCTACAGCTCCTGGTCTCCTAAATAACTGTTGTTACACCTCCAATACATGTGGTTTTAATTGGAATTTTGGACATAATAATTTGTAAATATTCTCTGACAGGCAGTGCCTGTTAAATTCAACTCCCTGTTGGAATTGCCAAGAGGAATACATCAAAATGTTTAATGTGTGGCTGGACTAATGGCTGTTACCTTGTTTAAATATCCGTGTTGCAAGCTGTATATTGCAGCCCATTCCGTGCTGCCTGAAGTGCCCTAGTGCAAAAGTAGACGTTGAAGAACCTTTGTCTTCCATATTTAATCTGTGTTTGAAAACTGGGCTCCCAGTTACTGAAGTCTGGTTTAAAAAAGGGACACATAAGCTGAATAGCTTTTGGAAAGGAAACTGTCTTTCAATAGATGTGTGCTCAGAAATTACCAGTAAAAGCAAAAAGATCAACTACTGCCCTTCTTTAGGGATGGCTGTTGAATCTTAGAAAGCAATTAAAAAACCAAGCATGCTCTAGAGAAAATATTGCAACTTTTAATATCTGAATTAAAGATGTTGCTGAAAGCTCAGCAATGATGGCTGTAAGAAGATGGTACAAAATGCCTGCACTTCAGAAAAGAGATGTTCTAGCCATTCTAAAAGTGCCTGTAGTACACGGCAATAAGTCTATTTTACGTTTGCTAAAACTACAGAACTACAGGGCTACTAAAGTTAGCCCTGTGTGGGAGGCCATGGGGAGGTGGCCCTGCAGTGTAGGGGCTGGGGCAGACTCTGTCCCAGGGAAATCCAGCCCTGCTGTTCACCCTGTCTTGGTGCAGCTGGTGTGTACAAGAGTGGGTAAGTCAGCAGCAATCAGTGAAGCTCAGGTTTTGTGTAAAAAGAGAAAATTTTCTATTCAGCAGTGTAATTACCAGCATAGAAGGTACAAAACTGAGGTGAAGAGAGAGGTCTGAGTGTTAAGTAATGTGTTTTCCTTATTCAGCAGTGTTTCCTTCTTTGTACTACCTGCAGCTTTATGAAGCCTTTACCTTTCTAAAGAGTCTTGGGGCTGTTATCCTGGTCCATGCTGAAAATGGAGACTTGATAGCTCAGGTGAGTGAACCATCATTTTTGCTTCACTTTGTGAGATTATGGATATAAGAGAAGAGGAGTTAAGTAGGCCAGTCAGAGAATAGGTAGGAAGAAGGGAACTCCTGGAAAGAGCCTTAATTGAACCTGTTGCCCTGCACACCGTTGGTATAAAGCCTGGAATGAGAGAATGGGGGTCCTTTGTGTTAATTGGCAGAGCGTCCTTGAGATAGAGTAATGATCCAGGCAGCTCCTTGCCTTGGCAACAAATGAGAACTAGGTAAGGAGGGCAGAAGGAAGCAAGAAGATTTCTTCTGAATCCAGCAGATACAAGTGAAGCAGAATAATGTAAATCCTTGTTCACAGATTTTGGGTACAAAAAGGGGTCTGAAAGCTTTATACTAAAGTCTTTTGCTGCAGCTATCAGCATAAGCAACACAGTGAGTTTGGAGCAGGTATTAAAGCTCACAGACCTATTTATTTTTGAGAATATTCTTATAAATCTCTGAACTTTGAGAGTAAGAACCACTGTAATCTTGTAGACATTTCAAAAATGTGTAAGTATAATCCATGCTCTTAGAAGATGCATCTCAGAACCAGGAAGCTGAGCTCAAGTTCACAATGTTCCATTAAAGTGCCCTGCATCTCCAGAGCAGTCCTTGCAGGTCAGGTGCCCTGGGGGCTGCTGTCCTCCCACTGGACTGTACCATGGCTCTGATCAGTGCCACAACACATGGAAACATGGAAAGAGGCAACCCAAGGGCAGCAGCTGATAGTAAACCTCCCACTGGGCTTTCAGAGGCCAGGATCTCCCTCTGAAACAGAAGGGGCAGGTTTGGATGGGTGCTGTTTGGATGCTACATTTGTGACAGATGAATCTTTGAAGGCTGTTGCAGAGATGTCTCACTGCCCTGATCTCCCGTACGTGCGTCAAGCCCCTCTTAGGTCAGTGAGGCTCTGAGTGAGCCATCTGATTTATCTGCTGAGCTGCTTATCTGCTGGCTTATCTGCTAAGGACTGGGCTGTAGAGATGACAAGGAAATTACAGCAGCTAAAGCTGTCTTTGAGATCTGGACAAGGCAACCCACCTTGTCTCACATCTAAGGGAGAATGTCAAGGGAATGTTTGAGTTGTTGGGCAGCGTGTAAGAATTCTTGCCTTGGGTGTATTTTGTTTTTCCTTCTGGGGAAAAAACACGTCTCCATCTGCCTGATTAGAATTTACCCCCTTTGAGATCTGCCTTTAACTTTAAACAAAATAACCACTGGGATCAAAAGTTACTAGTGAGGAGTCAGCAGGCACATACAGTGTGGTTGTATCCTTCCCCCACTGAAACTAGGTGACAACCCTCATTTGAATTCAAGAGAGGAAAAAGCTGATTTCTCACGAAGTTTAGCATGAATAGAAACTACTAAATACATAATTTATAGCTTTAATACAACATAAAATATATAGTAGAATTAAAATGACTATTAATAAGCATGATTAAGTCAATATTACTATAGGAATGGCAAAATAAAACAAATCAAATGGCATCTGTGGTGTTTTGATACATTGCCCATTAAAATCAAGGCACACTCATGCTATTGCATATTTGATAGAAATCTATTTCAGATGTCTATTTTTCTGTTTCATTTTTCTCTGATCAGCCTTAATATATGGCCATCAAATATGAACAACCAGGACAGAAAAATTATTAGGAAAAGAGGAAGTAGTAAATAAATGTAAGTTACATTATATATCAACATATTTGTTCACCATTGCCATGTTTCATAAAATCAGTCTTTCTCTATGCTTTTATGTAGAAGAATTATTTGGGTAATGGAAAGAAAGCTGCCTGCACATAGGTTTTTTGGGACTGTCCTGTGTGAAAATACAAATTTGATCTTGTCAAACAAATATTCTAGTTGATTAGCACTATCAAGTCCTCTTACAGGGGGTAATTTATCATATGATCTGATTTTATTATTTCCTTCAAGATGCAAATCTGTCCTACTTTGTGTATCTATTCTATGCCAATGTGCTATTTTTTTTACACAGCTGTAACTTCATTTTATTGCTGTTTTTTAATTATTTGAAGTCTTTAACTGGCACTGTTCAGAGTCAGTGCATTAGTGATCCAGAACAGCTGTTTTTAATAATACCTATGAAACATTATGTTTTTCTAACCAAAATGTTCTTACACAGATTAATGCATTCCTGTTAATGCCTCTTCAGCCTTGATTGATTGCAGTGAAGGCTAAAGTATATATGAATGTTAACTTTTTCAGTTTTCCCAGTGTATGTTGGTGTGAGCTTTTCACCCTGAGGGACCTAGGAGCAAATATTTATTAGTTGACACATTCAAATATGTTCAGTAACTTCATCCTGTTCTCTAGGGGACATTTCTCTGTGTCACAGAGGCATTACATTGTTGAGCTGTGCTCATTAGAACCCTGTTGGCAGGGCAAGGCAGGGCAGGCCAGGACCAGACCTCAGATGAAAAGGGTTTGACCACTAGTTTCTGCAAAAAGGGAAATTTATTCCAATAACGCTGCTTGCCCTTAAATTAAGTGAAGTTTTTCTATTTAAAATTTTTTTTCACTGCTATGAAGCTGGATAGTGCAAAGTATTTTTCTGAAAAGCCCCCATTGGTCCTGAGATGGGGTCTTTGATGTGGACACAGTGCCCTTGCAACTGGAGGGCACTGTTATGTTTCATAAAAGCATAATTTTAGTGATTCACTGTATAGGAAGAAAGCATTACAGAAAATGAAAGTGTCAGCAATGCTGAAGGTTTAAGAAAGTGCTTTGTGGATTGCAACCAGAGAGGAACTTGAGCAAGTAAATGGGGAATGGCAGGCTGGAAGTACCCATAATTACCATTTAGTGTATTGGTTCAAGCCCATTTCCTGGGCTGCTGTCCTGGTATCAAGTCGGACTTTCTGGAGGGCAGAGGAGGTTTCTGATGGTGCAGCCCCATGGCTTGGGGCACAAATATGCTCAGTCACACAACAGAGAGCACTGCTGGCTGTGCTGGTGTGGCATGGGACCAGTTTAGAGCCAGTGTTTTCAGTGTTCAGTGGGCTTTGCAGCTGCATTTACACTGACACTGAAAGGGGCAGTCAGACCACGTGACTGTTCATCTCCCTGAGGATGCTGGGTGCACAGGACACATCCTGGAGCTGGGTCAGCATTTATCTCTTACATTGCAGGAACAAAAGCGTATTCTGGAGATGGGAATCACTGGACCCGAGGGACATGCCCTGAGCAGGCCAGAAGAGGTAAGGCCAGACATCTGATTCTCCCATTGCCTTTTCCAGTATTACCCAAAGTCTGAAAAGTCCAGGTCCTTTTAACTTGTTTGTTTGCCTGAAAAGCCCTTTGGATGCTGCAGCCAGGTGCATTCCCTTAGTGCAGGGATAAGCGTGTACCCTCCTTGTACACTCAGGAGTCTCAGCTCCTGCTGCCCCAGGCATGGATGTCCATGTATTTTTTTTGTGTGACCTTTGTGTTTTGATTTGTGATGACAATAAAATGGACTTATCAGGCTAAAAATCAGCAGTGCAGCTTGAGGGTTAGTCCTCAGAGTAACTGCATTTATTAAACTGCTTTGGCTGAAAACCTCCTATGAGATGCATGTGCACATCTATACTGTGCATAGGCATACACCCACATATAGATCTACTTTCATGCTGGCAGATATATTGGTGTCAGAAATGCAGGCTGTAGAGATGCAAATACACGAGAATGGAAAGTTGCTGTGAGGCAGCTTGTTTTAAGCAACTCCCTTATAATAAAATCTGAGCTCTGGTGTGGATCATCTCAGGCATCTGGAAAGGGTTTATTTAATGCCAAGGAAAATGTGGAGACATGAGAATGCCCCCTAAAGTACACAGCTCAGACCATTAATGGGATGTGGAGGGCGGTAGTGGGAAGTGACTGCTTTCCTAGAAGACTAAAGAGACAATGTCCCAGGGGTTTGAGGCCGAACTTGAAGAGATTGTTGTGGTTTGCAGATCTTTATTTAACTTCTCCCCAAGGCAAAAGGAATCAGCTTAATTGGTCACATTCTTCTATTGAACTGTTTATGTACTTTTTCATTTTGCTGTTCAACTTCTACTAAAATTATTCTAAAAGGATTGAGTTGTTTCCTTTTAATGAGAACAAGGTCCTAAGGAAGATCTGCATTTGCAGTTTCCAGAAAGGAATTTTGCTCAGCTCTAGTGCTGAGGGCAGAGGCCGTGCCGCCTCCCTGCTCTTTAAAGGTGCATTTGGGGTTTCCAGAGCAAATGTTTTGATACAAGTCCTACGACAAACTGAAGCAGTCTGATTTAAGGAAAGATATTTTACAAAACTGTAAAGGATTAAGCCATATAGTTTTGGAAGGTCTAAGAAGCTCAACTTTTCCAGAAAAACTCTCGCACAGAAATTTCTGTACCACTGAGTCACTATTTTCAGTTAGAACAGGGTTTTTCGTATTAAAATGCCAATACTGTGAGTCCATCTGGGAAAGATCTGGTATAAAACTGATGGTTGGGGAAAGGAGTCTCCAGAGCTACTGGGAAACACTGATCCTCCATCTGAAGATGCTTTCTTTGTGTGCCTACGTCCCAGATGGCTCCCTGGGAGAAGATTGCCTTTACGCTTGCTGACAGAGGGGACTTACTGGGCACTGCTTCAAAGGCTTCTGTGGATTATGGGCTAAATTCAGTCCATAGTGCTGAAGTTGCTGTTTGAGAATTCTTTACATTTACTGTCACCATTATGTAAAGATTAGGGAAAGCTGCTGGGGGAGCTCAGAGGCTGTCTCCAAGCAGGGGCAAAGTTTTCTTGTTTTGTTCTCCTTTCAGCTGCAGGGTAGGAGTCTTAAACAGGAGCTGCATCAGCTGCTTGGACATGACCTTTGCTGGGGTGCAGGGAGCCAGGAAGCTGCGTTTGTACTGGGGCAGCTGTACCCTGCTAGTGAGTACAGCCTGGCAGTGGTTACTGCTCGTGCCAAGTGTTTGGGGTTGGGTTAGCTCCCTGTTTCCCAGCACTGTGTCTCTCTCTATGGAAAAAACAGAATCAACCCCTGAAGAGTTGTTGCTGAACAATTAGAAATATGGCGCAGTCCTCCAGCTGATTTTTTCTTCAGGCTGCATTTGCAGTTAACTTTTCCCTCCTTGTTTTGCTCAGCTTGAAGCAGAAGCAGTTTTCCGTGCCATCACAATTGCCAGTCGAATAAACTGCCCAGTGTACATCACCAAGGTGATGAGTAAGAGTGCAGCTGATATCATTGCACTGGCCAGGAAGAGAGGTAAGTGACTTCCTTTGCTCCTCCAAACATTTTTTTTTTTGTTGAATAGAAGCTCAGTAAAAAAACCTGTATGTCTTGACCCAAATGACAGGCTGAAGGGAGAGGTTATCAAAGAATGGCAGCACTGTTGCAGACTAAATATTTGTGGCTGGGAAGGATGAGGGGAAATCCTTTTATATTTTTAAGTTGAGGAGCTCTCCCCACAAACTGTACTCTCGAAGACTGAATTGTAACTCTTCTCTATGCTGTTTTCCCTTTTACTTTTCCCTTAGACTGCTATATCTCTGTTCATGGGAAGGAGATACTTTATTCCTAATGGCACATCCTCCATGCCAGTATTTCAGGTTTTCCGAGAGATGGCTTTGGCAGTGACCCTGCTGTTAGAGATGCTTGGAGCTTGCTCCTGGCCTTGCTGCTGGGAGCTGAGCCCCTCTGATGTGTACTGCAGGTCAGTCCTGCTTGCTGGGGCCATGGTGGGATCCAGGTTACAAAGCACCCAAAAGGGCCTTGTAGCTTGAAGGCAGCTGCTTCTGAAGCTGTGTTTGCAAGTCAGGACTTTTCTTCTGGTTGGGACTACAAAGCTTGTGAGCAATATGGAAAAGCCAAAGAGCAAATTATTGTCTTGATGTTTGTATTCTTGGAGACTTGGAGTGTGGTGCAGGGGACCATATGCTGCTGTCTGCTGGTGCTGTGCCCAACCTGGGAGTAGTAAAAAGGCATCTGCCTGCTGAAGTGATCCACCATCCAGTACACTCCAAATTGGAACAACATGCCTGTGATTAAAACAGTACAAATTAAAAGTGGGTCTGAACTGTCTCTTTCTGGATTAGAAAGAAAGATTTGTAAATAGGCTGATCAAAAGCATGTAGAGCTCAGAGAGACTCCTGATTAATTTTTTATCATACAGACAAAGCCAGGGCTGTTTAATTTCCTGGGAGCTGTGCTAGCCATGTAGCAATGTGTGAATTATACATGGCTGCATGCAGCAAGCAGCGTCATGTGCTGAAGAGAGAGTGGGTTGTGCTTAGCTCCTGTATATCCTTGCTTTCTCCAAGGTCCCCTTGTTTTTGGAGAGCCGATCACTGCCAGCTTGGGGACAGATGGGACACATTACTGGAGCAAAAACTGGGCCAAGGCTGCAGCTTTTGTGACCTCACCACCTCTGAGCCCTGACCCTACCACTCCAGACCACTTAAATTCACTCTTAGCATGGTAAGACTTCCTTTTTTTTTTTTTTTAACAGGATGATGGTGAGGCAACTGCAAAAGCCATATGGCATGAAGCATCTAGGGATCAGCCTGGTTTCCTTTAGACCAGTCTCATACATGAAACAGCAGAGAAAGGACATAGAAAACCAGGGATAGTTATATCCTTATGCTTAGGCTGCAGTGAGCAGTCATGGACACTCCAGTTGCTGGTTGGCTTGATAGAGAGGCAAATGCTGGCTATTCAGGAATTAATTATTTTTCTTTCTGCTTTTCAAGTGATTCCTAGTTGTACAACTAGATTGTCAGGACTTCAAACTGGCCTTCTCCCTAGTTTTCAGTTTTCTTTAGCTAAATTGTTGATATATGATGGGATGGCATCCTCACTGTCCAGCATAAGCAAAAGCCTGGTGGACATATCCCCATCTTTGAGACCGGGCTCAGTTTTAAGCTCTAGTCATATTTGACAAGCACAGCTCCAAAATCAGGGCTGTTCCTGAATGCAGAGATACCTAGAACCAAGAAAAATTTCTTAGGGCAATTTTTGTCAAAGCTGATGCAGGGCTCTCAACTGTGAGTTCTGAAAATTGGCTTGTCCTAAACTAACTTGTGTTAGTAGCAGAGTTTGGTGGATTTATCTCCTGCATATTGAAAAATTCTGATTTTTTAGTTTGCTTTCATCTGGGAGGGACAAAATCATACAAATTTCCTTGTATCCAGTTTTTGCAGGCTTCTTATTTTAGCTTGCCTTGTGTCTTTCTGGGCCCTGGGGTCCCCAGCTGGAAGAAGGCAAAGATAAGTGGTACGAGTTGAGCAGGAATGTCAGGAGAAAGAGGCCAGAGTGAATTACAAAGGAGACTGTGAGGGATTTGGGTGAAGACAGCTGGAGGCTGAAGGCCATCTCTTGACAGGATAGGGATGTGAACTGACTGCCTTCAGGTTGGCAGGGAGAGTTTGATCACTAGGTAGGTGAAAGGAATGTGGACAGCAGAGGAAGAAGTGTCTTATATAGAAAAGAAGAAAGCAGCAATGCCTTGCCAGAAACCCAGACTGTAAAACCCATCTCTCAAAGTATTTCCTGCCTGTAGCCAACTGTGGGTCTTCAGCTTAAGCAAAAGACCATCTGCTCTGAAATTATATAGAAGTTCACAGCTGAAGCCCCACCAGGACAGACAGCTAGGGCTGGAGTGAGGAACTCAACTTACCATTCATATCCTCATTTACCTTCATGTGGTGGCACCCAGCTCACCCAGCCTCCCCTTTCTGGGGTTTTCAATGCCCTAGACAGAGCAGTGAAATCTGAACTTGAAAGTGACCATCTTCAGAGCAGCTGCCTGGGAGCTGGGTGGGCACACACATGTGACAGGAAGATGCCATCAGTCAGTGCCATGTCTCCCCTTGCACACGATGGATCAGGCTGTGCAGCCCAGAGCCCACCCAGGCTTTAACTCAACTGCTCTAAAGATGCTGCATTTGAGCTCTGGCTTATGTGTGGCTCTGGTAAGAATTCACAGCAGTTCTCTTCTGTCAACCTGATGGCAAAAATGTTTTTTCCATAACTGAGATTCTTGTTCCAAATAAAGACTCAGAAAAAAATTACTTTCTTGGTCTGATTCATCACTATCTGCACTGTAAAGGGTGAAGTTCGCTGTGTGAGGATAAGGCTCTTAGCCAGCACATGTAAATATGTATCAAAATGTTTGACTCCTTACTCTGTTAGAGTGGCTATATATGCTTTCTAGAAGAGAGTCCCAAAATAATAGTATGTGGGTCAAAGCAGATTAGCAAGAACATTTTTAGAACTGGAATCCAAATAATGACTTTTTAAAACTAACATCAGAACGACAAACCAAGGACTTACAGAACTTTTCATTATTCTCCAAGCATGCAAAAATGGCTTTTTTTTTCCTAGTGGCTTAAAGTCCTAGATCTTAAATGACAGCAGCTTAGCCTGCTTTCAGTTTTAATACTTCAAATCCATACTGTGAAACTAAAAAGAACTGTATATTGTATTGGTCTGCTCTGCATTCATGGGGAATTTTATACAAGTATGATGGTAAAGACAGTATTTCATGTTTCTATTGCACTGTTGATTTGCATACCAATATTTTACATTCATTAAAAAATCCCTACAACATCCTTCCTTTGCAAGCATGCAGCATACTGCTTGTGCTCTTCTCCACAGAAAGCTGAATGATTTGATTTGTTGATTTTGCACTGAAAAGCTGAATGTGTAAAACCCCGTCATGTCTCATGGGATTTGCAGATTGAATTTGCCTCATGAGATTAGGTCCTTGTGTCATCTGTGGGCCATGCACTTGAGTTAGCTTTGATCTTTCTTACATGGTGTGCTGCTGCATTACTGCAGCTGGGATGTGCCACCTCTTGTGAACCAAAGATCTTGGTGCTACACAGAAGATGCAACTTACCATGGAAACCTTGTTTAAGGGGAAGAATAAGATGACAAGGTATTGATCTGGCATTTATTTTATGATGATCCCTTCCTGTCTCTCAGTTTTTTAGTTGATGTAATGCTTATCCCCCATTTGACAGTAGAGTGTGTCCAGACAGTAGGAGTGCTCTGGGTTAACCAGGGATGGGAAGATCTCAAGTGACACACTTCAGTTTTGGAAGTCTTCTATTGATTTGACTGGGGAGTGGAGTTCATATCAATAATTTCATTAAATGTCAGAGAAGAGAGAGTATGGAGTTAAGAAAGCAAGCCCTTATTATCTTTCAGGTGTAGGAATTTGTGGTGTGGTGTTAGAAGCACAGCATAACCTCAGGGAAGTGGGCAGTGATGCAGGGCCTGGCTGAGACAGTCAGGTTTTCATGGTAATATCAGTGTGTGGAAAGGAGAGATGCCACAGGAAGCTTTGCTGATTAGAGAAGCATCAAAAAGGAAGACATGGAATTGCAACCTTCTGACTTTATTGTTGTGTTAAAATAAATGAATGTTTAACTGATGAAATTGGCTTAATCCTATGGAGTAACACCAGGCAGTCATTAACAATCAGGAACAGCTAAGCCAGAGCAGCCTTTTCTGTACTGAATTCATGGGTTTGGCTTCTGCTAAAAACTGCATGGATGGCTTGTGAGTGTGGTGAAGAATCAGAAAAGAGGCCAAGGACTTTTCTCTGTCAGCAATCATTAGGGCTGGCAGCCTAGAAAATGGTTTTTTCTTCTGTACTTGGCTCTTTGTTAGCTTGTTGGATCTAGATTTGCAGACCAGAATCACTCAGTTGTTTCAGTGCTGGAATTTACATTATCAGTTAAAGAAAAAGATGACAGGTTCTTGGGGACTTAAGGAGTGATGGATGGGAAATTATAGTGAGTTCTAATGTGCTTGCCTCCTGTAAGTTTAATCAAGAGCTAAAAATATCATGTTTCCTGTGGATATTGGAGAACCTTCTTTTTTGACTTTCTACTTTGGCAAGATTCTGCATATTGATTATGTTCTTCCTCCGTATTTCCAGGAGCAGCTGTGATCCAGCTCTGCTCTCTTCCAAAAAAAAAAAAAATTCTAGGCTGAAAAACCCAACC
The DNA here is from genome assembly GCA_034509185.1 of Euphonia xanthogaster. Classification (NCBI taxonomy): domain Eukaryota; kingdom Metazoa; phylum Chordata; class Aves; order Passeriformes; family Fringillidae; genus Euphonia; species Euphonia xanthogaster. The sequence continues at coordinate 59,228,904 of JAYDZK010000202.1, read as the reverse complement.
TCTTAAATAAAAGCATTATAAATGGTAGCTCTTTTTGCATTTGTCTCCATGCCTTTTTCTGTGTAAGACTCTTAAGTTAGATAAATCCAGAGCATGTGTTTGACTTGCACTATGCCTTTTGTTGTTTAATTAGAAAACTACCTGATAAAAATATTTTTATTTTCTTGGTTCTGTTTTGGAAGGTCAGATGAGAAGTATTCATGTAAGTTTTGCAAGAAAAATACATATGTAGGAGAGAAATGCTGGGGAACACATTTGAAGCTCATGACGTTGCACTGTAAAATTTGCCATTATTTTTTAGTGTGGTTATGAATTAATTTATCTTGAGAGTGACAGACATTTCATACAAGCTTCTGATCATTTCCTTAATCCTGGAATAATCCTTTGTCCTGGTTAGTGGGCTTTTGCCTGATCTCTGTTGATAAGCAGCCTGGAGCTGGAGTGGGCTGTAATCCTGGAGTCCAGGGTGCTCCTGGGGGAAAGTGGAGATGTCCAATGCCATTGTTACTCTCAGTGATCTGTAGCCAGCACAGAAAGGCTGCTGGCATGATTTACAGCCTGTGCCTCTGGTGTCTTGAAAGGCTTGAAAGGTCCATTCACAGCCTGTCTGAGACCAAGGTCACCTTGGTGATGCCTGGTCTGAACCTTCTGTGTGTTAACTCCACAGTGGGGACCTGCAGGTGACGGGAAGTGGACATTGCCCCTATAGCACTGCCCAGAAAGCCATTGGAAAGGACAACTTCACTATGATTCCTGAAGGGGTCAATGGAATTGAGGAAAGGATGACTGTTGTCTGGGACAAGGCTGTAGTAAGTAATTACTTACTTTTATAGACTAAAAGGAAATTGAGTGTTGGCTGAATAATGAAAGCGAAGAGACTCTTGGCCATTGCTTAAATGACTTTCTGCTATATTTCTAAGAATTCCCTGAGAGAATGCTACCGTGAGCTGAACTGCTTATTTCAAAAACCTCTTCCAGTTTTTTAAACTCAGGGCTGTGTTTCACTTCTGACACTGTGATAGTATTGGGTTTCATTAGGCTTGAGGCTTCCCAGATTCCATTGCTCTATTTTCCCTTAGTGTCAGAGCGGGTGCTTCTGAGAGATGTGGTATCTGGAGCAATTTAATGGTTTTGAAGTAGACCTCACATAAATGTGATGAATGAATTGTTTGAATTTGGGAAGTGTCTCATCATTTTTGAAAAATTACAAATGGATGGCAGCTGAGCCTGAGGCTAAATGATGAAATGCTTTGAAGGAGAGCATTGCACGTAATTCATACTGGCATACTTTGCAGTGGAGTGCCGGTATAAGTCAGGAATTTTTTGATGGTTCCATGGATTCTAATGTATAATGGTATTCTCCCTCTAAGTCCGTCTCCATGTGCACACCCTGCACACTCACACACACTCACTGCATTGTGCTCGAATGCACATTGCAGACTGGGAAGTGGCAGTATTTACAGTGCTGTGATGAGCACTTTTCCCAGACACTATTTCATAACCACTTTATTCAGGGACAGCTATTGAGATTCCAAGCACAGAAGCAGCTTCAGATACCTGCCATGTAGGGGCAAAGTAGGGAAGCAAGCAAAGCACAGCCAGCTGCTGATATTTTCATTCGTTACTCCCTCAGTGGGAAGGAACTGCAGGAAGGGCTGCAACATGGGATTTATAGGTGGTAACATTCAGTCCTGCACCACTGAGTAGCTTATACTTTACAAACCTTATATTTTACCAGGCAGGAAATAAGTGTTTATCTAATATTAAAAGGCTTGGTACTGTTGTTCTTCCTTAGAACATTGTTCTTGCTCATTGCCAGGGAAGACCCCAAAATACTCTACTGAGAAATCAAAATGCTGTTCTGTACAGTTGCAGTTACCATCACTGACTGTATGCCAAGTTCTATTGGTGATGACATTTCTCCAGGCAAAGACTTTATAATTGGCTGTATTACTTAGATGTATAGATCTGATAATAATGGTAATAGAATGGACTTAATTTGCAAGAAGTGTTCCCAAAGTGTTGGAATCTTGATCTTTTGTTATATCTTGTAATACTCATGTGAGTTTCTCTGATTTAAAATTGCTGAAATATTTAAATAGAAATTACTAGGACTAGCAACAAAACTCAGACCTCAGTGTGTAGAGAAAGGGATCCCAGATAGCTGAGCACCTTGGTGGTATCCTGTGCACTAAGAGTTCACTGGCTGTCCTCTGCAATGCCTGGAGTAACACACTCATTTGAAACTTCCAGTTAAAGAGCTGTACAGAAGGTCCTGTGTGATACAATCTCTGTTTCATGCAACATCACCATATCTGTGAAGGGATGATTCCTCCCAATATCTCCCCAACCTTTCAATAGTCTGAATAGTAAATCCTTATTTCATAAGCATGTTTTGCTCAAATCACATTGTTTTTCAGGCCACAGGCAAGATGGATGAGAGCCAGTTTGTAGCTGTCACCAGCACCAATGCTGCCAAAATCTTTAATCTGTATCCAAGGAAAGGCCGGATTGCTGTAGGATCCGATGCTGATGTTGTTATTTGGGACCCTGATAAGGTGAAGACTATAACAGCCAAAAGCCATAAATCGGTAAGGAGGAAATGAAAACCAGCAAGAAAAAAGAAATGTCACTGTTGTTTTTCAGCTGTTGACCTAAATCATGTGAACACCAATAGTTCAGGATACAGAGGAGTGGGTAACTGCCTACTCCTGTTCTGAAATGGGTAAATGTTTCAGGACATGGGAGTATTGAAGTCCTATGTTGGAAGCATTGTGACCAGGAAGGATTTCTTTTCTCTCTGGATATACCCTGGCACTGTTCATTTTTTGCGTGCTTGTGGCAGACCTATAAACAGGTGTGAATCAGCAGCTCTGCAGCTGAGGTTAATAAGGCTGTGAGAATAAATTTAAAACCAGCTTTTTTTTTCCTTACCTAAAAAGCACCTGAAATTAGAAATTTCACAATTAAAGTAACAGTATTCTAAACTATGAGATGATTAAATGTTTTGATAATACAGCTCTAATTAGCTTAATGGATGGAATTTTCTGTTTAATTCCAGAGCTTTGCTACACGTTTCTTTGCCCTCAGTGCAGAGAACCAGTGACTGACAGTTGCTTTCATTTTGATTCTGATAGGCTTTGTGTTTTCTATCCCAAATTTTTTGTCTTACTGTTTAGTGCTTTGGCCCTTTTTATTGGGGAATTCTTCCAAAAGTTTTACTGAATATCCAGTATTGCATTTTTGTATTAAAAGACCAAAACATTTACAAACCTTTAAAAAGTAATTTTGGGTGATTCAGGTTCTGTTTCTCTGTCTTGGGATCTTTCTGTATTTTCAAGAAAATAATAGCCACCTGCCCTGTCATTCCCATTTAGATTCAGGCCTTCCTAGCTTTTCTGGGCTTTTTCAGACAGAAATATGTGTGCTAGCCTGTTTGAAATTTGCTTACAGAGTAACAGCAGATACACAGTAGGACCACGTCCTCTGGTTATCCAGCACCTGAGTCACAATTTTCCTTCTTATTAGGGTTATCATTATTCTAAATGCTCTGGTTAGATACAGCAAACTTTCCAAAAACAAGTGAAATCCTTGATGGAAAATTAAAAACTGGAAGGAATTGTCTTGTCTTATTTTAAAGGAAAGATCCGTTAAAATAATTTAATATCAAAATGCATTGCTTTTCCTTCATACAACACAATTTTATACACTTTTAATGGCAGCTGTCTAAAACTATGACTACAAATGTACATATTATAAGTTACTAATGGGAAGAGGTCTTGGCAGTGAATATGTTGGTTGATCCTCAGGCCATTGAGTACAACATCTTTGAAGGAATGGAGTGCCATGGTGCCCCACTCGTGGTCATAAGCCAAGGGAAGATTGTGTTTGAAGATGGAAATCTGCACGTCAATAAGGGAATGGGCCGCTTCATCCCTCGCAAACCTTTCCCTGAGTATCTTTACCAGCGCATCAAAATCAGGAATAAGGTAATGTCAGATCCTATTGAATCTTCTTTGTAGCCAAACCCTCCTGGAAGCACAGTGGCATCTGTTTTTAATATTGTTGTGCTATTATGAGTCTATATCAGATGGACTGTATATGACTTGTTTAAAAAATGACCACAAAACTGGTTGCAATTGTGAACTTATCTTAGTATTAACACTGTGAGCTTCAGCAGGTAGAAATATAATTGCCAGCTGACATAATTGCCTTATGTCCAGCAATGCCTTATTCCACCTCTTTGAAGAGAGGTGGAATAGTGACAGAATTACTTTCAGTCAAAAATTCAGGAAAATAAAAAGATTTTTGTGAGGGAGGGTTAGGCAGAGTAAAAACAGAATTTTAAATTGCATACTGAACTGCTACACTGCAGAGAAAAAAAGTATGTCAGCCAGAGATTCTCATTATATTGGGCATTTCTGAACTATTGTTAGTGCATTTGCTGAGCTGTGTATTAGCAGCATTAATGGCTCAGAAAACTTTTCTCTTTTGTTTAATAACAAGCTTGGGAAATGACCAAGATTTCGCCTCTGTGTCACCTCTAGTTTTGAATTATATCAGTGCTTATCTGTTGAAAACCAATTGGCTGGACACCGGTTTGGAGTTTGGAAATTGCTTCTTGTCACTGAGCAGGAAAGTCACTGTGTGAGCACAGGTAATGAGAAAAATTGACTAAGCCTCATGTTTTCTTCAGCAAAGTATGTACCGTAGGCTGTGATACTGGCAGCTGAAATTAAGCCTACAAGCAGGTTGATAGCTTTTATCTTTCATAATTTATTATACAAATTCTATCAAGCTGCAGAAGAAGGGCCTGCATTTATTAGAAGGCATTGTAAAAAGCAAATGCACCCGCAAAAATTTTGCAAAATACCAATCAGTGTTGTATTTTTTTTACATTATCCATGTTCATGATACAGGCCTTCTCTTCACACTCACTGCTTAAGGCTTCAGTGCCTGGGAGTGTGACATAAATTAGTGACAAAACCTTCAAAATAGTGAAACCAGCACTTTAGAAACAAATATCACAGATTAGTGTCTTTTAGCAGGAGTTTGAACAAAATTACCCAGGCTAAGTAACCTGTGTCTTGCAAGTGGGCCTAGATTTTGGGAGACCTTTGGTCCTTGGGCAAGGTCTGCAGACAAAGCAACTGATATTTTTGCTCCTGCAGCTCCCTCTGCTGCCTGCCAAGAGGGAGAGCAGATTCACCTCCAAATTTCTTTTCCCACTATCAAATTTTATTCACTGGAAGTATTCAGAAAAACCCATTGATGGTTTTATCAGCTGCTGTATGAACATGTCTATGTACAACAGAGGAATATAGAAAAACTTGTCAAGCAAGGGACTGCAAAACTGAACTGGCACAGGTTGGCAGTATAAACTTATCCCTGGAGCAGGGATAGCAGTATAAATTCATGCCTTTGTGGGTCCCTGGAAGATGGATTCATTGCTGTGATTAGCAATTGCTCTTTTCTGGGCATTAGCTCTGGCTCAGACTGCAAGACAGTGGCTCTTCTGAGCCTGATGTCCCTGTCATCAAAAGTAAGGAAAATGCACTGATTGCTTTGAGAGCTGGATCAAACCCCTGTGAATAGTGTCTTTCTATACAGTATTTTAATTTCACTTTTAACCTGTTGTGGGAAACTCTCTGAAACTATAATCTTGTAAGACACAGATTTCTGATCTCTTTGATGAGCTTTGCATTCTGAATCCAGTGGCTTCAGGCTCTTTCTGAAAACTGGAACTGTTCTTATTAAAATATTATTTCCTAGATTCGTGTGATTTTAAGGCCAGTGAAGTTTTTTTGATTGTCTTTTCTAATATTCCTTGTAAGAAGCATACAGGTAAAAAATCTAGAGACCTCAAACTGAAATCAGAGCTCAAATGACAGATACTTTATTGACAGATATTGTAAGATAGATCCCCTGCCACAGTCCACTGTACAATTGCTTTTCTAGTTGATGACAGGAAGCAGAAATGTTTGAAATTTAATTTAAAAATTGCCACTCCTTTTCAATGAGTTCTAATAAAGAGAATGAGACCTACGAAGGGGAGGAGCAGAAGAAATACAGGTAGGAGAGAAATTGCTGTGTTGGTATAGTGGGTATCAGCTGTGCTATAACCCAAGTGTGACTCGGCAGCTGAATGGGGAGAGAGGAGTTGATTGAGACTGATCTGATGTAAAATAAACAGGTCACACCTGTTCTTTTGAATCCCACTTCTCCCCTTTGATTGTGAAGGAAGCTTGATAAGGAACTCTTTTGTCATTTTTATATAAATTGAGGGAGCAAGCTTTAAAATTTCCTTTATATATAAAGCAGACTGCATTTTGCTTTATATATAAGGTATAGATGCATTGTTAATTCAGCCAGTGCAGAATATAGCTCTGTGCTCGCTGCTGTCTTCCTACAGGGTCATTAGGCAGCATTATTTGAGCATTCAGTGTCTGGATTTTTACTCTCCTCTTGTATTAGGTGGGAGGACTGCAAGGAGTCTCCAGAGGAATGTATGATGGACCTGTGTATGAAATCCCAGCTACGCCAAAATATGCAACTCCTGCACCCTCAACTAAATCCTCCCCTGCCAAAAACCAGCCCCCACCAATCAGAAACCTCCATCAATCCAATTTCAGCTTATCAGGTAAGTCAGCCTGACTAATGGGAAAACTTTTAAAGCTGGGAGTATGGATTACTGGTGATGAATTTCAATTACAATTACATCTTAAGTCAAATATGAAAGGACTGTATATAGTCATGTACATGCATATACTTACATATATATAAGTGTATACATGTTTTTACTCATTCATTGCCTAGCGATATTTTACATATTGCCAAATATTCAAAATGTTTTCAATTTGAAATTTTCTCTGTGACAATCTTTCACTATTATTTACCTGGCCCATTGCAATTAGCTGAGTTCTCTGGTTGATGTGACTGAAGCCCCTTGGTGGTGTGCACACCTGATGGGACTTGGGTCTGGTGCAACCTGTGAGTCTCACACATTTCACAGGCTGCATCACCAGCAACTGCTAGACATGGAAACTTCAACTGTCCTTGTCCATGGTCATAAACCATGTGCAGAAGTTGTTCATAAGCAGATTGGAGGATTTCTTATCCTCTGCTCTTGGTGCCCAAAACATTTTCCATGGTACATAGGAAACAGACTGGAAAATCATCCTTTGGGGTTGCTGGAAATAATTCTTGTCATCCGAAGACAATTACAAGTGTGTCAAATCCTTATTCTTCAAAAGTCTGCAGCCCCAGTGGTGAATAATACATTCATGTGATGTTGTGAAAGTCATTGGATTTTTCCCTTGTGGGAGCTGATGGTGGAGTTTTCCTACTTTACAGATTCTCTCTTCAGAAACTAAATGAAACTTGTGTAAGAAAGTCCTAGGAGAGCAAGTATTTTAAAAACCCTTCTAATGAGGTGAAGTATATTTTTGCCCATACACTTGGGGCCATGGTGAGCATATGCAGATATATATGAAGTTATAAAAAACACATAAAGTGCTTAGAAAGTTCACATCTTAGTAATAACCAATAATTGGGATTTTCATAAGCATCTGAAGCTGTGGTTTCACAGTGCAGTGCTGGATCTGGGTACTATCAAGGCATCTACTGGTACAAATTTGATCTGGATGATGCGAACATAAAATTAAGCAGAAGTAGAGACTAAGGTAACATTTTAAATGATCCCACACATTCATTACATTGCCTTTAGGAAATTGAGTGTGATCAGGCAATATTTAGCCTGTCAGAAAGCTTGTTGTTCACTTAAGCTTAACCTTTTAAAATGCAGTATGAAGTTTACATCAGCTCGTTGCTCATTTCCTCATGGATTTATGATTGCTAATATCAGATTTACTGAACTGTTGTCCCATGGACTCAGTAGGGACATATGTTCTAAGTCAATGAGGCAGGTCTGAAAGGTCCCTTCAAGTCAGTGGAAAATAATTCTCCATGTAAGGTGAGCATATAATCTCACACTTCTCATTGAAGACAGAAATGTGCCTTGAAGGTCTGCTCAGTGCTTCAGTCAGGCTCAAGACAAACTAGCTGATGGCGGTGTGAGGGAACCATAGCCAGGTAGAACCTCGCTCCTGATGTTTTCATCCCTTTCATAGCTTTGTTTCCTCATTTTCTGTTGTTGCAGGAGCTCAGATTGATGACAACAACCCACGTCGTACTGGCCACCGCATCGTGGCACCTCCTGGTGGGCGCTCCAATATTACCAGTCTTGGCTGAGAAATGATGATGGACAGAAACACAAGGATGAAGGATCATGGGAATAATGTCCATTCCCTTCAGTATCTGTGTTATTGAGCCCACAGTTTTATTTGGTACTAACAGAAATAAAAAACAAAATGTCTTTTTTTTTTCTTTTTTTTTTTTTTTGGTATAGGAAGAGGTGATAATAGTGTGGTGTGTTTGCTTGGAACTACTTGCCTCACAATTGTGCTTTCATGCCATAGTCACCTTAAAGCATGGTGCTTCCATTGCCCCTTTAGTGACTACAGGTTTTAGCTTTGTCTCGTAACTGAATGATGGTTCCTTTGCACCCTTTCGCTGTATTAGAGTAGTTAATGCATGTTACTGAGTTATTTATGCAAGTTGCATTCTGTGAGTGAGTCCCTTTAGAACACATTGCCAACAACTGACTAGACACAATGCCAAGATTAATGTCTGTATTTGAGAAACACCACCAAAAACACTAATGAAGGAAGAAAATGGCCATCTGGAAAGTAAGCAGTAGAGTAGTATAGGCAGCTTCTGTTTAATCTTTAATTTATTATAAACCCAAGAAGCACTTCTCTCAAGACACAGAAACTCACTGGGACACGTAATGACAAATGGTCTCCGTAGCACCTGTCTGTTCCCACTCGGTACATTCCAAGTCTGTGTCCTTCTTGTTTCCATTTTAGACAGAGCCATCAGTTTTACATACCAATGCCATTGCCACCCCTGCAGGGATTTCTCCATCTGGGCAGTAGTGCTCTCCTTCTGCATGAGATTTTTGGTACTTACAGATAATCCAAGTTGCTGTCGGATTTTTAAAGTTTTTTGTACAAATTTTTTCCTTTGTAATCACACGCATTTTTACTTACTCTACCGTATCAAGATCTACTAGTCGTGGTTCAATTTCTGAATTCAAAGCTTGTGAAATAAAGGAAATTAATTGATGGGTAAGCCTCTTGCTCTGTGCTGTGACTCAATGACTGAAAATTTGGAATGGAGGAACTCAAGAGAAATTGCCTTTCAGATTGACATCATGCAATAGAAGGAACCTCCTTAGATCACAAGTGTTGAGAAGTGTATAGGTCTGCATATGCATACTATAGCATGATATAGTATGTCTTATTAAACAGTGCTCACAGTAAAAATGTATTTACTAAAAATTGTACTTACTGTTGACTAAAATGTACTTACTAATGGTTGGATTCGATCTTAGAGTTCTTTTCCAAGAGACTTAACAAGACTTAACGAGACATAACAAGTCTTTTCACAGACGTAACAAGTCTGTGATTCTGTGACATTGCAGCTGCCTCCATTTTGCCAAAATGAGACACGAATTAACTTTCTGCCAAAGAACTTAGATCTACATCTTATTTGCCTAAAAAGGGGTAATTCACTGCTGTCATCTTCATCTGTAGTACAGAACCAGTACCCAGTGCTGCACTTTGACCTAAGCTACATTTGACTTCATTGTGGTTTTCTCTACTGACTGAGCTGTGTCCAGGCATGGCAGGAAAAGAATGTGCTGCAGGTAAGGTGAAGGAAGTGGACTTCAATTCTCTGGGAGTGAAGGAAGTATTTCTCCTTGTCTTTCTGACTCTCTCACAAATTATGTAAAGAAACCTTGTTTACTGTCACTTTTTGCTTGTCTGACGGTGCTGCAGATGCTGTGGGAGGTGTGGGCTGCAGTGGAAATGGGGTGCTGTGAGATTAGCAGGTCAGTAAACAACTCCCCTTGTACCTCTTTGCCTTTATCCACACTATGAAGCTGCAGCAGGAAAAGTTTTGGAGCAGTGGGGAGCCACTGGAGTGGTTTTATCAGCTGTGCTGCTTGACCCCAGAGCACCCATCCATCCCACCCATGCAACCAGCAGTCACGTGGGTTGGCACAGCTCGTGTGGGGCATGCCAAGTGCCCATGAGCCATAACAGTTTTGGGAAGTAGCCCCCCTGAAGCCTATCATTCTGAAACTGGTACACTGTCACCTGCAGCTTGCCTGGGAAAGGAACTGCTACCCTGGAAAAATCCATTTTGGTCAGCTTGGTCTGAAACCTGGCAGCAGAACTAGTCTAAAGAGCCAGCTTTTCCTTTGGCTTTGAGCTGAACCAGTGCAGAAACATTGCAATTCAGTCTGCAGTGAACTGAATTGATTGCCCCCAAAAAAAGGAAAATAAAGCTTTTCATGAACAATTCCTTCTGCTAAGAATTCAAATGCACATTTCATATTGCTTGGAGCATTTCCTCATCCTCAGTCTTCCTTGCTCATTTGGTGGTTCAGATATTTTATAGGATATGAATTAAAATAAATTGTTCATTTGGCGGTTCAGGTTTTTTACAGGAAGTAAAATAACACTAGCAGAGAAGCCTGAGGACAGTGTGCCCTGGAACAACCTACAGCCTAGCAGGTAAGGCAATCCTGAAATGCCAAGTCTCCATCTGCCTTGTCCTATTCCAACCCATTTGCTGTGAGTGTTGACAGCCAGCAACAGTTGTGGTGATGTAACCCTGACAGCAGAAATACAGCTGGTTTGTGAAGCTATGTGGCAAATTTGACAGCGTGAAAATTTCCAAACTGCTGGTTACAATTTCCCTGATGCACTTCTTGCATGTTTTTGTGCAAGTAGCAATGGTTGCCTACCTGCAAATAAAACTTCCACTCAATGTATGAGGCTTGTCACACTTGAGGTAGCAGAAATGTTCATTGTGTAACTCGTGTTGAGATTCCACTTTTCCTACCCACTTAACAGCATCTTAAACCAAAAGCCCTTTGCCTACAAGCTGGTCAAAGATTCACTGTTAACACGCATTCATTTTTTCACTGTGAAGTGTCTGTGAATAAATACATGTGGGTGTTTTGAGAGGCATTTCATGGTTCAGTGCTCCTCTGTGAACAAGACTGTGCCTGTCAGGTCAATGTGGCTCTCCTGTGGTGTCTCCAAGAAGAAGTAGCTTAATCCCTGCAGCCTGGCTGCTCCTGCCATGGCACTGCTGAGGGGCAGCCTGCAGGAAGCCATGGATCCTGAGCTGCACCTCACCAGGTGAGGTGAAGGAAGCCTCACCTGAATGGTTACTGTGATTCCACAGACAGTGGCAGCAAGCCATTCCCCATGGATGGAGAAAAAGGCAAGGGGTGCTTCTCTTACCACCTGCAGTCTATTTCATAGCAATGTCCCTGCCCCTACATCACTAACCTGCCCTTAAGAAAATAAAACACTACCAGGAAAGAAAATGTGGATTAGCTGGTGCTCCTGAGTGCATGCTGCAGAACAGGAAACTGCACTTGTGTTTGCTCCCTTGCAGGAACACCAGGCTGGGAGATGTTGTGAACTTGCTGAGGAGCTGCTGTTATCTCAACTACAGCTGGAAGCAGTGCAGAGCTTCCAGGCTTTCTGAATAGTCAAACTTCTAAAATCTGCAGCAGGCTATGACCTTTCAATACCTGATGTAGCTCTAATGATGTAAAGCTGCTCTTCCCTATTGCTATTTGCAATGGTCTGCTTAAAATTAGTCCCTATGAGCAGCCTGGGAACTACCTTTGTAAATTGTGGAAGGGAAGGCTGGATCCACAGATTGCTTTCTGAGTGTATTTTGGACCAGTTTGTCTTGTGCTCCAGTTTGTCTGCTACCAGAGCAATGCAGTTACCTGTTTAAATTCTAGTGCGTATAGCAAAGCCTGCTAATTATGATGCTAAGACTATACCAAAACTGATGGCTGTCCCAGCCTTTAAGTGTTTCTCTTGGCAATATACTGCTCTTTGTCCTCAAGAACTAAAATCTCAGACTAGACCAGGTCAGATGACCATCTGCTCTGAGTTCCAGTAGCCAAAACCACAAGCTTGAAGGAGGTCAGAAGAGCAAGCATAAAATGCTAATCCTCCTCTGAATGTCTGCTTCATTTCCAGTGCTTTGTAATTTCTTGAGAAGCAGCAGCAGCATCATTGTACCTGTAGCTCTCAGTGAATTTGTCTGCCATGCATTTGACAAGGTATGTTTAAACCCATGTGAAATCCTGTCATTAATGTCTTCCTGGAGCCAGGAAATGCACAGTTTAATGCACAATGGCAAAGGGTTGATCTAGTCCTTTTGGCACCAGCTATTTCTTGCCATTTTGATCTAGCATGGTTCTCAAAGACCTCATATGGCAACAGCCTTACAGACCCAAGGGAGTGGCAAGCAGAATTCACTAGTTTGCCATTATTCAATCTTCTTGACATAAACATTTGTCAAAGCAAAACTCTTTAGGGTACAAAATATCTACAGAGATATTCATCCAGCAGTGTATCTAAATTTACAATGGCACTAATAACAGTGTAGGTGTTACACTTAAAAAAAAATAAATATTAGAAGTATCACAAATCTGCTTGATAGAGACAACTCCATAATTAGAACATCAGTCTGGAGTAACAGTGATTTAATTCAAGTTGTATCTTAATCCCGTGTAATTGTCATGGAGCTCTAGGCCCCCCAAAAAATGTGTGTTTCTATTCCAGGCTCAACAGAACACTGGATTTTGCATTTTTTATAATTTGGGTCAGAAGTGTCCATGAATTCAGTGCCTGTATCTGAGTTTTCACCTCCCTTAAAAAATCAGGATTATCTGAATGCACCATGCTCTGTTCCTTATTACCTTCCCTCTGACTACCCTCAATCCTTGCTCATCTACTGTTGGTAAAAAAATTCATCTCACTCATCTAAACAAACTCACTTTAGGATAATTTTTCATCATGGTTGTGATGAACTTTCCACAAACTTTCCAGATAAATTTCAGTGATGGCAGTAAAGGCTGTTGGGAGAGGGGTAAATGGGAGATGGAATAATGTTACCCTCAACTTTTAAAAATAGGAGGAAAAAGACATGACATTTCCCCTAAATTTCTGCAGTGCTTTTGATATGTACCTGTAAAGCATGATCAAACCTCCATGTTATCCCTTCCAGGATAAAGAGAGGGTGCTCTATAGACTTACACTATAAACTGGCTGTTTTGAGCTGTGACTGGTGCCTAGGTATCCCATTTTCCCCTAGTCCGAGTCTATGATTCTCTAACATAACATAAAAGTTCAACAGTATTAACTGCAAAGCATCTGCTCTGAGATTTGTTTGGCATTTTCTGCACTTTGTTCTCGGTCCAGTTAACCCCTGTCTTGTCCAGTATCTGCCTCACTGATGGCAAGTGTCACACTATGCCCATCTGCACATGACACTGAATTTGGTGAACCCACGGGGAAACTCAAGGGGACTGAAATCACCAACAGGGATGAGAGTAGCAGGTGTTTTGACAGGAGATTGCCAATGTGACCGTGGGAGAAAAGAAAGGTCTGCATAAACTCCATCCCAGGAGAGTCAGGCAGATGGAAGATTGGGAGGTGCCTGCACCCCGACCGGGGGGGAACTGGCAGGGATGGCACCGAGCACAGGGACCCTCCCTGGAGACTGGCAGGAATGGCACCAAGCACAGGGACCCTCCCTGGAGACTGGCAGGAATGACACCAAGCACAGGGACCCTCCCTGGGATCACACCAAGCACAGGGACCCTCCCTGGGGACTGGCAGGAATGACACCAAGCACAGGGACCCTCCCTGGGATCACACCGAGCACAGGGACCCTCCCTGGAGACTGGCCGGGATGGCACCGAGCACAGGGACCCTCCCTGGGGACACAGGGACCCCCTGGCTCCCTTCCGGAGCTCTCTGCCCGCCTCCTCCACCTGCAAGGGGATGTGACCACCGCGGGCTGCCCGGGAGAGGGCACTGCTGCCCCGCTTTTGGGACAATCCCCGCTCCTAATTCAGAGCAAAAGCCATTTCCAGCCGGGCTGGCCAAGGCACAGCACAGGAGAGGTCCCGCCTGGGTAACCAAAACACGCTCGAGTGGTTCTGCTGCACCCTGAGTGTGGCAGGAGCTCTGCTGTCCTGAGGGGTTTAGAGCATCATCTACTCTAATGGTAACAGCTCCCTGTGCCCTGTGTACAGAGAGCACTGCAGAGTGAAACATGTTCAACAATCCTATGTAAATACATTGATTCTGTTACAAAAAAAAAAAAAAAAAAAACCAAAAAAACCCTCCCCCTCTCCAAAAAATCCCACCCGAAAAAGAGCAAGCAGCAACTAAATGTTAAAATGTCCAGACTGGGAAGGCAGAGAGATACCATAGAGATGAAGTGCTGAAATACCAGAATCAAATGCTTGAAAGGATACAATTTAGAATTTTTTTTACAGCTGAGATGAAAATTAACCATTTAACACATGTGTGTAACAGGCCTGGTGAACTGTTTGTACAGCAGCACTTTTGTCTGAGGCAAACTGTGTAACTGATGTAGTACTTTCCATCTTCCACCAAAGGACAACCTTTTCATTTGCAAAATATATGTTTATTTTTGAAAAGGCAGAATACTCCCACTTCATGAAAGCTGTAGGATTGCTTAAATGGGGCAATTTATTACACAACACAGGTGCTCTGTACAGCCAGTAAGAATTAACTGCTTAGCATAACAAGAATTTCCCATAGGAAATGTAATGAGCATAACAAAGTACATTGGAAACAGAAGGGTGCACTTAAGGAAGAAGACTAGAAACTGAAGCATAAAAAGTGAAAGAGTAAACCAGTTTTCTCTCATTTTCTCTAAAAATAACAATTTGAATTCGAAGACAAAGGCAGAGAAACAGATATTTAAAAATCTTTGTACAAATTTTAAAAAGCATACATAGGACTGGAAGCACAAAAATATTACAAAAATATAATAAATGTCATCTTTTGATCTATCAGTACCATCTGAAGCCTGTTTACATATTCTCTGCATTTTTATTTTCTTTCCTTAGGTCAAAGTAGCATTCACAAGAAAGAATGCTACTGTGTACCACATCTCAGGCTCAAAAGCAAGCAGTACATCACTCTTGTGATGAAACCTCACTGAGATACACTGACCTGGGCCCAGTGTGCTCCTACAGGTGCACTGTCCTCAGGTTTATTCCAAATCTAGAACTGTCTCCCCAGCATACTACCCAAGCAGTCTCAAAGAGCTTGTACTAAAGACTTCCTTGTTCCCCCTTACCAAGAAGGAATGTTTTATTAACAGCTAAAGGAAGTTTGGATTGATTCTTGGTCTGCAGCTAAAAAAGATTTATGACTTATTATTGATTTTCTTCATTGCTCCTCAGCAAAGCAGCTCAGTAAGTACCTATAGCTGCTGAGATTCCCCAGAAGGATGCATTGGTACACTGTGTTCAGACAGCTCAGACAAAAGCTTTTACTACCTGCTGCCTTTCTTTTTTAACATCTTTGAGTTTTTCCTTCGTTCAGTCTCCCCTTCATGTGAACTCTGTGACATCTCTCTGAAAGAATAAGTAAGAAAAAGAAAACAAAATTGCAGACAGCTTTTAAAATGCTCTACTTCTCTCCTAAACTAAATTAATTTTGGTAAAAGAAAGGGTCTTGCTATATAACTTCTGCAGTCACTGGTTTCACTGCCTCTGTTGGGGCTGCCAACACAAAGTTGCAAAACCATAAATGCTCCTTTGTTGGGTCCCTGCTCCCTACACACGCATCCCTCGTTGGCTGTGGGAAAGGAGTGTGTGAAAAGGGTTGATGCCATCAGGGAAAGGAGCCATCTCCTGAAGTCAGCCCCAGGCTGAGGTCACTCAGGGGATAAATACTTTTCCCCAACGGCCTGTGGCTCCTGAGAACCAACTGTTTGCTTTGCCTGTCAGCAGGATTTTCTCTGCTCAATATATCAAGCCGCAGCAACCAGCTGGCTGGTTTGATCTGCCCGTAGTAATCAGCTGGCATCTTTCAGGTTTGTAGCCATTTCTCCTCCAGTCAGAACCCCAGCACAAGCCAACTGAAACATCTATCAAGAAAATCATTGTTAGAGCTGCTACCCTCATCAGCCAAAGACTGGCGCTTGCCTTTGTTCCTGAAATAAAGGTGGAAGTTGAAAGCCTAAATACCACAGACCATATTTTGGTTGCTACATTTCAGTCTAGTTCCATTGAATTCACTTGTCTCTGCTGATTTATGCTGTCTGTGACTAAGGTTTAAATAAAACTAAAGAAAGGAAATTTGGAAACAGTATTTCTCATTTCTCTACCTTTGATCAAAGCTATTTATAAAATACATAGCAGTACAGACAGGCAAACACAGATGAATTTCCTAAGTTTAAAAAAGATTATGGGGTAAAAAAGCTTAAGTACATGTGGAAAGTAAATATTAAGGAAGCTCAGCTAGTGCAGGCATTACGTTTTGAGTTTGATTGACATATCTCCTTAAGAGGTAGGTTTTGCAGTTTTTATATTAAAAAAGGATTTTTTTATAAATAGCTTTTCACATACCATATTTTTAGTCTATAATGTACCTGCGTAAGGCAGAAGTTATTCCATGGGGTTCTTGAATATTTTCATAAGAATCATCTTTTTCTGCTGGTTCGGGTGACTGGAAGGTCTGTCTTTTGGAATTTGCTTTTTCACCTGAATTGCCAAATGCCACGGATTAAAAAAGAAAGAACCACAAATAGTAGAGCTTGTTTGGTTTTGATTAACCTGAAGCAAAAAGTTGCACTCTAACTTTTCACACATACCTTTTATTATTCCAAGGAAATCACTTCACTTTACATTAGCCCAGCATACTGCTTTTTGACCACTGGTTAGTTCTCACACAGCAGACTGTGAACTGCCACACTTGCTGAACACTGAAGTGAGTTTCCATGTGGTGCAACAGTTGAAAGCTCTATCATATATTTTCTTAGCAAGTAACTGAAAATGGCCTTTTATTACCGCCAAGCAGAAGAAAAGCCAGTTCATATTTCTGAGTGATCTGAACCAGAACATGATGTTAAAAATTCACTGCTTTGAGGGCCCTGACTGTGCAGTCACGGTGCCTACCAAGGCAAACAATTCTGCACACCTGAGAAACAACAGCTGGGGAAAAAGACTTCAAAACTGTGCAGGGAGGGACCTGCTTTTCCCTTTCAGGCACCCATCCTGCCTTTCAGCATCCTTCAAATGTAACGCCATATGTTTCATTCTGATAATGACAGAAAGATTGCATGGCTCAAAGGATGACACTTGTACACTGCATCTGAAATATGGACTGGGAAACATGACTGCTATTCTAAAAATTTATCCCTAAGTCTCTTGAAGAATGAATTAGTATAATGTATCAAAACTACAGTAAATTCATAAAAATAGATCAAGCTTCCTGATTCAGTAGGATTGTACTTTTGAGTACATGTGTGGGAGGCAATTCTTCCATTCTGCCAGGAGAACGAAAGCTGGGTGATTCAACTCTGCTGTTCCCCCTGGATTTAGCAATTGAGATGAACAGAGCTGTTTCTAAAGGACACGACAAAGACACAAAGAAAAATGGTTTGGTTTCAGCAGGGCAAAGCCTTACCTGAGTGGACACAATGTAATCTATAGGTTAAAGGCTGCTCTGGAGTGATGAAAGGTGATCCTTGTTTGTGCTGCTGGAGAACTGGGTGACCTTGAAAGGTTTCCTTACTTTTCTACATCCCAGTTAGGGAAATGGCACTGATGAAAAATCTCTCCTGAAACTCCAGTGTGTTATACTGCAAAAGCTGCGCTAATTTGTGGAATTATGTGGGTTTTTTTCTGAGCAATTCAGGATAACACCAACCTGCTGGCTTGCTCCTTTTGGAAGGCTTCTTCTTCACAGCCAGTGGAACTCGGGTCAGCACAGCCAACTCATTCACAAAGTCCTGCTCTGCTTCCTGCATGGAAGGACAAGGGAGCAATCACTCAACACAACACAGCTCAGTTCTGTGTTAGGCAAATCACTGCAGAAACACAGGAAACAATATGGGCAACAATCAGGGAAGTGTTCCTACAAGATAGAGATGAATCTCAGCACTCATTCCAACTAGGGCAGCAGAGAGACCCCTACAATCTGTCCCATGTTTCTCCATGGAATGCTTAGATCCCTGAACCATTTTACCCTTAGCTGATTCTCCAGCTCAGCTCCTAGGTGGTGCAATCCCAGCAGCTTCTGTTTTAGAGACTCCAGACGAATTTGCTGCCGCAGTTCAAACTGAGCCAAAATCTTGTTCTGCTGGAGCACCATCCTGGTCAAGAGAAATGTAAATGCATGGATGTTGTTCAGTGCAAGGGAGGAATACAATCCTGTCAAAGTCTATTTAGAAGGTTTTGTAGAGAGAAAAGCTCATTAACAGTATTAGCCCAGCCAGCTTCTGCTGGGACAGAAAATTTTGTGGTAGATTTTTAGATTTACTTATTTTAATAACCTGCCCTGGCTGTCTATGGGATACAAGGTCCTTTTGGAGGTAGGAATTACAGGAGTTTGCAGTGTCCATGCCTGGATTTTGGGAAGTGGAATTCAGCTCTAAAGCCTGTTTCTATGATCAGTTTTACTGTCTGCCAAAGGGCCAAGGCAAACAATGCTGAAAGATCTGTTCAAAGATCAGGTGTGAGAATAAGGGATTAAGGATTAGGCATTTCATCCAGGCCTCTTCAGTCCTGAGCCATCATCAGAACCACACTGAGCCATCAGCATGATAATTTGAAATTTGGGAATTGAAAGCATTAACTGCTGTATTCTTCACTTGTTTTACTTTTCTGGTTAAAGATTATTATTATTACAGTACAACCTGAATGGCTGCAATTTTGCTGAATCTGTATTTCTTCTGTTTTCTTGCCTGATCTACCTTAAAGCAATGCTGCCAATCACCCATCAAATTCCTCAGGGAAGGAGGTAACACAAATCCTTTCTGACATTTACACTTAATGAAGTTCCTACTGTAATGCTCACTGCTTACAGAGGTTACCTTTCAGCATTTGCTTTTGAACTCACACTTCTAACCTTGCACCAAGGGCAAAAAGAAATAAAACAATAAAACAATGTCCAGTTTATAGGAGTTAGACAAATTAATGCAAACTTTGTCTTTAATTTACAAAGGACTAGACCATAAAAGAAATCATAATGGCAATAGGAAAATGGGTTTGATTACTGATTATTATGATATCAGCTTAGATGCTGCATAGCTACATTCTTCAATACCACACTTCTGCTTGTGTGAAGGCAAATTTCATTGTATTTTGTTTAAAGATACTAGAATAGCTTATGGGAGAAAAAACAAATGAGAAAACAGCTGGAAAGTGAATTTGTATGTCACAATAAATTATAAATTTGATCATGAATAACTAACATATCTTTTATGAAATCCTTTATTATACAAATCCATTGCTCTACTAACTCAAACAGGAATAAAAAAGTGGGCAATGATACCTTTCAATTTAGAAGAAACAGAATGTCTAAAGAAAGATTTAACCTCTTTACAATGCCAAAATTGGAGGTGTTATATTTTGCTGGATAATAAACCAAGAATAAAGACATAAAATGATTACAAAAATGTATAATGTACATGACAAGCCATAGAGCTTTTTATGACAACTTATGCCTTTTTAATTGCAGTGCTTTTTGTCTGGACTTAATTTTCATTTAATCAGTAATTAACTAAATATTATTTTTATTTAACTAACATTTGAGGGACTCCACTCTAAATTTAGTGCAAGTAATCTTGATTTTCCAAGGCATTCACTGAAGCCTTCTTTCCACTTTGAGTATTTTTTGGGCTTCAAGCATTTTCTCTTCATTATGGTCTATGTTTTCTCCACAGCAAGCTAACAAACACTTTTGATGTTCAAAGCATAAAGGATGAAATGTAATGAATTACATTCAGCATCGGTTCCCATCCCACATTTATGTTAAATTTCTTTTAAAATTTAGCATATGTTTTGGCATTGTATTTCATTCTCTCTTTTCAAACTGCCTAAGTACAGGTCTTCAATGTGTAACTAATGACCATCAAAAAGTTTATTTAATAAGTAATTCTCTGAGATCAAAGGGCAGACATCATGTGGCAATAGGTATTTCTTTTCCATCAAAGAGAAGTATAAAATGCAAACTCAAGACATTTATTCAGCTGGACATTCATGTAGATCTGCAATCACTCACAAAGTTTAAATAGACAGCAGTGCTGCTGCCTGGTCTAACCTTTGGTGGACCGTGGATGACACATTTAGGAGGCCTTTGGTGTGTTTTTCTTTCAATGCCAGTTCATTCTCTTTATTCTTCAGTCTGATCCTTTCATTTCCTTCTGCTGAAATAATGTTTTTGAAAAATTTTCTGCTCAAAATTTAAAACTCTGAGTTGTGACAATCTTCATCACAAATTAATCCTGATTCTAGGTAGTCTTTCCAAACTTACTGCTCCTTAGGGATATCAAGTACTTCTTACACACTCTGCCACTGTGATCTGCTGCAAAGAGAATACTTTGTGCATCATTTAGCTGAGATAGGAATGTCACTGAATTCCTGTTTACCTACTCCTCCCACTAGGCTAACTGATTAACATGGAATTTGAAGCAGAAATTTTCTAAAAAGACCTTGATGACTTAAGCAAGAACTGTATTACCTAAACAAAAAATGCATTATAAAGAAAACCCTCCACACAGATGTGACTTATTCCTGGATGCCCAGCTTCACAAGATGTCCCTCAACTGACAGGAAACTATTCTGGTTACTTTTGCATATGCTCACACTCTGTAACTGAGTGCTTATTTGCTGACCAGGCTCCCGACTCTGCCCCTGAACTCCTGCCTGGCAGCAAGGCTTGGGCACATCTGACAGACAAGACCTTGCACCACTCTATTTAAATTAAACAGGAGGGAGATGGATGGGTTTGTAACAGATCAGGGTACATAACCTTCATCTGAACCTTCTCTGAACACTCAGAGAGGCTGAGAGGCACCTTTCCTTCCACCTGCACCATCAGGGAGCAGTTACTGAATGTACTCTGGGCTGGGCTGGGCTGGGCTGGGCTGTGAGAGGGGAGGTACTCCCCACCTTTCCTCCTGTGACTCTGCCTGGCAGACTAAATTCAGATTTCCTAGGTCTTGGGAAAGGGATGCCAGAAGAAGCAAAATCCTCTAACCTTACACTAAGCACAGTTACTGGGAAACAAAATTGTCTTGTAGTTGTCAGTACCATACGAACCTTGTAAGGATTTCAGATGTTGAAGCTTTTTTTCTTCATACTCTTCTGTGATTTTTCCTAATTGCTGGTAGTAGTTTTGCACCAGTCTATTCATATTATTGCTGGTCCCGTATACACTTTCAACAGCAGATTCCACCAGTCTCTCCTGTATCACACAGTACAAGTCACAATTCATTTTCCAAGCCCAAAAGTGTTTTGATCTGTTTAAAAAAACCCCATACCTAATTTGGTATGTGCACACAAAATTGTGAATTTAAAATGTGGGTTTAAAAATGGGACAGACTGAGATACTGAAAACCATGCAACATTTCAACATGAAAAATTGCAGCAAAACCTTTCTAATTTGCCTCATCTCCTTCTGGAAAGAGGTCGTTCCCCTATCCATTCAATCTCTACAGCCAATTTTAACAGTCAAGCCAACTGCCAGCAAAGCAAGCTAATCTATGTGCAGCTCTGCTGTGACTTTCCATTACAAAGAAAATCCAAATATTTACTTGAGAAAAAAATTATTGATCTATGATGTAAGTTTCACTTTTAATTTTAATTATTTATCTTTGAATTAATATTAAGCTGGCAGAATGCAAACTACTAATTAATCACAAACCCTTTATCAATAGATAATAATCTCAATTTTTTTTCTTCCTTTTGTTATTCTCTGCCATCAAGAGTTGTGACAATTTTTTTCTTGTTCCAATGTTTGACTTAAAACCTGTTTTGGCTGCTGTAGCAAATACTGTACTGCTACATAAGGGCTAGATTGCAAATACTTTGCAAAAAATTATGCTCAGTTTAAACACAGGTCCTAAAGGTTTTCTGCTGCTACTTCCAGGCATAGGTTAATGCATACATTAAATTGCTTTCCATCTGTGCGAGGCAGCCCTTGTTTTGTTTGGAAAACAGCTATTGACCATCTCCATACCTTGAAGTCCTGTTCATGATCTGAACTCTTTTTTTCAGCTTCCCCTCGGGCATACTGCAGCAGTGTCTGCCCAATCACCTGCTCCATGTGCTGCTGAAGAAATTGAAGAGCTTCTTGGATTTCTGTGACCAGCTGTTGGTGAAATTCTAAATTGGTTTCTTGTGTTTCTTCCTCAAGCTTCTCCTCCTCTTCACGAATGTGGGACTCCTGGCAATCAGGCAATAAGACAGCACTGCCATTTAAACATGTTAGCAATTGTAGTCAGCTTCACTTTGAAATAAAGTCCTGCACCCATTCAGAATGCAACAGTTTTAGTAATTATAATAATATAATTTACAGAGGAAGTTTGTACAGCCATTTAACACATTTGTCTTTACAACAGAGCTATAGCCTCTGTCATGATATGCACAGTAAAGCTGCATCCTGTCCTATTAGTCACTCTAAGTGATGTATTCCCATGTATGTGAAATATCCTGAGTCCAGAAAGGGACAATTGTGGATGCCTTGATAAACTGCACAGGAGCAAGGCAAGTACAGTTATGCACCAGGAATGCTTGCACAGTCTGTGTGGTCTACCTGGGAAAAACTTGGTTTGCTGGTACTTGGGAGTACCAATACCCTTGGGAGTACCAATGGCCCTTGGGACAGGTCACAAAAGTGAAAACCATTTGCACAACATCCTCTCCTGGTGAGTTCTAAAGCTTTTCCACATATTTCTTAATTTTGAACCTGCCATCTGGTAACATTGCTAGGTGATCTCTTCTTTCATTAGAAATGTGGAAAATGGTTCTCTATTCACATATTTGATGCCAGTTTTAAAACCTATGATATTCCAGATGGCACCTATTTTTTAGGCTGAAGAGTTCAAGTCCTTTGAGGTCTTTGGACCATCCTTGCCTCCATTTTTCTGCATGAAAATTGCAGAGTTTTCATCTAAGCTCTCTTTAGTGAACAGTAGTATCTGCTTACCAGCATGGTCTGTTCTGTCATCCTTAAGCGTAGTAGTCTGCCACAGATGGCCTTCTATTCTGTTGCTGATGTCTTTCTTATACTTACACAGTCAGTAAAGGCTAAATAACATTAAAATATTCTAGAAGATGTGATAGTACCTACTTGACGCCTTCTTGGAAATAAGAAATGCAAGTAGAAAAGGAACATTAATCTGCAGAAATATTCTTATTAATGCTGGGTTGTTCTGAAATGTTATATTTATAGCTAAGACTTATGTTCTTGAGGCTTTTGAGAAAGTTGGAATGTCATTCAACTGTTCCTCCTTTTTTTTTAGAGACCCAATGTCATGTGATTATGTCTAAGCTAGGATTCATTAGTCATTCACATTCTATATGAAATCAATAGATAGACATGACATTGTCCACCAGTATAAAACTGGCCCAAGCAAAAATTAAGTTTGGGCAAAACAACATAATATATCTAAAAATCTGGTTGAATGTCTGTAAATTAACCTCTTCCTGAATTCCTTATAGATTGGTTTTAGTTTTGGAGGTTATTTGTAACATGTTTTTTTTCTCTCTTGACTTTTCCCAATTCCACATCTACGTTCTATTTTTCAGCAGCAAGAATCTAGCAAGTGTATTTTTAGGCACTTCCTTGTGAGATGGGGTTTAGCTGGAATTTGAAACAGGCTGTAATGGAGAGATGCCATAGGAACACTAATACCTGAGGACATTTCATTTTCATTAGGGAAGGCAGTGGTTGCATCAATTAACATCTCCAAGTGAGCTAAGTGAGAGGGAGTAATGGAAAGCAAGAGGAATGCAGTGATATCCATTTGTATTTTATTATTTTACATTTTATTTCTTCTGAAGGTTAATGAGTTTTTCAGATTTTCAAACTTAAAAGAAACTGCTTCAATTAATATTTTTCAAATATGAAAAGAGAAGGACACAGATTTTCCTTATTCCTCTTCCATGTGGAGATTGAGGGTTTGTATGATGAAAATCAAAATTAGAGGGGTACAGAATTTTACCTCTCAGCTAATTACACAGCAACAGCATGGAGCACAGAGCTGCAAAGTGTTTGATGGGTCCAAGCCAAATGTGCAGCAGCAGTGGGTTGGGCAGAGCTATCACTGACACCTGCTGGGAGGGTTGTCTGAAGTTGAAATACGAAATGTGGTGTTGCTCTACATAAATATCCAATGCAGGTAATTAAATAACCAACAACACTTAATAGATCAACACTAAAACCCAGTCACAACAGATGTGAAATTGACCTATGGGAACATCATGTCTAAAAATCCCTTAAACTTTCTTTTGTCTTCATGACCTACAGTAGCCAGATAATTTGCGAGGATTGGGAACAGATGCTGATCTTCTTATGGACAGTGAGAGAGAGAAAAAAAATGAAAAATTATGACAGTAGAGAAGAACTTGGTTTGTGTGGTAGAAGTAAGAATTTCTCCTAATGCTCCAGTAAGAACTTCTCAAGTGCATATTATGATCCCCAGCAGAATTAGTAGGAGCTTCTCTTACCCTGAAGCAGGAGTTTTGCAGAAGTCCTTTATACATGCTAGCATCCTTGCCTTCATGCATTAGCATTTTCATATAAATAACTTGCTAAATAAGCTTGCTAGGACACTCAATAAAGTATAAGGGATTTTAAAATATCTGCCCAAACTACAACAGGCATACTCAAGGACCTCCTATGCCAGCAATGTGCGCATTCTTGACAGAGAATATTTTTCTTTCTCGTTGGAGCTTGAACTGTTTTTGTTGTTGGGTTGGTTTTGGTTTTTTTGTAGTTTAGGTCTGCAACGGCCACTTCTAATGCCAAATATCACAGCATATGAGACCTCTGGAGATAACCCACCTGGACACCATACCTACCACTGCCTTCTGTAACTGCCACTGGTCCTCAGATTGGCACAGGGAGGATCCCTTCTGCAGGGTGTGTTGCTCTCTCAGGTCCTGAAGCGAGCTCTTCTTTCTGGCCAGCCGCATGCGCGCCAGGGCTGACATTCCAGCTCTTCGCAAGGTGAACCTTCTGAGCACTGAGCACAGCAGAAGTTGGTGCTTTTGCAAGATATAGCTAACAGACCTGTAAAAAGGATCATTAAAAATCCATCAGTGAAGCTGCTTGCACACCTGTGTTCAGCAAAGTCATTCCTTAAAGATGAGAAGAGTTATTCTTCACTCCGTGAAACGCCTTTTTGTACAAAGCATGCCTTGGAAAGCTGCTCAGGTGTAAAGAATGGGTAATGCTGTGTTACACTTCTAGTTCTGTCACACTGAAGTTAAATTAAAATGAAAAAAGACATCAAATAGCTAAATAACCATCTACATGTTGCTGGAATGAACACTTTATCTTGCAGAAATTGCAACTCCACTGTGACACAGGGAGTGCAGAGAGAGGCTGATTCAAGACTAGAAACCACTCACAAACACAGCAGATACTCATAAAGAACCAGTGACAAATCACATAAGACTATTTTTTCTAATTTCCAGGAGTCATGGTATGTCCATTTTTTTAAATCTGCTTTTGATACCATGACAAAAAATGAGACCAGCTGTCTCTGTCTGAAGGTGCTAATAATCCCTCAACACTGCTTTGCACAATGTAAGGTATACAAGTTTTTATCTGGGCATGCAACAGTGAAGTTTTACCCCACTGCTCATGGATGAAACTGTGCTTACTCATCACTGAGGCATCCCAGTCTGCTCACAACACCTTGAATTATCTTCTCTTGTTTTTCAGACAGGTGCTTTTGCATCACAGCAGACAGAGTATATTCTGTTATCCAGAGCTAAAAGCAGGGAAAAGAATTACAAATATAAGATACTCTGATTTCAGCCAGTCAGTGCATAAAGAAAAAACAGTTTATTTTGCTAGAAAAATCATCCCTTGCTTTCAAAAACAAACTCATGCTGAATTAAAATTATTCTACTATTTTTTTCAATTATCAAAATCTTAAACAAAACTCACTGAAAAGAAAAGCTTTGTACTGGTTTGGATCAGCCCTGAACTGTGTTTCCTACAGATTTTTTGTTTTCAGCAACAGAGGAACAAGAAAACAATAACAACACAGCACAAAATACTGCATTGACTCTTACCAGCAGTAGGCTTTTTATCTGTTTTTTTCTTTTAACTAGTAGAGAATATAGTTTTTATTTTCACTGAACAAAATACAGGTATCATCTTCCGGCTGTCACAGTAAACAGTGCTAATAACTGGAAATGGAGATTAAGTGATTAGGTAAGTATATGGACTGCAAGTTTACAGCGCCTTCATATTTAGATTGAAGAATTGATAGATATTTAGACTGAAGAATTTAATTTTTAAATGAATTTTGATGGATTTGCCATTAGACTGTAAACTTCTGGAGATATGGAGTTAAGATTTTGTTTAGTATGTTGCCAGTATTAAAGGAATAGTAAGTCATAAGCTGAAATATTTGCAATTTTCCAACTCTTACTGTAAGATGAAGAGTATAATTTAGGCTACAGACAGATGAATAAAAGTAGGTTACCTGCTGATGTATTCAGAGACCTAAATTAAACATAATACCCAGGATGTCTGACAATTTCACTTTGTGTTCCAGCATCATTCAGAACACAAGGGACTAAATTTTCAGTTATGGCAGACAGGTAGGTTTCACTAGATCAGTATGTCCAGCAAAGGATTAGATGTTGTCCTGGTTGCAGGAGGGGGTGAAGCTTAGTGCAGTGTGGGCACATCCAAGCTGTTGCTCTATCCCACCCACATCATACACGTGGGAGTGGTTTTGGGGTGAATATGAGCACACTCTTCAGAAATGGGCACCATTTTGCCTCTCTCTCCAGAAGAATGTCAGCATCAGCCCCTGCAGATCCAGCCCCCACCACACCTCTGCTCCTGCTCCCGTGCAGCTCCAGGACTTGGTGCTGAAAGGACAGCGGCAACAGCGCTCATAACAGCAGGGCTGGACCCACAGAGCCCGTGCAGAGGCTGCCACGGGGCAAGGACTGGTGGGATTGAACCCCAGAACACTTGAGAGGAGCCCCACTGAGCCTGGGCCAGCTGAGCTGAGCTGAGCTGAGCTGAACGGAGGTGGCAGAACAGTTGGAAAAGTGGCAGCGACCTGCAGGACCAGTACAGTGGGGCAGGAGAAACAGTGGCACAGACACCTGTGCAGAAGTGAGCTCAGCAGAGCAGCAGCACAGCCTGACTCAGGGGCTGTATTTGCCACTGGCTTCCATTGTTTCAGGCTGCAGGGTGGGGGAAATGTTAGCCATGGGAGTTCCCTTGCCATCCTGCCTTTGTTCCTGATGGCCACATAGGTAGAGAGTGGGAATGGTCTCCATATCACCTTTGTCTGGGGAACCAAGTGGACACAACCTACAGGAGCATCTGCCATCTGTTTTTTCCCAGTGGTGAAACTGGGAAAAACTCCTTTTTGCTGGGTAGAACACCTTCTCTTTTTGTACACCTTTGCAATTGATACTGCTGTCGTTATTGTGAATTTCTTACTCCATGGCTTTGTGCTTTCAGTAAAGCATTATCTCAACCCATAGTCTCTGCTTTTGCCACTCCCTTACCGGAACAGGCAGGGGAGGGGAAGTGGTTCATTTGTAGTTTAGTTTCCATCTGGTGCTAAAGCCACCACAAATGTGTAAAATGTGAACAATTGTTAGTGTTAGAAATTAGGAGTGGTACTGGACCTCTCTGCTGGATATCAGTTTTTTCATTGGGAAGCAGTGATCTGTGCAGGAGAGAGGCTTTCTCTGTGAGCACAGAATGAACTCCCCTGGGAAGTGCAGAGAACATCAGAAACATTGTTTTGGCTTCGAAATAAAAATGTATTTCTTTCATGGCTAGGG
>JAYDZK010000202.1:59172864-59200810 GCA_034509185.1 Euphonia xanthogaster | reverse complement strand
AAAATAAAAATGTATTTCTTTCATGGCTAGGGCGTTCTCAGTGGAATACACAGTGACACATCTAACTGACCTCTCTCCATGTAGAAAACCTTACCAAAACATATGTTCCTGAGCAGGATGCCTGACAAGGATGGGAGGGCAGGCAATCAACAAGTGACAGATGGGAAAAGTGCAGCTGAGCATGAGAAGCACAGACCAAAAGACTGCATGGCACTGGAGACCCACCAGGCTGCTCTTGGCAGGAGCCTCAGACATACCTGTGTAGCCAGACCTCAACTGATCTGAGGCTAGGTCAGTCTGATAATGACAGCTGAGCACACTGTCTTCTCTGACTGCATGCTGCAAGCATCAAATTAAGGTCTATCAGGTCTTCAGGTATTATCATGACAGATGGCAAAGACGTGCTGGAAGTAATAATTGTCATCAGCATTTCCCTTTAGCAGCTCTGTGGATTTAGCTCCCAGAGTTTCACACCTCTCTGCACATGTCTTGCAGATCCATCACATTGTGTACTTTAATGTCTCTTTCAGCAGTTCAAAGAAAGTCTGAAAACGACCTTTTACTTTCCAGAAGTAATTTTATTTCCAATGAGAAATGAGCTGTGGTTCCAACGAGCTGTGGTTCAGCTGGGGGTTTCCATCATTTCTGGAGACCTGACTATTTACTGAGAAGTTGCTCTTGAAGGGCAAGTCTAACAGCATGAGGGTATATATCACCAAGAGACAGAACACCTTCAGCAGATGATACCTGGATTGCAGTCGGAATGGTAAATGATATAATATCGCAGCCAAGAACCCAAAATACAGCACCTCATTTGCTATCAGTATATCCTATCCAAAAGTATATCCTACAACTGTCAGTGATAACAATGACAGTGCTTCTTGTAGTTGTTCTTTATTTCTGTTTACAAAGAAACAGCCTAGTTCTGGAGTAGTGAGGAGTTCCTTATAAAGAAGGAGTCACCTTTTCCATTTAGAGTGCATTTGAGGTAGTCTGTATGCGGAATTTATAAAATGACTCTGCAGCTCCCTGAGACCAATGGGAAACTGAGAATACAGCAGAAATTCCTCCGGCACACAGTTATTAAACTGAACACTAAAAGTACCTCAGTCATGTAAGTAGTAAGAGAACAAGAGGAGAGGAGGGGGAATCATTACACATTTATGATGAGAGGATAAATAAGGAAGATGGAGAATTAGACCAAATACTAAACCAGTGTTTCGTCTCAAAAAGGCAATTAGGAAGATGATTAAGATAGAAAGGATCAGCTGGAATAAACAGGACATTGTATGTTTAATTGGAAATAACACCTAGGCAGCTCACCGGGATGGGCTAGCAGAGCTGGGTATTTTCCACCCGCAAAATACTTGAAGACCTCACACAGAGAGGCAGAAATGTGACAGCAAGGATTCTCTGGGAATGTTGAGGCTGCTGGCATGTGGTTGAAAACCAGCAAAACAGAAACTTTTTCAAAACTTCTTCAGGTCAGGTGTCAAGGTCAGGCTTTGTGCTTGCACTGATACTCCACTGTTGTGTCAAGTCAGCAGGCACATCTCCAAGCTTTCCTGTTCTCGGGAACAGCCCCACTTTGCTCAAAGATAGGTTGTATGGAGGGGACAAACCTGCTGCACAAACTCAGGGGCTGGAATGGAGTTCAGGCTCTCTGATCCCTGCATTCAACCAATAAAACCAGTGACAAAAGTATGGTAAATGAGGGAGTAAAGCTCTAAGGGATGTCTGGCTTCTTGAAGTGCTATTCCAGTTGCTATGAAAAAATTAACCAGAGAAAGTGATAAAATGCCCACCCTGTCAAAACTGGTAAGCAGGGGCCAGTTCACCTTTCTGGGTAACAAGCAAGGATGTGGGAATGGATGGAAATCTCATCCCATTTTTATTCTGTAGGCTTCCAAATATTTTGCTTGTTGGTCACAGGTCCATTACAAGATCTTCTGAAGCACTGCTGAAAGTTAAGTATTACTCTGTGGCAATAAAGGTGAGGAATATGCCTCTCCTTTCTGTTTTGACACCTTTAGCACAGATTATTCAGGGAATGAAAGGGAAGTGATTTCTCTGTCTCGGCCTGTAGATGGGGTGTGATGCACACTGACTGCCAAGTGAGTGTCAGCCTGGTGCAGGAGGCTGCTCCCTGAAACTGCTCTCTACAGAAATCATGAATTAGGGACTATGTGGGAAAACACTCAAAATTTATTTTCATTAGTCATTTATTCCCATTTGCCTCACTCATACCCTCAAGCCTACAAGGCAAAGTTATACATGAAACTCATTTTTTCCTCTTCAGTTGTAAAAGTGTTTCTTTTCACCCAAAGGACATCATATTCCAGACATGTATAAATGCTAGGAAAGATCATCTAAAAAAAGGTGGTTTAAGTAAAAGGGAAAAATGTCTTTTAGAGCCACTTTGAAAAGCACACATAAATTCCCTGGTGAAAAGTCTTCTGGTGTTAAGACTTCCCAAGCCTGTAAAGCAGGTGACTGTAACTCCCAGCATAGCACATTTATCAAGAGGCACATAAAAGACATATCTCCTGCTGCAAAATGCCTGACAACTTAAAAGGCCTGACAATATGACTGTTGATTTATGGATCTTTTGTCAAAACCAGAACTCTAACATCTATGGGCTCTCCCAAATGACATAACCATCTGGCACAAGCATCCAATACCTCTTCTTAAGGTGGAAACCAAGTGTTCCTTTTTGTAGGACGCAAGTGTCAGCTTATTGCTAAAATATTCATGCTGCTGTTTTATAGTAGGAAAGGGACAAGAAATGCACATTGCATTTGAACATGATATAATGCGTTGCTATGTTTTTCAGACTCATGAAAATTTACCAGCCTAGCTTTGGTGGAATAGCTATCTCCCTGCATGCTCTCTTTGGAGATAAAGCAGTTCAAACCCTTTCCAAAAAGCCACAAGCTTTAAGTTAAGAAAAGGTACTTAGGCTCCTGCACAGAATATTGTCTTGAGGAATCATAAGATGAATTTCTCACTAAGAGAAACTCTTATCTCATCTTGGACTTTATCCTGCAGAATCACTTGTCCTTGGGACAGCTCTGTCTGCCACTCAGGAAATTTTTGTATTGAATAAAGCCCAGCTGCAGTGCTGATGACTCAGAGACCAATGGGAGAGCTCTGTCACTGCTAAGTTAATTCCCCTATAGCTCTATATCTCAGTAATTACTGTTAATGATGTCAGCAAACCCTTTAATATTTTATTTTAATTTTTTTTTCCAGCTAGGAAGTCATCTGCTTTACATTATGCATGCTAGGGTACAAAAAGTGAGGGAAAGTCAATTTTCTAATTTAAATAAGCTATGCTTGGGCATGACCAGAACACCTGAATTCACATACAATGAATCTATCACACAGTGCTGCCCAAAGACCTATTATCTAGCAGCTGAGTGCTGGAGATGAACTGATCATTTAAATCCTTTGAGAAAAATTCCCAGGGTATGGTTTCTCCACTCAACAGTGTGCCCAGTGATAGCAACAGAGGAACGTGCAAACAGCATTTCTGGACCAAAACGTCATACTTGAGATGCCCTCCCTCTGTGGGGAGTCTCTTGTTAGTTAAAACATATCCTCTCCAGCCCTGAACAATGGCTGAGGTTCAAGGGGCAGTGGAATGGACACAGCAGAGGTGCCCTAATGAGCTCTCTGACATGACATTATTCACAAGTTGCACACCAGAACCTCCTGCTTCTCCTGTTTTTTTATGACAGTAAATCCACCACATTGCTGAGGGCTCTGTGTGCTACAAGATGTGCTCAGAGTTCACCTACCAGAGCAGGCTGCTCAGGCCATGTACATACAAGGACAGGCAATTTGTGCACCCTTTAAGAATGTGAAAATCAACAGCAAGGTTTAAACTTGACAAGTCAGGTATTCTAATCTAATCCTTGATAAAAAGGGACAAAATAATAAAAAAAAAATAGGTCAGCCATTGTTTCATTAATCATTGAAGGTACAGGTATGCCAAAATCAAACACTAAATGCCAGCCGACAGTCCTGGAGAATACAAATGTAACTGAGCATGCGAGCAGACCCACTGGCATCATCGGTTGGTCCGAAGCACAGTTTAGTTTAGTTTGCTAAATAGCCCTGTGACACCAAACCAGAAAACCAGAATTGTTTTTCAAAACAGGTCAGTTACAATAATGGAAATATAAAAAGATCAGCAAGGTGCATGTTGCATAACTCCAGATTAAGGAAAACATACAAGAAAACAAGGAAATGTCTCAATGTTTTCAATGAAAAATTTTACTTTTGTATTGCCAAGGGTGTTCTGAACCCACTGGTTAGCAAACAACCCTACCAGATTAGTAGGGAGCCCACAATTTCCTGAATCACAGCGTTTTACAGCAGAATCCTAAATGTGAGTGGGTGAAAAAGTTGAACACCTTAAAGCAGTTGTCAATAATTAGGGGCTTGCTCAGTACCTCATTAACAACGTACTGGGTTGTCTAGGCACTTTGGAGAATGAGGGCAAGGGAAAGTATGATTCTGTCAGTGTTAAAGAAATCTGCCAACCTTTTCTTTAAGAAGCTCCAATTACTCTATACATTGCAGCACACACAACATTTAGGAAAGGACACCTTTGAATAGAGAAGGTCTTTCTTTGACTAAGCTGTGTTAGAAGCAGTGTTAACAGAGACACAGCACTGCATGAATAACCTGAAGGCATATTTGAGCCCCAGTCTGATGCTAAAGACACCTGTCTCAGCATTTACTCTTGTTTTCTCCTCTGGTGTCAATGCCCCCTATGGTGGGCACACACACAGAGCAGGAAAGCTGGATGTGTGTTTTTCCATCTTTGCAGAGTAGAGTAAGTTTGTAAAAGTATGTATCATATCTTTCCAGTTATTACAGTATTAATACATAAAAATTAGTAGGAAATATTTATCATTGCAAGGCTTCCTTGCCCTGTAAACTGTATTTATACATACCCTCTCCAAACAGACCTGGTGAAGGTTTTTTTGAAGTGTTTCTGTAGGTGCCAAGAGCTGAGGACATCGGAGAGCAGCCTTGCCAGAAAGCGTTTATGTGCTGACAAAGCTGTCAAACACTGTGGACAGATGTTCAGTAATTACTCTCTGACTCCTCTATGCAAGCCTACATGCACAGCATGCATATTCACTCCATGCTGCAGATAAAACTGCTTCTCCTCAGCCTAGAGTTGTGTCTGGACCAGGCTATATAATTATACACTAAACACTCCCACAAATAAGCGTCTTGATAAATTTTTTCTGTATCCCATTTTGAAGACACTGAGATCTCAAAGTGTAACATGGATCTTACTTCTTTTTCTTGCAGTAGCTGCTCCTGGAAAAGCTTCCAGCGTCTCTGGCGGTGGTTCTCCCATTTCTCCAGCTGAGGGATCAAATTCTCCTGCCATTCCTCTTTCAGAAGCTCACATTCTCTTACAGGGAGGCTGGTCACCACAGGCAGGGTCTGAAGAAACAGCTCCGTCACCAACTCTGCTAAAGCATGAGAAGCCTTAGAGTACAGCTCCTACCAGAGGCACAGAGAGGGACAGAGAGAAACAGGTGACAAAGTG
The DNA here is from genome assembly GCA_034509185.1 of Euphonia xanthogaster. Lineage (NCBI taxonomy): Eukaryota > Metazoa > Chordata > Aves > Passeriformes > Fringillidae > Euphonia > Euphonia xanthogaster. Next base: position 59,195,235 of record JAYDZK010000202.1, on the reverse strand, counting down.
AAACCCCAGCCCTTTGCAGCTGTTCCCCTGCATGTTCCATGATTGATGCCAGTGAGGGAACCATGTGAATACACTGGGCTGGTGTCCAAATCCTCGAGCTAAAATCTAATACCACGAAGGCTTGAGTTAAAAAGACCAGGTTTTGTAGATGCAACAACAAAATGTTTTGGTTCAGGCTACACAAGGCATTTAAAATGCAACAGTGGCAAGAGCACATGAGACCCTGTGCCCTGTTGCTTACATGTGACTGCAGTAGAAAAGAATATCATGTTTTACTGGCTATGGTGATGTGTTATAAAAACACCTATTTTGAGAGTGGCTGTGAAAACAATCTGGTGTAGCACAACACCTTGTAGGCACATTTTCTCAGGTGCTGATATGAAATGAATGAAGAAAGAGGGAAGAGTCAAAAAGGATGGTATGGCTTTTAGCTAGACAAAAGTGACATTAGTCATGTCAGTAGTTGGTACTTCAAAATATGACACTCTTCAATGCCTGAAGAACAGAATTAGTCAAATTCATCCTGATGCAGAACAGTTTCAAGCCTAGGAAAACAAACATCTTCTGGTGCTTTTAATGAAACTAGTCCCATATGAACACTTTTGAATTGATGAGGCTGTTTCACTCACCAGAAGCATTGGGGTGATTTAGTCAGACAGCATCCAAGCTAAAAACTCAGGTCTAGTTTCACTGTCAAATACTCAGTGGCGATAGGAGCTGTGCTGGCAAACTGGGTGCCATTTGAGATCATTTCTGGGCAGGAGTGGGGACAGGTAGCTTTCCCAGCTGAAAAGGGAACAAAACCACACTGGAAAGTCACATGGACACTGCAGTATTCCTGCAGGATGATGAGCTATTTCTGTGTGACCTCTGCATGATCCTACCAGTCCAAGAAGCTTTACTGCCTAGCTGGGCTTGCTTTCATTGCAAACCAGTGTTAAGTCTCTTGAAAACACATATTTTTCTTTCTTTTCTTTAAAATACTGATAATATTTTTAAAACTCTCTTAAGGATTCCTGCTAAAAGAATAAGTCAGGTCTTCTAGATGCTGCCTTCTTTTAAATACAGGTTGAATTACAACTTCTTAGATGATCAAAAAATAGAACCTCTCAACAAAAACACAGGGATATTTACCTAGATGTCAAATATGCTTGTCTGCAGCTCACAGACAACAGAAGTTCTAGTGGAATTTTTTTTGGGAAGGGGCATACACTGCTATAATGCACTATTGTATAAGAGCCCATTCCAACTGCTAGATATTGAATTATAAAATACAAAATACTAAATAATAATAATAAAAAAGTGCAAGGAAAAGAACTCAAGAAATAAAGACCAGAACTTAAGTTGAATATGAAATATAGTTGTGTGCCCCCATAATGATACAATTGGGGTTCATGTAATGTTTTCACAGCACCTTTATCTGTTCCATGTTTAGCTTTATAAATATCCTTTGAACTGATTGATTTCTGAAAAATATTTTAATATTTCTCATTTATTGTAAAATATACAGGCTGTGCACTGAGTACTAAATTATTATTTTCCTCCTATGATCCCTCTAGGATGCTAATCACCATATTAATTAGCTGTTTCACAAACAATAAATAGCTTAACAGCTCCCTGCAGTAACCTCTTCTTATGGATAAAACTGAGGCACAACACTAAAAAACATGTTCACTACACTTTTGAAATGAGCTCTCTCAGCTCTTTCCACTCTCTTACCTGTTTAAAGAAGGCAAGATTTTCAGAATCCAGCTCCCACTGGCTTTCTTTAATCTCAAAGTATTCTAAATTCTTGCAAATTGGACTACAGCTTCTTGAAAATGATTAATCATGATGAGAATCTGATGTAATCTGGATGTAATCATGAGAATTAGTAGTCAAAGATCCAACATAATATGTAACTTCTGGTAATACTTTTCCCATTTCTAATGATTTCTCACAATCTAGACATGACAGTATCAATAGGGGAACACTTGCTACACAGGTGTGTCCTGTGCTGAAGGATTGCTGCCCCTACTCCTTAATTACTATAGTTTCAAGTTCCTGTTACAACAAGAGGCATGATTTATACCATCCTAATAATCTGTGTAGTTGTGGGCCTCGCTTAGCTTGGAAAAAGCAATGCCAAATGATTTGCTTGAATTCTCTCTTCTGCTGTTATTTTAAAATGCAAGACTTCAAGTTCTCAGGTTTAACATAAACTCAAAGATACTGCACTTCTAATCTAAATATCCCATACAACATTTAAAGAATAATAGCTCTATCTTTGTAATCTCTCCTCTGAGCTTTAGCAGCCTTTCAGGACATATTAATTCTCAAGCCTTTACTGGGTGTTCAGTGATATAAGAATTTCTATTGGGTCTGAAATAGTTCAGAAGGAGTCTAGAGGAACCCGTGGCATTTCTACTGCAGTAGATCAAAAGATCTCAGGCAGGAATTCCATTCTTTAACAATGGCAGCTAAATCCCTTTTTAAACATATTTTGCTGTGGAACTGATAGCATTTTCCTGGCACGCTCACAGCTCTGTGTTATTATTTGCTATATAATATTTTGCACAGAACAAAAATATGGTATTTTGTTCCTTGTTGTCAATGACATTTTGTTCTGCCTGTACCCCCTGCACCTTCAAATTATACTGTATGCTTACCTTTGGCACTACCACAGTGGGGACAGTTACTGAAGAAAAATGAGGTAAGGTCTTGTTCCCATAGAATTACTTATGTACATCACCTCATTAATGTGACAATCACATGGACATCAGAGCCCAGGCAGCCCTTGCATGCCAGACCTACAAGGAGAGCATGCTGTACCCAGAGGCCACACCACAGGGACAATACAGTGGCCATGCTGTTTAATGCAGCCCTTTAAAAATGTGGCAAAATGGCCTTTAAAACTTTGGGAGGGGAAATACTAAGTCTACACTTAGGAAAGATTGCAGATGTGGTTGAATTCTACCCAGCGACTCAAGCTAACAAAATAGTTCAAAACTGCTTGTACTCTAAGGAATGTGCTTGATTTCAAACTGCAATAAAGTCTGTCTGTGAGCAGGGATGGCACACTATGTATTATAAAAGTTATTTTCCACAGGAAAGAAAAGGAAAATCAGTACTGCTTCCAGGATCATATTTTTGGACTAGAGCCTCTACAAATATTTTTTACAAGCTTCCTGATATACCATTTCTTGTTTTTAGAGTTTTGACTTGATGAAATTTATTCAAATTGATTCTATTAATAGAATAGCTGATTGCAGTATTGAATGAACCTGTTTGTAGTACCTGGCAGTCAATCTCAAAGCTTTTCAAAAAATCCCCAGAGAAATACATCAAGCATAAAGAAATACCATGGGGGATACATGGAGATAAAATGGGCTTAGATTAAAATGCTGAGTGCATCTGAATTTTAAACAAGGCAGTAAATATATAATTTTGTCAAAAACCAGGTGAAATACGTAGCTTATCAGATTTCACTCAAAGAACAACATTAATTCTCCCCCTTAAACCTAAAAAGGTTCCTACATATAGATGAGTGAATAGTGAAATTGTGAAGCAGGAAAATGTATTTAGAAAGGCTGGTTGTAGCTTATTTTACATGCCAGCCACTGAAAAGTATATATTGTCTCAAAAAGGCAACTGCACAACTACTCTTTAGCTTGTGATAGAACATTATACTGAAGGAATTAAGTATCTGATCAAAGCTGTGCAACACTGTTGCATGTGCCCCCAGAAGTTCAGTGGCTAGGACATTTGGTTAGGAGGTAAAAAATTCATCTCCCAAACCATATTGTATCTTACAAAGGACAGAGATTCAATACTCAGATCATACATCCCATAAATACATCAAAAATTCTGGGACCCTGGACACAGACACCACTGGCCACTAGAAGATACTCCACATACACTCAGAAGAAACACCACTCAAAACAGGGGAAAGCTGATGGCATGTACTTCTCTCTTCCATGTGAAGAAATCTGGAAAGCCAATTGGACAATGAAAACCCTACCTGCTTTTAAGCATTCTAACATCAAAAAAGCACAGTGACATTGAAGTCATCCTTAGCACAAGCAAATAAAAAAGCTCCACTGCTTGATTTCCACACATTTAAAATGGAGGTCTATTGAAACTTCAGTCTTGCCCCCTCACTGGTCTTTGATTTATTCAGGAGGCAGTTTCAATCTTCTTGTTGGTACTCCTTTTTTAGAAATATGCCTTTGTGGATAAGGCTACATCCTTCATGAGATCTAACTATTAGCCAGTTGTGAATCTGTACAGTGGTAAAATCCATTTTCTTATGCAGTAAGGCAAGAGGAAGACCTCAGAATGAAGGCTACCCCTATTAGACATCCTGTACCAGCTTTGACTGAAGCAACCAAAACAAATCTAATAGTGCCCAAACCCAGAATTAGAATGGGCTCCCATGGTATGAGTTCAGATTTAATCTACCAGACGATGCTGTATTTTTGGGGTAAGTTACAGGGCAAAAATTTCAAAAGTGAGCTTTTGAGGTGGAGGTCTCTTGATAGGGATTTCCACCTGAGACAAAATGACAGATTGCCCCTAAAAAGATGCCAGCACTTGATACCCAAAAATGCAGTCCAGCATCCTTAACCATATCTCATGTTAACAAAATTACATAAGGAAAGTAATGAAAGAATAAGTCTCTGAGCATCTCTACCTTTTATCTTGTCAAAAATATTTTTATCTTGTCAAAAATATTTTTTCTCCCTTTTATCAACAACAGAAAAAATCAAATACTTTTCCTCAAACTCACATTTATGTCTACCCATTCAAAAAATGTCTACAGCCTTGCCTATTGATAACACTCGTGACTTAATAGATTTTAGCCTAAATTTGTGTGCATTTTATTCCCAAGCCAAATGAAATCATATTCTGGTGAATGTGTATCAGCAAAGGGGAACTATAAATTACAATAAATTGTGTTTTTAAGGTTAAAAAATTAAGGCAGAAAAAAAAGACCTATCTTACCATGTTCTATGTCATTCCTAGCTGTTAATTGATTTCCTTTGTGCAATCTGCATGTCTTTTTTCTTAATAATAGTGTTATCCCCCAACCTCTTCCCTCTTCTTTCCCTACTGAAATACATGAGTAGTTTACACAACAACAACAACAAAAAAGAAAAAATAGGGAAAATATTAAAGGCTGGTGATTATCTGATATGTTACACTTGAGAGAGGTTTGACATAGCCGTTAATCTGTTCAAGGGAAACAGAACTGGATATATTGGGGCAGGAAGTGGGGTGGGTGGTGTGTAATTGCTGCCATGTAATAGAACCTCACAGTTAAAACAGCACAAAATCTCTTGTATACAGGATAACTCTGCAGACCCTGTTCAGGAAAATATTAAGCCGATCCATTCAATTATCTTTGCACAATTTTTCCTCCAGTTATGATATTCTGTGATAATCAAAATCATTTGCCCTCATTCTTCAACACACATTTCAAAACCAGTTATGGAGCCTGTGTCTAGACAGGCTATTCACCTACAGTACACTCTTTTAATCCACTAGAGTGGCTGAAAAGTCCTCCACTATCCTCCAAATATAACTCATTCATTCACTCAGGCATCAACAGATTCCATTGACCTTGGTTAAATCATTTTAATTGATTTATTCATGCGTACACAAAACAAACCTATTCAATTATTCTATGCAAACACACTCAGCTTCCAGATCATTGAATTTTTACATATTTATTCACCAATTTGGAATTCTTCCATGTACTGTAGCAGTACAGACGTCCCTAGTGCTAGAGTGTGATATAAATCTATCTTGATCTGTTTCAAGGGTGAAAAATGAAAAAATGGAAAAGGCATAGAAATTTGATAAGGGCTTAGAAGAGCACTGTGGGAACAAGCTAAGGATCTTCCACAAGGGAGTGGCACTTCCAGGTCAGTAACACCTTTTCTTCTGTCCTGAGAATACTCACTGGTTCCCTGTTCAGTCACATGGTGACCTCTTTCTTATCACCTTTTTCATTGAGATCATGTTTCAGCTTCTCCATTTGCAAGGCAAATGACTGCCAGTTAAGCTTCAGGGAGTGCAGATCTACTGTAAAGGCAACAGCAAGCTCTGCAGTGTTTACACAAGTGCCCAAAGTAACTGGTTCTACAAAGGACTATGGTCCAAACCCAGTGGGAACATAGGTGTGTATCACAGAGCTGACTGCTGCCATGTGAGGCTTGCTGGTACCCAGCTTCTTAATGCCTCCTTGTTTAACTCTGCTTGAGCTGCAGTCACACAACTGCACTGGGGAGGATCCCAAATCTCTGTCATCTTCCCACTGCTACCTTGCCTTAGCAGCAAAGCTTACCTACCTTCCCAACAGCAGCAAGGCTTCTTCCTATAACAAAACTGGAGCAAGTGAAGAGGCAAACTCCTGCTGCCCAGAGAAAGACTTGTGCTTGCACAGGCTGCACTCCTGCTCTGGATGTGTGGTGGAGCAGAGAGAGAAGCAAAGGCATGGTGTTTGTGAGATGCACCTCCTTCCTTTAACAGCAAGTCTACTTTTGCTTTTATGCCTCTGCTTATGGAAAACATAACCACTGCACTGTCCTCAGCTGAAGAAGTCAGCACAGCCCCATTTACCTTCAGTGGGGCTATGCTCATCTGTATTATCTCTTCTTTCTAGCTTATAAGGTATATTCAAAGGCAGCCTCCTCTCTTAAAACAATTCATAGGACCTGTGTTTGGGGTTAAGGGGAGAAAGTGCAGTTGCTCATTAAATTAAATATCACAGTAAAAATGTTTTATGGCAGAAAAAAGAAAGTGGAAATAAAGATTTGTGGACCCTCATTTAACAGATGCCAGCTGGATCACAGTACATGGAGTTTTTCATGTCTGGCAGTGTTTGGGTCTAGGCATAGGAGAGCAGCTGTAATATGGAATATAATGGCCTTAGAGCTCGGTGAACTGGCAGAGTTCAAGTTTGTGCAGTTCTCCTGGCAACCTGGCAATTCTAGAAAAACTTAATTCACCCAAGCCAATTTTTCTTTAGTGGGAAAGAAAACTCAGCCTAGTACTGAAAGAAATAGGATTTTCAGTCCTTAGTGTTACTAAAGTAGAGTACACAATAAAGGAAAGCAATATAATTTCACAAATGAGGAACTGTGTAAGGTAAAACAAACAAACAAATTGTTTTGTCTCCAGACTTCACATGAATCGAGGAAGGGGATGGAGAAGTTAGTAACTATGGATGATGAACTGAGCACAGTAATATCAGCAAACATGTTGATTTTTCTTCTATTACACAGCTTTGTACATTTAATCTACTCTGATTCACTGGCTTTATTTTTTTATCAAATGAATTTGAAAAAGTGCATGTGGACTACTGCTAATTAAGATTGTATGGGTATATTAGCTGTATGTGATAGGGACCACAAGCTTCCACAATAACCAGGTCTGGTCATAATTAAGCATGACAAGGATCCTGTTGAGCTGAAAGTGATTAGTTCCAGCCTAATTAAAAGTCACTACTGACTATGGTTTTGGGCTTCACCAGACAGATCATGTTATCATATTTTTTCTGCATAGACAGAAAATAATTTAAGACGATGCAAAAGCATGAAGCACCTAGAATTTTCCAAACCAGTAACAAAAAGAAGTGTAAAAATATTACTTACACCAAAGACCTGAACCTATTTCAGGGAACTAACTAGAATTAAAAAAAATAAAAATCTCTGTGAGAAATGAATGAAAATATTGTCTTTGGAGATGAAGTGAAGTTCACTTAGAATAGTATCATCCAGTGACAGTGCAGAAGAGATAATTATGCCACATAAATGAAATCTCCCTCCTGGTAGTAATGACATTGCATGCTCTCAACATTACTGCAACCTTGTCAGCCACCTGGGCAGCATGTTTTGGCAGAGCATGCAGGCATTTTCTGACTAATATGAAGTTAGGAAACATAGTATTTTGGGAAGATAATGGAAAAGGCAAGCTAATATGGAAGATTGTCCTGCCTCCATCTTCTGCTTTGTCAGCCTAGCTTTCTGGAGCTGTAATTCCTGGAGGTGATCCTTCCTGCAATTCCCCAATCTTCCCCAAGGCCTGACACTGTAAACACTGTTAACTTCAAAATTAAATTAGCAAATGACATTTATCACCAGAAGTGGCACCTTGTAGAGATCAGCAACAGCCTCTGTGCTCTCACAGTCATCCTCCTCCTCCAGATCCCACTGTGCTTGCCAGTGTTTCTCCATCAGCCCATGGTAAGCCTAAAAAGAAACACAGTAGGGATATTTAAATAGCTTAAAAGATTTTAATAGTTTCTTGTGATCCTTCTCTTTTCTTCCTTGATGCTCTTCCCATGTATCACTACAACAGTAATTGTTTACCTGGAACCATGACTCAGAAGGAAATGGAACTTGCCTTACCACCTTAATTTGAGTTTATCCAGTCTTGAGTATAAAATTTCTTAGCCTCAGCAATATGGGATTAAATAATATGTAAATACTACTACAAAACATGTGAAATGATGTGACTTGAAACCTGCTTTCCAGTGTATAAATATCACTACATCACAGTCATTACTATGAGGTGCAGAAAGGCCATCTGACATCATCATGAGACACCTGAGCTGCAGCTGTATCACACTGTACAGGGCTTTTGCACCGGGGTTGGTCACCACATCCCATGGTGGTTCCTAAAACGCTGATTTGTGATGTGGTCCTGACTTGGTCTTGGTCACAGTTTTAAGAGGGATGCAATTTTTATTTCAAGTAAGGACTGTGACTGTGGATGCGTTGGCAGGCTCATGGAAAATTATATTTCACAGGCAAAGACTACCTCAATCTATAAACTAATGAGTAGCACTATACATAAATATTCCATATTTTGATTTAATCTGCCAAGTGCTCCCTATCACTCCCACTGCAAATATGGCTTTCTTCATTAGGTATGTCAATAGAGCTCTTCTAAAGAGCATCAAAGTGCCCATAAATGCTTCAGCATTCTCACAGAGGTAGACTTGAAAGTTCACACATTTCATGGAGTCATACTTTATGACAGAGTTCGACAAATTAACTGCTAAACTTGTATTTCCACCATGGGTAGGCAGAGCCAGACTGGATTACTGTAACTGACACTTTATGGTTTGTGCTCCTCATTGATCATTCCTATATTCTCTGCAGTAAAAGACAAAATTAAAATCCTCCTTTTCCAACAGAAACATAGATGAAGGAGAAAGAACGATACAGGAACTCTAAGCTTTTCTATATATCTCATTCTCTCTTATAAAAAAATCAGATCTGCAGCAACTCAATTGTTACCACCCTACTTGTGTTCAGAGCAATCTGATGTGAATGAAGTTTATTGCAAGATCCACCATAATTGGCAACCACTTAAAATTCAGCAGAGGTCAGCTACTGGCAAAGCTGCTACCATGGTGGTGTGAGCCCTTGATGAGGTGAAGGGGGAAAGGCAGAGAAAAGAAGTGGTTTTGATGGGTACAGCTCTGGGCTCATGGTGAGGCTTTGCAATCAATTCCTTTACTGTTGGGCTCACTGTGAAATTATGAAACAAACTTAAAATAGCTCCTCAGAGCCAAGTGGATTGTTCTCACAAAATAATTACTGGACTATTTAAGTTATTTTTAACTATTTAAGTCAAACCATAGGAGCTGCAGGTACAAATTTTTTTTATTCTTTGAAGAGTTTCTGCATTTAAGACCCCATCTGTTCTGGGACAAAAGACTCTCCCACTGTGCAGCAGAAAGGCTTACATTTCTGACTTTCATAATTTGTACACACAGGCATTTCATAATCCTAAGACTCAGCTGTGTTCTGTCCTGCAGCATGAAGTGCAAGTTGCCCCTCCCCGCTCAGCCTGTCAGAAAGCTGTTGAGTAGACTTAGTTAAACTCTAGACTAACAATCTGCTCATCAGGTGTACAGAACAGAGCATCTCTTGCACAAAGCTGTGTGGCTCTACCTTTGTAGGGAAGGGGTCTTACAGCAAAATTTTTAAGCTTTGTTCAATGAATCTGAGATGTGTCCAAGAGTGTCCAATGATGTCTAAAAGGAAAATACATTCACGAGTGCACACAGGCTATAAAAACATGTGACAGAATTATTTGTCTGAAGTTTGGCTTTATGAAAAGCCAAAGGTGTAAAAAGTGCTCTATTTGTTTTGGAGTGAGGTGTTGCCAGGCAGGTGTGCATACAGAAATAGTAACTGCTTTATCCAATTCATACAATACAATTAAAGAATATGGCCCCACGGTGCAAAATTGCAGTGTTAAGACCAATAAATTCTGATAGATTGCTGCAGTTGAAATCTGGGTCTTCTCATACAATAATTTTATCCAAGTTATTAGATTTCATCAAAAATTTAATGCTGCTGGATGTAACCACTTTCACCTTAAATTATTTATTTTCATGAAAATTGAGTATTGATTTTTTTTTAATTCTTAATAACTTGGGTTCGCAGTTTTCAGCAGTTACCCAAATTTTGCAGCTGTCAGCATTTACAGCTAAGAACTCGGATTTTGTATATTAATTTGGAACAATAATAACAAGTCTCCATAGAAAATATGAACACAAAAACATTACACTGGCCATTCTATACCATATTAAATTATCAATTGGAAACCTTCTCTAAGGCATCCTGCCAGAGATCATAATTAGTTTTTCCTCTACATCTCTGAAATTTGGTAAATCTTTTGAGCCTCAGTAACCCCACTCATAGAAAAGCAATTAGATCAGTGCAGACTGTTTTCTTCTGTAATGCAGGCTGGGTACTTTCCTCCAGGTATTTCCTGTCTCAAAGCAAACACACAGTACCTAAGTAAAAGATGTTTTCTACCAAACATGCAATTTTGCATTAATCCCATTGGCATTCTCTTCTAATGCAACAACACCAACACTGCAGGCAAAGCCATGGCAACAGGGGCTCTCACCCTGTCCACCTGTGCTACCACACATGATTCTCATGAGGACCCAAAATTCCCAATTTTACGGAACTGGGAGAAATCTGCAACACATTTGGCTTTAAAAACTAATAGATCAGGGAAAATAAGCTTTTACTTGTTCACCTTGAGAAAATTATGAATATCTTCAGTAAGAAAAGTTTTGCTAAGAAGACTCTCTTGTTCAGCTTGCTGTCTGCGTTTGAACTCTTCCTTCTTCTTCGCACGGCACTCCAGCCGTTTCCAGATCAGGTCTTTACTTTGTTGCATGCACTCTGGAACATAAACCACAAACAATTAGGCACCACAACTCCACAGGGAGAAAGCAGCATCTGCTGCTGTCACACAACATAAGCTCACGGAGATCTGTTAGTAAGTGAAATAGGCAAGTAATCACCATGCAGGATTTGAAATTTGCTTCTTACGCTGATGGCCTTTTTAGATGTGAACTTCTAAATTGCTACATGGCTCTTAAATCTATCAGGTTTTTGGACTGCTACCATCCTGCACCCCCCTTTCACTGGTGCTGCTGTTTATGCAAAGGCAGCGTGTTAGTCCAAGAAGCAGATTGCCTCATGCAGCACCCCAAACCTCCCCCTCCTGCTTCAAGGAAGGTCAGTAAGTGGCTCATTACCTGATTGAAGCTATGCAAATGCTGCTGCAAGGACAGGGGCAGTAACATATGGTGGGGAGAAAAGGTCTAAAGCAGTGCTAGTTCAGATTAGTTTGAACTGGCATGCAGCCCATATATACCAGACTTCTAAAGTGACTCATCCAAGAACCTGCAGTAAAAGTTGTCAAGGTCCCTCCAATTTCCCGCCTACTAATGTGAACTATTTGGGACTAAATTCCTCCCCACTTCATTCCCCCTGCAGCTCCAAGTGATCTCTAAATTAACGAGTCTATTTGCATCCTGGGCCGCTTAGCGCAATCACTGCTTTCAATGCTCTGCCACTTCATGTCTCATTGCCCATCCACCTAAGAAAAATTTTACTAATTTCCCCCAGTTACCCTGCCCTAGAGCAGTACTTCACTCCTGACACAAGCAGCTAAAGGGGGATGCAAAAGAACAGTTACCTGTGGCTGCTGTTCAGACACTACACCAAGCTGCTTTAACTACAAGAAATTATTTTGTAGAGAAACAAAAGGAGTACAGTACTGCAGCACCAAGAATGTTATTTATTCTCCATGCTAATTTATTGTGTTTATCCACAGGCTGATGATGCACTGACAGAACACTTGAAGGTGCACCAAAAGTACAGGAAAGCCTGTAATGAAAATATCACTTAAATAAATGTAGCAGTGTTTTACTTTTAAACACTATTGATTCTTAAATACTTCCTTATTTTGTACCCTAGGAGCAGAGTCTTGCTGGCTTTGTGCTCTGTTTGTGAATTATAGGTACAGTTTAACTTTTGTATTTAGAAGCTCATAAGAAAGGTCAACATAAGGCTCTATTGGAATAAACGCTGCACTCCAGATAATTTTTTTTAAAACACGTTTCATTTCTATCTAAAACCAGGAGGTTGATAATGTTCTGCACAGGATGTACCAACTGTAATATATAGCTATATATCACTATAAAAGCCTACTTTGCATAAAATAAAGGCCTTGACAGAGGTATTTTTGCTCAGGAACAAGTGAAAATTGACAAAAAGAAGGAAAAACCACCCAGAGACAACCATTTATGCTTAAAGAATGTTAGTGGCTGAACCTATGTGAAAACTGTGAACATAGGCATAGACAGTTTTAAAAACAAACATCCATGAAAGAAACTATATCACAATATACATGCATTTGTGAACATCAGCAACCTGTTCACACCACTCGATGTTCTGAAAGAGGATCAAGTCTGCAGCACTTTCTGTGACAAAATAATTGGCTCAGTAGATGACAGGAGAGTGGTGGATATTGGCTACCCTGACTTCAGGCAGGTTTTCAATGCAGTCTCCTGACAGATCCTCACAGAGAAGAGGATGGATGAGTAGTGAGATGGATTGAAAACTTGCTCAAAGTCCACCTGGAAGCCAGCACCTACTGGTGTACCCCAGTGCTCAAAACTGAGTGCAATTCTGCTCAGTAGCTTCATTAATAACCTGGATGATGGAGCAGAGTGCAAATTTAGCAAGTCTGCAGAGGTCACAAAAAATGGGAGGAGTGGCTGATACACCACACATGCTTTTACTTCCATCCATAGGGCACTTGACAAGCTGGAGAAATGGGCTGATGCAAATCTCCTGAAGTTTAACAGTGGGAAGTACAAAGTGCTGCACCTGGGGAGGAACAACCCCAGGCACAAGCATGCCCTGGGGACTGCCCAGCTGGAAAGCAGCTTGGCAGGAAAGGACCTGGGGGTTCTGGTGGACACCAGGTTGAACATAAGCCAGCAGATAAAGGGAGGGGACCCTTTCTCTCCATTCAGCTCTTGTTAGGCCACACCTGGAGTGCTGCGTCCAGTACTGTGCTCCACAGCCAAGTACAAGAGAGACATGGAGATACTGAAGAGAATTCAACAAGAGGCCACAAAGATGAGTTGACTGGAGTGTGTCTGCTATGAGACAAAGCTGAGAGAGATGGGGCTGCTCAGCCTGGAGAAGAGAAGGCTCATGGGGGATCTGAGCATAATAAGTATATGGACACCTGAATATAGAAACACCTAGACAGTGGGTACAAAGAAGACAGAGCCATTCTCTTCTGTTGTGCCCAACAAAAGGACCAGAGGCAGCTGCCAGAAACTGAAACCCAGGAGATTCCTTTTACCATGAGGATGACTGAGCAGTAGGACAGGTGGCCCAGGTGGAGTCTTCATTCTTGGAGAGAGAAGCTGTCTGAACATGATCCTGGGCAACCAACAGTAGCTCAACCTGCTTAAGCAGACAGGGTGGACCATACAACCTCCAGAAGTTCTTTCAACCTTAACCATTTTGTGATTCTGTAAATTTATGACTGTGAGATAAGGCTCAAATTATCACTACTGGGCCCGAAGTGAGTGAGCAGCACTGCAGCATGAACCTACTGCAACAAGACTGTATTCATTCTGACTATTCAGTTTACAGAACTCTAAACCTAATGCCATTTTGCTGTGACAATTTTTTTTAAATATGTCCAAAAATAGCAGCAATGGTTCTGGAAATTGTGTTGAAGTGGTTTACATTATTTCCCTTTCTGGCTAAATGTTTACCATAATTTGCTGTGAGTGCTGATGGGAGGCACTGAGCCCTGAAACAGCACCTAACAGAGAAGATGGGGCTGTATTTCTCAGCATTGGGCATTAGGTAACATACAAAATGACACAGGGAGAAACTTAAATCAGTGGGTCAGTCAGCTTAGACTTTATTATGACTGTGTACTTTTCAGATAGGCAATATGAAGAGGTGTAAAAGGAAGAGGAAATACTTCATTTTGGAAGTATTTTAGTCTGACATAAGAAAAGAGAGATTTATAGGAAGATCTTAAGTTTTAACATTATCTTCAGAAGAGTGATAGCACAACTGCTATGTATATAGCACAACTGCTTCTGGCCTTATATGCTACCAAGAAATCCTAAGACGGTGTCTCATGACAGCCAGTATGACCAGCAATGCCAAGTATGTGAACAGTAAATGGAGAAATATCACAAATACTTGTAGCAGGTACAATTCAAATTAATGGAATTAGATTATGTGAATTACAGAGTAAGTACCTAGTAATACCTGGAACAAAACATAAAAGGCCTAAAGTCAAAGTTCCCATTCCAAACATCCACCCTCCAGAATAAAACTGATCCTGGTCAATTCATTAGTATCTTTTTAAAACAGAGAGGTATATACAGCTGAAGCTGTAATTTTTTTTACTCTTTAAAACAATGAGAATTCATGTAAGTCACGAGCTCCAGTCTAAGTACTCACCATTACTGTAATGTGCCAGCTGCTCCCAGAAGGCCTTGTGCAGGTCTGTTAGAAGCTCTTCCTTTTGTCGGACTGAAAGATTATTCTTTACAGTTAAGTGGTCCAGAATATTTGACACAGTATTTAATCTGCCCTTACACTCTTCTGGTATAGAAGACTTCAGTGAATCGATCATTTTCACCATAAGCTCCCAGTTGAATAACCTTTCCTGAATGCCCTAAACCAAACATAAAGTCCTGTTTAGAAACTAAGCATGTATCTTTGGTTGTGCTTTCCTTTCATTGAACTATTGATTACCAAACCACGAAGAAAACCACTGAGGCTTCTCAAAACTATGTGAATAGCCATCTTCATGTACTTAAATACTTCTGAAAGTCTTGATCAGTGCAGGCTAGCAGTAGGTTTATTGCGTGTACAGTTGCAAGAGCTAATCTAAAATTATTGGTGTTTTTAATTATTTGTAGCTGTCAAGAAGACATTAAGTCTGGAAAATATTATAAAAGCCTTGCAGAAAAAAGTTAAATATTCAAGGAGGATAGATGGACAGAAGACAACATGGAAGTCCTCGACCTCTTTTCAAGGTACTATATGGCACACCAGTAAAGGTTCTCATTTTGAAATGAGGACACATACCTGATTCTGATAATGCTGTGATTCCTTCAAATACAAGGTCAGACAGAGTTCAATACATATACTAAAAATTAGTATAATTGCCTACAGCCTAGCAGCTTTTATTGCACTATTAAAGAAGTGGCCCATGATCACAGTAGGGAAAGGTGAAAGTGCAGCTGCTTTAAGCAATGCTGCAAGGTTAGAAAGAATTTGACAATGCTGTACTAAGGTAACAGCTGGACTCGATCTCAAGGCTCTTTTCCAAACCAAATGATTCTATGATTCTCTGACCTACTGTAATTAATAGAGATGTACCTACAATGACCTCTGCAATGAGATTTCAGCATCATCACAGTAGTGACTTCAGGCAGGAATATCTCCTGTGTCTGTATCCAGATTATCTTATCTGCAGTCTTCCCATCTGAGGAACTTACTGTGCAGCAGCCCAGTTTGGGTCAAGTGTGACCAGCAGCAAAGGCTTTTTTCATACCTGGCCAGCTCAGTCTACTGAGCTGCTACAATGCAAAACTAACAAGCTAATAATTACTGTATTTGTTTGTGCACCAAATTACTAATAAATGCAGTGATTCCAATTGTATGTTAATCTCTAAATTACATATAACTCTTCCAGCATATCCTGTGCAAAAAACAAAGAAGGATCTGTTCGATTTAACACAGCATAAAGCACAGTGCTGGTGCATTTATGAACACAGTTTTCCCTCTTCAGACCATATTCCTAAGAGCTGATAAGACTTTTCAATTCAAAAAAGTCCCTGAACACACAGAATCACCCTCAAATTTAAATTAGAATTTGTCAAAGTGAAATAAATATTTTGAAAGAAAATTAAATTTTGTAATTGTTACTGTAACAATTCTCCATCCATTGGATCTCGTGCTCTCGCTCCTGAGTCACCATCTGCATTAATAATACTTTTTCCTTATATGACTACCTAAATGGTATTCTGAGAATTAGAACTCAAGTGCAGAGAGTTCACCCTTCTGTGAATCTTCCTAAAGTGCAATGGAAGTTGAGCTCTCAGCAATAAAGCTCAAAGAGACAACTGGATTAAGCAGTCTACATCACTCCTGAGGCAGGACTGACAGACTCTGCACTGACATAATTCTTTCTGTTCAGATTGACTAAATCCGTCTCAACTTCTATTTCTTTTTTACTTTACCATTGCCTGCAAGTCTTGAGATTCACTTAACAAGCCTTCTACTGCAATCATCTTCTCAGTCAGATCCATCATTATCTTTGTGGCTTTGGCACTTGAGCATTTTGATTGGTCCAAAAAATCCTGCTGGGCTTTGTCAGTCTGCTTCCAGAAGGCTTCCATCTGTGGAATATGAATCAAAAAACAACCCATGTTCCCTCATTAATCATCTGGTATTTCATTATAGAAAGAGGCATACATACGAGTCTACTGAAATACAAGTCACAGACAGCTCTCAGTTATATTGAACAATTTACAAAGATAAAGAGACTATGATAAATTTTATATATATAATATATTGGTGGTGGCACCTAACCAGTAGGTCAAACCTGACCTTTCAAAGTAACTGTTGTAATTATTTTTAACTAGCTAAGAATTTGTTAATTCTCTACATATTGCATCTATAAGAGCCTATAATGTTCTTAGTATTGATGGTGAAAACCTAGAAGACAAACTGCATCCCTTTTATTCTGGGAAGTCTATTTAGCTGTAGGAGCAGGTATTCTAGTCAAACAACATTTTTATTAAAAAAAAGAAAAACTGAAAATTATTACTGTTTTACACCATCAAAGCCTTTCACAGCTAGATGCTACATCAGCACTTTGCTGAATAAATACTTTATGTCAGCACAGTGTATGTGCCAATTCTAATAGATTATTATATGGACAATCCCTAGTTTTAGGTTCTGATTCCATAAACATGACTGTCCACACTGTCAATATTCTGTGCTCTATGGGATTACTCATACACATGAAGGTAAAAAATGCATCCATCACCACGATTTCTATTAAGTATCCATGAATTTTGGAAAAAAAAAGTGATTATGGCATCTGTGAGTATGGAAAAAAACCCTTTATATTCTCAAAGGAAGACTGGATTAGTTCAAGGTACTGAGCTATACAAATCTGCATAGAGGGAAATTATTTTCAGTACAATGAAAAGCATCTGCAGGCACAAGAGTGACAGACCCACTGAAGGATGATTGCTGCTGGTGAATAAATGCCTCATATTCCTCAGCAAGGTTGCCAGCAATTATTTTTACATGACTAACTCTGGAAAACTCTAAACAATCATTTTTCTACTGAGTAAAGTTAAAGTACAAAAGAAACTTGACACAGATGTTCCAATGTTACCAGGACTTCCACTATAAAGTGAAGGGCTCAGAGAAAGCAGAGAAAATTCCCAGTGAAGCACTTAAGCACCAGACATTAAAAAATGTTAACTCCTGTATGAAAAAGGCCCAAGGCTGAGGTGATGGGCTGTTTGGTCCAGGGCTGAAGTGCCACAGTCAATCAGCACGGGCAGCTCACAGAGCTGTCACTCTCTCATTTTCATCACCAGTCAATTTGCTCGAACTTCAAAAACAGGGCTGGGAAGAATATGACTCAGTTTACTGGAGAACAGGATGTAGAATGTTCTTAACCTCCAGTTTTCTAGCCTGAATCTAGACTGACACAGTGAACCTACTATAGAGGAAAAAAAACCCCAAATTCCTGCTATCAAACAGTATTTCCACATCAAAAAATGTAAATATATTCTCACGCAGAAAGTTGCTAAAGAAAAAGGCTTTGCTGAAGTAAATGCACAAAACATACTACAACATTGTCCAGCAACTATAGTCTTGATACTTCTTTCTGCTGGAAAAAAATTGTAGGCTCTTATTACTCCCTTACTCAGTTACAGGGATTGACAAAAGCAAGGTGCTAGGATAACATTCCTAAAAGTCAGGCTGTATATAGGCTTGAAATAAATCTTATCCTCAGACAAGCACCAGACATTTCTCAGGTGATAGAACAGTAGTGTTTTACAAAAAGCATAAAAAATGTTTTATTTATAAAAACATATCGACACCCAAAGGGAGCTGGTAATATTTTGCTGGGACAAAGTAAAAATATTTTCAGGACACATAGAAAATACTAACTGTGGACTACTCAACAAAACCTTTGCTCTAAAGAACTCCCCACCAAAAGAATAACATTAAAATAAAATTTTAGAAAAAATTAGAAAGTTACATTATCTATTATGTGCTCGGAATATTCCCTTTCCCTCCTTTCCAGGTCTTCCAGAGTCTGGAACTCTGAATTACGGGCTCCTGACATTTCAGTATTCTGGAGTCTAGAATCAAGTTGTTTCTGTAATTCTTCAAAATCCTAGGGGGAAAAAAATCAAGTGATTTCTTAAACAGAAAAACAGATATAACTTCTAAATTTGGGAGTGAATCTGTATGTCAGCTCTGGCTCATGGCTAAGGAAGCTGAACAGGAGTGTTCAGAAAGTTCTGTCTGTTGGTAATGTACCTTCTGTAGAAAGCAAGGAAATCTCCAGATATATGGCAGCTCTGAAGTAAACTTAACACAAACACATACATTTCCACTCGGATGTGAGTAGCCAGGACTGTAGTCCATCTCTGCTGAATGCATTAGTAAACACTGCTTCAAGAGCTTTTACACTAATAACCTCCGGATCTATCTGCAATTATTTTTATTTTAATGCATGTGCCCCATCTTAAATGGCAGCTATGAGTGTACATGCTGTGTTTAAAAGCTCAGGTAAGTATCCAGGTGATAATCAGACAGTGATTCCTGCAGAGTGCTGGATGAGCACACATGGATGAGCACACCTGTAATGCTCATAACAGACAAATTACAAGCTGCATGATTACATGAGGTTTCACCATTTTTCAGTCCTTCAGAAACCAGGGTGATTTTTTATGAAAGCTGATGTTGCTGACAAATACTAGTCTGCTGCCATTGCTTAGTAAGCTGATACCAAGAAGGGTGACTCCTCCTTCGCTGCAAGATGCCTTACACAGCAAGCACTGGCTTCTATCCACTTTTGGATATCAATGCATTAACTTGATACCCTTATGCCTTTAAGAAATGTAAGTAGAGTTTGACAAGCTTCACTAACAATTTCATAAAAATTCCATGAATTTTTATGATGCAGAATTAAAAGCAGAAAAGGCTGCAATAAAACATGTAACATATCTTTTACATGGTGGTCATAACCAGCCTTGTTCCTCGTATGATATCTCACCTCTAAGATTGTCAGGTTTACAAGACCTTTCTCTCCATCATATAGGACACCGAAAACCTATACTGGCACTTAAACAACTGGACTTCTGTGTCAATTATTGCATCTAATTATTTGCAGCATCTTAGAGCATGAGGACACTGATGCCATCAAACTTCAGTGAGGATTAGGTTCTATTAGGAAACATGCCTATTCTAGATCAGCTCTGTTTATAATTTGAAGTCATTACCAGAAGACCACCGGTGAAAGGATTTTGCACATCTAATCTCACTTTTCATCTAGTAAATACAGTAAGTTTTAATACTAAACCTGAGGATTCAATGCAGAAAAGTGCTTTAAGGCAAAATACCTTCTGATATAAATCATAGGGTACAACTACAGAAATTCTTAATAGTAATTCACAGATTGTGAGACTGTACAAAGCATTCAAAAACTAGAGTTCATGAGCTGATAGACAAATGCTCAGATTCAAGACTTGGATTGGCAGGGCACTGGACAACCTTACCTAAGACAAAGCTTCCTACAGAAGGCCAGGCCAGAAAATCTCAAAATATGCTTCTCAATCCAGATTTTTCTGTGACTCTAAACTGGAAAGTGGAACCAAGAGCTATCTTATTTTCTATAGTTTTGTAAAGCTTTTTGCTCCTTCTAATAACCTTAACAATAGTACTGTGACTCTACCTGAAACACACTGACTGTCAATATATGTCTTCCAGTTCAGAAGTGGCATATGGACTACGATACCAGTACATGAAAGAAAAAAGGATGATGAGGAAAATACGTATATTTTTCCCTGATGAAAGCCTTGAGCATCATACTGCTACTTTATTTCCTGCTATTTTATTATCAGCAAGATACCTGGGACCAAACAAAGCCCCTGATAATTAGAAATTATTAAATCTGAGTGAATAAGGTTCAAAATGTTCTGTTTAAATGGATTCAACTACAGAATATTTTATCTTTAACAGATTATGTAAAGCACTTCATATAGCAACAAAGAGGAAAAGCATACAAGGTAATGTAGAAAATCAACTAACAAGGGAGTTTCTTTGCATTTTCTTCAGAAATAGATTACAAATGGCATGGCTGCTCAAAAGGAGCATGTGAAATGGCCTGCTGTGGTAATAAAACTAACTCTTATTTTGTGTGGTCTTAAATACCAATCAACAAACCCACTTACATTTTCCTGATTCAAAAGGATGTTCTTCAACAAACCACCAGTAATCTTCTTTTTACAATGGAAGTCTGTGAGGTATATCTTGAAAACCTGAATAAACATCTGTTTAAAAGGAAGAAAACAACACCCAGGTTAAGTACCTGTTCATCATTGTAAGGACATCTTTGTGATAACTTTTGCTGATTTAAATCAATCAGGGAGATTGTAGCGAATCATACAGATACAGGTAAATTAACAGATTTATCACCAGCGACTCTCCAGTACTTGCACTGTGAAAAATTCTCTGGTTTTGGCTCCAGTGAGATACTGGAAGATGGTGTTACACATAATCTCATATATCCCTGTAACTGGACAGACACATTTTAAACTATTCTTGACTGGAGAAAATGCAGATCACTTGAAAATACAAAGCCCATTTTTCTAAAGTTTAATGAACCCCTAAACTGGAAGATATTAACTATAACTGGAAGATATTAACTATCAAAAGATACTAAAGTCTCATTACTCTGACTTCAACTGTAGTCAGCCAAATAATACATCAAACATTTCTGTATACAACCCAAAAGGAACTATCTCAAGTTCTAGCTAGCTTCTCTTGCAAGAAAAATATTTATTTTCCATTTGTGTGCCTTTTTTTTTTAAGACTATAATACTAGTGTCTTCAAAAAGACATTTTTGAATTTTTTAACACTGGAAAAATTTTTCTTTAACCTTTTCCCCTCTTCCCTCAATTAGAGTTTCAGTGTAAGGTTAATTCATTTCATTAGTAACTGCTGCAGCATCTTCCAGTGTGGAAATAAAAATACATGAAATTTAACAGCCACCTGCCTGTTCCTTATAATCTTGAAAACAAGATGATGCAGAACTTCCCTGCGTAAAATATATAAAAACATAAATGGATACATATTTACATATGGAAACAGTTACTGAAGCCCATGTGAGGTGGGAGATCTGGGAAATATAATTAGAGCCCAATAGAAGAGAAAACCATATAGCAGTCATGTTTTGGACCTCATTTGCAAATGATTTGGACAGGAGTTTGTCTGTCAGGAGTCACTGGCCCTTGCGACCCCAAGATTTGTTAAAAGTCTCTGTTTCAGCCCGCGCTTTCAAAGGATGAGTCGAAGCTCTTCAGTTTTCGGTCTCGGAATTGTTTATTGTATCTTATCTATAAAATTTTTTCTTCCTGCCCAGCCAAGGTCTGCTCAGCAGGACAGTCCCAGGCACTCTGTCTGCCCCCGGGGCGGTGTTATCCTTATATACTAAAACCTACATGTAGCATGTTTACAATTATTTTCCAATACCCATCACCTATGTTAGACAGTGAGCTTCTACCCTAAACCAATCTGAAAGTGCCAATATCACCAGTGAAGATGGAGGCAGAGAAGAAGAAGAAGAAGAAAGGCTAGACACGCCCAAGTCCCTCCATCTTGTCCCCAAAAAGTCCTGTACTAAAAATCCCAAAACCTACATTTACACCCAGTGCTAATTTTATTATTACACTATTTAAACTGCTGTGGCTTTTA
>JAYDZK010000202.1:59095503-59163421 GCA_034509185.1 Euphonia xanthogaster | reverse complement strand
TCGGGAACGGGGCCCGGCCCGGCAGCGGCCGCTTCCCCGGCACTGCGGCTGGGGCAGCGGCCCGGAAAGCTGCCAGGCGCCGGCGTGGTCAGAAAGCCGACAGGTTCTGGACAGGGTCCTCACTACACTGGAGAGGGTCCCGCAGAGGGCCACGAAAGCGATGAGGGATGTGGAGCATCTCTCTCTTACCGGGAGAGATTGCCGGAGCTGGGGCTGTTTATTCTATAGAAGAGAAGACTGAATTGGGATCTCATTAATGCATATAAATATCTCTAAGGTGGGCATCAAGAGGATGGTGCCAGACTCTTATCAATGGTAGCCGGGGACAAGACAAGGAGCAAATGACCATAAAGAAAAACACAAGAAGTTTCACCTCAACATGAGGAACTTCTTTTCGTTGAGGGTGGCAGAGCACTGGCACTGCTGCCTAGAGAGGTCTTGGAGTCTCCTTCTTGGAGACATTCCAGACCCACCTGGATGTGTTCCTGTCACCTGCTCTGGGTGACCCTGCCTTACCAGGGGATTGGTCTGGATGATCTCCAGACTTCCCTTCCAACCCTAATGATGCTCTGTCTGTGCTTCGCTGTGCTTCTGGGCAGAGGCCCTTGGTGTTTATCTAGTCACAGCACCTCTGCTCAGTTGTGTCAGTCTCCAGTCAGGAGTGGAATAGCTGTTAGGATGGAGCATTTATGTTCATTCTTTCTCCATAACTATGTTTGTGTCTGTCAAGCCATCTCAAAATATGGCATAGTTGGCATGTTGGCATAGTTATCTTTTGCCCTTACTGTACAGTGGGGATTTGAGTTACAAATGTAGTTTGTTGGTAGGATTACAGAAAGACTAATAAACAGGAAATAGTATTGCAGGAAAACAAACAAACAAAACCCTCCCAAAACCAGGACCCTCCCCAAAACCAACAAACAGCACACCAAATTACTTTACCAGAAGAACACGAAGAAAATTGCCCTTAACATGCTGTACTGTAACACTTAACATTACTCACATGCAGTGCTTGGTAGCAAACAGAAACCATGAATGTGGCTGATGTCACCAGGCTGAGTTTGATCCCTGTTAATTACCCACATTCCTACCTCTCTATTAGCTCCTGCAAGGAAGAATCTTTGATAAACAAGACTCGCTTGTGTGACTGCTACATCTTGATCAAAACACTGGGCAATAAAACTCCTTAAAAACATTGGTTTCTTGTACTGATGTTTTGAGCTGTGATTTCTGTAGCAGTCTCTGTGGTCCAGGCACAGGCAGGAGGCTGTCACAGATTACCTTGCAA
The DNA here is from genome assembly GCA_034509185.1 of Euphonia xanthogaster. Lineage (NCBI taxonomy): Eukaryota > Metazoa > Chordata > Aves > Passeriformes > Fringillidae > Euphonia > Euphonia xanthogaster. Next base: position 59,162,133 of record JAYDZK010000202.1, on the reverse strand, counting down.
GCTGCAGTTTTAGCATGTGGCCCCTTTGAAAGGCTCTGTGTAGTTCTCAGGAGGAAAAATGAGTGTAATGTCAGTGGGCTTGATATCTCATATTGACACATTCCTGCTGCCTCTTAGTGATCAGATTTTCCTGCGTTCTCAAATAGGCCTCTGAAAATGGCAAAGAAAGATTATTTAATGAGAGCAAACTAGTAGCCAGCTCCACTGTTGTGCAGGGACTCGTCCTGTATGAAGTGTAAGTACAATTTGAGATCCACGCTGGTCAGCAGAGCCTCATACTGCTTAACAAGCTGTGGGAGACCTCCAGAGCCAAGCTGTGTCTCTTCTGATAGTTAATTTTGGAGAAACTCAAGGCTTTGTAGAATAGGCTTCTGTGTAATTGTGAAACATAAACTCAGCTTAAAAGTTCAATAATAGATATTTATGAAAAGAGGTGTTTTTTATAATTGCTCTCTTCCAGGTTTTTGAAGATGATCTGTGGCTTCAGAAAGAGATGGGATGCCTAGGAATGGCAGGTATGCAGCTGTTAACTCTCTCTTTTCAGCATTGTGGGGTCCCAGAACTCACAGGGCATGTGTGTGAAGGTGAGCAGGTCCTGGAACTGCACCCTGGTGGCCTGCTGACATCAGTGGGACTCTCAGTCTTGAGCTACAGGGGAGTGTTTGCACAGAAATTAGGAGCAATGGTTCTTTAGGTTCCCTAAATGGCTCATCTAGAATGAAGCCCTTGTGAGAAGGCTTCATTTCATACTCTGCTCTGAATAATCTTCAGGACGACCCCTTTTTCAGTATTAAACATAATGGTATAGGGGAACACCCTCTGATGTCTAGAGTTCCCAGGTTTGTGAAAAACCCAGACTACTTAAAGCTGATCAAAATGTTCATTTTCAGAAGCTAGCTTAACCCCTGTGCATTTACCAGCAGTGTTGCAATACCTGTTCTTGAAGCTGTTTTTATACACCTCTGGAACTTCAATGGTTGGACCATTTTGTCCTGCATCAAAGACTGATTGTTAAAGACTGTTAGATGTTGGTTAAAGACTGATAGATGTAGTGGATCTAGAGGTACTGCTGGCTGTTGGATTACTGCAGCTGGCATGCTGGTAACTCTTCACAGCAGATATCAAGTATTTTTGTCAGTGATCTCAGGTACAGTGAACATCTCCCGTGGTAGTTGACTAATCTCGTTGAAACAAGGTACCCCAAAACTTAGAGAAGTCACTTGGAGCTTGGTGTAGCTGCATCTGAGTGCTGACTGCCACAGGCTCTTTATGTAAATTTGAGAAAAACACTCTGTTTCTCTGAGTCTGTTCTTTAATTTTATATGTATTATAAATAGTGTATTATAAATATTTATATAATGTATTTTAAATAGTGTTCTACTTCATCTGAGCGTGGTAGAGATGAGTATGTCTTGAAAGGTTAGGATGTCCTCATATAGCACATTAACAGGGCAACACTGTGTTAAATAAACCTCTCCATCACTATGGTTCCCCAAGAGATTATTTCATGACATGTGTTTGCCTAGAAATTGCATGCTTTGAAGCAGTTATCAAGTGAGATACCTCTAATTTCTTTGCCCTGTGCCATGGCTAATTCACAAATGAGTTTATTAATTTAAATATGAAAGCAAGTAATTCAGATTTGCTGAGCTTTTTTTTTCCAGTATTTATTCAATGTCATCTCTGCTGTGTGCATCCTACTTTGTGATGTGTTGCAAATTATTCATGTACCATCCACCAAGAGAGGAAATGAGTGTGGTTTTATACTTAAGAAAAACCTTCTGGCTCTAAAAAAAAGTGGAGGATTTTGATACGCAGTATCATTTTGTTAGTGGTTAAAATAGTATGGCCAGCAGGATGAGGGAAATAGCGTCCCTTTGAACTGGACACTGAGGAGGCTACACCTCAAATCTTCAGTCAGCCCCTCACAGCAAGAAAGACATTGAGATGCTGGGATGTGTCCAGAGGAAGGCAACAAAGCTGGTGAAGGGTCTGGAGAATGAGTCTTGAGGGGAGCAGCTGAGGAAGCTGGGGTTGATTAACCTGGAGAGGAGGCTCAGGGGGGGACCTTCTCACTTTCTATACTACCTGAAAGGAGGTTGTAGTGAAGTGGGGGTCAGCCTCTTCTCTCAGGTAACAAGTGACAGGATGAGACAAAATGGCCTCAGGTTGTGCCAGAAGAGATTTAGTTTGGATATTAGGAGAAATGTCTTCATGGGAAGGGTTATCAGGCATTGGAAAACGCTGCCCAAGGAAGTGGTTGAGTCGCTGTGCCATCCCTGGAGGTATCTAAAAGATGTGTGCTTTGAGACATGGTTTAGTGGTGAACTTCACAGTGCTAGGTTTGCAATTGGACTTAATCTTAAGGGTCATTTCCAAAGTCAATTATTGTGATTCTGTGAAATTCTGGCATTTTGTTAGTAGGTAAATATGTGTTAAATGAGTGCTACAAGCACTGAATTATATGCTTGATTTTATAAGTGAAAACTGTCCCATTCTAGTAAATACCAATTTTAACATATTTAAAACTTAAGGTTTTAGTGATTTGCCTAATCAGAGTACTACATTCTTTAGTTTTTATTGAAGAAGTTCTTGATGAAAGCAGAGAGATGCATAAAACCTTTGTCATTGAGACTGGCAGCATGCTGAAGTGTGAAATGGTTTGTGACAGCACACTGATCTCAGTGTTTCTGTTGGAAGCTTTTTCGAGTTGTTTCTGCATAAGATGAGGAAAGACAACCCCAGAATATTCCTGTGACTGGGGAACACAGTGGATTTTTCAGAGCTGTATTTGAGTCCGCTCTGACTTATTCAAAACAGACCTGGAAAGTAGATTTGTTTTTTTCTTGTTGATGCCCATAGTTTCTTTGACATTGTAACAAGAAGAGCTAATGGCAACATTCAAAACTGAATACCGTAAATTGCTACCTTTGCCTGTTCATTCTTGTGTGTAATTGAAAGGGCTTCAAATTGGATCTTGTATCCTGGATGGTTTTCAAGACAGGGAGTAATTTAGAACAACAACAACAAAAATATAGCAAGCGAGTATATTTAACTCCTGTCTTACCCACTGAAATAAAGCAAAATTGTTCAAAGCTGTGCTGATAAATTTGTGGTGGGTAAGCAAGTGAGATTCTGGAATCTGAATTGAAATATTCAGCCCGTGAGAGCCATAAATTAGAATTAACGTCTTAGTTAAATTGGTGGGGTTTTTTTCTAATTTTTAATTCTGAACTTGAAATTTCACAAACTTATCAGTGTCTTTGCTTTCCTATTGTAATTTGGCATTCTACTGCTTAGAATGGGCTGTAAAGGTATAGGAGCCTTAAGGACATACTGGAGTTTTTGATATAAACCTATTGTAAGATGTTTTTTTTAAATTTTCTCTTATTCTATTTAATTGCTGTAGCCAAGAGTAACCTTCACCTTAACTTCTGTTGTGATGTTGTGTGTGCAGTTCTGATGGTGGATGGTCAATGCCACTGACACGTTCAGGACTCAGCCCCCTGAGTTCAGTGGTCAAGGCTTGTGCTGTGCCGGGTCCATGTCCTTACACAGAACTAATTTCAAAGTAAAGGACGGCGTGCTGACCATGATCAGGGGAAAATTTCTTTTCTTAGAATACCCATCCTTCTACCCCCAGTCTGTATGAACACAGATCTACTTCCACCATACTCTTTATGCAGCAGGTGCCTTTTGTACCAGGTCAGATTCTCAGTATTTGCACTCCCTGAGCAGCAAGTGAATGCAGTGAGGGCTGGCAGTGGGTGATCTCTTTCCTTGAGTGTGGCAGCTGGAAGCTCAGAAGAGCAACATGTCACCACCCAAGGCAATAGTGCACAAAGCTGGAGTGGCAAGTGACGACCTACGAGAACAGCAAAGAAGATTGAACGTTAAGTAGCAGAGACTGCTCTGATCAACTGTACATTTGTCATTTCATATGGTGGTGGAATGCACATGTGAGGGACTGAGTGAACACTGCAGGAATGTGAGAGGTAAAATGTTACACCAATATTCCAGTTGTTGCAGCTATATTAATTTTTTTTTTGTGCTTTCATTTTGAAATTCAATGCAAGGTCTACCTACCAGCACTGGTAATTAGCTAAGAATATGCAGTTTAAGACAGGGTTCTGATGTATCTCTTTATATTGGGTTTATGTAGAATTAAATCATGGAGAAACGTTTTATTAATGTGCCAATTAAAAATAAGATAAAATATTTAACAGCTTGATTATGCCTTGTAAAACAGGGGAATTTTTTAATTAAAAACAAAAAACAATTTTTCTTAAAGATTGTGATATTGTCTCACAGCTCAAAAGAAAGTGAAATTACTGTTTTCTTTGATGAAGTGTTTGATTTGGCATCTTTGGAGATGTTTACAGGAAAGCCCCAGATGAAGCCCCATGCTCTGGTAGTTTGCTTGCTGGGAAATGTTTTTGCCTGAGGCGCTGTTGTCAGGGAATGCCTGGTGGCAGCCTGGCAAGCCCAGCTGAGAGGGGCTGCTTGGGCTGTGTGGAAAGCTGAAACTTCACCTGCGTGGCAGAGATTTTCTTTCAAGAAGGGGTGGGAATTGTTACCATTTAGAAACCAATGAAAATTATGACCTTACAGCCTGATAATGGCTTTTCTGAAAACAGCCAGAAAAATTATGAAGATCGAAGCTGTAGGAAGAAAATAGTGGAAGGAACATGGAGACCTCAGAGTCACTGTCAGCTCTGGGATGCATCTCTGAAGGGGCAGTGTTGACAGCACCATGGAAACAAATTGTACTTTTGAGCAGCATCCAAAAGAAAGCCCAATGCTTTTCAGTGAAAGGTTTCAGCAGTCAAGTGTTAGTATTTTCCAAAGTCTGATAAATCTATTTGTTAAAAAAAAAAAAAAAAACCTGCTTCAGAAAAGAAATCTAGAATATATGTGAAAAAGACAGAATGTGTTATGCCTGTACCATCCTTTCTCAGATATTTAGAGTCTAGCTTTTCAAGCACCCAGCAGACATCCTCAATCCTACATCTACAATAGGAACTTACCTGAAAAGAGACAGTAAGTGAATTGATAAATACAATTATGTTGGCTGATGTTGAGCATGCAGCAAGTTATGTGGAAAAGCAGTTAAGTTCTTGTAGATTAGCTGTTCCAGTGACAGTTAAATATCTGTGGATCAGAAAAAAGTTATTTTATTTAGTTGACAGTCAATACTTGAAAAAAGAATGCTAAAGAAAAGTGCAGCTTTACTGGCAGTAGATCAGGGTATTATAGAACAGTCTATATTGTTAAAAATTAATAGGCAGGATGAGAAAAATTCTGGAGAAAAGCAGTGGTTCAGGTTGCTGTATGGACATGCATCATACTGGTTGAATCTGTTTAAGCAAAACCTTCCACTGGGAATATAGAAGTGGATTTGCAGAAACATCCTTGCCATCATCATCAATGTTGAGGCTGCTTAACATAAAAAGTTCAACTACTTCAGCGACTGATGATGGAGCTGCCAAATAACATGCCTGGAGACGTCTGCTGGAGTTGGGAACATTATCTTGGGATTGTAAGTGATGACAAAGCACGGCTTGAAAACAGACTCATCTGTGTAATTAGTAATACTGAGATTCATTGCCAGTCAGGGAACATGATCAGTTAATTAAATTGGTTACTGTGGATTTGATACTCTTTAGAGGGAGAGTATCAGGCTTTGCTGTCACATGTGGAGTACAGTTGGGTGTGCTCATGGAGATGTTATACTACACAGGACACAAGATCAAAAGATACCCTATGAAGCAATAGCACACTTCTTGTTGGCTGACCGCCCTCATCCCAAATTCAGAAGGAAATTATCTGCTAAACAAGAAGCACTTTAAAGGTAGTAGTTGCTCAACAGAGTTCATACATTTTCTCATTTTGACTTCTGACTTACAAAGCCCTACAAAGAATCTCATTCAGGGTTTCTGTTTACTGTAAAGGAAAGTGCATTTCCTGTAGTCAAGAAAACAAAAAGGAGAATTGGTGCCCCACTTTCATAGGAATGGGGTGACAGTTGTATTAATGTATGAGAGACACAGCATATATAAAATTAATCTTTTTCATTGTATGACTATATTTATACAAAACTGCAAAGAGGTTTGATTCAGTAGTCAGAAACAGGTTTAAAGCCATTGGAGGTGAGATACAGTATATTTGGGTCTGCTGGGGAGTGTCATGGCTAGGTGAGCTTAAATTGGTATTTAGCAGGTTTGTACTGCACTGAAAATTCAGCACTGGTTTCATTCTGAGTGATTTGCAGCATTGCTCAGTCTTGAAATTGAAATAAGCCATGCATGACTGTCTTGAAAAAATTCCAACCCCAAAGATATGTGGACAATTTGTTATAATTCTACATATTCCTGTTGTCACCAAGTTTGCCATGTTGTTTTTACAGTCCCTAAATTAGTCCGAGTCTGTCAAATTGTTTAACAGTGGTTTAAATACTTGAGTAAAACTTTGAGAAGTTAATTAAAACTGGTCATAAAATATAGACACCAACTTCCCCTGGCCTATATATTCACAATTTAGTCAAGTATATGCTACTCCCTTCCAAACAAACATTGGGAAGACAGGGCAGCTCCCCAAGTGCATGTCCACCTGGGTTTTGTAAGCAAGAGGATTGCATCTCATTCATCCTGTTAATAGAATTATTTTCAGTGATTCATGTGCATTAATGCTTTAAGGCTCCTTTTAAGGGTCCAGTTCTGAATGCTCTGTCCATGCTTTTCTATCTGCAATTGTATTTCCCTATATTGTTCTTCTTACAGAGCCGTGGCTTTTCAAAAAAACTGCTGCTACTCATATTGATGAGATTTTGGTGTCTTCTGCTTTTCATATTTTATTAATATGTAATAGGCTTTTTCATAGAAAAGTAATTTCAAAAAATTACTTGCCTTTTTAATGGGAGTTTTTGTTCATTTTAATGTATATTGCTGAAAATGGATTTAAAAATAAGTAATAAATGAGAATAATATTAAGCAAAAAATGAAAAAAAATACTTCTTTGAACATAGACAACCAGCTATCATTTTAAATTTTCATAAAATATTTCTCTTAATTCAGCAGCTTTACCTTTTGGCAATTTAACATATTAAATTATTTATTTTTAGTATAAGCTTCTTTTATTAATGTCATAAGTGCTTTTACTTTCTCAGATCAAAGTGATATGGTTTCAAAACTATGCCTGTTACTTTGTGTAATATCACTGACTAATCTTTCATAAAAATTTAAGAGTATAAGTTAGCATTTATATTGCATATTACTAAATTTATGAGCATTTGATTTGATGGCACTTCAAGTGAAATGTAACTGAGACCCCTCTTCAACTGAGAAGCATTTCAGTTCTGAATGTGTATTGGCAACATCAATGCTTAATTGGAAGACTGCATTTTTAAAGCAGAATACCTTTAGAAATGATGCCCCTCACACTGTGGATTATTTGAATTCTTTATGCTTTGCTGAAAGTTTCTTTGTGTTGAAAATATTAACAGTTGACTTATGGCTTAAACCTTTTAATTCATGCATTAAATGCTGTACATTTAAATGGCAGGAAGTTTTCGGTGGGGTATATGGGAGTTCCTTAGGGAGGAAACAATTTTGTTCTGACTCCTGCTGGGTTTTGCAGGACAAATCCCATGTCTGTTTCCTGGCTGGCCTCGGTCTCTGTTGCTTGTCTTGATTTTGAGTGCCTTGAGAGGGAGTATCTGGCTCTGCCTGCACACAGAGCACTGGTGCCCTGAGCCCTCTCCCTGGCTGGACTCTGCACCAAGTGGCTGCCATGCAGGACCCAGCCTGAGCTCTGATGCTGGATGTTGCCTTGGTTTTCAGCAGTGCCCTTGCCCGTGGTCATTCAGGCAAGCAGAGCCCCTCCCCAGCTGCTGAGCTCTGCAGCCTCGGACAGCCAGTGGAGCCATTCGCTGTTTGCCCTGATCCCCTCTTGGACAAAGAAGGTGATGTTCAAACGGGAGTCTGACCTCAGCCACCTTCTGGTCAGTAACAGATGGTTTGCCAGTTTCAGTGTTTGTGAGGGTTGTAGCAATTCTGTAAAAACTGAATGTTGGGGATTTACTGTCCAGTTACTACATTTCTAGTTCTGTCTCAGATGACTGGGTTCATTTGACGTGACTTCAGCAACACCAACTAGTTTTGGGACTTCCAAAGAATTCCTGTGACAAGTACAGCTGTGTGATTGCTGTGTAAATTCTGATGGACTTAGTAATGAAAAGAAACTGTATAGTCTGATGAACTTCGGGCATAGTGTGTTTTTTTTGTGACTCATGATAGTCAAAAGTTGAATATATCAATTAGATTCTGGTAATTACTTGTGGAAATAAGTAGTTTTTACACATTTGGACTAGAAAAAAGATTAAACTGATGGGATAATAAAACTCCTACCTTTGAAGCCAATTGGTACCTCTAAATGTTTTTTTAAATTATTTATTTATTTATATAATTTAACTTGTTGCTGAAGTTTGTGAATTGTGTTTTCAAACACTACGTAGATTTTTCCTCCTTCCTCCATAGCCTGAAGATGTGTCCAATATGTCAGTGTCTTCTGAATTTGGAATAACCCTTCAGAAATGTGGCATGGTAAGTTTTCTTGCATTTCTCTTGTTGGTAGGAAGTTTGTGCCCAAATGACCTTTAAAAAGTGGGAACCTGATTGTGCCCATGCTGAGTTTTTGGGAGTATGTGTATTTTGATGCTACAATGGTCCCACTCTTATCTAAGAGGCACTGTTTTGCCATGTTGATTCAAAACAGAAGTCAGTGAAATCTCTCAGGCTTCAGGGCATTTTGGATTGTGGTTGAAGTAAAAACCTGATTGTCACTTTCTAAAACTGCAAATGGGCAACTCCCAATGAACTCCAGAGTAATCAGCCAAGAGGCTGGTTAGAGATAGACAAATTTTACAAGATGAGCTAAACCTTCTGAGATATTCTCCTGGCCCAGCCATGGGTGCCCTACGTGGGTCAAGTGTGGGCTTATTTTGAAGGATGAAACACTGACCCCTGTGTTGGCCATTGTGTGTTTGGGCATCCTAACAATCATAGCAAATCTATTGTGTGATGGGATACTCAGTGGGACTCACCTGCAGCGCAGTATTTAATGGAAAAAGGTTTCATTTGACTTAAAATGCTTGTAAGGAGCAAAGATAAGGAAATTTTTTTAACTTTCCATTTTATTTTTACTAGACTGTTATTTTTCCTTTCTTTTTTTTTTTCCCTTCTTTATTTTCCCCTTCTTTGCACTCAATGAAGCAGGTATGAATTTTTATAATTACAGTCAGTTCATCTTGGTTGTCTCCTGGAGAGAGAGAGAACACATCCAATTTTAGGACCAATCTGAATTCAGCCCTATGAGGGTAGAGGATTCAGTAACCAGTAACCAGTATAGAAGAGGTGACATTATAACCTTCACCAGATCAGCTGTGTAGAGAAGAATGAATATGCATCACATCTCATGGTGCTAATTACCTCCAATGTTATTGAAATGGCAGCATATCATGATTAATAGGAATAGGAATTCAGCATATCAGGCTAAATAGGAAGCATTTCAGACATAAAAGTAGTAACACAGAATCTTCTGCTTTTCTATCTGTGGATCCCCTATTTTTATACCAAAGCCTCTCAGGAACAGGCTTTGAAACAGTCCCATGTTGTTTTTTCTGCTGTTTACAACACAGCCTCACATAGGCTCATTAAAAGCTGCAAAATAATTGCTGAAGGAGATTAAAAGTAATCTGTTGTAGAGGCTGTCTTTATCAGAAAATACTTTTGTAGTGCTATTAGATGTAAATTACTGAAAACTATACTATTATATGTGACTGTCTTCCACCTGCAAATACAATTCACATTTAATTTTCCTTGGCTTACATTGTCTTCTGCTTCAGTCCTATTTTGAGTGAACAAATGCTTTTATGCTAAGAGACAGACTGGCCAAATGGTGCTCTTTAGCTCTTTTAAGTAGAAAAAACTGAATTTTGCACATTTTCCTCCTCCTGCAATGCATAGCTCCTCAGAGCATGGAGGTGTCTTATGTTTGCTTCTTGGAGTCAGAATCTTTCCAACATCTTGATGTAGAAATAGCCTTATTGAAACTGAGGTGTTTAAATTTTACCAGTGCTTCCAGCACCCACTGTCTTCCTTCTTTTCAGAAATGTGTTTCTTCAAGAGCTTCATTCCATAGTATGACGTGAACTTTTCTGTAGCAGTACTTGACAATGACAATAATCCTTAGCAGAGCTGAAATAAATTTAATCTTTCAATTTAATTGCTTGTCTTCTAACACTTTTACTTGTCTTGTTTCTTAGTTGCCTAAGCATTTGTGCATTGGAGATCATCAGTGATCCTGTAATCTTTTTTTCTCCTTTCTTTCCTGCTCTAGTTGTTCTAACTTACTCCTAACAAGGATCCTCCATTCCTTTCAATTTCTGTGGCAGTTCCTTCCCCCTCTCTTTTCTCCTGTCATGTCTTTCATGCCACTCTCCCAGGTACCTGAAGTGAGATCTCTTGCAGGGGTTAATGACACATATGGGGCACTTCAGCAGCAGAAAGAAAATAGAGTAGGTGCTTATGCATCATCAGTGGCTGCCATTGGGTTTGGTTCCTGTGGGTGCCTGGCAGCCTAACCATCTGCTCCAAAAGCAAGAAGAAACATCTTCAGGCAAATTAGAGGAGCAATTTAAAGAAGGTAACCAGTGGTCGCTGATCATAGGGGTAGCACTGTGTAGAGGAGTTCTTTCTAGGAGCAGGCAAACCATACCTATTGCTTGATTCTCTTCTGCTAATTTCAGGGGAAAAAATCCGAATTCTTTCAACCCCTTTGCAATCGAGCTAAAGTCTGATTGCCAGTGAAAAATAAGGAATGAAAAACATGGATTTGATATTAATGAGAAATGGGGTTTTGAGACTTTTTTCTTGTTTCATTTTGATTTTGCTTTTTAAAGCAGGTGTCTAGCCTTTGTGATTGCACATGAAATGTTGAGTGGTATCTTGACTGCATCATGCCAGTTCAGAAACCAGGAGAGAGAAAATCTGACCAAAATACAACACATTTTTGATACTTGATGATTTTAACTCTCAGAAGTTGGGATATAACTCATGATATACAAGCATATGATATTGGCAATGGCTTCCTCAGAAAGATAACGAAGCCTATTTTTATACATGCATTAAATTATACATGCATTTTATACATGCATTAATACATACATTTTTATACATTGCTTGCAGCTTCTAGTACAATAAATAGTTGGGAATTTTGTCCCTTTATTTCTAAAACTGTCATCTGGTTCTATGCTGAATTATGTATGAAATGCAGAGATCAGTGCACAATGAGACCATAGCTGCATGTATTGAAACCAATGGATACCATGAAGTCTGGTGTGATTTCTGAAGTCTATCACAATTCATATTTTTAGAACTCATTTTTTGTGGTGACTGCTTTATTATTTTTTATTTGCTGGTGTCCAGATAGAGTGTAGACATTTCCTTAAAAGGAAGATCTAAAAAGAGAAAAGTTCGGCCTGAATCATAATTCTGTCAGTTCAAGGACTATTAATTTAGTGTCATTATTTGAAACTTCATAAATCATCATGAATATACTATAGATCACCATATTATTATAGATCCTATAAAGATTTAGACAATTCTGGTTTAATATGAGTTAAAGAGGAAGGCAGTTTGGAAGGTGAGAGGTCAGTAAGCAACTCTGTGCTCAGAATAACTTCATTTAGAGGGTATAATTGCTCAATGAGACTCAAGGGCTTAATGAAATAAATAAATAAAATCACATGAGTGCATGTTGCTAGAGATTGGTGATTAGTGTATGACCATCACTGCTAATTGGAAGCAGAGCCATGAACTCCCAGGTTCACTGGGGGCTCCATCTGCCCTCATGTGGGAAGGGCAAGTCAAGACAGCCTGTGTCCTTCAGAGAATGGGGTTGCTGTGAAAGAAAGGAAAATAGAGACCAAAACTGCACAGAGAGAATTACTTTGCAGTGAGGAGGCTTGCAGAAGAAGCATCCTTGTGGTACAAATTTAAGAATTTTCCAAACTCTGGTTATAAAGTTATGATCCAGTTTTGTGTTGTATGCAGTATCACGGAGATATTCAGAATTTGATTACGCTTCTGCTCCTGTATGAGCTGAGTTTCCACCTTTGGCTTTCTGCCACTGTCTCCAAGCAACAGCTTGACATACCAAAGATTAAAATCTCACTGGGAGTGTGAGATCAAACTGAGTGTAGTTTCATTTGCAGATCACTCAGAATACCTTCAAAAATAAGTTTGCACATATAATGAAGTTTTATTTGTAATCAAGGCTATGAATTTTACTGTTAAGATGCACATACAGCCATCTTGCTCCATTAATACTAATGTTTCTGATTTCAGGTGGATGTTGAACATGACCGTCAAACTGCATACATTACACTCGTGATTAATAACACCAACACATTGCTCTCAACAAACATCACAGATCTTATCCTCATGGACAACATCACTGGTCTACATGTTCAAAAAAACAGTGGGAATAAGACCACAAATGGCATACAGATTTACAGGAAAAGTTTCTTGCAAGGTAACAAAATCTGCAGTAAAATACCTCTCATAACACATGTAAGAGTGCATCTGTTAAAATCACAGTATTTATTTATTTTATTAGTTATAGTGGTGTAAATTATTTGATTATCAGTTAATACAGGTGAAAAAGTCTGGGAAAGGTTTTAGGCTGCAGTTTCCAATTTTGTCAGCTCACTGTTAACTGTTTTGACTCCCATCTTTGAACTGCTTCCAGTCTTCCAGGCACAGAACTGAGCCTCCTTTACTTTGTAAAAGTTGCCATCAAAAATGAAAGAGAGTCTTTCACAATTGTATTTGTTAATTTTGGGTATTTTTTAAAACTTCTGCAAAAGGCATTTTTATTTTGAGGCATTTTTAGCCAAGTGTAGCAGCTCAGCTTGCTCAGGTATTGAGGTGCATTGGAATTGCAAAAGGCCATACAAACAGGGAAGATGATTCACCAGAAATAAGCCAACTCTTCTCAGTATGGGTTCTCTCCAAACTGAACAAATTATAAAGTCAAAGCAAGTAACAGAGAAATAATCCTCTTCCAGTTGTGAAGTCAGTTTGTTCCTTTTCTAATTGGTGGCAGTTTAATCAGTGCACATACATTAAATTCTATCTTTCTTGATTTCTTCATCTCTTTTTTCCTAATCACAAGCATGTCGAAAATTAGCAGCTTGCTTTTGGGAGTCACGACATTTCTTCAGGAGCTTCAGAAGTGTTCACTGATTCCTGTTTATGATTGAAGCATCTCTGGTTATGATAGTTTTATGGTGAAAGATTTCCTGGGGCTGCTGTCTGAATGCAATTGGATAGCCAAACTCCATTTCTGTTAACAGCAGTGTGAGCAGCAGTTGCAGGACTGGTCTTTTTGGAAATGGGAGAGAATTGATGGCTTTCCACAGATATTTCCTGGAAACAATTATCTCTGAAAAAGAATAGAAAAATGGGTTTCATATCTGATCATAGTAAGCCAAGTTGGAGCTGCTATGTAATTTATTTATAATTACTGAATCTGGAGTTGAAGCCAGCTTTTCCAAACAAATCAGTGTGAAAAATACTGAAGTGGAAGAAAATCCAGCAGACCAGATTTCTGCATAGTTTGAGGTTTGGTCATTACTATATTAATGAAGTCAGCCCATACCTTGCCATGGGGGGTGGACAGAAAGGATCTACCTACACTGGCCTATGTACTGTCATGCTCAGTGTTGGTCATAATGATTTTTCCATACTTCAGTGCATTGTGAATGAAAATTCACCTGAATTCTGTCAGATTTCTCTTTGATTTCAACAAGGGGAGAATCAACAAGTTAGTGGTTAAAATGTAGGCTGTCCATTTTATAATAAAATACTTTAAAATAATCTCATGTGACTTTTGGTATCAAAAAATAATGCTTTTGGGTAGGACGGTGCATCATTTAATGCAGTTTCCAGATCCTGGGCTGAATTTGCTTGAATTCTTAGAGGCAGCAGATATGAAGGATGTTGCTGAGCTCAGGTGGCCGTGAACTGTCTACTCTGGATTTGTGGCATCTGCTGTGTCAGGAAGGAAAAGCCTCCAGTGCTGTCTCAAGCCTTCCCCAGGGATCTTTGAGAAATCTTCATGGAAGAAAGCAAATCTATTCATATCCCTGTTTTAATAGGTGGAGAACACTTTGCAATCAACTACTCTGCACTTCTTGATGCAGAAGAAATGTGGCATGGCAGGGTCTTGACACTGCCTGCGAAGCTAACTTTCAGGAGTTCATCACAGGTACTTTATTCACAATTTTATTCTGCTCTTCACAAGTTTTGTAAAAAAAACAATCTCCACGGTGGTTCTTGCCTGCCTAAACAATGAGGCCATCATGTAATGAAATGAAACTCTTGAGCTCTCTGATTGTTTACCATGAATTTATAAATGAATGAATTATTCTTCATAGCTTAAGAATCCTAGACCTCCTTAAGTATTTTTCTGTGTTGTCTTGTAGCCTTTCTTTATACTTTTCATATTTCTCTCCAGATTATTCATTTGTCCTGGTAATAAATGTCCCACATACTTACATGTATATTGCTGAAGTCTCAGAGAGATTGAAAGTTTTGCCATATTTTTATAATAAAATAATTTCTTTTAACGAGAAAAAAGTTGAAGCCATGGAAAAACCTCATTGCTCATAAGACATCTTTTAGTATAAGAGTTTTCTGTGTCTGAAAGATTTTTCAGAGAAGCTGACAAATCTCCATCCTTGCTGATTTTTGAGAACTCTGTTGCATCAGGCTCTGAAACAACTGGTTCTAATGCTGGAATCAGCCTGGCTTTGAGTAGGAGACAGGACAAGTGGTTTCTGCCAAAGTAAAATTTTTCAGTTCTTAAATATGGCTTGATGGTTTTTCTGTGGTTTTCGTAACTGCATGAATTATAACCTGCAAATGTATTTTCATTTCAATTCCTTTCTCCTTGGTTTTGGAGGAAAAGGTGTTCCTCGTGGATGGAAGTGGTACTAGAGTGGTGGAGAGGAAAAAAAAGAAACATGGCATGGTAAAAGTAGAGATTTGTATACTGATTGTGGCTCCTGTTCCATGCATTCTCAGTCAACCCAGATTTTATAGGCAAAGAAAAATGTAATACTTTGTGCATTGGGATATGGGGAGTGTATCCCACAGAGCAGCTGCTTCCATGTCTTTTAGTGTTACCCTGAAGTACACTGCATTTTCCTATCAGATTTATTTCAGCTTTAAGCTTAATGAGAAATAGAGCTAATCTTCTAAGGAAAGGCTTTTCTAGAGACTATAGGCTGTTTGCCAGTGGATTCTGCTTTTTTTTAATACAGGTAACTTTTTATATCTCTCTCAGAATAAAACACATCTCGTATCATTGACAGCATCACTTACCATAACAGAAGAGGAAAAGACCAAGGTAAATTCTATGATTTGGTATTACACTGACTCCCCTGCTTATACTTCTGGACAATCTAAAGTAAATCCTAGGAGCTAAGGATGCACTTGTGTACTTGTGTCTCATCACTCAGCTATTGGCTAGTAATCATACACAGGTTCTGCCTTCTCAGATTTTAAGAGGAAGAAAACAGCATAAGGGGTCTTTTTTTGTCTTAAACTGCAATATTTAGTATGGAAAAATCTAGAAGTGCCATTATGCTCCTTGCCATATTCTTTCATTTGAAGAATCGTCCAGGCATAGGAAACTGTGATGAGCATTATGCTCACCTGCTGTTGTGCCTAACCACCATGGGAAAGCTTTTTGTTTTTCTAAAAGGGTAAAAGTATCTCCATCCATCCACCTGTTGAGGAAAGGTTTCTGTATGATGCTGATACTCAAGCCTGACAGATAAAACTGTGGAAAGAGTGGCATAGTTTATGCTTCCTTTCATTTTTTAACTAGTAATTCTTCAAATATGACTTTCTGTTCTTGGCTTCTGAAGTAGTTCTGAATTGTAGTTTTTAACAGGCCAAATAAACCTTCAAAATTACATTGATTGCAGCACTATTATTCTTGTAGATAGTTTTTTAATTAAAAAAGTGTCTACTTCATCCATCAGTTTCATTGCTAGAGTAATCCCTTCCCCAGACTTGTTTCTCTCCCCCAGCCTCTCATCAATTTGACAGGCTGCTGTTGCACGGGGTTGTTTTTATAGAAGTTGTGGCTTGGTTGGCAAGAGTACTGGGATTATTTGTTTTCAGGCAGAAGCAAACAGTTTGTTTCACCATAGAACGTTTGCCATGGCTGTGCATGTGGATAGAGCTTGCCTGAATAGGTCCTGAGGACTAGACCACTCATTCCATGGACCTGTCACATGAGTTTCTCTCTGCCTTTGGAATAAGTAATCTGTTTGGAGATTGGGCACAGGGGCCTCTTGTTCCAGTATTCTCTTCTGCTGGGATCTCTGCCTTCTCAGCTTTTATTTTTGTAATAGATAACATGTCCAGACATGGCTTTCTTGTAATTGAAGATCGAGTGCCCATTCTATTAAAACGAAAGCCATGATTAAACATGATATGAACTAAAACTATACAAAAGCTAGAGAACTCATAGTCCCTGGATAAAGATCTAGTAATAGTTATAGGAATTGGACGTCTGTATAGCTAAGAATTACAAATGGACTTGCCATAAATCTATTTTTTTGGAAACTCTTAGAGGTGTAAACCATGAAGTAGCTGACTGAGTTAGAAAAATAACCTTATGAATGTTTTTTGTAAAATTTGGTGTGAATTGATTTGCAGCAGGTGCTGATGTCTTAAGCCAAGACTATAAGTTACATTGGTCTCAACTGACCATGAAAATTTCTGCAATCTGTTATTATACATAAAACCTTTTTACTGTGCTTATTATTTTTTCCAATTTGAACTTGATAGTTAGACCTCAAAGAGTTCTTGTGAACTATTCCATAGGTAGGTAAAATTAGCTCAGCTGCATTTGAACTTAGTAAATGAACAGGCTTTGTAACTAAAACGTGTGGTAAAGATGTGTGGAAAATACCATAAATTTTTGAAAAGTAAAACTTAGAAATTATTTAACACATCATGTTTCACATGCATAATATTTGACTTTGGGCTGTGGCGAAGCATAAGGTGTTTTGGATTGAAACCAGTTTGTGCAAGGAAATTAGGATTAGCTGGAGAAGGTGTGATATATTTTATTTCATTCATATTGTCGGCTGTCATAAATGCTCTCCATCTCAGATTTGTTTATTAAAAGTAATTATTTAAGCCTGTTCATGGATATGTTAAAGTCAATGCACATATGTGACTAAGTGGACAGTATTTGAATGACAAGTGAAGAATTAATTATGTAGTCATGACAGTGTCATGCTGCATTGGTCCCATCAGCTTTCACATGATTTGTTTTAACACTTAAATGCTATGCCGTTCTTTAAAGTTTCACAAACCCTTGCTCTTCTGTGCCACTGGAAGAAAGTGCTCGCTTGCCTGGAACAAGGTAATTTTGTGCGTTATGGAAAAATATGAGTATTGCTCATCTGAGTGTCCATGCCAGATGTCATCCCACAGTGCTTCAGGGCCTGACAGTACTTTGTGCCTCTGCCCTTGGCGGGGGGAGTTTGATGCTGAATGGGACACTGGTGAAAAGGGAAGTTCTCCCATCTAAGTCTGTTGTATGGGAGAGATGATATTAATTCCTTTACACTGATTTTTATGAGGCTTGCTTCCCTCAGCATCATGCAAAGCAGTGGGAGCATATCCATATCAGTCCTTGAAAGAATCTTGGGCCTGTAATGCCTCTTCCCACTGCTGGGATGGCTTTGGAGGTTGGCTTCAGGAATGGCTTTTGAGGCCTGCTGATGTTTCTGTGGTTTGAAGGTCATTCTGTAGGGCCAGCACTGGTCTTGACTTGAGCCAGGGCTCTGGCACCTCCCCTGCACCATCTGCTGTGGTGCCTTCAGATGGCATTAAGCACCTGCTGTGTTCTGCTTGGACTGACAGCTCCCCCAAAGACATGGGCTGTCCTTCCAAAGCCCATTTTTTTTAAGTATAAAAGCACAGACAAAACTGCCTTCCCTCATGCAGACTGACTGTCCCACCATGGGTCTCACCTCTTAGAAAGCACAGAGTCATTCCATTGCCAGTGCTTTTTCTTCACCAAAAGAAAAGCAGCTTCTTAAGCAGCTTCTTTCCAGCTTCACTGAATCCACAGCCTCACCAGATTCTTGCTTTCCCCAGAAGCCTAGAGAGATCCTTAAATTTCACAGAGTGTGTGGAAATTAGACAAACGCAAGTGGGTTCAGACAAAATGATGAAGTGGTTTCAAAGCAGCTTTTTTTCCCTAAGTATTATCTGTGGCATCTGTTCCCTGAAAGTGGAGGAATCTCTGTCAGAGTCCTGATGTGACAGAGGTGTCAAATTGCAATAAATTATTTTCAAATTGTAGGCCATGTTTGAATATCATTTCCTATGCAGAATTACCATTGACTCTGTGGAATGCTGTCAGGTTTCTGTTCCAAGAAAAAACAAACCCAGCTTGCAAGCAGCATGTTAATTATTTACCGTTCCTAGCCCCAGCAGAATGATCAGTGGTGAAACATTATACTAATAGCTGTGCTATGTTTTTCATTGAAAGATCTCATAGAACTAAACAAACACTGAATTAACTTTTGCTACCTAGAGCATGAAGTAAAAATTAATTTTTAATACAATTCAATTTAAAGATTAAGTTAAGAGCTAAAGTGAAATGTCTAAAAAGTTGTTTGTGGCTCATGGTTCTGCCAGCCTTTTCTGACTCAGGCTAATGGAGAAGCTGCAAGGTTGTGCCCAGATTGGGTGGGTGTCAGTTGCATTTTTATTCTGAACTCATATAAGTACTTTCTCCCTATGGTTTTTACTCAGTTTCATTGAATCAAGAAATGGCCATTAATTAAAGTAGCCAATATCTGACTGACTTTCCAGAGCCTATGAGCAACATCAAATGCCAGAAATTTCAATGAGACTTCTTAGGAGAGTGGCAGCTTTGGAAAATAGGCTATTGCGTACAGGGCACCCAAAAGTCAAAGCAAAAAAATTTAGTCTGTGGGGTTCTCTTGCTTGAATTACACAGGAATTTGGACAAGGTGAACATAACAAACTGTGCTGACTTGGAAACCTATTGAAAATACAGACTTTTTTGAAAATATTCATCAAAATGTAGTAATAACATAGAGCTGAGAAATCCTGAAGTTGTGTGAAGCCATTTAAAAATAATTTACAGTTTGCTTACAGTTACAGTGTTTCAATTACAGTTATGATCTGACCTTTTTACATACTAAAAATAACATTTTAATTAAATGATCTTTTAATTTCAGATTTTATACAGCCATGCCATCAGTGCTTCAGCATTCTTCATTGCTTTTTTTGTTTCCCTTGTGTTGACATGTGCTGTCTTTCTCATCATTTACCGGACCCAAATATTAAAATGGAGTTTCTGTAGTAAAAACCAGGTGAGTTGTACTGTCAGGGTAGGTTATTTAATTTTTTTCACTGATCATAAATGATGATATAACTTGCTAAGATTGTCTGAAGAGTTTTTGAAGATGAATTAGAAGCCACCAAGTGATAGATTTGGTTCACAGGTAATGTAATCTCTACATCCTTTAAACTTCAGGGCAGTCAGGTTTAGAGGTGAGTGTAAGAATGATACCCTTATCAAAAAAAACTGCTGTCAGTACCTGGGTATTGGCTCTTGATCAGAGGGGGATTACCCTTTGCCTGTTCATGTCTTTCCATATTCCTCTCTTCCTCCCCTCCATCCCTCAGAATAAAAAGCAGAATGTCTCTGGGTTATTTTGAACACAGCAACTTTGGTGCAAATTTTTTTCTGATTATCAGGAATAGGGATTTGAGTTTTGGTCTTAGTTTCTTCAATGTGCAATAATATCTTCAGTGATTAAGCAAAACAGATGGGATTGAGGGTGAAGTATTTTCATTGTTCTGTGCCATTTTTAAGTATTTCAGTATATATTGCACCAGAGAAAGAAAATACAGAATCTGATAGATATTAATCAAGTTGATGCAATTCCAGCCATTCCTACTATTATTTTTGTATTTATGTAAAATATAACAACTTCATTGGGAGGGAGCTACAGACCTTAGTGAGAATATTAGAGTGATTGGAGCAGTCTTAAGGTAGGTGTGCTGAGAGCTTTGAACCCCTTGTCTGCCAAAAAGGTGGTGGATCTCTCATCCCTCTGGACTGACCAGAGTAGCTCACAAATCACTTACAGCCTTTCTGCTGTTGAAAATTACACCATCAGTAACTTTTACTTATTTTAGGTCTGAAAAATAAATCTCTTTCAATTAAAAGGATGTGACTTGTTTCCTTTTACAAAAGAACTAGTGATAATGAATTAGTGATAAAGGTCCAGCTTGGTCTAGCATCAGATATTTATAGTGGGGTTTTTACACAATATTATTAGCCCTCAGTCTGAAGTCTCTGTGAACGGGGTCACTTCCATCATGGAGAGGATTCATTTTTCCATGTTGTTAACCTAATAATACTGTAATATTGCCATATGTAATTTGTATACCATGGCAATTTTTAAAAAAATTACCTAGAAAGTTTGAAGTGGAAGACAACTTCCTAGATGACTTCCACTAGTGTTCTATGTTCTCCATGTCTTAATCTGTATTCCAGATCAGTTATATCTTAAAAAAGATCAGTCTGAAATAAAAGTAGTATATTTGATTTCAGATACATATCTGAATTGCACAACCTCTTTCTACTCTTTCCAGCTTTACAGTTTGATAGTAGAAGTAGAAACCTTCTCACCCAGAGTTAAAATGCAATAAAATTAGATCAGACACTCATTATACATTTTTCTTATAATCTAAAGTTTGCTACTTTTTCTCCCTTTTTTTTAGGAGATACAGCCTGATCTAAGCCAAAATCACAAACTGGAGCATTCTCAATTTAAGTCAGGTGATCTCTTTAGTGAAGATATAATTATGAATGACCAAATCATTGATATTCTGTCCTTTGAAGAGCCTGGGGACATGCGTCAGGCTTTAGAAGAGTAAGAATTCACTGCTATTACATCACATTTATTATTTTTATCATCAGCCAAACCTTTGAATATGTTTTGAGTATCTCCTCTTTATTGGTTTTTTTATAGTGTTTGTTTACACATATTACTGAACTGCCTTAGGTTTTTGAACTGTTTTAGACAATCATCTATGGGAAGGGAAAGCCATCATATTTCATATTGATTCACTTGTAGAAGTCACAACACCATCTAGGCCTTACACATGCAAGTTCCCAATCCAAATAAACACCCTGCTGTGTCTCTCTGTGGTTCACTATGTGAAAGGAAACTTCTTGGTGTGCAAGGAGATGTTGAAACACAGTATTCTACTATTGCTTAACACATTCTGCTTTCAAAAGGGTGGCTTTTATCCTAGAAAAGGATAAAATGCTGCTGAGTGCCAGCATTATTGTTCAGCAGTGTATTTTGAAAACAGCTGGATCAGAGTCTAAGGTGTGACAGTTTGTAGTGCTGCCAGAAAGATACTGTGTACCTGTGATTGCTGGGACCACTTGCTAGAGCACAGAAACACTCCTGGTACTGTTGAAAGGCTTTTTGACAGAAAAATGCTACTGCTAAAGGTCATTTGTTCTTCAGCTGAATTTTATAAAAAAGTCTTATGTGAGGATGAGCAAATGTTGTTTATGCAGTCATATCATTACCTCCTGGTAAGTGAGGTTAAAGGCAGTATTGTGCAACTATAAAATCTGTAGAAGCTGAAAAGTTACAGGACCATGGATGGAATTGTCTTTCTTGAAGGGTAACTAATAGCATTATTATGTTCTGCCTTTCCCTGATAATTGGGAACTTATCTCTATAAATTGCACATTGGTCCTTGCTTTTATAACTGTATAGCAACTCAGGTTTTGAGAAGGCTTATCCTGAAAATAATTTTGTGAATATTAAGAAGAACAGGATCAAAGATTTTTTTAAACTCACTTTAGCATTAATTTTTTTCAGGGATAGTTAGTATCTAGCTAGGTTGAAAAAAATTGCTGGGCTATTTTCAGATACATTATGGATTAGAAAGGTAAATATTCTTGCAGACCTTTCTAAAGGTTTATTTTTATAACAGGTTTATTTCTAAACCTATAAAACAGGATTTGTAACATTTGTAAGAATGTTTGAATATGTGTCCAGAGGCTGAAGTTTTTTAATATTTTTATGAAGTTAGTGCATATGTCTCTTGCTTCCTTTTCCTTCCTCAGTTTCTGTTTTGTTTATCTCTAAAGAGATAGAGCATTGCAGTGAATAAAGTAGATGCCCATTAGTCAACATTCAGTAACCTGCTTCACCTTCTAAGCTATCTTGCCCTTTTCCAGGATGAGATAGTAGGGAGACCACAGAGGTATCCAGAGTTACAGTGATTCCTGCTATGAAAGATGATTGATGGGGTGATATAGGTATTTTCAGCCAACCAACATCATCTTGCTTGTATGCTAGCTTGGTAATTCCTTCTGTGTGTTTTGGTGCAGTTATGTTTCATTTTTGTCTCTGTGACACATATAAAAGCTTGCCAGCATAACTGATAGCATCCTTTTCATTGCACTCTCATGGTTGGAATCATCCTGGTCTTTCAGATACAAATGAGAAAAATACTCTGAAAAGTAAGACCACATGTTGTTTTCTTCTTTGACAAATAAAGCTGTTCTGTCTTCTAAGAAGTGACAGTGCCAAATTGTTTAGGAGATACATCAGAAGCATGTGTTCAATATTTATGGACAGGGACAGCTTTGGAGCCTAGACAGTTTGCAGTGTCAGGAGGATTGGCTAGAGAACAAAATATACTTTTAATGTTTCATAAGGAAGCTTCTTGGTTACTCATTTTGTGAATTTTGTCTTAATAAGACATACCCTTGCTGTACATTATGCAGCAAAATAGCTTGGCTTTTATTCTCAGTAGGTTCCTTGCAGTGTGTATTACTGAATATTGGCTTCTGGGTAGTGAGTACTAATGAGGGGAAGCTATATGATTTGGATATTTGACATGCATACTAGAAGATAATGTTCCAAAATGTTGTGGGTCTCTTTCTTTATGTCTGTAGGAGAATATGAAGAAAGCTGAGCAATTCGGGTTTGTGTCCAGTGTGGTGGAGCTTGATCATTCTCATAGTCTCAAAAGATACAGATGTGTTAAAGGGAACTTAATTTCTTTAAATGGCTTTTCCCTACTACACCTTTTCTTTTAATCTTCATTTTGTAAGCTGTGCTTCCTTGAGTCTGTCAAAGCTTTAGCCAAATATGAACCTGCCTGCTGGTACACAATACATACTGCCAATTATTTTAGTAAATGAGTAAGTAATTTGTGTATATTGCAGCTGATTTTTTCCTGTGGTAGAGGACACTGAGGCCAATGTACTAGAGAGCAGAATCAAAGTGTCTCCAAAAAGCCTTCATAGAAAAAGAAAAACTATTTACCATGATCTTAGAAGTTCACTTTTTCTTTTAAATTGCAAATTTCTTGCTGTACATGCCAGTTTGATTTGCTATGGAGCAAATGTTCTGGTTTTTTAAACCCTGAATTTAAATGGAAAGTAAGAATTACAGAATCATTGAATCTTAAGGGATTGGAAGTGACCTTAAGAGATCCTCTAGTCCCAACTCACTCACCATAAGCAAGGGCACCTCCCACCAGACTAGGTTCTCAAGGCCTTGTCCAGCCTGGCTTTGAACACTGCCAGGGATGAGAAATAAATGATTGTGTTGTCATAGCACCTAGACTTGACTAATCCTACACAGAAAATGGTGAGAAATAGTGCATGGTTAGTACCAAAAAAATTATGAGGAGCTAAACTTCTGGTTTTCATAACTTGGAAAGAATGTGATTAAAAGTTTAGAATTTTTGAAGGGAGAGCATATTCAGTACTCTCTTTTTGTGAAATGTGTACAATGCAGGAATATAACTAAACAGTAATCAGGTTGATATAAGATGCAGTGAATGCTCACGGTATGAACTCCAAACCCTGCATTTGTGGTTCTGTGTTATGAGTGCTGCTAGAAACTTCACAAGTGTGTAAACAGTACTTTTTTTTTTATCAGAGATCAACTGCTTAATATATGATAGGAGCCTGTAAGACTGGGGAGCTGAAGCAAACAAGTAATTTAAAATTGATAAATGCAGATCTGTCTTCAACTTAAAAATGCCACTTTTCTTTGATGTTGGCTAACTATGAAGTGTTTAGAATTATAAGGGTCATTTCTGCTGTCTACCTGGAACAAGTTTATCTCATCCAGAAGAGAGTCTTCTTTTGAGAGTTGTGGTGTTCCTCATGCATTATTCCATATAATTTTTAATGAAGATTGATATGTCCTACCATTTCTGTCATCTGAATACTCATCCTGCGTGGATAGATCAGAAGAATCTGAGGAAATCAGAGCAGAGTTGGAAGCTCCTCAGGCATTAATGCATAATGCATATAGCAATAATACTTATTTTATTTTGTTAGCATCCAGCCTGAAGTTGGTGTTTTTGAAATCAGTGGTGAACTGTGTGAATGTGAGATCACTTCACCAGAAGCAGAATTGGAATCTTTCATACACTCTTTTTGCATAGTATCTTTTCTGAGCAAAAGAGTGAAATAACCATTTTCTGAACTGTGTTGCAGCAGCAGTATTATAGGTAGATGTATTTTTTTTTAATTGATTTTCTGAAGATCACTGATTTGTCATTTTCTTATTTTCTGCAAGCAATGCAGAGGTTGTCAGTCTCTTAAATGCTGTATTTTAAAAATGTTTTCGAAACAGATAATTTTAAGAATTTAAATACTCTCTTTATATTGCTATGGAGAATTAAAGGAATTTGGTAGGTAAAACTGCTGCCAGATCTAATGCTTAGACTTTCTATCAGGTTTTCATGAACCTTTGTTTTCTGAAGAGCTTCTGGTCTCTCAGCTCAATTTTTCATCTTTTTCCGTTTTTTATTTAATTATTATTTCTTGCCTGTATATCATGAATCCTGTTTTTGTTTTTATCAGCATTCTGACTTCTGGAAAGCTAAACTTAACCTGTGACTCACCCATGTGAAATCATCCTTAGATAGTCCTCCTTTCTTAGCAATTTCATTTACTGATCTGATGTTTGTATTCTCTGTAAGGCTGCTCTATGAGCTGTGCTGAGTTCACGCTTGGCTGTGTAAGTGCCGCAGGACTGATGGATGAGCTCCCCCTTCAGAGCTGGCTGCAGGCCAGTACAGCTACTGGTGTATCACAGAATATCTTCAGACCTGTGCTAACACAGCCTGGCAGCAGGCAGGGACCAGGGAAATGCCACACATCCCACTCTGGCACAGGAGTGTCTGAAGAATTTGGGTTTGGGCAGTCAGTAGCTGCGGGTGGGTGTTCAGACCTCATGCCATTGCCTCTGCTTGTACTTTAGTGCAGTTTGAGTCTCCTGCAGAGGTTTGTGCCTTGTCGTGCTGCAGCTGTGTAAAGTCCAGCCCTGAAGCATTTACAGCCTCTGTTGAGAGTGGACCCAGGAGAGAGCATGGAATGTAAAGGAAGGAAAAAAGGAGGGAGGTGTTGAAGGGAGGAAGGTGTGGGGCTACACAGAGAGGTCACACTGACATTCTTTAAGGAACCGCCAACAAAACACAACAAACTAAACAGACAAAAAACCAAAAGACAGCCCAGCTTACTGATACTGTATTACTAATCCCTCAATAAATGGATAATTTGTGAAACAGCACAGCAACAGCTTTTGAAGACCTCTAATGCCCATTATGCTCAAATTGGCTTTCTTTATTTACTGTGACTAAAGCCAGCACTGCAGGAACTGGTTTCTTTGTGATTCTTGTCTTTCTCCATCTTCAGTCCTCTGAAGTGTGACAAGGCAACATGGACCATAATGTCTGGATGTTGTCCTCCCATTTCTTTCCTCACTGCAGCTGTCCCATCATCACTGTGGGTACAGGACATGTGCTGCTTTGGCTATAACAGTGGATGCCACTGGGCTGGGGTGCTTGTATGTCTGTCTGTCCTTCCCTCTTTCCATTCTTCTCTCCATCTGGAATTGGTGCAGCTCATGTGCCTTGGGGCTCTGAGTCACTGCTGAAGTGGAAACAGTGGAGACAAAGTGTCCACAAATGGCTCTAAATTACTGAATTACATCTTTTCAGAAGCCTTGTGTATTTGAAGCAGTACTTTTACAGAAACAGCTGCAACAGAGCTCCAGTCTCCTCTGGATACTTTTGTAATACGTGTGCCACTAATCAGCTTCCACTGGCAGAGGGGAGATGAGCCTCTGAGAATGACAGGCTTTTCTGTTTTGACGAGAAAATGTCATCGAAGGGGAATTTGTTTAATGCTTCTCTCCGTATTAAACTTCAGAAAGTTGTGTCGCAGTAGTTTCTTATCTTTATAAATTCAGAATTAGTTTTAAAAATGTGTTTGAAAGCCATTAGTTATTTTTAGGACTGTTAAATTCAGCAGCTATAAATTCTCCTGTTCAAAAATTCTCTCTGTGGGCCTGCAATTTGAATAATAAGACTTAAAGACACAATTAGTTGGTCATTAATGAGAGGTTTCAATTTTTTGTCGTATGTTGTGTTTTGGTCTTTTCTTTGAATTAACTATATTTGGTTTCCTGATCTCAGCTGCTTTCCTGTATTCTTTCATTAGGTCTGTGGAGGACATCAGTTGCTCAGGAACTCTTTCTGCTTCTCTGTGTTTGGCGTCTGGGATTCTCCCCTTCCAGATCTCTCTAACAGATTTTTAAAACCTCTTTCTCTTCAAGTGAGTGAAAAAGCTTTGCACTTGCTGTATGAAGTTCCATTTTCTTTCTGTTCAGCTTTCCTTCCCCCATCCTTTTGTGTCACCTGCCTTCTGTACTGTTTTCATCCTTTCTCTGCATGCTTTGTCCAACGAAAGCTTTCAACTTTTTCATCAATAGGTTGCCATCAGCTACGTGTGCTTCATTAGCTTTCATGTTTCTATGATGCTGAATATGCTCAGGAAGTGAGGCAAGACCTTTAAACATCAATTACTGTAACAAGCAGAGTGCAGAGCATTTGAAGCAAATTATTAAATGTACCTTGCCTTGAGGAGACAGAGTGTCAGGCTAGAATTTTTTTCCCCTATGTGACGTGAAACATTTAATCTGGTTGATTGTAAACATTGTTCTTCTGAGGGACTTGAATGAAACCAAATGAAAGCATTCAGTATGTACAGGATTGCTGTTCTAATGACTGTTGGTGTGAAGCAGCATGCAAGAGGTGTCCTCAACCCCTCTGTTTTGAGTAAAGAGCTTGAAGCAAGGTTTCTGATGTGTGTGATGAGCTTGTCTCATTTCTGCTGGCTGCTGTATGAAGATCACAGACTGGAAGCAGAGCACATCAGATGGAAGGGAGCTTTCATGTTTTTACAGCCACAACCTTTCTTCAGCTGCCACTGCCAAAAGGTGATGGTGTGGGTGCTATCTTCAAAGATGTGGCCTGGGAGAGCTATGGCTTGTAATTACTTTTCTCTCTGCTGTTACCCTTGGTTTGGTGGAACAGTTCATAAACTTCTCTTCCATTGCCTTCTTCACCAGTGTGCTGTCAGGAAAATGAAGAGTGTGAGTTGCAGGTTAAATACACCTGAGATCCCAGGAGACTCATTATTCACTTGCTGACACAGCAGCATCAGGTGATTTTTACCATTGCTCCTCCTGCATTTTGCATCATGTGGAGTTACTGGGGTACTGTAGTTCTCTTTGAGGGTGAAAAGGAGCATTGGAATCTTGCTGGAAATGGAATCAGGTTGAGTCTGTAACAACTTGCAGCAAGTAGGAGGAAGTGCTGTGGGAAGACTGAGGGAAAGATAACAGGAAATGTTCTGATGGTGTTTCATTTTGGTTTTCATTCTTGGGATCAATTACGAAGAAGAGTGGAAAAGTAATAGGGAGGTGGGTGAGGAATAGCTTTAATCTTCTTTGAGGCATGCTTTAAAAAACCCTGTATTTGTGATAAGGAATAAATTATGTGTTATGAACTATGTAACAATGTGGTAGAGCTGTGAAGTGTTACTTTCCAAGGAGAGTGATGAGGAATTCAGTCTTTCACATCTCAGTAAGAAAGGGTTAGTAGGTGCTGGGGCAACCATCTATCATTGCATGCTTGAAGAATAGAAAAATAATGACTAAGGAACTTGTTATGGCAAACAAAGAGAGTTGAAAGTTGTAACTAATAAAATTCTGAGGATGAGGCATTCTTTGGAGAAATTACCTAGTGGAACAATTGATTAAAATGTTTAGTTCTTTGTTAGGGGATGCTTGAAAGCCAGGATGTTTCTCACAGAAGACAGATATGCTTCAATTAAATTAGAGCTGCTGAACTTAAAGCAGGAAGTAAAAAAGAAAAACAAATCTGGTGGCTTGGATTTTACAGGCTAGTAATGAATTTGTGAATCTATGAAGGAAAGCCTCCTACCACTGCCTCACAGTCATTAGAGAAATATTGTAGCAAAAAGCTCCCATCCTCTGATTCCTTGTTTTTGTTTAAGTGTATTTACATGACTCTTTTTTTCAAGTTGTCAAAATCAGCTTGATAATAGCTGGCTGTGTCCTGAGACTGTAAGCAAAATGACTTAAGAGAAAACACATCCTGATACCTTGATCCTGCCATCACTTGCCCTCTTTCCTGGAGAAGAAGGACTCTGCCCAGGGATCAGTGCCCTGAGGTACTTTACCATGAATGTAGGTGAAATGTTATCCAAGAAGGCTGTGTACCTCCAGCTGCAGTGTCTATCTGTAGACAGGACAGAGAAGCTGGATGCTTGTGTTGCTTTGGGGATATTATAGCAAATATTAGCTCTTAGAGGATCTTCAGATTACTGTGAGAAATGTTTCAGGCTCATGGTACTTCAATTGCAGGAATTTCTGTTCTTGTATATAAGGAAGAGGGGGTAAAATGGAGCAGCTGCAGCTGCAGCCAGCCAGCCAGCCCTGCAGCAGATTGCCATGATGAGGACAGCCATCACCAGTGTGTTTCTGTGATGTCAAGAAATTGCAACAAAAAATCAGTATGTGGTAGATGATTACATTTCAAAGCTAGTCTCCCTAATACTTCAAGTATTTGAGTCATTGTGAGAAAACAATTCCATCCCGTCAATTTCAGGATGGGGAGAATACATCTCTTGTCCTGTCAGGGAGGCAGTGATGATATGTCAGTGGTTTAGTTTGAATTAAACTTTACTTGCTTTCATAAAGAAAGGAAATTTTGACCAAAAAAAAGCAAAGTGTTTCTAGATTTGCATGTCTTCATTTATACAATTCTGAATGTAGTATGATTCCACTCTCTTGCAAGTCTTACCAAGATCTTTGCTATGGATTTGGAATTTATTCTGAGATTTTTCTGTAGAAAAATTAGACCAGCAATTTAGCGTAAGCAAAAAAAAAAAAAAATGAATGGGTTTAAGCCCCTAAAAGTATGTTTTTAGGTCATTGTGTATTCATGTAATTTGACATGCAGGAACAAAATCCACTGAGTTTTCCAGTGTGGAATTGAGTTCGGGTGTAGAATTTAGAGTAGTTACATTGTATATGAAATTAGAATAATTACAATTCCAATTTATTCTACAGATAAATGAGAATGTATTTATATGCAACATTACATATTGCATTTTCTAAAAGCTCTTGTGTATCTATATGGCTTTGATCTCTTTTCTAGAACTCTGTTAATGTTCATAAGAGACAGATACCAGCTATTTTATTTGTATTAGCATAAAATTGAAACTGTCCCCTCTTCTCTGCCGAGAAGGGAGTACACCAGCCAAGAATATGAAACAGTGATGTATCAATCTAGATGGGTCAGTGAGTTTAGAACTGTTTTACAAAGTCAGTAAAATTTATCGTCTATTCAGGTACCCATTTGATCTGCTTCCCAACAGGGATAGCAGCTTGGGTTGGTTTTTTTTTGGGGGGGGACGACAGGTGTCAGACATTTCTGTTGGCTTTTATGTGAAGGAATGTTTTGAGTATTAGTAAAGAAAAGATTTTTCTTTTTCTGTCTGAATTGGAAATGGAAGTGTGGACATACTTCATTAAAGTCGCTGTAGTAGAAGTTGATTCACCCTGTTGTTTAATGAATGATTACTATCATGATTAATAAACTCATATACTGTGATATTCCTGCACATCTCTGACTGCCATTTCATTACCCAGTATTGAGTGAATCTAGATGCAATCTAGAGGTTGAATGCTCTAGATGCAAGGATCTTTTCTGACAGAAATTTCCCATAATCTGCAATTTCTAACAGTCCTGATTACCTTTGCACAGTTTGGAGGTTGCCAGCCTGACACGGGCAGATGCCAATCTGGAGGCCAGTCGAATGCAGATCTGTAAAGAAGTGATTGCTATGATGTTGAAGAACATGGTCTTAAATCAGAGCCTCTTTCCTCATGTGGAGAAGAAAATAAGTTCAGTTTTCAAAAAGCAGTTTCTTGCAATGGAGGAAGAGATTCAAGAGGAGTATGAAAGGAAGATGGTGGCTTTAACGGCTGAGTGTAATCTGGAAACTAGGAAGACAATGGAGGCTCAATGCCAAAAAGCACGAGCTGCAAATGAAGAGGCTGAGGAATTAATGAAGAAAATTAATGAAAAGGTAAATCAGAGTTACCTTTTGCATCATATGTAGTTTTATGGAGATGTTTTCTCTTTTAGAGTAGAACAGCTTAGTAATACTCCTAGAAGAGTAAAGATCTAAAATTAAATGTGTTCAGAAATTCAGATGTCACTATCAGGGTAGTTATTATTAAGAAATTGTGTTTAATTCACCAGAAAATTATTTTTTCTCTTGACAATCTGTGACACCTGAAGACAAAGGATTGTCATTAGCCTGTTTATTTTGGGTTTTTTTATAATCACTTACACTATTGCAAAGTGGAGTACTTTTATTTACTGTATTTTACTGCAGCACTTTCTGAGATTTCAGACACTGTGAAGTATTTTGCACATTCAGAGCAGAACAAACTCCCTGCATCATAAACCTTACAGTCTAGGTAAAAAGCATCCAATGTTTATGTTCTGTTTTTGAAGAAAATTAGAATATAAGCACAACCAAGGGCTGATTTCCCTCTGAAATGAGTGAAGGCAAGCAGTGCCATGGTTTAGTTGAGGTGTTAGGGCATGGCTTGGGCTCAATGATCTTTAAAGTCTCTTCCAACCTAGTCATTCTTTGAATTCTGTGAACAATCTGTATTTTAGACAGATCAAGGAGTAGACTTCTCTTAGAAATAGCCTCTTTATAATAAATAAATAAATAACTGAAGTGAGAGTATGATTCTTTACAATGCTTCAGCCTTCCATGTCTTTTTTTGAGTATATTGGATGTTTACAATAAAACTGATTTCCCCCCACCCTTTATTATTATTTTTAACAACTTCTCTGGCTTGGAAGGATTCTGGTAAGTTTTGAATATTTCATCTCTGTAAGCTTAAAATGCCAAAATGCCCCAAGTTGATGTTTCATGTTTGTTAAGAGGGTGACTTGGTGGGAACAAATAGTGCAGTTTGTTATTTACTAGTGGGGCTTTGGTTCTGGATTACAAGTGATATTTGCATATCACATACCCATAATTGTTTAGTTCTTTTATGACAATTCATTATTAAGGTTTTGACACAATAATTTTTTTTTGCAGATCATGACCCATTAAAGGTACTCCAGTTGTTTGAGGCTCTCAAGAAGTACTTTGTTTTATCAGGCTGTTAAGTAGAGAAAATTAATGGCACAAGGCTAGTGAGCCACTAGAATTTCTTTGATGTTTTCAGGTGGATTTTAAATTGTGACTGTGTAGCTTTCCATGCCTGTAGGATATGTCTATCCTGATGTAGCACCTAGACGTGCTAGAGATGCAAGAGGTGGGAAGGGAGAGATACTTGTGGGCACCTTCTTAAGGATGAAGTGAACTGTACTCTGCTGGAGACTTTCTCCTTCAGGTGGATATAGAAGGAGCCTAGACATCACTGAGTCCTGCCTTTGCAGAGAGAGACTAAAAACTCAGTGTGTGGACCCACACTAAATATACTCTCAACACAGTGCCTCTGCTTTGTAAGAAATGCATTGGTGTTGGGTCAGTCTGATTTGTACTGAAAATCCTGAATAGTAGGAGTCAAGCAAGCAATTAAGGCCAGTCCAATACCTGTCCTGATCCATTTACCATATCCTATCATTGCTGTTGCTGTTGACTTTTCTGTCTGTAGAAGGACCTGGTTTTGTGTGTGCCACAGCACGTGGTGCAGAAGGACATTCTGAGCGTGAGGGTTGGCTCACAGCCATTCTCCTGGGCAGCAGGTGTGCTGACACCCAAGGGATGGCAGTGGAAAACAACCAGAGCAATAACCTCCTCCCCTTCTCAGCCAAGACATAGAATTTCTATTCCTTTTTGATTAATTATTTGCTGCCTGCAGTGTGTCTCTTGGGAAAGAGAAGTGCAGAGGGCAGTTCTCCTCAAGATAATTGGTATGAAATTTAGAACAACTGACATCGTGACTGTTAGGTAGCTCTGCTGGCATAAGAAGCATTCTTTGCTCTGTGGGACATGTATGTTTTGATTCTATAATGACTTCATGCCATCTGAGATTAAAACTATGAATATGTAAGTCTTACTAGAGAACTAAGAGGAAGTATTTCTGCCAAAAAAGCTTTTAAAGTAATTGCCATTTAATTCTACTCCATGGTTGTAAATGTAAATCTAAAACAATGCTCTTGGATTAATTTGTAGAAACTGATGGTTAAAGCAGGTCATCAATAATAAAATCTTCTCAAGATTTTTAGTAGAATAAGGTTTTTTTCTAATTTATGTTGTTTTTAAAATTATGCTTATTATTATTTATCTGGTATGTGCTATATGAGTCTGAGTCTGTTTAATTTTAGTAAGATTTCAGGATTGATGAAACCTAAAAAAATAATTTAGTATATAGTCTTTGTGTTGAATTTCATGGCATTTAATATAATTTATGTTATATAAGACTTGTGAATTTTAAAAGGACTTTATTATGCCTTGGAAGTGATATCTGGATTAGAAACTGGCAACTGTACAGCCCTGCCATCCAAACAGGTGAAAACTATGCAAAGTGTACACTGATTCAATATTAGCCTTTACATAAACCTGAAATGACAATAACTAAAGTATTTATAAAATTTATATGAGCTTGTAGCACTGATACTTTAAAATATGTTGAATTCTGAAAATCACTTCTGATGCATTTATTTCTTTCTTTTCTGCAGCCTGCTATAGAATACAGAAGTCTTCTGGACAAACTTCACAGGCTGCAGCAGGACTGCCTGAAGAGGTTCCTTTTCATAAAGCAGGAGGAATATTTTGCAAAGGCTTATAGAGAGCTGGCTGTTACCCAAAGAAAGGAGCTGCATACCATCTTTTTTACACAAATAACAAATGCCACTTCAAAGGGAGAACTGAAGGTGGAAGCAGCTAAAACATTACTGGAAGGTTACTCTAAAGTACAGGTAATAGGATGATATCTCCATTCCTAACCTAAAGACAGAATACAAAATACAAACCTCAAGGAACTTTCAAGAATTGTTTCAGGATTAATGTAGTCACTTTCATAACAAGCTTTCGTAGAAAGTATTTAAAAAATTATAATGCATTCATTATGCACATCTAGACGTCTACACAGCTGTACTATTGAGGTACATGCACATGTTCAAAACCCTCTAGGCACCAAGTGCTCTTATATACTTCAGGAGATGTACTTAGCTCCCAATCTAAATATGTAGATTATTGAAATTGTGGTGTGTCTGAAGTACTATGATTATGTACTTAGAGAGGTTGAGTATCTCCAGGTTATATTATCAAGGGATACTGATGGAGAGTATGTTCAGGACTTAAGTTTTGCTTTCAGCTACATTTTAAACCTCTTGCAGTAGAGTAGCTTAAATTGTTTCCTCATGGTTTGCTTTTTTTGTTTGGTTGTTTTTTACTCCATTTGTGTTGAAAGTTAGTGCTCTGGATTACAAAAGTTTTGGGCATTTTTCTTCTGGCTGCTTCTTGAGGAAGAGTATGATTGTTGTGGTCCTGCAGGTTGAGGGGGAAGGTTAAAAAGCAATGTCTGGAAAGTAGTTGTCAGAGCATGTAAGGCCCACTCCTAAAACCTGATGCACAACCTTGTATACAGAAGATACACATGGGCCATTGTCAAAGGGAGATGCAGCAAGCACTTTGTGCAAAGATAGTTAAGCAGCCAGATCAAAGAGGTAGAGCAAGTGGAAAAAGGTTTGACTATGTTTTGGCTGCTCAGACATGGGTCATATAACTATCAGACCTTGTCTTGGCTATTTATGCTAGCAGAATGTCTGCTGTAGAGCACTGTGTGCCTAACTCTGGTCTCTGCCCAGACCCATCTGTAGGTATTTAAGCCCTTCCCGATTGCCACTGTTGGAAGGGGGAACTTCTAAGCCAGCCTGTGTGTAGTGGGCTTGGCTTTCCCTATGCTATACTCAACATACATGGTAGAGTTGGCTTTGAAGCCAACTTACAGACACCTTTGTAGATGTGACCCTTTATGTAATCATACAGTACATTGTAAAGAACAGTTCTGCTAGCACTGGTAGGGTTGCATGTGTATGTAATAGAGAATATCTGATCAAATGACTGTTCGGGCACTTAGGACATGCACTAACTGTTCAGGAAAGTACACACAGTACTGAGGTTATCAGGCCAAAAGATCTGAACATTATTTATTTTGTTTTGTTGAAATAACCATAATCATTTGATGTGATCATTAGAGTTAAGTTGATACAAGCTTATTATTTTACACTTGTAGGAGTTTTTAAACTTTGCCCTATTAACAAACAAATCTGCTCTGATACTCACAGTTGTTAGCCGAAATTAGCGCTACACCTAATTAAATTGTTCACATCTGTTCATATTCTTTCCTGTAGGGTGACATTGAAGAGCTAATGGATTTTTTGCAAGCTTGCAAGAAATATCATCTGAGTAAAAGATTTTCTTACAGAGAATATCTTATAAGTAAGATACAGGCATGGGATTCTCATGTCTCTGCTCTTATAAATGCCACAGCAGCCCAGATACCAAATCTCATTAACAAGACAGAAAGGTAAAGAACTCAACTCTTTGCTTGTCAGCCATTTGACTATGTTATCTCACCGACAACAGGCTCTTCAAAAGTCTTTTTTCTGTGTTACCTAGCAGGAGAGTTGCATAAAATGTTATCTTCTAGTTAATGCTAAGAAAATATTTTGTAACTGATTGACTTTGTTAGTTAAATCCCAGCAGATGCTAAGGTGAGGTTTTGTTGTCTGTGTCCACTTTGTACAGCACAGATGAATTGCTGGAAACACATGTAATACCTGATTGTAAATCTGAGTTCAGTGGGAACCAGACTCATGTTAGATTCTCAATGTCTTTATGCATCCATTATTTGTGTAAATACTAGTCAGTCATGTGAAAACTCATGCCAAGAGTCCATTGCAACATGTACTAATGAAGACCATTTTTCTGCATGCTTTATACACAAATATCTGGATTTAACAGAAAATAGCAATTTTGATTCACCTGTGATTGAATGTGTTTGAGGAGCTGGACATATAGTTTCTCTTTTGGAACTGGAAATCATGAATATTTTCTAAGGAAAATAGATTAAGTTTATAAATTATTTAACTGGAGGATTTTGACTAGTAGAGAATACACCTGTTGCAGGAAATTAAAAGGTGGATGTCAGGGAAGTAAAAAGTAGACCTGGAAATGTACTGTCATAATACATATATTTCATTTATTTGGGATATCATACCAGACCCAGGCTGACTGAATACTCTGTGATGGGTACTCAGAATCAAGGTAGAGAGGTAGAAATGGTGACTCAGCAGACACACAGAGACGTAGTTATTTAGAATTGTGTGGCTGTGAGGAGCACTGAGGGAGACATTGTGCTGCCACCCAGGGAGCTGTGTTAGTTTGGCATATGGAGAGATTAGTGAGGAGCTTGCCAGGGCAGCAAAATATGTCAGCACTGCTACTGTTGGTCCTGTGCATGCAGCTTTATTTGTGTATTTGAGATGTCTGTATTGATGTCAGTCACTGACAATATGTGAAATGTGCATTAAGTGAACTAGGTGAACACTGATCTTAATGGTGTGGTTTTTTTCTTCCATAATGTTAACTTAATTTAAAAGTAATATAATATTAGAAAGCAGGAAGTCTGTTAAAAGCTATCAAAGACTGCATCTGTTGATGTGACAAAACAATTTATCAGGGTGTTTAGGTATCTTTTCCTTGCTTTTCTTTTTAATTGTCCTGTGTTCTGCCTCATTGGAATCATACTCTAAGTTTAGCTTTAATCACCCTGAGTTTAGCCCCCAGATTCATTGGTTGGAGAGAGCTTCTTCCAATAGTCTTGCACTGTTTTGTTAAGGTCTGCAGCTGTGTGGCTCAAAGACAAAGATGTCCTGGAATAGGAAATATGTCTTCCACAGAGAGTTCCCTTCCATCAGTTCGTGCCTCTCTTTGGAATTGTATTATAAGGTCTGAGATGTTTTCTCCAATGATGTGGTTATGTGAAAAGCCTTTGTGGGAACCTCACTGTGTGGCCATTGCAATGAACAAATGGGACTTCTTGAGCTGGAAAAATCGGTTTCACCCATTGTTTAATGCCTAATATTGCACCTAACAGTCACAAAATAAATCAACTATTAAACAGAAAGGAAAGGCAGAGTGTTAATCGAAGACCTCATGGATCTCATCACCAAAAATGTACTAAATGTATTAATAAACCTTCCAAAACCCCCCAAACTTCCAGAACCAGCAAGTATTATTACCAAGATGAAAAATTAATTTTTCTAGCACTCT
Source organism: Euphonia xanthogaster (assembly GCA_034509185.1). Lineage (NCBI taxonomy): Eukaryota > Metazoa > Chordata > Aves > Passeriformes > Fringillidae > Euphonia > Euphonia xanthogaster. The sequence goes on along the minus strand of JAYDZK010000202.1, from coordinate 59,125,254 downwards.
CCTAATAAACTTTCAGAGTATGCATTGGTTGGTTGTCTGTGGAGAAAGGACATGTGCCAATAGTTAGAGATATCATTTGGAGAGAAGCAATCCCATGTGACTTGCTGGGCTTAGAAGTACTTATTTTCCTATAACTTCCCACATCTGCTGCTGCAGTAATTCCTCTCAGACAAATGTTGGCCAAACTTATAATTCATTCTTTAGCTGGTGTGATTATAAAACTCCAGAATGTAGTATCTCAGTTTATTTGCTACTCTTTTATTTTCTACAAGCAAACTGAAATAGCCTAGTATGACTCATGAGAAATTCCTAATTACATAAAATAGGCTTGTATTTCAGTTTCTAACTAGAACATGGTTTTGGGAATGTTTACAAGTTGGAGCACTAAAATTTGAGCAGCAAGAGCAGCCTAGTCTAAATGGTACTTTAAATTTGTAACCATAGTATCCTCTTATTTTTCACTTTACCATTGAATCTGCTTGCTAAATATAGATACAGCTCTGTCTTAATCTATTTTGTCCAGCTTTATAAAAGAGTGCCTTAAACTTACTGTTATAAATGGAATTCTAAAATACAAAACTTAAATGGAGAAGAGAGAAAAGATATAGAGTAGATATACCACAGATAGATGCAGTGATAAACCAGCAGATAGATATTGAGGGGAGAAGTCTTTTTAAGATGAAGCTTTACTAGTATGTTTAAAATTTATCAAATAGCTAAGGAATTTCAAATTAATGTGAGAAGGATTCTGTGTGGCAAGAAATGAATGTTATAAAAACAAAAATAAAACCAAATCAGCTCTAGGGAGGGCTGTGAACATTTTAAATGAAATAGAGCAGCCAGAGTTTTCATGCTACATTTAAATAAAATGTCCCATTTGTCTGGACTAGTATTTGAGTACTCAGTGTCTTTTGAAAATCAAGTCTGGATTGCAGTGCCAAAAAGCGGGAAAGGAGAATTTAAAATATAATCTATAATCATGGATTTGAGGGATGGCTACATAGGCTCTTAACGGTTTTTCTTAAAGAATAGTGGGCAAAAGGGCAGTACTTGAGGCAGTGTTTATCTTGGGTTGTTCTTGCTGTCAGCAGAGGTGCAAGGTTCTTGATGGTTTTAAACTATAACATTGGTAAAACACTGTGTTATTCTTTTTCTAGTACCTTCTTGTTCACAAGAGATGTCTTTCTTCTTCAGTCTCTTAAACTGAATTCAATTCTTTAGAATTTCCTTCGTCTTCAGTCTCTTAAAAATTGAATTCAGTTCTTCTGACTCATTAGATACAAGCAGTTGCAAGTTTCTTTATAAATTTCTCCCAAAACTTAAATTTTTTTAAGACCTCAAGGATTTCCTGTGTATTATGTTTCTAAAGTGGTCAAAAGATTAAAGCAGGCACCTTATGCTGGTCTCATTCTTCTTAATAATCACCATTTATATCGACCTTGTCCATAGAAGGTAGTTTTCCAGCAATGTCTTGGCTGGACATTTGTGGAAGTCAGCAGTAATGCATCAGTATGAAGTTTTCTAATAAGCTCTTAAAACCTTTTCTGCTTGTAGCACTCTGCTATATAGGGGGGGCGATTTATTGCCCTGAATTATTTACAGCAGGATGCCAATTCAGCAGGTGAAATCCTGAGGTAGCTGGAGTAGCATGGGCAGAGTCATGCAAGTTCTCTCTCTGTAGTTTCTCTATAGTGATGTGGTTCAGCCTCCATGTACATTCAGGCCTGTACAGCTTTTCTGCTTCGTATCAATCTCCCTATTGCTTTAGTGATGCTCCTGTTCCTTTTCTAGCTTTCATGAAACAATTTTCCTTTGCTGGGGTCCAGCATCCTGGAACATTGATTCCCTGTAACATCAAATTCCTGCTTTTCACTTCAGTGCTCTCACTTTGTATTTGCTCCTTAATTTGTTGACTTTCATTCAGTACAGAGAAGTCAAGGTCTCTCTCTGACTGACCTGTGATACTGCTGCTGTTGGCTATACACTTCACCTCTGTACCTTCCTTGGTGCTCACTGCCTTTGAGAGGATCTCCCTTTAAGCATCCTTGGCATTACCACAGTATTCTCCTTCATTAAAATTCTCTTTGTTCGAAGATATGTGCCTGCACATTTCTTCAGTGATTAAATTTCTGGTATGTTGAGACCAGGCAGTTTTATCATACACTCTATACTGTCTCATTACCTTTCTCCTCTCCTTTTGTTTTGCATTTCTGTTTGGAGTCCTTTGAGACATCTTTTATTCCTAATACTGTAATTGTTTTTATATTCTATTTATATGAAACCAGAAATGAAGGTGTCTTGCCAGGATTGAGCCTTTTAGGAATTACCATAACACCAATTAATATGAGCTGCCACATAGACATCGGCTTCTGTGGTGGAATACTGCATCACCTACAGTTTTAGCTGTGGACATACTGGATCTCTAAATAAACCAACTGAAACAGTGTAGCCCTTTTTTTATCCTAAAAATAGGTAGCTATATATCATCTTCCTATCATTCTGTGCTGCATGACTTTTCTTAAACTTTCATTTGCTGTGTGGTTCCAGCACATCTATCTTTTTCTGTTGCAGATTCTTTTCAGTGCTCTGGACAGGGATTTTAATTGGATGCAGCAAGCCTGGGTTTATTTCCTCAGTACAAGAAAGGATGAAGGTGTTAAAAATAATATCTTGGTTATTATCTTTCCTCACTTTCTCACCATAATTAATTACCTTTATTCACCTATCTTTTCCCTTGGGTTCAGTCAAAAAGAAGGGGGAGGACTAAAAGTTACCAAAAAAATTTGGTGCTGTTAGGGAGGTTTTGACATAACACTGAATTTTAAGATTGATTAGTTTTAAGGCAGAAATTACCTGGCCAAGAATGATGCTTGGTGGATTACCTGCAAAATACTGAAAGGTATTTAAATCCTCTTTGCAGATTAAAGAAATGCAATAGATAGACTTTGAAAAAGCTCTGCACAAGGAGGATCTGTTTTGTTGACATTACTGTGTTAAAGCTCATCTGGGTTTCTATTCAGCACATACATTATATAGGAGTGATGTTTCATGGCTTGCTCAGATAGTTGTGGATGCTTGAGCAGAAGATAGGGAGGTGTGAATTATGGGTTCTGGCCACCCTGGTTACAGTGCAGTGGGTGCAAACAATTTGGTAATCTTCTGCTAATTTGGTAATCTTCTGCTTTATTTTAGTTCTTACTTTGAGGGATTTAGTTCAAATTAAGTTGTCACAGTAGCAATAAATCCTAATAAACCAAAATAAGACTCTCCTTTCTGGAGAAGAGCTTGCTTACCACATTTAGATACAACTTTAATTTAGGAATTGGGCCAGGTATCACACTGGAATGAAACCTTGAAAGCCTTGGATTCATCTGAGTCCTGACTCTGTAATCTTTGAGAAAATGGGGGCTGGATAGGTAAACTAGAAGGTATCTGTATAACATCCGGGTTCAGGTCAGGAATTGGTGCTTTCAATTCAAAGTTTTGTGTTGACCTTTTCAACACCACATTTTGTAAGTCCACTGTGCTTCATAGAAATTATAACTCACAAATATCCAACAGCCTGGTCTGAATGAAGATGTTCTTTTATTCTTCTGTTGAATAAGAAAGATTTGGGGAACTTGTAGTGTAAATGTAATAGCAGGTAAGTCCTGAAATTCAATTTGAGTTTGTGGAGGTGGAGATTTTTTTTAACTGTTGCAGCCACTGTTGAGATCTTGTTTTCTCTTTGACATTAAATGCTGTAGCAACTGGAGGTAGACCATAGCGTTGAGCTTCCACTTGAAAGCACTGTGGGCTTACAACTGAAAATTTGCTGTTTCAGATAATTGAAGTTTGCTATTATTTTGAAATTTTTATAATTCTTCTGATGTAAAAATAGTAGAAAGTATGAATATAAGTATTTTGTGGATATGATTGAAAAGAGTATTTCTTTTTACTGGATTGCATACTTTAAAGAGAGATTTGTTTTAATAAGGAGAGGGAGTTGTAAAAGACATATAAAATGGCATTCCAGGGGCATTAAATGAAAAAAATTAAATATGCTCAATATATAAGGTTTAAAATGTCTCATTCAAATATCACTTACATTACAAACTGATGTGTAATTGGTTTTACACTTGCCTGTCCTTCCCATCTGTCCTTTCTGTCTATCCTTCCCATCCATCCATCCTTCTTCTCATTTCTTTTTATACACCTTCACAAACTGCCTCAATTCTGTGCTCGTCTCTGAGATTGTCCTCTGATTATCCCCTTCCTTGTTTGATTCTCATGGGTATCACTGCTAAAGAAACAAAGATCATTCTTTGTGTCTGTTTTGCTGAGCCTTTTTATGGTGCTAATTGCCTCATATATCCTTTTGCTCTTAAGAATTTGGGATAACAGCCTTCAAACACTGTTATTACAGAGCAGGTCATCTACCTGAAAGTCATTTGGGAATCCTGCTGGACCGAGCTGAGGCTGAAATTAATTTTGTTAAACAGAAATTTGATCATGATTTAAAACAAGAAAAGCAGAAGCTTTGCCAGAAGCTCATTACCAAGCGAAGGCAGGAAATGCTGCAAAAGGTAATTATTTTCAATGGTTTTATTTTCATAGAGCTTATCGTGAGTTAGAAATTGAATTAATTGAAAAATAAGATGTAGTTCTTATAGCAGGGGTCAGCACTGCCAGGAGCATGGTTTAAAATAAGTGCCAGTTGATTTTAGCTGTGTGCCACCATATTCTGTATTGGTGATGCAGTAATTCATAGCTGTCAAACCACATGATGATGCATTTGTTTAGTTGTTAGCTCTTTTATCTAGCAACAGTCCATATTATCACAGCCCTTGGATCTAACAATAGTCAGAGTTATCACAGACCTCCTAGGTGCTCACAAAGCCAATCTGTTGAGGGCTAGGTGAGCCTCTGGACACTGAAAAGCAGTTTCGAGAACATGGAAAAGCAGAAGTATGAAATTTTGCATTGCTATGAAATTCATACTTGAGAAGCTAGAATTCAAGATGTTCTTTTTTCTTAACTTTGTTCCTCCTTTTGGTAAATGAATCAGCAGAAAGAGCATCAGAAGGAGCGGTTGTCACTTGGAGACCCCTTCAAAACTACTGATGAGATCTCTCACTACCTGAGACACTGGAAAAATCTTCTGAGTGATCACACCATTGAATTTGAAGAACTTACTGAAAAGCTTGACAATGAGGCCAGCGAAGAGCTGAAGGAGCTTCTATTTAGCCTTGCAGAGAAAGCCATTGAGGAGCTTAAACGTGTTCAGTGTGGAGTGGTTGTGCAAGAGCTGGTGAAGCTCAACGTGCCAAAGTTGTTCCTGCTAGAAGCTGTGGAGGAGCTCAAAAAAGAGATGGTGGTTAAACATGCACAGCTTGAAAGGGAAGAACATGACAAGAGTATGGCTGCTGAAGAGCTGCTTCAGCTCACCAGGCAGAGGCTAAGCCAAGAGCTGGAAACAGGCATCTCGGAACAAAAGAAAATAAGGAGCTGGGAACAGTCAATATTCATGCAAGTATCTCTCTGTGCTCTTTTCTTAGTTACTATGGCAAGTAGAAGAGAACTGGGAGCTTTCACACCTGTCCACTTGTGATTCTTAATGATCAGTTCTCTGTTGGGCACTTTGGAATTGATTTTTTTTTTCAAAGTGCTCAGCCCATTGCAGTACCAGTGGGTGAACACTGCAGTGGAAATCCTAGGAAGCAGCAGTCTTGAAGCTAAAAATGCGGAATAAAGGTTTTATACTTCCATTCATTCCATGGGAGGTATCACTTACACATCTTTCATTGTTATTCTCAGTCTGTTCTTTGAGTTCCCACACTTTTTAAATGCCAATTAGTATGTCAGACCCAAATGGCCCCAAGTCTAAGTTGAATATATTCCTTGTAGCCACAAGTCGAGCCTTACTCATCAGGTTTGGTTTAAGCTTTGGCACAAGTAGTCCCTAAGTACACAGTGCACTATCTGCCTGTCCAGCTCATGGCCCCAAATGTCAGACTGGGCTGCTGTGGCCTGTGGGCAGAGTGTCCCTGGCACCGAGCCCTGAGCTAGACAGGCATCATGGCACAGGCAGTGCTGCAGAGAGGAGTTCTGGCCCCCGGAAGTGTTAGGGCCATTGCTGCCAGCTACAATGTGACCCTGGGGAGGTGGGAAAGCAGGTGGTGGCCTTGCCACAGCTGGGAGGCCTTGCACAGGGAGAGCCCATGGCTGTGGTCAGGAGTGGTTGTGCCTCTCACAGCAGGCAGCAAGGTCCCTGAGAGATCAGGGAATGTTGGTGAGCATTTTTTCTAAGCTTTCAAGTACATTTATGTCTGGTTGTTTGATTGCCTGAATATTTGCAGTACTACATTTCCTATACAATGTCTGTTTAATAAGAGACATTGTTAGAGACATGGGAACATGAAAAAATAAAATTGCAGCTTTAGGGGATGCAACTGGAACAGGCAAACCTATAATAAGCTGTGTGGCTCTGAAGAAAATGTACCAGGCATAAGAGATTGAACAGGGAGGAAGAAAAAAAAAAGACACTGGTAAAAGTTTCTCCTTTATATATCTTCTTTAAAGCAAAATAGATTTGTATGGGCAGTTTTGTCCAGACAGAATAAGTTTTCCTGCCACATTTTGTAAAACCATATAACGGGAGTATAAAAAGAAACTTTACCCATTGCATTTGCTCTGCTAAAGAAGAAAATTCAATTTTTTTCCCATTGTTTTGGTTCTAATTTCGAGGGCTTTGTATTTTATTCAGCATTTTAAATACTTTTCTGTGAGTTGTTTATATGCATTTTCTAGCTTGTCTTAACCATCTCTTGCTTACATTGCCAAGAGCAGACCTGCAGGAATATGGAGGTAGATTGTATGACCCAGCAGGACTTTACTGTTTCTAATGTAGTATTCCATAATAACTCTGTTCTGACTGCAGTGTGCCTGTCATATTTGTTAGATGCTATCTTTATTTGAAGCAGCAAGAAGCTGTTTGGGTTTTTTTTTTTCAGTAAAATGCAGGAAAATATATACAGAAAATGCAGCAACAGCTGTCCTACCAACAGCCCCTTTGAATCTGTCACAGTCTTTTTCCAGTCCATTGTCTGTCAGTTGTGGTATTTGGATGACAGATGCCAGCTCTCATGTTTTGTTCTCATCTGCTGTCTAGTTTTCAAAAAGCATTATTTTGAATGATGGCCTTTCATTTTTGTTGCTTATTAAGGAGACCATGGGTTAGTCCAAAATTTTTATGAAGATTGTTAATGTTTACAGTCCTTTTTAAATATAGACATATAGAACAACTCTATTTGCTGTATTTTATTTCATATCTCTCTATGTATATCTATGTGTGTGGATTTATAGCATGGTTTTTATTCCATGAGTCTAAGACAAGATGAGAAATGATTAATATAAATAATCATTTGGAGTAGTCTTGTCTTAAACAACTTTTTGAAGGGAAAAACCTCATGCATTAAAAGTGTATCAACTGTTCTTTGCTTAATCAGTAGAAAGAAAAAAGGATTTCTAAACTTAAATATTTTAGTGAAATGATGAGGCATTAAAGGTCTGGTATACATTAAATAAAAGTATCAGTACTAATGAAACATGCAGCATAATACTTTTTTCAATGAAAAGTCCTCTTTAAAAAACACGCTGTTCATATTTTAAATCCAAGCATTTTTTGGGGAATAAAAGAAATTTCCAAACAAATAAAAGTATGTTATTTTTTGCAAAATATTCTTAAGGAAATAAGATACACAAGGTAAGAAGATGAGTGTAGTCTGTGGTTAATCAGAAGTGAGCATGCTTTATTTTTAAGTCAACTTCAGCTTGACCCAGTGATCAGTTCCTTAGAGATCTGTGTTGAGAACCTTATTTCTACAAAAGGGGAACTTTGAGCAAAAGGGGAATTTTGAGTAATTCAAATTACTCTTAATATATATTGCATTTTTCAGACTTCAGAGTGCCTTTTTTTACAATTAACAGTTGGAACCATTGTTATCTGTTGATCAAAGAGATGGCATATGCATTTATAATAGAGAGAGATTTTATTTTATTTTTGTCTTTCTCAGTAGCTGTGGCTCCTAAATGCTGGGAAACAGCACAGGAAGGCTTTATGGGAAGCTTTTATCTTAATTTCAGCTGAAGTTCAGGGATTGTATTATCTGAAGAGGTGGAAGATTCTATGCATAGGAAATGTGCTAAAAATATTAATTTATTTTTAAAATATTCAAAAGCTGTTTTCCTTTGAAAATGAAGTTTTACAGTCCCGGAAGCTCTGTATGCAGAATTTAAGGTATCCTCAAGAGTATTTTGTACATGCTGAACAGTTCATTGCTGTATGTGGAATCACTAACTGATACATGAAATAGACCAAAAAAGGATGATCACTGCTGAGTAAAGTGTTTGTCTCTTACATTTTATGCAATATTGCCTAAATCACTAAACAGCAAATGGCTCTTGTGTTTTTTTAACAGGCAACTTCTAAGTTTACCCCTCTCACTCTCAGAAGAGGAGTTGCTTAGAATGAGACAAGAGTTGCACTGCTGCTTCTCTCAGGTGGACAGCAGCTTGGCTTGGCCCAAGATAAGAGCAAGAACCTTGCTTCAGGCTTTTGAAGTGGAGCAGAGGGACGCCGAGGTGCTGAAAGTTGAGCAGAATTTAGCAGTGACCAACGAACAGGTGGGAACAGCGTGGGATCAGTGTGGGGATGTGGAAGGGGTTCCTGGGGGTGCCTATGGCTGCTGCATGGCTGCAGATCTGGGTCTGTAGCTTCTTCGTAGCTGCAACAGCAGTGTACACTTTTCCTGTTTGCATGGACCACTGGACTTAAAGGTAAGTGTTTGGGCAGCAGTTGGATAAATAGGTCTTTTTCACATACACCTGTGTATTTCTGTTGCTTTTGTGAAAGTTTTGTGAGTTCCTGAAAAAGAAACTTCTACATTGTTTTGTCTGTTTAGGAAAGTAAAGTTCCTGAGTTAGATGGCCTTTCTTGGCAAGAAATTGGACATGATTTCTGTTTCTTGTTTCCAAAAGATTTAAGTGTATGGAGACAGTGTGGAGTTATTTCCCCACATCTGAATATGTAGAAGATGAGGCATACTCAAAGTTCAGAGAAATGTTTCCAACAAGGAGTCTATCTGCCTATCGAATCTAGCACTTTATAAAGGAACCCTGTGAGGGGTGTTTAATTCCTTCAGTAAAGTGTAAAAGCTTTGGAATTATAAATTGGATTCAGTTCTTATAAACTATAGGGGCCAAATATGTTTCCTGTATTAGTTGTGTCTGATGCCATCTTAAAAAGGAGGACTTGTCCTTGCTTTGTTTTGGTTCAGTTATGTTTTCTAAACATGTAAACTATGCTGGGTTAATTGTGCTAGGAATTAGCCTAGTTCAAAGCCTTAATAGTTTCTAAAGTACTAAAGGAGGGAAATGACTTTGCAAAACCTTACAGTAGAACAGATGTTATCATTTCCCCAAGAGTACATATACTTAGTTGGTATTCTTGTAAAGAAATAGAAAGGTCAAGAGTAATTTGATTACATGGAATGGTGCTTCTTAATATTATCATGGTTCATTTGTGATTCACAGACTGTGTGTTGAAAACAATGTAGATCTTAAATTAATATTCTTTGTTCATTTTTAACTGTGCTGAGGAGACAATGTATCAGTTAAAATCTTCTCTTATTATCACTGCTAAAGGTTGTTTAAAATCAAATTTGTGTGCTACGAGTTTTCATGGGAAGGATGAATATATCATTCTACTTGAAAGAAATTTTTTTTTAGAATTCTTTGTCTGAATGTCCAAAATGAATGTTCTGAATGAATAGACAGCACCTTCATTTCAGATGTACTTTCTCAGTGAAAGTCATATTTTCCAAGTTTTTGATTATTTCCAATAATTCCAAGTAATAATTTTAACATTAGCATCCTCATATACCTCTTACAAATAAAGCATTTTTGCTTATCTTGTTACAGCAGCATTCTAGAATGGGAAAAACAGGGTCCAGGAATAAACATAAATTAGATATTCTGAAGAAATCTTTACAGGACAAAATATTAATTTATGAAGACTCAGTGAAAGGTGAAAATTTGAATAGGGTAAGTACAATCTTTTCTGGACTGAGGTCAAAACCTAGATCTTTAGTAATTAAAGATTGCCAGCATTCTATCAGTGTGAATAAGAACCACAGAAAAAAGGTGTAAGGTATAGTGGCATGATGCATCTCCCTGCTATTGCCTGCCTTTATCAAGATGTTGCATTTCACACTTAATAGCTTTTGCTTTGTTCTAGTTTTTGCATCTTGGTTACAGAACTGGTTTCATGTCTCACCCCCTTTTCTTCCAATGGTTCTGGGGCTTGGTGTGTGCAAGATTGCAAGGCTCCCCCAGATCCCCCAGTGGTTTTCTAGGAAGACTTTCAAAACATGGAAGGTGCTTCAATGCATGCTTCAGCTGAGCAGTATTTAGTTCCTGGACATCTGCTAATGGATTCTTAGATCCAAAAGCTTCTTAGGTAGAGTCTGAGTTTATTTGTACAGAGCTAATTGAAAGGAAGTCTTAATTCTGGTGGGTACCTTTTAAAAACACACAGCCCCAATCTAAAGTTAATCCTTGAGAAATGAGTGGGGTCGATCTTAATATAGGATTTTGAAGGCTTTTTACTTCTCTGCTAGTAGATGCTACAAGAGATCTTTCACATGCATATGATAAGGATAATATTAGTTTTGCATGTCAGGAGGACATTGCAATGATAAATTTGTTAAACACAGGTGGTGCACAGCTGCAGAAGCTATGCATGACAAGCAGGTGTCATTGATAATTAAAATTGGTAGAGAAAAAATTAGTTTCAAAAGTGATTACAAGATCAATTTTTGTACCAATTGGGACAAAAAGCTGTTTTTATACCTATTTCTTAGATTTTTATACCTCTATCCTGAAAAAAGAAAAATATTGGGTCAACATGTTAATTCAGAAATAGTTTCAGTTTTATGTGAGACCAACACATTGTTTGATTTGGTTGCAGATGATAAAAGCACATTTTTTATCTAGTCTAGCACCCAGTCTTTGAAAGTGAGAGCAGGCGCTCGGGCAAGACGGCAACAATAAGGCAAGTGTGTTCTAGCACTCTTCACTAGTTTGATAAGTGTGGTCTGAGAATGTTCTAATCCTTTAATTGAGACATTGAAATTTTGACTTCAATACCTAATGCCCTGATTTTCAAAGTTTTGGTGGTTTTGGTACTCTTCCTTGAATGTACATCAGATTATGGGCTAAGCTTTAGAGGCAAAAAGTACTGAATACTTGTTTAGTAAATGTAAGGCAGTAAATGCTGTCTTACATTTTTATTAGAATCTTGTTTTAAAATTGGAAATTTAGCTTCTCTAAACCTCTTTGTTTCATTTTTATATGCACCATCTGGCATAGCTGTTGTCATTCTAATTGTATGGGTGGTTTCAGAACTGGCAAGAGTCAGAAAGAAACTGATGTGGCTGGGGGTACATAGCAATACCAGTTGAGTGATGCAGCATTTTGTTTGTTTAAGAGGAGTTCATTTGCTGTATTATGTTGAAGTTGTTTCACCACCCTCGTTGTAAAATACTGTGAAGTATTTCTTCCTATTTTAAAATATTTTTATTATTTTAATATTGATTTAAAGTATGCGTTAATAAATATGTTTATAAGATTAAATATTTCTAACTGTTTTAAAACACCAAGTAGTAGAGCTGGAGCTCTCAGGCCTGTGTGTGCTTTCTCTGTCTGTGTCTTTTCTCTCTCACAATCCAACTCTCTGAGCCCAAGCGAATAGTACAAGGGGAGAGAATAAAAACAAACTGGTAATTGTTTACTGTAGTCTTTTGAAGATTCAGCTACCTAAATGTTAGATATGCAGTGGAGCCATCGGTGTCTAACCTAGACATCCACCTTACATGTTAGTGGAAATCCATATTTTAGGATATGCAACCTACTGAGAAGTATCCTTTCTTTGAGTGTGGAGGGAACTGATAGTGACAAGCTCAGATGGAAGCACCTAAAGGAGGTAATTGCAGCTGGCTGCTATAGACAGTGTCCCACAGAAGAATAGTCACAGTGCAGTGTCCTTGGCTCTCAGTGTCAGTGGTACAGCATGGAGAGCTCATCAGTCACATGCATTGGATTGGGTGCCTGCACATGCTGCACTTGCCTTTCTCCCTTGAATAGTTCCTGGGGGTGTTCCATCAAATGTGTGGCAGCAACAAAGTTATTGAGTTAAATGACTTGGATTTTATGCTGTTTGATGTTGATCCTATCCAGTTCTAATCTTACTTGAAATCCATTGCCAATAGACTTTTGATTTACAGTTTAACTCTGTTATATATAAGAAGATTTTTTGTTATTTGCTCAAAGAATGGTTGAATGTCATCAATCAGCATTAACTGACACTTGCCAATTTGAAGCTAAATACAGTCTTTCTGTAAGTTCCATGTTTTTTCTAAGCAAAAGGGCATGTTTTCATCTTAACCATAGGTAACCATAGATTTATTTGTGTTTCTAGCTTTTATTTTTATTATAGTAAAAATTATATAGACCCTCTGTTTTGTGTTAACATTTAATATTTCAGTTTTGACTACCCAAAAAGAAAGCCTGATCTCTTTACAGTATTTGACTGTACTGTAGGTTTTTTTGATTACAGTAAAAACTTGGAATTGAAGGTTAAAAGCACTTCTTGAAACAGTGTATTACATTACAAGATAACAGCACTGATTTCTTTGCTGTCATAATCGTGCTTGTTAATTACAGAGTACTAGAATCATAAGTGTGCATGTGTGCTTGTAAGAGTTTCTGTTTATCTATCTTTTGTGTTTTGTTTTTTTTGTTTTTGTTTTTTTTTAGATTAAGTATGAGTTGCAGCTTGAAAAAGAGTGTCATCTGCGCAATCTGGAAAATAAACTTGGAGAGTATAGTGCTTCTTTAGCCTTTCAAAAGACTGTTAAAAAATCCAAAATGCTGGAGCTGTATACTGCTATCATAAATGTGCAAGCTTTGCTCTTTGAACAACTGAACACATCAAAAACCTTGTCAAAACTGGAATGTATTCAAATTTTAGAAGCACATAATCCTGTAAGTAATGTAGTTGTTAAAAGAAAAAATCCTGTTGGAAACAGCTACTATTAGAGTATCTTTGATTTAGCCACTGGTTTGCAGCTTCTGGTGGCCCAGACTTTAATTTCTGTGAGTATGTGCACTTCAATGCATTCAGTAAAAGACAGAAAGAGGAGAGCCAAGGAAGATTGTGTATTATTATTTTTTATTTTTGTTACAGTTGCATGCAGGCAGAAAGGGCAGTATTTTGGTGGCTACCTAATATTTTATTGATTGAAAGAAAGACAGTTGAGAAGTGGTTTGGACTCATGACAGAAGAGTAAATTGTTGTGTCTGTCTTACAGAGTTACTCATGTTATAATGCTGTCCACATGCAAAATCCATAACCACATGATATGCTTCAATTGTCAAGTTTTTAGAGATTATCTATCCAACCTCCTACCTATCTCACTCCAGGCACACTCATGCAGTTTAAATAGCAGAAAATCTGGAAAAACCTCTTCCCTTCACCATATTTATTACATATTTGATATGTGCCAATTTTCTAATCCTTTTTTAATACTTCAGTGCTCTGTTTTCGCAAGGACTTTTTTTTTCTGCATCTGCTATTTAAAACCATCCAAGTGAGGCTTGGGGAGAGCACTGGAGTAGAACAAACAAAATGGGTTTTTGAGAAAAACCTCTTTGCTAGAGGGCATCATTAGACAGCTACTGCTGTGAAAATTCCTTGTTAAATTTTAATGTGGTCATCTCTACAGAGTTTCTCATAGAGTGGCAGTTAGAATGCTTATATGCCTCCAGCTCTGCTTGAATTTGTGTTAGAGCTGTAGGAAATAGTGAAAGTTGAATTTAGGAAGAGTATTTTTGCCTTTTAGGCCATAAGTGTGAGGGGCTTTTCAGAGAAGTTGCTTTTACCTTCTCTGTTCTTGAACAGGTGAAGAAAAAGGATTGAAGAAGGGGAAGAAGTGAGACCCAGAATAGCTAACATTGGGTTAAATACAGCTGATGAGGCAGAGGAATGGATTAAAATTCAGCATTTTCTCCAAGGTGCAGGTTAGGAAGGGGGGCTTCGAGACAGTAAGCAATGTAAAAGTTGAGGTGAGACAGCAGTGACATTGGAAATGGGAATATGAAGCCTTCCTTCTGGTGTCTAGTTTGACTTTTTGACCAAAGTGAGATTTTTACCATGGGGGATCCAGTCCCCTGAAGACTTTGCATTTTAACCTTTTGATTTTCCAAGCATTTTATTTTAACCCTAACTTTATCAGACTAATTATGAATTACTGCCTTTTAACTTAAATCCCTTTAGTATTATCTGTTAATTTGGTATAACTAAAATTAGTTAGTCTGAGTTTCTCAAGCTGTTTCAGTGGGTTTATGCAGCTTACAAATGAATTTGAATGGTTCCTTAGTTTTGATCTCAGCCATGCTGACAGTCTGGTTGCTGGATGTCCTCTACAGTGGAAGGTTTCAGAGAGCATTGACTTTTAACACAATGAAAATTGAGTCATTGTTCTGATATTCATAATGTGCCAGTCATGTTTACTGAAGCTGTGCAATGAATTGAAAAGTGTAATGACTGCAAGTGGCTGGGTAGAATAAGAAATGAATAAAGTAATATCAGAAAATCTGATACCATCATTTTTTCTTCACTCCAAATGAAATCCGTTCTTTCAAGTTATAATTTAACTTCTTATCATACATTTTCAACCTCTAGGAGATTGAAGAACTTGAAAAGAAGCTGGAGTATGAGATGTTGCATAAGGAGTCAGTGCAGCAGCATCTAATGAGTAGGCAGAGGTGGATTCTGGATGGTTTGGGACTCTCAAATGAAGCTGTGGACACAAATGCAGAAAGACATGTGACAGTTCTGTTGAGACAGGCCATGAATAAATGTAGACAATTTATTAACCTGTACCAGAAAAGGTAGGTTCTTTGGTCTCAGGTTTGACTGTGTTACTGCAGTTCTTATGGACCATAAGATACTCTGGAGAAACAGCAGGAGGAGTGTTCTGCTTTATTGGAGAGGGACCATGGATCTGTATTCGATCTCTGCTGTGGCCCAGAGCATAACTGAGGAGTTGGGAACATTGAAATAAGAAACATGAAATAATAATAACTCAGTAGCTCTAAGTGGTGCTGTGTATTGCGTGGCAGTCACCATTTTTTGACAGGGATAGTGGAAAAATAATGATACTCCTTAGCATTAAGGAGGAAAATAATTTTATTCCTATTACTTTGTCTCCCAGGAAGATAGGGAGGGACTTCAGAGCAACATAATCTGCTGGGGTCAGAGGAAATAGCTGAGACAATTTAAATTGAATTTCCATCTCTATTGTCATACTGTAGACTGAATTCCCTGGCACACAATTATTTTTGATAAGATGTATAAACTCCTCTTCGATTTCAATTTTCCTTGGCCAGTTTTTAAGTAAAGATATCAGCTACAAATAAATTGCCTCCTGGGAGGTGTATAGAAATATCTGTCATGTCAGAATGGCTGCCTAGCAAAAATGGGTGATAATTTGCAAAATTGCAGCCTATTGTACTACTTTTATTAAGGTTACAGGAGGTAGAAATGGCATTTCCATGTGTATTGCATAATATTAAAAGCCTGGCACATTTCAAGCTTCATGTAATGTCCTCAAAGTGTTTTCCATTAGAAAGTAGTTTTCCATAAAACCACTGATATATTAAAAATGGCTGTGATAGTGGTAAGTCTGTTTTAATTCTGAAAAAGCTGGAGCTTTGCTCAGTTTAGATGAACAACTTTCCTGTTGCAGAAGTAAAGAGTCAGTAGAGGATCAGATAAATCTCTGCATGAGTATCCACAAGCTGGTAACTTATCAGGGAAACCTTCAAAGAAACTGGAACTAGGCTTTACTTGAAAACTTACTGGAAGGAACATCTTTTGTACTTTTGTACATTGCAGGATTTGTACATGATGTCATCATGTTTTTGTCTGGAAAAGAAAAATAATCACCAGCAATGAGGAAGTTCACTGTTTAATATCATATTTCAGCTACAAAAAGACCCACAAACTTGCCTTAAAGTGTGATGAAATTTTAAAAGGAGGCAAGAGGATGGGGACAGGTTGAATCACATTGCTTTGGAGGGATTCCAGATTTGAATTATGTGTGATAGCATAGCCTTAGATTCTGATGTTTGCTTGGGGGTTCAGGGGAGCAGGGAAGAGAATTTGGTGTATTAGAAGTTAGGCTGCTCACAGCAGATTTCCTGACAGACAGATATGCTTCCCGAATGGGTGACCTTCCAATTTTGTTTCCTATAATACAGTCATTGCACCTGGGAAGATTTCAATGTTAATTCTGTCTTTCACTTCAGCTTGAGAGACGAGCAATGGAATTGCGTGGTGCTTGAAGATCTCCTGGAAAATATAGAAACGAATGCATTTTTGGCAATTTATAGTCAGGTAAGCATGAAATTGAACAAAGCTTCCAAGTTTAAATTACAGCTGTATCTGGATATCAGCTTTTCTTCTTTTTTGGGAATCATTAGATGTATTTAGAGTTACTCTCTGCTGGTAGTTGCTACCAGTTTTCAGCCTATAGTGTCAGTCACTTCAGCTAATTCTGAGCTACTTTCAGCCTTTTGAATTTTACTGAGTTATACTTCTGTTTATTTATTTACGAATCTTTTCAGGGTTTGTCCTGTTGCATTTCATTCTGTGGAGAGCTGAAGTGCCTGATTTTCTGCTTAGCAGACAGATTTACAGTCGAATCTTCATGTAATGAAAAAAGAGTCTTGTTTAGATTTTGATGAGCATTAAGAATGATTTGCATTGATTATGTTTCAAAATTAAATGATAGTGGGGCTGCTATTTAAATTTTCTAGTATCATTACTCATACTTGTTTTCAAAACTGGTTTAAAGGTTCTGACAACATTTAGCCAAAGAGAGCAGAATAGGTCTCAGATATCTGTCATGTTTATTCTCACTTAATGTTGCATTTTGTAAGTTTAGGGAAGAACAGTGTTTAAAGACCAGAAGTACAAGACAGTAGCATAGAATTTAGACTTAGGTGTCTCTATTAAGATTTAGACTCTTATTTGCATTCCTCTCCAAAGAAGAATAAAATAATTTCTTTCACTTAGTCTGAGCAAACTCTGTTTGGTGTTCAACTTTGGTGCCTAGTCAGGCTGAAAATATTTTAAGAGCTGTATGAATTTACTGGTTTCTCATCAGTCTTAGGATTTTTTCTTGTTAAGTCTGTGTGATCTCAGTGGTTCCTTGTAAAATATATACCAACACTAAAGAGGCCAGAAAACTTTGGAAAGTGTTTTCTTACCTTTGGGAGAGAATTCTCTGCTTGAAGGACAATTAAGGGGAAAGGATTGATTTCTTTGTTTTGTATGGCTGTCTAAATTTGGCTTAAGACTGTCTTTCTGGTGATGCTTTGTTTCTTTCAAAGAGGATTCAGATAATCCGGGGATCTCCTAGGTGAATTCACTCCTCTGAAAAGTTGTCATGCAGAAAAGGAGGCAAACATTTGCTGTGACTTTTTGAAACTACTCTGGACAAAGAACCTGGCTGTCTTCCTGCATGGTGGGACCTTGTGGGGTTCTATGTGACGTAGACTTTGTAGTCATTTCCTCCATCAACACTTACAGGAGGGTCTGCAGAGTGGTGATAACTCAGCTGCCATGAGTCATTGCATTTGGCATGTTTTACCTGACTTCAGCTACCTGAGTTACATGTATGGCTTGAATAGACAACAGCAGCTTTTTTTCTGGCATTCTTTGAGACATTTAACTTGCTTTCATTTGCCTAACGCTTTCCTTTCCACGTAGTCCTCAATATATTGTAGACTTTTCATATTTTATACACACAAGAGATCTGCAGAGCCACCCTGGTGACACTGTATTTATGACAACAGAGCAGAAAATAGCAATGGAATTTTAAGTTTTGGAGTGGGGCAGGAGATAGGGCTGGCTGAGTGTCTATGGAACAACTAAATTTGAACTCAGTCTATTTGAACATTGTATGAATGTGCTTTACTACTGACCTTAGGGCAAAAAAATGGGCAGGACATTTGGAAATAAAAAAAATACTACCAAAAGAAAAGCAGGTGTTTTTCTTCACCTCTTAACAAGCTGTTCTCTGAGCTTATCACAAAATCTGGTGTTAGGAGAAGCTGAACAATGAAGTGATCTACTATGACAATGTATAAAGTTTTTCAAGAGTATTTTTCCGTCCATAATTTTACAGACCAAGAAATGCCATATTGCTTCCTTGCTATCTTGAAATGATTTCCTTATAGTAGTAGAATCCATTAATTAGTTAAGCTTTACATGTTAGAATGTAATTGTCTTGTTATTTTTCAAACCAAAGGGCATCAAGTACATGCCCTAAGCAGGTATGCCAAGATCAACTGGTTATTTAGCATTTACATTGCCAAAATCCCAAATGAAATGGACCACCATGATATACATGGGCCTCTGTGGGTAGAAACAGTGAACATGGAAGTGTGAGCACTTGATGCCAAAATTGTCACTAACTAAAATAATCTTCAGTAATAGTTTTTATTTCCATAATGACTATTTATTTAATAACAGTAATGAAGATTGGCTAACATTTATTTTCAGTGCTGAATTTATCTTTCTTCTACTCATTTATCCTCTAGGAGCTCCGTCTGGCAGGTTATTTAGCTAAACTGACGAGGGTGCCAGTGGGGGTGTTGCACAGGGTCCTGAACTTGCTGCTGCCCTCCAGCTCACAAAGTGAGGTTCTTTCTGTCCTTGATTCCATCAGTAAATATTCAGATGGTGCTGTTGAAAGTGACAGTAATGCAGATGAGTCTGGCAGCTGTAAGAAAAGGTAGGTGTGATGTTTTCTGGTAGACCACTGCAAGACAAGATGGTTGTTTTATGTGTATGTCTGTTTGCTGGACAATGAGATTGACAGATATAGAAAAAAAACACAGGTGCATAAGTTTCCTTTTGAACTATTTTTCTGGGGTAAAAATACTTTAAAACTGCTGCCTTATTTTGGGAAATAATAAAAAGTTAAAATAATTAATAAATTAATAAAAAGTTAAAATAATTTTATAAGTTCATTAATTAAACAGTTATTTCATAGATTTATAAATCCTGTTCTGATCATTTTCTTTCTGTTGTCTGAATTGGAGTTTGTTAAAATATTTTCCTTCCACTTTTTTAAATAATGTTCATGACACACCAGGTTTTAGGTGTCTGTAGCTCTTAAAGATGAAAAGGAGATCCTTCTTCCTAAAAGTGAAAGTTGCAACCTTGTAGGTGTCTGTCCCTTTGTAGTTAGTTACTGAAGTTCAAGTGGCCACTGAGTTTCCCTTTTCTCACAGAGACTGGTAGACTCTCAGAGCCTTTTTCACTCTCCTTTAGCCGCATTAACATGAGCTGAACTCTGTGCAGTGACACCAAGGGATGCTCAGGACCTGAGCAACTCCCTGCTATGGCCTGGGCAGGAGACAAAAGCAGATGTTGTGGCACTGAGCCCAGTCCTTGGCAGTGGTGGGTTCTCAAGGAACAGATAAGAGTCCTTGGTGCCACGCCCTGAGGTGTGATCTTAACTGATTTCAACGATTTGTGGCAGGGCAGCAAAAGAACTTGAACACTCTTACTGACTGCGTTTGTGCTGTTGCCACCATGGGTTTGGTAGCTAAAGTCAGAGAGGGAAGAAAAATGTGTATATTTGGAGATTTGCTACTGGGAATTTTTCTTTCCTGCCCCTTCAGGAAGAGCCAAGAGTTGTGGCAAACACTGGAGAACAAAATAAGGCAAGATCTGATAAACAGAAGTTTAGAAAAGATCCCTTCTCTAAACAAGAGAAAAAAAGACAGGTAAGGAGAAAACCAGAACAAACATACCTGGGGGTTTTTTTGTTTATAGTTTATTTAATGTCCCAAGATTCTTCTTATAGCTCTTAGGAATCAGAAAATTAGTTCATAAATATGCATTTTCTAACACTGTTCTATCTAGTGCTTGTGTTTCCTACAACATATTTACACATAATAAGCAGTATAGTAAATACCTAAAAAGATTTTTCTGTACATATCCACAAAATTCTCACATTTTTCACATACATTGCTCATCTTCCCTATATTTATTTATTGCCTTTCCTTTTGCAATTTTGTATCTCAGAAAATGATATGGGAATTATTGGGAATTAGAATGAAAACTACAATTCTCTCTGTTGAAATATGATTTTCTTTAGCTTCCAAAGTCACCACTTCTGTGGCGAGATATGATATAGGACCTTGTACATTTTTTGCCTCAGTTTTCACTTTTCAACTCAATTTTTATCATTAATGTAGTTTGATAAAGAAGAAGCAACTTGCTGTCTTGGAAAAAGCAGCGTTCATTCATCTGGGATGTTCACCTGCACACCCTCCTGTGGAACAGCCTGATCCACCAGTTTCTCTGAACTCTGCAGCTGCTGAAGCCATAGAGCTGTTAGACACAGGGGAGAAGATAGTTTTGTTCCGTGAGCCAAGTGATCCAAAACTTGCTTTGCATAATTTTCCAAGGAAAAAGAAAAAGAACTTTCTTAATTCTAAAAAGGCTGCTCGTGCAAACATGGACTCACAAGAGCAACTTCCATTTAGAGTATCAATTAGGGAAGAGGAAGTTATTTCAAACTCAGTAAAATGATGCGGTAAAATGATGAGGAAGAATGAAGTGTACAGTTCAAATAACATGTGTGTTGTTTTAATCTGATTTGTCTGATATTGGAAATGTAATTTTAGAATGGCACAGTTGGTGATGCGCATCTTGCATTTTTTAATTCTTGTCAGTGCTTTGTTGCACTAGGTAGATATGGGTTTTCTATGATGCACATTCTGGCAGGCAGGACTCTGTGTTCCTTCGCTACATTTTGGTCAATTTTGCACTGATTTTACCATAGTTGTATTTTCATAATTTATACAGAAAGGTTATTTATTGTATGTAGTAGGTACTGATTTATTATTTTTGTATTTATATTTTTGTAAGCTGCAGTATAGCAGATGACATGAAGAGATGTAGTAGATGAACCATATGTTCTCTGATTTTATGTTATTCTAGTTACTTTACTGTTTAACACTGTGTTCCTAATAGGCTTTGCGTGTTACTTCTGCAGTCTATGTTCTGCAATGACAGCTGGTAGTCCAGATCTTTAGCATATACTTGTGTACTGAGCCTTACATCCTGGAGTAACTTCAGTGTGTGGCTGTTTCTAAACTTACTTCAGTTGAACTTCAGCATTTGGCTACTATTCCAAACTGTTAAATATTTACAACCTGTTGCAGTCTTTTCCTTGGTGAAGCAGTGTCATCACATTTGCTCAGCAGAAAAGTGAAAAATGTAAATGGGCATGTAATGCCTTCAGAAGCTCTTTTGATTGCAGTGTGCCAATTTTCACAATTTTAGATATTTTTGAAGTTCTTATTCCTGAATTTGTCTAAGTTGATGAGAATATAATTTTATCCTTCAGAAAGAGTTAATTTTTAAACCTGTCTAGTTGACTCGAAGAGTCCTATAAATATGAATCCAGAAAAGAGGAACAGGAAAAGCTAATTAAAATAACCACATGTAATTATTAATATGTTATATTATTCAAGTCTGTTTTGAGGGGGTTGTAACTGTATTTGAATGCTGGGCATTAAGGCCACTGTGATCATATATTTTCTATTTTTTCATGTACAGATCTTCTATGCCTTTTTATAATAGGGTGCCATATTATTTAATAATTAAAATGTTACAATTTACGTGTATCTGCAGTTGGCATTTTTTTCCCCACTTCTCTGACAAGTTTAAATATTCGTTCCACAGAAGACAATTCGTGTTTCCTATCACTACTAGCATTAGAAAATGTATGCAGTAATTACAATGACATTCCTAATTATTATTTGATTGCATTCTTCAGTCTTTTCATGGAAGTATTTGCTGTCACAGGAAGAGGAGTCTGTCAGGGTTGTGGGAGTTCAGAGCTGCTGTTTTAACTGTGTCTGGTATTTCATCCCCAAGGCACAAGTGGGTAAAGAGTAGGGTTTGTCCTGCCTTGGAAGTGGGACAGAGCTGTACAGGAGGAGCCTCAGGTATTTCAGAAAGAGGCAAGAAAGCAGTTGCCCCTAAGCAAGAAAGCAATAGGAAAACTTGGACAGCTCGTGGCTGCAAGGAGCACTCAAAAGCTGAAGTACCTTCTTGAATATCAGTCCCTTCAGGATGTCTTTGCAAGCCCAGGCTCTTCACTGTTACAATATAAGAGGGAAGTGACATTAACTCATCACGGATATGACATGGAGGTCAATAGCTCTACTAGCTTACAATAATGAAATGCAACATCTGAATATTGATTACAATATCAATTTATTATCCTTAATAGATAATATCTGTGTCTAGCAATAGAAAGTTGATTTGTAACTCTCTCACACCTCATCACAAATTTGAAGCAGTTCAGTGACTGTAACTTCCTAGCAAGGAAAGTCACTCCCTGCTATGAGTCACTCTCATATCATGCAATACATATTCAAAGAAATATCCAGATCTTAACATCTCTTGTGCTTTGTGAAAGAAGTACTAACTGGGAAATAGCCCACTTCAGTGAAGAGCTGGCTTACATTCAGCTTTGAGTCACTCAAGAGGACAGAGGGCCAGCTGTTGATTGTGCAGTTTTGTGTGTGCGCCATAGGTATTGCCATCCTTATTTCACAGCTGAAGTCTCCCAAAGAATGTGTGTGCTGGACAAGCCATTCAAATTCATCCCATTTGGTTTCACAGTCATCAATACAAGAAGTAATAGAAGGTCAACTTTTTCAGTGTTTGAAACATTGTCCAAATCAATTGTGTTCCCCTGGAAGTTCATTGCTTCTCCTGTTGCCCTTGACAGTTCCCTGTGTACTCCCATCTCCATTGCACTGTTGTCTTCCTTCAACATGAAGCCATTGCACAAGGAGCCAAAGCATACAAGGAACAAGCAAACGTCACTGTCCTTGCTCAATGATTTAATCCATACAGTAAATAACAACTTACTGGCAATGGTAAATTTTATTGAAGAAATTATTCTCCATGCTAGACTAATAAACTGTAGCTTTGTTATGATTTTTTCAACATGTGCTTCAGTAATGTTAGCTTGCAGCTAACAGCCCTTGTGCCCAGGGTTCAGGATTTTCAAGAGGCTTAGTGATGCCCAGACTCTTCAGCATTAACAACAGGCCACCTTTCTGCTCACCTTGCTGTATTTTTGGCTTGGGATACCTGGATACTGGATTAGCATGGAATACGTATTCCCCACTCTGTCAAGTATTTATTTAAAAGAATACATTTTGAAGGTTGGTGTTTTTTTAATAAAAAGGATCCCACATGATGAAAAATATTTCAGGAAAAATGTACTGAAAATGTCCTGCAGTGATTGAGGTGAAATGCTTCTGTGAAACAAATGGGTTGAGATTTCTTATCATAAATTGATATTAAATTTCTTTACCCTTGGTATTGTGTATTAATTTATTATGAGGTAGAATACACATGCTAGGCCTAATGAAAATAATTCATGCCAAGAGTGAATAACTGGATGTTCTGGAAGAGACTATCTGTGTCAAAGTCAATTTATTGTAAACAATAGTGAGAATACCTATATGGACCTGGCACTTCACTACAAAAAAAATGTAAAAATGGAAGTAAAAGGATTGACACTTTGGTGGAAATTATTGTTATGTTTAATAGGTAACTTTTACCTTCACTGATTACCGTAACTGTTTTGGGTTTAGATGAGTTTTTAAACTGATAATGTCTCTTTAATAAGGTCAGTTCTGCAAAGTACTTGTCTGCCTTATTTGAACCTGGGGAACTCATGCTGCTTTCTTTCATTATCTGGTATTTACCCAGCTGCTATTTTAACACCTTCATTTCTTCTGGGGAATGTTAAGTTTTTATGCTATTACCTTTGTACAACCCAGTGCCAATAATTACACTGCCTTTTGTCAACAGCTCCAGCTTCCCAAGAGACTGACAGTGGGGTTTGCAAAGCATCAAATGCCAAGTTCACTCATCTGTTGCCCCTTGCTGTGCTTATGTAGCTGGTGCAGCCTTAGGTGTACCAGCATAAAGCTTGTTTTCCTTGCTGAGTTGTGGAGCTGTACTGTCACAGGCTGTTGAGAGCTGTGTGAGTTCATATGAATAGCAGTACTGTGCAAGTGATGAACATTATCCTTCCAGCTGAGTGCTCCAGGTAGGATCTAGCCTTTTCCACATTCTGTTTCTCCACTAAAGGTCTCTTGTAAAAATGACTGGCAAAGCCCACCAGCTCAGTACTGTCTTCCTTCTTGTTTTCTTGTTATTCACAGGGAGCAAAGCAGGGAAAGTCAGTCAGACTCCACCCTTGTGAAAGAGTATACAGCAGGCTCACTGTTTGCCTTTGTGGTGCAGACAAACTGTGACCTAAATTTAATGTTAATCTCATTAATATGTTCCATGAGAACTGGTAATGTTCACCTCTGTATTTGAGCAGTCTTGTTATCTAAAACCACTAGTTACTTTTCTCACCTCAGCAGTCACAGTGACCAAAAGCAATTTGTTTTCTCCAAGGTTCAGAGATTCCTCTGGAGAGCAGAAGACAGATACTTGCAGGAAACTGAATTTTGAAGAAGTCAACATTGTTGGAGCATCTTCTTGAATTGTGCCAGAGAAATTATCTCACAAAAGAGGCTATGTATTTTCAACCACTTTTGTTTGAAAAAAGATGACTGAATAAGAAAATAAAACCTGGAAGTGGCATGTATCATTCCAAGCCATAATAGCACTCAGAATCTGAGGACAGAACTTGGCAGATTTGAGCATTGCTGATGGAATTTAGTTCTTGATACTGTGTAGTTGAGAATGACAGCTGGTTACAATGTGTGAATGGTTTTATCGTTACTCAGCTTCACAAAGATATCCCTATGTTGTGTTCCAAAAGAAGTAAAATATTTCTGTGCAGCAGCTAGTGAAGTCTGTAGCTTTCTAGAAACTCTTGTGTGTTCCCAGTTGAAGAAGGTAATCCTTGGGAATGTGTTTGGTTTTGGTTTTTGGGGTTTTTTAATGAGGTCTATGAGACAGTATATAAATGCAGGTTTATGTTGCAGTCTCTGAAAATAGTCCAAGCTGTGTCAGTGCTAAGAAACTGCTTATACACACTCACTGGGTTTTATCCTTGGCGTCTGCAAACCCAAAGAGTCATTCTGTGTCATCTCTGCTCAGAAAGCACCCAGGATGAAGTGATTCCCTACAGATCAGCACCTACCTTGCCCTCCAGAGTCTGACTTTTTGGCTGGAGTTGTGACAATTTGTCACATGTACTGGGATCCAAAAACCTAAGAAAAGCTCTGGGCTTTTTTGTCAACTCCTTTAATTCAGTTTTAGTTTTCTGTCATGAGAGGGTTAAACAAGAAGCCTGTATGAATCCCAGTGGTGTATGAATAAAGATCTGGAAACTGAGGCCCTGATGCACTTCATTTCACTTGTAAATAGAACAAGTGAAAAATCCTACCAGTAGTGGAATAAGGCAGTTTGCAGCCAGCTGTTGAATATGCAGCATGGCCCTTCATGGAAATTCACTCCCAAATAGCATTGAAGTGGTGGAAAGGGGATTTATGAGCTGTCTTCTCCAAAGCAAGCATAGAAAAGCTGTGAGGTCAGCAGATTTCCTCTGGGTTTTTGATGCAAAGCAGTAAGCTGTAGCACTAATGGTGCATGTGCTGAAAAAGATCTTTGAATGCAACTTATATGTTGCTTTTAAGAGTAAAGTTAATTTCTTATACCAAGCCCAGACTGTGGAAGTAATACAGTGAGGTTATGAAATGACTTTGTTCTGAGGGTAACTGTA
Source organism: Euphonia xanthogaster (assembly GCA_034509185.1). Classification (NCBI taxonomy): domain Eukaryota; kingdom Metazoa; phylum Chordata; class Aves; order Passeriformes; family Fringillidae; genus Euphonia; species Euphonia xanthogaster. The sequence goes on along the minus strand of JAYDZK010000202.1, from coordinate 59,099,356 downwards.
TTGCTGCCTTTGAGTCTGTGTTTGAGAGGTTTTCTTCCTAATTGAAGTGTATGAAGAGTGCACTTCATTTGGAAGTAATATTTGCAAGGACATGTGATAAGAAAATTATGATATGAAAAAAACTATAAATTTTGGGGAGAAAAAAAAAATCCCTGCAGAAATGACTGGGCATCTTCCTAGCTCCTCCAATTTTTACATGTATGAATAGTTCCTTAAATGTGATCCTATTTACATAAATAAGGATGTCAGGGTTTGGTTAATACAGCCCCTGCAGACAGTGATTCAGTGTCACACACCTCTAGAGAGTAATTCAGTGTGGCACAAAATCCTGCTAGTGTGTTCTGGCTGCCAGAGCACGCTCTGGGCACAGGGTACATGCTGCAATTTGTTTTGCTGTATTTTGACCATCTAAATGTGTCCAATCAAAGCTAATGTTGTGGCTTTCCTCATAACTGAGAGACAGGTACAGGCACTACCCTGGGATGGTTTCTCCTTCTCTTGGACCTTTTTGCTGTGTATGGCTTCTGCAAGGCAGAAGTGCATTTTCATTGTGCATCTCAGAACCTCTTTGCAGAAAAGATACTAAGTTCCAGTCATCATGGTTAGGAGAGAGGACAGCTATGTTTTATTAGACTAACAAATACATTTGGGCAAAGCAGAGGAGCTTTACTGCTATTAACTTGTTTTTCAAACAAAACCAGAGCTTTTCAGCTCTTGGCAGTTGCTGTAACTCACCGTGCTAGGAGAGCGTCACTGTCATATTTCCTGGAAAAATCCCTTCACTCAGGATTCTGCTGCTGGGAAGCTGAGAAGCCTCAGAGAAAAGGGAAACATTATCTGATTTGCTTCTCCTGTTTTGCTGCTTTGGAATATGTTTAGACATTGTTTACCAGTAGGTGGTTGTTTCATTGGTTTCATGTGACTTGTTTTGACTTAATAGCCAATCGTGGCCAAGCTGCGTTGGGACTCTGGAAGGAGTCATGAGTTTTCATTATTATCTTTTAGCTTTCTGTAAGTATCCTTTCTCTATTCTTTAGTATAGTTTAATATGTATTCTTTAATATATTCTAGTATCATAAAATAATAAATTAGCCTTCTAAGAACATGGAGTCAGAGGCATCATTCCTCCCTTTGTCTGGGAACCCCATAAATACAAGAGGAGAGAGTCTTGGTTTTATTGCTAGAGATTGTGTTAATCAAAATGAATACCAACAAATCTTTAGACTCATGACAGTTAATATCTACAGAGCCTGCAAGGCTATCTTGGAGATAGATTTGCCTGGGAGTGAGTGCATGGCTCTGTTGCTGGAAAGACACAAGAATTCTGCTCCCTCTGGTTGAGGATGGTGCCATTGTGTGCAGAAACTGCTGCTGCCATGAGCTGAAATGCAAATAGTTACTTGTGTGCCATGTAATTGCTTTACAGAAATTAAGAGTTGATCATATCTTTCCATCAGTCCCAACAGGAAATTTTATGGGTTTTTTTCCTTAGTTCTTCCTGGTGCTTGAATTAAAAAACCAGCAAGCAAAGAATGTGGATGTGCTTGGTGAAACACTGGTGTTATATTACACATCTGTGAAAGTTTCACTTGGAGCCAAATCTTGAGCACAGATCCACCAATGTTAACAGATGTCTCCTGATTGGTGCCCCCTGAAGCTCTTTTGTTGATTCTACATTTCTGCTCCATTGTTGGTTTTTAAAAAATTTCTCTTTCTGCTTTAGCCTAAACATATAAATACAAGAAATAAATACATCTGTTCATACTTTCTGCATTTTAATTGGGAACAAATCCTTAAACCTGAAATCCATGTCTGCTGTATTCATCCTTGCATACTCTCCCAGTGACTAGGGATTTTTCATTCCATTTGACTCCCACTACAGCTAAAATGCATCATTCTAACTGCTTTGTGTTCAGCCTGTCTGGTAACACTGAGCAGGCTTGCAGGGTGTACAGAATTGCAGGTGGAATGACAACTACCAGATGACAACCACCAGCCTAGTGCTGCACACTGTGGGCAAGTACATCAAAACATAATTTCCATCTCTTCCTTTTACTCCCTTTCAGTGATTGTTATTCTTTTAGAAAATAACTGTTTCTGTTTTAGTAATATGGACTTCTCAATATTTCCATTCCTCCAGTATTTGTTTTGATTAAAAATAGTAAGGAAATTACTACCACTACTCCCATTTCACAGAAGGGGAAATGAAGCACAGAATAACTAGATTTAAGGAAAGAGAGAGTGGTCTTTCCAGCAGATGCCACCACGTGGCATTTATCCCATGAACATTGGTTAGGAGTAGATGATGCCATTGCTTCCCAGCGAGGAGTGAAGAACAGCTGATGCTATTTCACAAGCGCCCTAAACATGAAGGTCTGGGAAAACAATTGAGGGGGAAAAGGAGCAGTATGTATTTCTTGAGCTTGCAACAATCTGAATGAGGGACTGAAAGTCTTTCACTTCAGATAATGCAGAGTTGTCATTAAAAAGAGTGCCTTTATTACTGAGGCTTTCAGTTATTTCTTGAGAATAATTTTCATTTCAAAAGTGCTTTATTTTCAATTCCATTGTGAAAGTAATCACTTTAAAAAAAGAATATGATTGCAAAGTAGTTAGTGTGGAGTTAAGGGCTATCCAGCCAATTCTACCACTACTATTTCAGTGAAGTGTGTGGACAAAGAGATGGGGATGAGATGCCAGTTTCTTTTCAGTGAATAGAAACCTATTCACGTTGCCATGCGGTTAATGGAATATAATGTCAGGTCTAAAATTCAGGAGCATGGATAGAGTCATCAGGAAGGCTTTCAATCAGCATGCAGAGAGTATAACAACTTGAAAAATATGTGTGTGGATACAGCCCTCCTGAAGCTCTGTTTTACACAGCAGCTCCTGAATACCAATGGATGCCCTGGCCTGGCAGAAGTAATCCTGAGGCAGGAGTAGGGGATGGGTTCAGAGTTACTGCTTACATAGGTTTGGATTAGTCACTTCATGTTTTCTCTGAACATAATTGTTGGTTGTAGCTTATAGTGGGAAAATAGCTATTCTGGTTGCCTTTTCTTGAATCAAATTTTGATTAGTTTCCAGAAAGATAACAAAAGTAGCATTTGCTCAGACTTCAAGTGCTTTTAGTAAAAATAGGTCTGCTTGCATTCCTGGGGCTGTTGCTCAGGGCTGTAGTCATTGTCCTGTGCTCTGTGCAGGGCTCACTGACTTGGCAACAGGAAAAAGCAATCTCTATCTCTAAAGCCTACTTTTTGCAGCTTTCCCAAAACCCTCTAATTTTAAGGATTCCCACATTTTAGCATTTGCATTGCATTTCTCTGCTGGGCTGTGCATATCACCAAAGTGAGACCAAAGGGGTTTCTGGGAAGAGAAGACTTAGAGAGGCTTAAAATCCAAGTTGGCCAAAATGTGGAGTAATTTTTCTATAAATGTTTCTGCAAGCAGTATAAGCTTTTGAACTTGTCAGAAAAAAACAAAAGGCTATTGCTCCAGCTATGATCAAAAGTTACAACATGAAAAAAAAAAATCAAGCTTTGTTTCAGGCTCAACTGACAGAAAAATTGAAAAAACATATTGTTCCCTGTCTCTGTTCCTTCCCTTGGTGCATAATCTCTCAGGTGATGTGAAGAAGACAGGTGGGCTGACAAGAGCAAGCCCATCTCTGGGACATATTTGGTGATCACAACTGTGCTACATCTCCACGCCATCATTTTGCTCCTCAGTGGTGACTGAAACGGGCAGGATGTGTTGGAGGCTGTGTGTGCCATCACCTGCACACAGCCCTGGAACTCTGCTTACCTGGATCATCCCTCTTTCATGTCCTGTCCCTTCTCTGCACTGTTCCCTG
>JAYDZK010000202.1:59023968-59087653 GCA_034509185.1 Euphonia xanthogaster | reverse complement strand
AGTACCATTCACTTGGTAAGTCTGACATATCCCTTAAGCTCAGGCACGCACATTTTCCGCTTACCAGTTGCACACCAGGCATCTCCAAGAGGTGAAACGGGAGTACACCCCACACCTCCTTTCACAGGGCTGTTGTGTGTAAAAGGAGTAGATGACCTCTGAAGCTATAGGTGAAAGGCTTGGCTTTATTCCTACCCTCATCTGTTCCTTATGTTTTGCCTCTAAGCGTTTATGTGCAGGAACTGCTGCACACCACTACACATGTATTTGTGTGCTTGCTGGTGGGGCTCCTGTTACAAGTGACCAAATTGTGTTCAGAAACAAGGACCTCCCATGCTTGCTCCTGAGTCCCAACTGAGACATTAAAATTATCTGGTCATGAAATTTTCCACTTCAATGTCCACTGCCAGTGGACATTGAAATGGAAAATTTCACTCCTGGCAGTGCCCAGGAGTGTTTCCTCCTTGTGGGCTACTTTCCATGTGAATGTCTCGCCTTTGATAAAACTGTGTAATAAAGCAAGATTAAAAGGTGGAATATCTTTTCAGAAATGGAATCAAAATTAGAGGAAGACAGGTGCTGAATACTTATATAAAATATAGGACTGTAAGAAGTTAATCTTAACATGGATATACTTAAAAGACTATCAATACTTACACATTAAACCTTATGAAATCACCTTGAAGGAAGATTAGGAAATTGGGATTTCTTTCACTTCCCTTCCTGCTGAATCCAGACATTGATTAGAAGAGTATGAGAATGAAGAATCCTGTACTCCTGCTTTACTTAGGGTCTGATGGCATCAGCCAGCACAGTGCTCATTTCCTGTTGCACCAAAGCTGGGTGCCTGATCCCTTCTGGAGCCATTTCTCCCTGAGCAGAGGCACAGCAGCAGCCTACCCCTGTGGTGAAGTGACTGCTGATTGCTCAGGAGAAAATTGCCCCAAATCACTGTCCATCAACTGCTCATTTTCACAAGACACAGGACCCTCCCGCCTCATTGTGCACTAGGTCTGTGGGATTTTGCAAGTGTAGTTTTGTTGTTCCATCTGCTGCCTTGGGAGGGATGCAGCCCTCTGCTTTTGCTTGCAGTTTCTCTTTCCCATCAGTATATATCAATGGAGTGGAATGCTGTTCTGTTGCAAAGTACCAAAGTCCCATGGCATTTACAGTCTGGGAATTGCTGGCTTTTACAAATGGTTTCTGTTGGGTTTTTTGGGACCAGGTGGTAACTGTTGAAATAATACATGATCCTAAACAAATAAAGGGAAAACTAGGAACATCCAGTCTTGACAGATAATGGAATCAAAGATGAGCAAGCCTCATTTCTTTTCTGCTTCTGTATTCAAAATTAATATGTACTCACGACATTTCTGAAGTGTGTGAATACTTCAGAGAACTTCACCTGAGCAGTGAGTGCCTTCAACAGCTCCATGATCAGGCACCTCACATAAAGTGAGGAGTTTGTTTGGTGCTCTCCTCTGCCTGAGGACTGTCCAATCCAGTCTCAAGGAAAGGCCATTAAGCCTGGACAGAGGGAAGTTTTCCCTGCAGATGCATTTGACAGGACCCTTGCTGAAGCCCCTCCACTGATAAGTAAATGAGAAGATGTTGACATTGGAAAGGGACTTTACCACCTACTGCTTCTATCTAAGTCCTACTGAGGTTCCCAAAATCTTTCTTGCTATAAATCTGAGATGCTGCTTTTCTCATTACTTGGATAAATGAAACACTGGCCATAATTTCTGGCCATTAAACAATCCATTGTAGAAGAAACAAAACCTTTCTGGAAAATATTGTTGGTCTTTAAAGGAAAGAAAATCAGAAGTTTTCCACTGGGGCAGCTAAATTTCCTCTGGACTTCCAACCTGTGTTTCTGGGCTCTTGTGCTGATCCTCCTTTTCCTGGCATTCCCTATCTTTTCACTGTTTTTCCATAGTCATATCATAATTATATTTTTGCATGTAAATAGCTAAATCTGTCAAGAAGCCAGAAAACCAGGATTCCTTTTTTGCTTTGAGGTAATAGAAGTTTTTCAAGAGAACATATCCTTTCAGATAATGAAGCTTTGCAGAAATCTGCACTTTCCAAGGAATGTCTTGGTTTCCATGAAATGCGAAGAGGAGCCTTTCCTATCAGCCTTTTCCACATCTCCCTGAGTCCTGGCACTTCTTATGTGACAGAGCTTTCCTGCCCTCCAGTTCTGGGGACACAAAAAGCCCCTGTTGTGAGAGCGCTTTGATTGTTTTAAGGCCTTCTGGTCCTGAAATAATACTTTTGGAAAATATTTTCATGAGAGCTGGTGAGCTCTAATTATCCAGTACTTCATGTGCACTCATGGTTCCTCAGCAAGTCTGGAAGAACTTGCTCTTCTGCACAGACCTCTGTTGCCAGTGGTTGTGGTTTTCCCCATTTGCCTCTGTTTCTCCATGGGAAATTACAGAAGGGTGAGATGTACTTTGCTGGAAGAGTAACATCATTTTATAACACCATGTGCAGTAGAAAATTAAGTCTCTGCAGGGGAATATGATCTGCTGGGCAGAAATTCTTCCATCCATTGCACAAGAATTTGTTCTGGCCTGACAGATCCACTCTCACCCCAAGCCCTCCAGGCTGTTTCTTGTTGTGCTTTTTCTCCCCTCACTTACTCATGCCTGGACTCCTTCCTCTTCCTGGCCAAGCTCTGCCAGCAGTCCCAGGCTCCACATCTCTTGGTGTGTCCGCCTTAACCTCCAGCCCAATCTCCTTGTGTAATCTCAGACTTTAGCCTCATTCCTTGCTTTTTCTCTCCCTCTTTTCAGCTTTTCAGCCCAGGTATTTTCTGTTCTGCTTCACCACCAACAGCTTTGCTCCTTCTCCAGGTACTGCTGCAGCTCTTTCACTTCCCAAACACACCACAGCAGCATTCAGTGAACCACAAACCAAAGAATGATTGGATAGAATTTTGGGTTTAGGTTTCCTAGGGTTTTACTGGATTTGATCCAAAATGCCAGGAGAGGAGAGGATCAAATGGGATTTATGACCTGTGTTCTTCTGCCCAGGTAGCTTGTGGCAGCTTGTTTTCAACTGGGTGCAAAAATGTCACAGGAACAGGGTAAACTGGGATCCTGAGAGCTGCTTGTGGATGAGGCTGTGGAGCATTTGGCCTGGATTTTACACAAATCTTTAGACTCTAAACTTGGGGTTGTGCTCAGGTGCCATGTGTGTTGGACTGGGCCTTTGCAGAAAAGCCCAAACGGTGCTGTGATGATTTCTTTGCATCAATTTGCAGTGTTGGGGACAGCAGGTGAGAAAGGTGTTAGAGTGAAGCCACATTCCTTAAAGAGAAGTGTAGCAAAATACAGTTCTGTATCTTCCTTCAGGTAAGGAGTAAGGGGTGAATGGAGAAAGGTGTATCTCTTGAGAATAAATCAACTCCAGTCATATACTGGACTTGGATAGGACATCAATCACTGAGTGATTAAAATATGAAGCACTAGGCAAGGGACCAAAGCTATTTCCAGTATAAGTGATGTTTTTCTATGCATTTGTTCATGTTTAATTTGTCTATACATCTGTTCATGCTTAGCAGAAAGTAAAAGACTTGAATTTTTCATTACTGGCCATCTTTCTTCAGATGGACTGTGGGAAGGGACTCTGCACTTTTTGTAGCAGACACTGATGGCTGTTTAATGAGGTTAATATCAGTCAGGAAAATTACCATCAACATGTCAGAAGAAAAGATTTTGATAGATTTCCATTCAGCAGCTTTTACCATTTACCTTGAAAGTAGAAGAAAATGCTTCAGCTGACACTTGTTTTTATGTTGCTGCTTTGATCTTCCAATGGAAATGGATCTATAATAGCACTAGTGACTTCCCTAGTGTCCTTTACAGTGGAGAGACCTTTTTAGTAATATGATTTCTTGATAAAAGGAAAGGGACATAGTTCTGCTTATTTTGGGTCACTGCACATTCCTCTCTTTCCTCTAAGTTTTGTGGATGGATTACCTCACAGCCTGGCTGAAAGGTGTTTACTTTACAACTTGTTTTTGCAGCAAATGAAATGAATTTTCTTGGCCTTATGCACCCCATCTTCACTCTGATACATACTTCTGTTCTTTTTGCAAAACAAAATTCTGCATGAGTGTAAATGAAGGCTCTTGCCAGTTGCATTTTTTGTTAAAAAAATCTATTTTCAAGCTCACTTCATTCACTATGCCATATTCTTCATTCAACAAAAGGGGTCATCCAATGTGGTCGTGTTTGGAATAATATAAATTCAAAACCAAGCTTCATTTCATGATATGTTTTAAATGTGCTTTCATAAAATGGTTTTAGAAAATGTTTGCCATCTAAGAAACTGTTTGTCATCTAATGAAAGACAAAACCAAAAACATATAGACATTAAGATTTGTTGAAGCAAATAATTTTCTTCTAACTGATGCGGAAAAAAAGCCTGAAGTACATCAAAGCTACCACTGAAATGGAATTCATTCTCATTTTAAAAAGATGGAACTGAGAAGCGTTCCAGTCCCTTAGGATTTTGAGTTACAGTTTGAGCACTTTCGTATGAATACTGATTAGAGAGCAGCAACTTTTTGTCCTGTAGTTGATCTTGAGACCAAGTAATACAGACGTGATACTTGAACAGAATGATTGAGCAGAGATTTTTTCCTTAATTTTATGTTGTGTACAGCACTCATTGTGCTCTTCTTTACAGTCCTCTATATAAGAACATTGTGCTTTCTTTCATAGCATTTCCCCCCTGAATTGAAGATTTGTAAAAAATCTGGGATTCCGCAGAGACTGGTATAAAACAACAACAACAAAAGGCGTTTTTCTCCACTGTGTGCCCCCCTCTCCTGGAAGGACATATTTTAAGTTCTCTGGGCTTTGGAAAGCTTCAAATGAATGGTTTTTAATTTTCTGGATTAATTTTCTCAGTGTTAAGCTGCCATGGTAGTTGCTGGTGTAGGAGTGTACTATCACCAGGACAGCTGTAGGGCTGAGCTAGATGGAGACCTCATTCCCCTAGGAAAGGCAGGAATTCCAGACATATCCCAGAGCCTTGGACGTGGTGGTGGTGAGCTCTGCGTGTCTGACACTGCTGTTTGAGCCCTGCAGGCCTGTGAGATCTCCCTGTGAGCTAAGAGAAAAGGGCAGGCTCTAAGCTCATGGTCCTGGATTTCCCTGGGCTCTGTGCTTCAGGCATCTAAATTTATGGCACTTGAATATTTTAGCCACTCGAATCCCTCATTAGAGCTACCTCATAATTCTGCATCCAGAAGATCCAGAAGGACCCAGCTAAGCCTGTTTCTAGCAGGGGATGCCAAAGATGATCTCACATCCCCACGACAGAAATGGCATCCAGCATGGTTAATGAGGACCTTTCTTTGAAGTACAAAGAATTACTGTCATTAAATATAATAAAAAGTGATTTTACTTGAAGATAAGACATGGTGGGAAGCAGAGATGTGCAGTTCAGAGTGGAAATTCTTGAGAGGAAGAGGGTCTTTAACACTTGGGCATTGAAAGTGGACAGAAATGGGGAGGTGCAGAAGGGAAGTATAAAAAAACTTCATTAAATTCTGACGTAAACAGACAAAAATTTATCTGATAGCCTGAGAAAAAACTCATCATGTGCAAGCTTTTTGCAAACAAGTCTTTTGCTATTAATACAGTATCTCCAGGTAACAATAAGCTATGGCTAGAGCAACAAAAATGTGTTTAAATGCTTTTTTAATGTCTAGTCTTGCTGGTTTATGTTAAGAAAAACACCCTTATTTGGAAAGACATGATTTAACAAGAAAACATTGTCAGATTCCAAATATTCCAAGTATTGGGCCAGTGCATTTTTTCTGTCTCCTAGAAGCACTCCCTTCTCTCCAGCCTGCCTAAATACATTTCTAACTTTTCCGGCAGGAAATCTGCAGGTTTCAAATCCCTGGAGAGAAATCAAGACATTATTTTTTAACACTTGTAGATGTGTCTGCATTATGTCTCATTACACTTCAGCACATTATTTAGCTTGGAAGATTGAGGCTTCTGCCATCCATGGACAGGAAATTCTGTTTTCTATGTTATAACTGTTATCCAGTGTATGTTTTCCTGTAGGTGTAGCTTGTCATTTGTGAAGGGATATATATTCCAAATCTGTTGATGAACATGGGGAAAATGAACTATGTCTCACAGCCACCCCTTTTAATTATAGATTAATATGTGTATGCTACATAATGAGCATATCACAGATAAAGATCAGAAGGATAGCTGCTTTATTTTAATGGAAAGAGTTTTGGAATAAATGTCTTCAAGAAAAACAGAAGCATATTTTCAGCACCTTTTAAATCTCATAGCATTCATTTATGAAGCGATTTAAACAGTTGATAGGAAGTGAGAAAATTATTTTTGAAGTGTACTAAATGGAGAAGTTTTAATTTGGTCTTCTCAGCTACTACAAATAAATATCCTTCTTCAAAGAGAAAAATACAGTCAAATAATTGGTTCATACATATGTATGCTCTTCAAAAACAGCAGGGCTGTGTCCCTGCTATAGATACTGACTCAGTAAACCAATAATCTTGGTCCTGCCAAGAAGAGTGGCAGCACTATGGAGTGGAAGGTGAAAATCGGTGTTGACCCACTCAAGGTGGGAAGGAGCAGGCTCAGGGAGTTAAACACATTGCTGTAGTACAAACATGCTGAAGCTATGCAATAAAATACCCAGAACTTTGCTGTGCATTTAGCTGTTGTGCATACTCACACTTAAAAAAACCCCAAAAACTTTAATTCCCTTTTCTCCAAGACCCTACAGTATTATGAAACATGATAGTGTGAAGTATTAGCAACTTCATGCATCTTAAATATGATAATGCAAACTCATATCAACAACTTACAGTTTACAGGGCTATTGTAAACTGTCAGCATAATTCACACAGAAGATTTTCCCAGAGAGGGACAGCACAATTTCTGAGAGACACAGAAATCTTCATTTGTGTGGGAAAACTGAAAATACTGTGAGGGGAAAACAGAGAAATATGTTTGTGGTGTGTGTTGCCAGGGGAATATTTGTTTTTACAGAGGAGACAAATTACAGTGAGGGTAATATGAAGTAATGAAGGATCCAGAAAAGGCTTATTGTCTGGACATATTAGTCTTCAAAATAAAAAGTGGAATAAAAGACTGTTAATATGATATGGTGTTATTTTTAAAATACAGTTCCCACAATTTGACTTGTAGTATTCAATATTGCTGCTACAAGCCTTAGCAGATACTTTATCTTGAAGAAAATAATGAGAAGAAGGTAATGAAAGTTAGTGCTGTGGTCTGAGAGTACACTGTCAGTCACATACATTTTCTCTGATTTCTCTGCCACACTGTGTGGTTATGCCTCCCACTTGCAAAAAAAAAAAAAAAAAAAAAAGCTATGACACACTTAAATAGCTGTGCCTATAAGATGGGGAAAACATTTCAGAAATCTCTTTAAAATATATGTTGAAACACAAGATGAGCAGCCTTACCTTATCTTACTGGCTGTTCAGTGTTAATGTGTACCTCTGAAAAACGTAGCATTAAGCTCAATACTGAAGTAAGAGGAGTGCTGGCTACAGGAAACACTTTGAAACACTCTGGGGAACTTGGTGGGGCTTCAGAAGACTCTAAGCACTTCCAAGACCTTTAATTCCTGGAGTTTGTGACTCAGCAGTAACAGAGTAGGTGGAAGCCCCGGTGTTTTGGATGACAGGTCATGGCTGAGGTGGGGATGTGTCTGGGGGTGTAGTTTGGCTGGGCTTTGGAAGGGCAGGAATTGTGTGTGTCAGCCAGAATGCTGTTGAGCAGGGGTGGATTTCTGTGCTGCAGTGTTCACATGCAGAGGTTTGTTTCTCTGCACAAACAGGCAGAGGTTTGTTTCTCTGCACAAACATGCAGAGGTTTGTTTCCCTGCACAAACATGCAGAGGTTTGTTTCTCTGCACAAACAGGCAGAGGTTTGTTTCCCTGCACAAACAGGCAGAGGTTTTCACCCCACACCTGGAGCAGGGAGTGCCCTGCCAGACCCTGGGGAAGGCAGGATTTAGGAGAACCACATGGGGTCTTGACAAGGGGGTGCAGAAGCAGCAAGCCAGCTCTGTTGGCAGCTCTCACCATGTGTACATAGTTCATTGCAGCTCTCCACATCTGCCTTCAGCTGGATTCTGCAGATGCAGTGATCTGCTCAGCCCAAGGAGCCTTGTGTGCTCCTGCTACCTGAGCTGGCCTGAGGATGAGGCACAGGTCACAGCTGCTGGTGTCACTGCAGCAGGCTCTGCCAGCCCTTGCTCTGCTCTCCAAGATTATAATGCCTGAGGGTTTGGATATAAATGGGAAATTTATTGCCTTAAAGGAGATATTGAATATAACTGAGTGTAGAAAATAATCCATAAATCTGCATTATATGGGTGCCTGTTGCATTTGTAAGCTGATTTCACTGTTGCCTGCTGCCCTGAACACTTTTTCCAGTTTATCCCTGGTTTCAAGGTATATCTAACAAAGCTAGTTCAAATTGTAAATTCATTGCAGTAGTGTCTGACTTACCTTAATGTGTGGATAAAGCATTTATTATGATAGGACTCAGGACTTAAAGCAGACTTAGAGCATTCTCTCATTACTAAGTAATGCAACAAAATTGCCACAGTACCTTTGCACAGAGGCTGGAGAATATTATAGTCATGACAAAACTGTGTAGAAAAGTCCTAATAAAATTGCATAGTACTCTTCCAAGAGGGGTTTTTCAAGTACAAAATTATCACTGTGGGAAAATTCCAGGGCTGTAGAATAGCACACATCAAAACAATGGATTGTAAGAAACAAAAAATTCCCAAGAGCACTGGTTCCAACATAGTTTTGCCCATGAAAGTGTCTGTGGCTAAATCTAATTCCAATTAAAGGACACTGGTTTTACATAACTCCGTATTCTTGGCATACATTTTAGAAGGACTTGCATTTTATGATTGTTCTCAGTTGTGTTTCTTTTAATGGATGTAGAAAGTTACGGTAGTTTTTTTATGCCTGCTTTGATGTTTTTAATGGACCTAAAGAAACCCACAAACATGGAACAGCAAAGCTCTCTGCCCTATATTATAATTTTGATTCTTTGGAAGGACTCACGAGGACAGTTGGGCAATTTTGTAAAAAAATTGTTTAATTGATTAGATACATTGCTTCTTTCCAATTAAAAAGGACAAAAAAAGGGAGCTTGTGACTCTGAGCCAATTTCATTGATGTATAGAGCATAGCTAATATCAGTCATTATTGAGGTCCTGATTGTAGTATGTATTTTCTCACAAACATGATTATAGGAAGCTCATTTGCATCACTAAATGAAGGCTAAAATTACCAAAACATTTTTCCCTGCTGGCCAGAGCATAGCTGATTCAATCACTAAAATACAGATAAACAACAGTAACTACTCTGATGAAGTTTGAGATGATGAAGCACAATGTGCATAAGAAATCAGTCATTTAGCTGGTAGTATGCTCTCCAGGAGAAGAACCACAAAGCTCCTCTTTAAAAATCACACCAGCCTATCATGGAAGTTTTTGTGTGGCAGCAGAAGATCTCTAAAAGCTTTACATTATCCCGCATTCAAAATTTATCGCAGGACATGTTGGTATCATGTGCTAAGGGACTGAACTGCTACGGTTGTGCAAGAAAAAGTAATTCCTGCTGTCCCCAGCAGGTGTGATGGGCAGCTGCAGCAAGTGGTGTAAGTTGTTGTTTGTCCCTTTTGCTGCACTAGAAGGCAGAGTCTGAGCAGCCCAGCACTGCTGACAGGGTTTTTTCCCTTCCTTTGCTTCTTAATCAGAGTCTGCATAGATGGACTCACTTCTTCATGGATGAAGTCTGGATCAAATAAAGAAATAATGGAGATCACTTGCAGGGGAGTGGTTTGTTCCAGGTCTCCTCTTGGGGCCAGTGCTAGAGCAGTGATGCTACCAGAGACAGCCTATTAAATTTGTAGCTTTTTTAATTAATACATTTTGAATATCTCATTGCTTTCCAGCTGCCACCAAACCTGTAAATGCTCCTGTCCAAAACCTCTAAACTTCTCCTCTGCTGGCAGCCACATTTTCAGTAGCAGAAGTATTGGCACACCTATCCATGTGGAAAACAGAAAAATGCTTTGGGCCTAATTCAGCCTACTTCAGCTTCTCAGTACACCCCATTACAGCATGATTTAGGTTTAGTTCAAACAGTCAGAGAAATAAGTTTGAACTTGTGACCACATGTTCCTACAAGCAGAAAACATCTGAATGACTAGAAAGGATGGATCAGTGCCTATTATTTCCTCTATAATGTACTTAGCTGTCATTTTAAATAATGTGCCAAGACCTACAACCAACCCTCCTATCCCCCCAGACCTACAGGAAAATCTTCTGGAAATGTTACATTAATCATTTTTGTCAAGACTACAGATGAAAGGAGCCATTTGTACTTTATGACAGTTTGTAATTAAACATTTACAGTACTGTGCCAATATTTAATACACAACATAGAAGGAGCAAACTGAACAGAAGGTAAATCTGGCAGAGTTTAACATGGAGTGATGCTGTGGGAATGTGCATGTGGGACCAGAACTGCAACACCACAGAGCAAGAGGCACTGCAATAAACTGTGGCAGCAGCAAACTGCTTTTCCAGCTGTGTTAGACTTTATCTCTTCCCTGGAGCAGAAATGAGAAAAATATTTTTATATTTTAAATGACTTAGAGAAACCAGGTGAGATTTTGGGAGTCAAGATCACTATCCACTTTTGCAAGGCAATAAAGCTGTATAGAATAAATGAGTCTCAAAGAGTTTCTCCTGGTTTTATGACTGCCCTGCTTTCTTTTTGTCCTCCATCTTGCTGAATTTATTGTAAAAATCTTCTATGTCTTATTTAGGACTTCCCTGTTTTCATTTCTGCTGGAATGCCAGACAAGAGTATGTTTGTGTATTTTCTTGTTACTCTAATACCACTGCTGCACTTAAGGATGAAAGCTGTTTAATGTCTCTTACTCCCATGGACTAGATCAGAAATTATCCCATTTTTCATAAGGATTAGGCTGCAGCTCGACAAATTGTCTGTGTCATCATGAACCAGATTCATCTGACTAAATGTCAGTGCACAATGTGCATGTCCACATCTGAGCTGTGTACACCGGTGTTTACTCCATGGAGGCAGAGCTACAGGGAGAACCATCTGCTAAAACAGACAGTCAAGACAGGGAAAGTGCATCACATCCTAAAAGCATTTTTTCCCTTTTTCATCTCTATTTTTGAGCCTGGATCTGGCTAATTCATTTTTCTCTTGTCTGAAGTAGGAGAAACAAGTATAAACCAAGCACTTCTCTCAGGCATGTTCCCAGGCTTTGTGACTTGTTATAGGTGTTCTGTCCCCACAAATCCTATTCTATTAAAAATAACCTCTCAGTTTTCTTCTGCACCATTATCAGAGCTTCCCATGGCAAGACAGATCCTTACAGCTATGTTGTTTGAAAGGAAAGATGAAATAAGAGTGTAGGTGTTCCAGACAGATGGGGGGCCATCCCTAGAAGCATTCAGGGCCATACTGGAAGGGGCTCTGAGCACCTGATCTAGGTGAAGGTGTCTCTGCTCACAGCAGAGGAGTTGGACTGGGTGACCTTTAAATGTCTCTTCCAACCCCAATCATTTCATGATTCTTTGATTCAATATAGGGTCTCCATGGTATAACTGAGGGCATTCACTGATCTGTGTAATAAGTTGACACAGATAATTATATGCAGCATAAGGTAGAGCTTGCAGTCAGTGGAAGTGCCGTGGACTATGGATAAAGCTGATTGGTGCCATGATTTCAGTTTTCTGCAAGCAGTACAGTTTAGGAAATGATCGTGTGGCAACAAGCGTGAAATTAAAGTGTCTGAGTGAGCTTGCATCCATGCACAACACTGTGCAAACATATTTAAGTAGATGCAATCTATTGAATAGCCAATCTCCTCGCAAAACCAGCTCAGTAAAGCACTGGCAAAAGCACCCAGCAAGAGACACAACAGGCTGCAAATATTTGGTAGAATCCTGCTGCTAATTAAATTCTATCTGCAGTAAATTCCTCCAATTTTTAATGCAGTCACTGATGATCTTGCACTGTGTAGCTCTTTCATTTTACCATTTCCATTCTATAAACCCAGGCTTCTTGGGAGCTGTGTGTGCATTGTTTGGCAGTGAAGCTGGACAGGAGAGGCTCTGCTGACCTGACATCCACATGAGCCACATCTGGGGAAGTTCCATCTCAGATTTTCTCTCACCTGTTCCTGTGGTCTACAGGCTCAAGACTGGAACGATGGCAATAAGTGCTCTCTTGGAGCACATCTTCTGGTGTTGTATCATGCAAAAAGCTTCTGATTTGGGTGCTAAAATATGTACCAAAATGCAGTAGGGCTGTAAGGTTAGGACATTTACTTCAAAAATGCCTTCCCAGCCTCAGCTCAGGCGCTAGCATGTGACATCATATGTGGTTGATGTACAAAATCACCCAGAGTAGCTCTTCTTGCTCAAAATAAAGATTTTCTTTCAGATTCAGATCAAGGTCCAAGATCATCATGCATTTTGATTGGAACAGAACAATAGGTGTTTCCAGAGATAATCTGAAATCTTATCTAGTTTGGTCCTTCCCAAGGGAAATGAATATCAAGTTAAAAAAAAGAAAGGATGGATGGGAAATAGTTTATTCTGGGCAATGAAATCTATCCTCTTATGACCAGAAAAATTTTGCTTCTTTGTTTGATTGTATGATTATTTCAGTCTATGACCAAATTAAGCAAGAAGACCAACACCATGCTCATGACAGAGATAAAATCATTGCCTTTGTACATTTGTAAACTGTTTGTTGTTGATGATATGGAACACTGTATCATTTCATGGAGTGATAAAAATCTGTATTTGTGAAAAGTTGTGACCAAAATTACATATAACATGAAACAAAATTTACAATAGATTCAATTACAAAGAACTTTGTTTTGTAAAAGAATGGAAATGATGCCGTAAAAATAGATTATTTCAAATAAAATGTTTCTCACTTCCAAAATCCTAACCTATTTGTTTTAAAAAGTTGAAATGAAATTTGCTTACAGGTGGTAACCCTTCAAAACAAAAGCACAACTGGACAGAATAAGCATGCATTTATTATCAAAATGTGGATGTACAAGTTGTAAAATATCATAAATGCTTGGAATTTTGGCTGCTGTTTAAAATAAAAGAATTTCATGTTAGCAATATTTTGACTAAAGTAGGTTTCTTTCTATTCAAGATAGTTTCATCCAGAATAGATCCATGAGAACAGAGACACATGTAACTTTTTAACATTTTATAACACCTAGCTGTGGGTTTGAGCAAATTCTTAATGTTTTTCGCTCTCCTTACTAAGTTGCTTTTCAACTCTGGCTCAGTCAGCCTATTGTTACAAATAAAAAGGTGTTTCTGATCCTGCACCCACTAAAGTCACTAGCAAAACTTTGACTTGGCCAGGGTCATTCCTTCTACTACAAAGCAGAACACATGATGTTAAAGAACAAGGTGAATACACTCACACTGCAACCTTTTCAATGAGTTTCAGGTATTTAAATGAAATTATTCAGTATTTGGCCTATTTGACACTACATTAATGTATTTACATCATGTACATCTGTTATAAATTCAACAGCAGGTGCTTAGAGACAGCTGTGTCCAGCAGTTTCACAAAATTTCAAACTGGACCATTTTAATTAACAGAGAGCTTGAGGGTAATATTAAAGCCTTCAAGATAAAGCTGGCCCCAGTTGTCTCTTGCAAATATCCAGGAATGTGGCAATCTTTGAGAGGCTGCCTAATGAATTGTTTCAAGTTTTCTTCCAGGATTTTGAAAACAAAAGTCACACTTCCTTAAAAAAACTGTACTTTGCTGCTGATGGTCATTTTTCCAGTGGCAGAGTCAAGAGCACAGCAGAGTTGTTCGTGGGGAATCTCAGCCAGTGTGCCGTGTGGGTTTGTCCTTGGCCAGGGATCCTGTTCTGGAGGGGCCAGGTGGGATGCAGGGGTGCAGAGGAAGGGGTGCAGGGAGGAGCCCCCCGGCCCTGCCTGTGTGGATCAGGGTGGGCTCACTAACTGCTGCAGCCCCTGGTGCAGCCCTGCCCCAGCAAATTGTTGTTCCGCCCGTCTTGGAGCTTCTCGTGGCTCTGAAGGGATGCTCTGCTGTCCATGCTGGAAGTCTGTCCACTCTGATCCTGCTGTCTTCTTAATCTGCCAGAGGTTAAAAACATGGATAGAGCTGTCATGTGCAGGTAGCTGTACTGGAAGGACAGCTGCTGCCTGCTCTGTGGATAGCCACGTCCTCCTGGGTATAAAACATTCCTGCACCATTTCACCTGTATTAAATGCCTGAGCTTTATAGCTGCCATTTCCTCTAAACACTGATGATTGCTTCCTCCTAAATATGTGCAATTAGGTCTTGGAAAAATCCTGCTGCCCTTAATGCCTACCATAAAGAGCCAGCAGAGGATAGTGCTGGTTTTAGCACCTCTGCTCAGACTGCATCTTGGTAAAACCTCCAGGTAGCTGGAGGCTGATGGAAGCTGCTGACTGGGCACACAACAGATGCTCCCCTCTGTTGTCCTACAAAATTATCAGCAACCTTCATCAGTAAAAGAGAAAAAAACACGAATTGAAAGTATTTTCAGTATTCCTCTTGTTATTACTTCCTGTTATCAAAGCCTCATGAGTGGTGTCAAGGAACATGAGCAACAAAACCCTATGCTTAAAGACTGCAAAGTTATCTTCTTTTGACATAATTTTCTGGAAAACAGCAACAGCCCGAGAATTACCTGTAGTCCCCACCAAACGTGTTATCAAAGAGCTTCTCAGCATTTCTGCTCAACAGCAATCTCGGTGATTTTACTATGATTCATGTCATATTCAGTATTTTCCTCCAAACACTGTGTAAATATGTAACTTTCAGAAAAGATGTAAAGATTCATAAGATTCATGGGGAAGCTATGTGGTGGGAATCTTTTTTTTTTTTTTTTTTTTTTGAAACATGAACAGCTTTTTTGAAGGATTTTTTTCTCTGACTCTTTCTTTTCTCAAAATGGGAAATAGTATTCCTCAAAAAGGCACCAAGACTTGGCACCAGAGACATTATGGAAGGGCTCTTTGGTACAGCAATTATAAAAGGTATATGTGCTATACTCCAAAAAAAATCCCAACTTTGCAAATAGTATAGAATACCTAGGAAATAGTCATTAGTGGAAAAGCATGCAAAAATCAAATTTAAAGGGTCAATTTCAAAGCCTTAAATACTTCCTGGTGGCATAAACAATATGGAGATGCCATACTGAACGCTCAGAAGAGAATGTGATGGGACATGAAAATACTGTAATTAAAGAGATGAGTAGGGGAGGCTATTAAAGCAAAGGAAAAAAAAAATGGGAACACTGTGTAAAAGGGCAGACACATTAAACAAAAAGCTGTAAGGCAGACTGAAAACAACAAATTAGAGGAACAAATTGCCAAAAGCATTTTTGGTGAAGTTTTTTAAGTGCACCAGAAATTCAGTGGATACCATTGAATCTGTAGGTCAGTGTATGAGTGAATTATTAGAGGATAGCACAGAAAATATGAGTCCCCAGCTGAAAAGCCAATTAATTATCTTCACCAATGTTCATGACAAATGAGCTGAGGAAGATTCCTTTCCTTGTGAGAAATTTGTCCTTCATCTCCAGTTAAAACCTCAGTGAAACAGCTTTAAAACCAGTTGCTTAAATTAATGTTGACAAAGCATCAAGACAATGGGTTTTCACCCTACGCACTTTAAGAAAATTGTAATTTTTGCACAGCTGAATGGAGAGTGTAGCTCTTCAAACTGTCTTGGCACCATGGAAGACAGCAGATGAGATGATGTTGATCTTTTGCTGGTTTGGGGTGGGTTTTTTTTTGTTTGCTGGTTGGTTTGGGGTGGGTTTTTTTTTTGTTTGCTGGTTGGTTTGGGGTTTATTTAAGAAGATCTTCAAAGAAGATCCAAGAGACTACCAGGAGAGCAATAGACTTCAACTTGAGACTTGAAACATCTTGGGATCTGAGCTACTGGTACAAGACTAATGACTTTGTAGGCATCAAGAGAAAAGACTGCAGTGCTTGGAAACTCATGTTGCAAAGTGTGGGCGGCAAACCTTGCAAACTGCTAAGTAGTGGAGTGAGAAAAACTTTGGGTCCATAGAGATCTGAGGAATCATTGCATTGGGCTAAGACATGTAAGTGCTTTCTTCCTGGAATTGTCTATTTCCTTTGTAAAATGCTGAAAAAGAAGGCATTTAATGCACTGCTCAATTTAAAAGGAAAATAAGAATTCTCTCAACATGAAGCAAGAGAACACCAATTTAAATTTTTTTTTTTGAGAGCCACTCAAACTGACACAAAGGTAGAATGCATGTAAGGAGAACAGTGGAAAAAGGAGAGAAATAAAGCCCATGCTGAGTTCAAAAGATGCCTCTGGCCAGCTTCAATTGTTCACTCTCTACAGAGGTGGTTAATAATGCTGATTTATTTCCATTATTTTCTTTTATCCTGTTCCTACTCCCAGGTCTACTATTGAAACAGATTATGAGGATTTGGAAGTCTTAAAGAAATACATTGTTTTAGCAATGCTTCACTGTATCCCCTTTTCAGACACTTTATCTAGATTCACTAAGCATATTTCAAACTATCAAAGTAAGCAATGGGTTATTAGCCTGATGATGAGGTAAAAAATAACTGCTATTTAACTCTTTGATAATAATCACTGTATTTAGTTATTAAAATTACATTAAGGATTTCACTCTAGGGGTTTATTTACTATGGGCGTACAAAAACCTGCTTACCAGTGTACCCTTGGGGCTGGGAAACTGGACTAAGAACCAGATGCTGATCCTGTTTCCACCTCTGTCACCCTCTGGACAAATTGCAGCACATTTCTGTGTCTCAGCTTCTCTCATCAGACATCAAGCAGCTGCTGTCAAGAATGATGGAAGCTGAGAACTTTGTGTCTCTAAGTGCTGCTCTGTGTCTCACAGGCCTCAGTGAAACAAGGAATTACAGTCTGGTGTCTGTGATAATTAGAAAAGAAGGTGGCATGTATAATCAACCAAAATGTAATTATACTGCATGTATAATTATGCCTGTATGCATTATTGAATATATAAAAATACAAAAGGAAAGAGAACAGGCTGGCTAAAAGCTAGCATGGAAAATAAAATATTGAACAGAAAAAGACTGCAACAACTATGGCAGGACAGAAAGAAAATCACAAACATTTAATGAAAGCCAGTAGAAAACTTGGGACCAGCAGGGAATTGCTTGCAGCTCAGCTTTGTTCTCTAGATGAAGAAGAATACTGAAGTTTGTCTTGAGGCTGCGTAGCAGGATAAGTTCAATGACAAAGAATGAAAAGTTGCAGATTCAACATAACTGTCAAAATTACAGATTGGCTAAGACTAAGCCCTCCTCCTAACAGCATTGCAATTTCAGAAAAAATAAAATTAAGCAATTGGTTTATATTTCTCTTTACCTCAAAACTGCAGACTCAGGTCAAGACACAAAGAAATGCATGTGCACAGTCTCTTCAGTTAAAATATTGGACTGTTACAGATGTGAAATTTCTCTCTTTTTGGTGCATTCTTGAGTCCTTGGTGTCAAACCCAGAGCACTTTTCTGTCAGATGTTCTAAGCTTTGAAAAAATGTGAGTACCTTGACATGTTTCCTGTAATCATGGCAAAATAAATGCAGTCTGGGCCATTCTGTTCAAAAATGACACGAGTGCAATAAATCATTTGTAGGAAGCTGCTCTCCAGTGAATGACTTATCTTGCCTTTAAGCTGATGCAGCTACAGGCTGTGATAACTTTATAAAGGCCCAGGGAGGATGAATGGATTGATGGAGACTTTGTAGGGGATCTGAAGCAAGTACCTGTTCCTGTGCTGAATACTGTTGGCTAAGAATAAATAATAAAATGGCCAGCTATGGATGAAAAAGTGAACAAGTGGTTCTAGTGGATATAGTCATATGGAACACAAAAAACTGCAGGGAAAAGAGGATGAAAATGAGTTTGAACAGTGTCTGTTGCATTTATTCCATGACAGTTCTGTACAAATACATAAGGAGTCTCAGAGGCAATTATGCTGGGAACTAAGAGTGGTTCTGTTGAACCAACAAAGAGTTTTCCTTCCCCTCCCCACTGATCCATGCATTGATAGTGTGTGACACTGAGCATTGCAGACTCCTCTCCAGCAGCCAGGGAGAAAGAGGCTGCTCCAGCCACTACAGGAATGCATCAAGAACAGTAACTGAACCTCCAGTAAATCTTGGTTTTTTCAGTATT
Source organism: Euphonia xanthogaster (assembly GCA_034509185.1). Taxonomy (NCBI): domain Eukaryota; kingdom Metazoa; phylum Chordata; class Aves; order Passeriformes; family Fringillidae; genus Euphonia; species Euphonia xanthogaster. The sequence goes on along the minus strand of JAYDZK010000202.1, from coordinate 59,069,294 downwards.
TCTGGCAAAGAGAAAGAGCCTGTGTGAGCCATAACTTAGTTCTTAAGGTTCTTATTTTCTCAATACTCAGGTATTATAGTAGCATTCCTGCAGCATTGATTTCTGATACTGGTTCTGAATCTGCTATCAGTGAGTGAAAGGGAATCCAGAGGAAACGGAAAAGTACTAGCTCCAAATCCACTATAGCAGTAGAGAGCACTGGCATCAGGCTTTGCAAAATGTAGCTGCTGTGTTTGAGGGCCATGGGGAGGCTGTTACACTCCCTGGTGCATGGTATCACCTTCGTATAGCTGATGCATTCTTCAGTGGGTTTTGCCAGGCTCTCAGGGTGAAACTGAAGCCTCAGAAATGCCAGGAGTTGTCTCAAACTGTGGGCCTGCTCTCTGCAACCATGAGAGGACAAAAGAGACTTTTTAGTGACAAAAGAGAACTCAAACCAGGCAGAGATGCCCCTCCCCTGAGACTCCCACACTCACCACCTCCTAAATGAAACTCTTTTTATTATGAAAAATCTGCAAGTGAGCTTGCCAAAGCTGCAAATGAAGTGTCCTGAGTGTGCAGGAAACTGAGTGGGCAGTGGATTTGCTTTGCCATTTCTAGATTTAGCATTTTACCTTGGTTTCTTGATATTTCACTTTGCTTGAGAAAACAGATGTTTTTGCTTTTGGTCTGGGGAAAAGGACAGCTAAATAAAATGAATTATAGAAACTCATTTTATTGTAGGAAACAAAAGCCTAGTAATGAAAACTTTTACATCCCTTGGCATAAGTCCTGAGGAATAAATAAATCTATAAATAAATATTTATTTATTTATTTATAAATAAATAAATAAATAAATAAATATTTATCCCAGTTATTCTTCACAAGGACTGAGATCAGAAAAGATGAGGCATGTCTATGTTGGCTTTTTGAAATTCATGAATCCTGGAAGACAGTTTGCTAACAGAAACCCATCTCGGGTGTATGATTTAGCAGCTACACAGAAGCAATGCTGCTGGCTTGTGCAGATGGCCTTGCTGTAAAGCTAATTCTGAACGTGTCAGAATCAGAGGGAAAAAAATGACTGATCTGCCACAAGGAATGACTGTGCTCAGAACTATCTAATCTACATGTCTCTGACCATGTCATGTGTTTTGGCTACAGGACCACAGATGCAGAAGTCACAAAGGGACTTTAAAAAAAGCAGTAAATGTCCTAATGTCTAAATCCCATATTTTTAGAATTAGTTGGCAAATAACATAGCACTGGAAACTTTTCATTCTCAATAGAAAAGATCTAGCAGTGACATTTTGTGAAGGACTTAAAAGAAGCTGGAAACGGACAGAGATAGGCACTATTTTTTATATCCCAGCCATAGAAAATAGAAACCTGGAAGTTATGCCATATAACTAAAATTGTTGGATATTATCATTTTGAAAAACTTTCATCCAAATAATTTTTACAGGGTGGTATAATTCTGTAGAGGTACTCCACAAAGTGAGAAGATCCCAACAGTAGCAATGTCTCACAGGGATCCTGTCAGAGCTGGGGACACCCAGCATTTCCAGCCAAGATGGGAACAAGTTGCTAAGACACCCAAGGATTGAGTGAGAGATTTCTTGGCACTGAGGGTGGGCAAGGTGTCAGTTTGGTAACCGCTGCTCTTTCCCACTGTTTGTTTCTAATTTTAATTTTTATTCCGTGTGGTATTGATGCATTCAAATTTGTATACAAACATAGCCAAAAAATGCCTGGATCAATACATCACAACTGGTGAACAAAATTTCTTCCTCAGGTTGGTGACTCTTTAACTCTTCCCACAGCACCACTGCCTGTCCCTGAACAGAACTCATTTGTTTGGCTGATAACAAAGCACTTTTACCCAATGGTCCAGAAATTGCTTCCTAAGGAACTGTAGTTAGCAGCTGATTATCAAAACTGGCTTCAAGGCTTGGTTCCACACAAAAGAAAAATGAAATGTTCTACCCAAGGAGTTTGTAACATTTGTGGCAGTCTGGAGCTCCACAAACTATATCTCCATCCATCTCCTTTATTTCCAGCCAAAAGGTATAAAAAGGAAAACTTAATGGGACTTTGGAGTCTAACTGTGGCAATAAGATTTCCTTATTGTGGAACAAGTACAGACTATATCTCTGTGTTACTCTCATTTTTAAGTGGTTTTATGCAGAGAAACATGGTCTAGAAAGAACAGAAGTATTTGGACTGTGAGGATTCAAAAGGGCTCACGCTGGGTATGATAAAAATTATAACCACAAAGCTGCTGGGTAGTTTGAACTGTGCATGTTGGTATATCCCTCATGAAAAGGAATATGCTTTGGTTTACAGCTCAGTCCTAAATAACAAGTGTTCAGCGGGAAGTAGGAGGTTGACAGGTGGAAATGAATGATGTTGGTCATACCAGCTCATTTTCTGCATCAGCTCACCCAGCAGCCCCAAAAGGACTCTTCCCTTGGCTTGGCACTGAGGATAAATGTTCACAGCACCCACAATCTCTCATGTTTTAGCCAGAAGAGGAGTCACTTCCCCAAAATCATGCAAAACCTGATCATTTAAAAAAACCCTGTCTAACCTTCATAGCAGCTCATGCACTTCTGTAAAGCAGACCTACTGCAAAAACTGGGCAAGGTTATGGCAGTAAAATGTAGGTCCTGGAATGCACACATGTCTTTTCAAAAATAATGGGCTGTATGCACGTGCATCTCACACTCCACTTTGGAAACTTCACCCATTATTTCTCTGCCATCATTTTAATATCAACTGCAGGCAATGATTGTGGAAATACTGGTAACAGAGCGTGGCTTCTGGGACAATGAGCAGCTTGGCTTGTCATCTGCTTTCCTCTGTCAAGAATAAGAATGGACTTTGATACACAGTCGCTTAATAATTTTCTGCCTGCATGTTTTAAGGTTTGTCTTATAAATTGGTCCTTGCTGTCTTCTATTTTTGTGAAAATGGAAGAAGCTGGCAGTGTTTTACAATCGTAAATGAGTGTCACTCTTTCTCTTATATCTCCTTTATTCTGCTCACTAGGTCTCTTGTGCCAGGCTTTCATTCAACTATATATTTCAGTGAAAAGGTAAAATAAAGAAGGAAGAAGGGAGCAAGGGATTCCAATCATATTTTTTAACTGAATAAGTATCTTGGGAAGAGTATTTTTACTTTTCAAAACAAAACAGCCATAAAATTTGTCATAAAGCACTGAAAAGTCCTAGATTTGCTTTAAAAAAAAAAGTTAGCAAAAATGAGCCTATGAGTTGATCAGAAATTCAGACAATTTGCTTAATTCATACTTTCATTCATAATAAAGAAAATAGTAACTTTGCTCAGTGTAAATCTTAAGGAACAGAGTCAAGTTTGTCCAAATACAATTAAGTCTTCCAATTTGAAAAGATGTGCTCTAACTTCATAACAATATATAGCAGAAATAATTGTCAATCCTGCTTACCTGGTAACCTAAACATCTGACAAATTATTCATCCATTTCCTATTCCCCAGTTGTGTCTGGGAGGATTCTCATGACAGGCAGCAAATAGAGCACTGCATGGGAATGTAATTCCTGCATTTAGGTAGGGACCAATCCTTGGGAGCTGAGTGAGTGGCACAGACTGCCTCACATCCTTCTGACTAACCTCTAATCTGCAAGCCAGAGCTGTCGTATTCCAGCTGCTTGTTGGGCAGCCTTTGGTCTATGATAACCCCTGAAACATGAAGGGATTTGCTTCGAAGAGTGATTTTGGCCTGGGAAAAAATTACGCCAGGGGCCACATTAAAAATGGAGCAGTATGGAAGACTGCCTTTGAAAAATAGGTAGAAAACAGCAGTGAAGGTGGAAAATGCAGGAAAAAAAGGAGTAGAAATGAAGGAAGGAGAGTTAAACACTTTTTAAATTATGAAGGATTCAAAAGAATCCAAACCATGGAGATCTAATTAATTAAACTAAGTAATTATATAGCTAATTAAAACTATCTCAAAAGACAGCTGTATAAAGCTAATTTCCTTTTTGGTTTGTTTATTTAAAATCCCACTTTACACCTAGCAGAGGAGCAGAAAGCATGGGAGAGTTAAGAGTGGGTTTTCTTTTCTTCAGTCTCTGCACAGAGTGATCTCAGAAGTCTTTTCAGGAAAACAGAAATCACTGAGAAGTGCATTAATTTTCTAAGCATTTCTGAGTAAACAAGGAGGGCACAATCCTGCTCTGTGCCAGAGGAAGCTTGGGGCAGACCAGGGCAGAATCAAGGAGCTGCTGAAGCAGAGACAACACTCACCACTCAGCAACATCAGAGCTGAGTCACTCAACTCCAAAGTGAAAATTAGTCTGTAAATGTAGATAATTTCCCCTTGATCTGTTGGTGTAGAGAACCAAGAGTTGGTGTAGAGAACCAAGGTGTGCAGAGCAGCTTTAAATGGAACACAATCCTCCCCACTGTCTGTGTTATAGCAGGTGAGTGTTTTGAGAAACCTGGGTCCAAGCAGTAACTCTATCTAACCATAGCCAAGAGTGGACGTCATGAATCTTCGGCATCTCCTTGAAAATGTTTCCAGCTATGGCTTGCTTGTTCTTGGTCTCCAGCCCCCATGGCTGTGGGCATACAGCCAAATGCAGCTGCCTCCCAAGAGATGCTTTGTGCTGCATGAGATGCCCTTGACTACCTGGCACAGAGAGGGTGGTCAGACCACAGGGCACCTGTGCCTGCAGAACTGACATTTAGAAATTATCTGAGTGCACAAATGTGGGGCGGATTTTATGCCAGCTAACTGCAGACAACTGAAAGATTAGTTCAGGCTCTCTCTACAGGGTAAATAGAGTCACCAACCAATCACCACCTGATTAATTTCTTCAAGTCTAAGCTATCCAATATATGTGTCAGAGATCAATCTTGGGAGATACAAGTCTCTCCTCACTGAGAACTAAAAGAGCTTAAACTAAAGAAATTATTTTTAGATATCTTAATTTAAAGGGACACAGGCTTGTTGCATCTCTAGAAAAACATATATGCCTTCCCTCTTTGAGAAACAGATTCAAGACCCTTCCTGTTTAGTGGCTCTACAAGCTCAGCACAGGCTGCACTGCTTAGCAGAGCTAATTTACTGCTGGAATAGAGCTCATTTGTACCCACACAGCTCAGGTGAGCAGAAATGGAATGGTCCCATCAGTCTGTAACCCAGCACAAGGTGATGAACTCAGCCAAGAGCTGGGTAATGAAATCACCGATGAGAACAGGGCTGCCATTGCCTGTTCATCCATGCAGATGTGCCTGTAGTGTATTCAGCCTCTGGCCCTGCCAGGATTGGCTTTTCTGCAGGACTTGGTCTATATCTTGAAAAATACTTGGTCATCTACTTCCCCTTTATTTCAGATATCTCTCAAAAACCTTGTGTACAGCCTCTGGGTAGGAGTTGTTCTCTGCCTTACCACTATTTTGCTCAGGCTGTCTTCGGCCCCAAACATGCTCTCTTGGTACTGACTGATTTGATAGAAACAGCCAAAATCTCAGGTCTGTTTTCCTAATACATTGTGATGGATGTGTTTGGATACACATACATCACCATGTATTAGGAAGACAGACCTACACATACATCACAATGTATTAGGAAAACAGACCTAATTTGAATCATTACTTGGTAGTCTACTTAGCTCCGTAGACTACCAAGTAATTATTCAAATAATTATATTTTAACTCCATTTAAATTTAAATGAATGATTTTCAGATGAAAATTTATGCTTTATTACACCTGAATGTGAAAATTAAAATTTTGGGGGCAGTATCCCAATGTAGCATATATGTCTTCTTTTACCACTGACACTCATGGCATTTACTCCCACCCTTTCTAAAAATCCTCAGGGAAATATTCTTAGAGTTTGGGTAACTGATTCAGGTTGATGGTTCCTGCTGAGTAATTGCACTCAGTAAATGGCTGTGAATATAATTTTCTATCAACCAGCAATTTATAATCAAACCTAGCAGGCTCAGGTGCACACAGTGTGAGTGACATATGAAGTACTGTCACTATGCAGAAGGCAAGTGAAAAACTGTACTGGGTGCTCTAGTACACTGACTTGTACTGTCCTGAGATCTGAGGTTTATCCTGGGATTTGATAAAGCAAAATAAGTAGCCATGAAGTAAATAAATGAAGACTTCAAATGATGTACAGTCATTTAAGAAAATGTGACTAAACCAAGTGATTAACACTAACATTAAAGCCAGGTTCAGGTGAGTAAAATAGGTATTTCTCAGAAGTGGGCTATTGTCTCTTCAAGACCAGGTGCATCCTAACCAATGTCTGTCTTGTTCAGGCACATTTTAAAATGTGCGCACAATTTCTAGTTTCAAGTGTTTGCAGATCCACATCTACAAGGAACAGGAGAGCAGCTATGAAGTTTCCCAATAACATACTGTGTTTCAGACCCTTTGGCATGACAGGGAAAAAATTTTCTTTCTAAGTAGCCAAAATCCAGTTTTAAGGTATAGGCTCCTGTCCACAAATGAGGATATTTCTCAGCAGTGTGGGCCAACCATCATTTTTAAAAAAAGACATTAATTTCCTAGCCTGCCTTTGGTGTCCTGCAGGGTGTAGGCTCACCCTTTTGTTCAGCTACCTGCAGATGGATAGATCACAGGGAGGTGAAGGGACCCACTCTGTAGCAGTCCATGAAGAAATGCAGTCTGTGTGAGGAAACTCACATTGGAGCAGGGGAAGAGTGTGAGGAGGAAGCAGCAGCAGAGACAACATGCAGTGAACTGGCTGCATTCCCCATCCCCATGTGCCCCTGTCATGGAGGAGGCAGAGGTTTTGGGAGTGAAGTTGAGCCCTGGAGAAGGGAGGAATAGAGGGAATGTGGGTTTAAGATTTGAGGTTTATTTCTTACTGTCACGGTCTTTTAATTATTGGCAATAAATTAAATTAACCTTCCCCAAGCTGAGCCTGTTTTTCCCACGACAGTAACTGGTGAGTAATCTCTCCCTCCCTGTCCTTTCCTCAACCCATGAGCCTTTTGTTGTATTTTCTTTCCCCTGCCCAGCTGAGGAGGGCCATGATTGAGTGACTTTGGCAGGCACCTAGCGCTCAGAGCCAACACACCTCTGAAGTCAGTCTGGCTCTGTCTAATTATTTGACAATAAACATTCTCAGGCTGGCAAATGCATCTGGGAGTAAGCAGGTTCAGCCCTGCCCTTCTCACAGCACCAGCTTCCAGGAATTAAAGGCTGTGAGTTGCCAGGGAACAGCCACAGGCTGCTCTCACCTCTCTGCAGGCTCATCCCTCTCCACCTATTTTTTTCATGCAAGATTTCTCTGCCCCAGTCCCAAACTTAGCTCCACAAGAAGTCTGATCGACTGTGCAGCTCTTTCATTCCCTGTAGGGTGGACTCCCCAAAAGGAGACTGAGCCAGGAGTTCATTTGTGATTGCACAGCATAATTTGCAGCCTTCAGTTAATCACCAAACCCCTGCACAAGGTGTGGGAAAGGTGGTGCCTAACAGAGGGATCCCCACTGCACTGAACACCGTGTCCCCTGGGTCAGTCAGTGAGGTGCACCCACAGCAGGAGCATGGACTGAGCCCCAGGAGGGACACGGGAAAATCGCCTCCAAATGGGAGGTCTTCCCAAAGGATGGGGGATGTGTCCTGGAACACAGCAATGGACAGTCTGAATCTTACCTAAATCTCTTACTGACTTAATCTGCATTTCTTCTCATATTTCCAAAGGTTAGATGCATACACATACATACTTGCATATACACAATATATGCATACTTGTATGCATAAATATGTATATTTTACTGTTCAACCCTTGTGGTATTGTGAAGACTATATGAAAATGGAAACCTGGTAAGCTGTGAGAAGCCATAAATGCACATACCCAGCAATTCCCCCTCACAGAGATTCCCCTCTCTCAGTGGCCCATTTCAGACACTAGTGCAGGATGCTGACCAATAAGCTGAGTGAAGACAAATGTCTGCTGTGGCATATTCCCCTGGCTTCTGACATTTCCAGATTTCTTGAACCAATGCCTGCATGAGAAGCCTCACATCTTAAGGACCTTGATGGATTTTTCCCCATGAATTTCTCTAATCCTCTTCTGAATCTTTTTCTATGTTTAACATCCAAATCACCATTCAGCAACATGCTGCATTTCACAAAAAAAGTGTGGTTGATTTTCTTATTAACCTGCTGCCTGATAACTTTGTGACCTTGGGTTACCACAAAGAGTGAATAATCATTGCTTAGTCATCTTCTCAATAAGTTTCAGAACATGTTATTATTTATCCTGTTTCTGTCTTTTCAGTTGCCTCTTCTCTGAGTCTAAATTAATTCAAGTTTATTAAACCCTTCAACATGACCCATGTCACCCCCTGGCCAATCCTGTTTTTCTTGAAAACTTTCTAAGTCCTTTTTAACCTTTTTAGATAAAGAAGCAGGGCTGTACACAGAATGGAAGATGCAGGTGTATGGATATGAACATATATTTATCTGTAGCTGTTTTTGCAGGAACATATCAATATCTTTCAGTCTTCCACAAAGCATTGTGCTATCCAGAGTCTTTTCAAACTCTTCCTCCCTCATAACTGAAGCTAATTTTGAGTCTATTGTCCTAAATGTAAAATTTAGATTTTCTTCTTTGACTATATTTGCATTTATCAGTACTGAATTCGAGTTGCCATTTTCTCTCCCTGTAGCTCAGAAGCATGGCTATCATTACCTGCTGCAGCTCTTTTCACTCAGATTTAGCTGTCACTACTTTGATATCATAAATTCACTTTGTGACCTCAGCATTCACCTTCCTTTCCAACTCATCTATGAATGTGTTCAACAGACACATGGACATCAGAGTGAGTGGCAGTAATAATGTTATCTCATTACTGGCTTGTTTCTGCATTGCTTCACCAACTGGACACAAATTGCTGCCTTAAAACAGGACAAGGAGTTCAGTCTTCATGACTCAGTTTATGAAGACTCGAAACAAGTTAAAATTTATCTTAGTGTGGGACGTGAAGAGAGATGAAGGTAATTACCTCATGGAGGTAATTCCTTATGGCAATGGAACAGTCCTGGCCTGTTATGCAGCCTTTATTTATCACAGATATGATTTGTCCCATGTAACCTGCTTTAAAAAAAAAAAAATGGTACTCACAATTACAGAGTTGAGCTTCCCCTCCAAAGTCTGAGATGTACAAATGAAGACTCTGCTTTCCTCTGCCTGTGAATTGACTTCCAATTAGTTTTTATTTGTTGTATTTGTGTTTAGTTTTCTGTGAACAGAAACTAATTTCTGGCCTCCAGTGCTGAGGATCTCTATCAGTTACCCTGATCCTTCCAGGACCACATTTCAAGTGGAGAATGTGCTGACAGATGCACTCCCATGCAACTTTCATTCCCAGAGCTGGATGGTGGAGTGTAGCCATTATAATGGCATCAGTATTTGTTTAGGAAAACTTCGACCATTTTTCCTGGAAGACTTTTAAAATGAGGTTCCAGATACTGATTACCCTTTGCAGTTTTTTTTCCCCCTCCATGAAATGTGAAGGGAACACATTATTGAAACAATGGCATTTGTATGACCACTCCTTTCTCTAAAAAAAGTGAATTTGAAGGTATACCTATAGAAAAATTACCAATTTGGACCTGCTATGCTCAAACTTTAAGATAGCTTGGCTCACTAAGAAGAGAGTGACATTTGGATTGGTAATTCTAAACCAGTAATAACAGGCAGGAATCAGAGGCAGAAGTGAAAGGGCTCGCGTCAGCAAGCAACGGTTCTTACTGCCCAAACATGGACCAGGTTCAATCATCACATTCAGAAAAGCATCTTTCCAATTGCAAGAGCAATCTCCAAAAGCAGACAGATCCATTACAAAAGGGAGAAGAAAGGTTCAGTGAAGAGCAGTATAACCACTAGAAATGCTCAGAAAGAAATGGATTTGAACTGAATTAAGGTCAGCAGAAGGGGCAAGAAAAGGACTGCAGTCTCATCCAAAAAGCATTCAGACATTAGAAGGATTATGATAAATATCTCCAGAGACACTGAGAAACATAAAATATGTATTAAGAAAAATACATCCAATGAATTACACTGCAAATCATTATGAATATTCAATTTCAATCAAACTGAAATGAAAGAGAGTACTCAGGGACTCTGGATTTGAATCTTAAAAGACAATTAAAAGAAAAGAAAAAGAACTAAAATGAGAGAGATAATTAATTTGATCTTATTAAAAAATGCAGAGAATATTAAGTAAGCTTTTTATTTATGATATGGAAAAAAATCAGACAACAGGATTTTAAGCATCTTAATATGCTTAAAATATGCTCCCTCAAGTTTTGGTGTTTATTCTGGGAACAGAGAGCTGTCTGTTCACCTCAAGTTGTTCAGGATCATTTATAAGAGAACTAGATATGCTCAAATGGAAGGAATGATAGCAGGAAAAGACAGAGTATTGTGCTTCAATTTGTGCCACATTTTTTAGTGTGCTAGCATTGAATCCATACTGAGAAGAGGAATAAGGTGGATCAGTACCTAGGGCAGAGACAAGTCTGCTCAGATCAGTGGGGACAAGACAGCTGAATATCATAACAATGCTATTGCAGCATATTGGTATTAAGTAAAAAACCTCCAAATTCAAAATCACTAGTAATGGTTTGAAAGTTTTTACTGGAATTATTAAAAACATGGATATTTTCCTAATCAGTTCATCGCATTTGTTTAAGTAGTTTTGCAGAATTCTAACCCATTTTCATGTACTTTGGTTATATGAAATATATATTCTACTCAGTAAAATGCAGATGTTTGATATTGCTTTCTTTAGCAGGCTGATAATTTTGATTAAGCTTGCGAAGCATCTAACTGAAAGATTATTCTGCCTGATAAGCAAATATTTCTTGTGTTTTCTTCTCTCTTCTTTGATTTCTCACATCTTCAATCTAAAAGGTATCTTTCAGAGAAAAGAAGTCTCAGGACCATAAAGGATAAGAAATATGATTTTATTACTTGCAAATATTGGGTCTTTTTCTTAATTTCTGGTAATTTCAAGTTTTAGGTATTCATAAAGAGATGTAGTTGTATGTGAAGATCTGTTTAGTGATAACAACACAAAAATAGCAAAATAATCTCTGCTCAGCTTTTTAATAAAGCTACAAGCAAATGGTGTGGCTTTATCTGTACAACCCCCCCACCACAGGCACACAAATTAAAATTAAAAAAGGAAAATTTGAAAATGTAGGCTACAGCTTCTAAATGATATCAAATTCTGCAAAAATTGCTGGCAATTCTATGGGAATACACATTAAGATGCAAAATGTATGCAAAATGATTGGTGCTGCATTTCTGGTTATAAAAAAATCTATATACAGAAATGAAATTTAAAAATAGATTATTTTGCCACAAAAAGGAGTCAAACAGATCCCTGAAAACTACTTTAGATACTCTTTTCAAGCTAATCAGTGTGTGGACAATTTGTATATCAGAGTTTATTTAGCTTATGTGTTCAAAACTAAGAGACTACACTGACACTTTTAACAATAGAAAACAAATCCTGCAAAAGGATTTTCCTATGTTATTTTACTTTGGATCAGGGCAGTGTGTGCCCCTCTCTTCTTGGTACTGTAAGATAATGTCACTGTGGACAGATGCCATACCCCCATCTCACATCAAAACACAGACACACACACACACACACACACACACACACACACACAGATATTTTAATTTGTAGCTCACATCCACCGAAATATTCAACAGAAGATTCCCTCTGATCAGGATTGTGTAAGGGATACAAATCTAACTTTCTTTCCCACTGCTGACAATCATTAACTTCATGTCTTTGTCCATGAAACCCTTGCTTAAAACATTCCTACAAATACCAGTTTTCCATTACTTAATTACAGAAAGCAACAGAATAAATGTGCACATTCCGTCTTTGTCTTCATTAACTGAAGCTTTTAACACACTTCAGTCTCTTCCACTATGTTTAAATTCTTTTTAGCATAGTGGACCTTTTCTCTACCTCCCCTGCTGCTCTTGCCTGCAATCTAAGAGTTTCTGATAATCTCCTGAGCTTCTTGAGAAGAAAGCAAGTATGACACATTGCAAGATTTACAGTCTGTTGCAGTATGAAAGACACACAGTAGAAAAGAGGCTCAGTGTAGAACTACCAGTGAGGCATTCAATAAAATCAGATTTTGCTTTTCAGAGCAGATATTTTACAAGTATTGGATTGCAAGGTGTTGTGTAACTGTGATGGCTAACAGCATAAAATTAACTTTGTATTAACACCTGACTTTATGTTGCTCAGTTAGAAGCATCTGAAATTTTCCTTGCATCCTTATAGTTTGGGGTCTCATTTTTTCCTTTGAAAGATACGCTATTTTTTCCCCATCCATTATTAGTATTTATGTAGTATTCTGTGACACTGAAGTAAACTGAGCAGAAGGCATAAGTGGCAATAAAATGTAGATTTTTGCTGCTGAATATAATGAAGATCTAAGGAAATACGCAGATACTTTCAACAGTTACTATGTAGAGGAACATGGAAGAATATCAAAACATCTGGCTGCATTAATCTGAGACTGATTTAAAGCCCTGTTTGGGACTGACACCTCACCTAATGATACAATCACATTTTAATATGTATTATATTTGTAGGAACAAATGGTATACATCTTCCAGCATCTTCAGCTGTTCCTAAGAACTTGATGGGCCATGTGGCTTTGGAAACCCATGTAAGCACAGCCTCAGCTTGTACATCCAGTCCTGAGGGCACAGAAGGTCAAAGGAAACCCACCCTGAGCTCCTCTGTGTATACTGTGTAGTTTCTGGTATGATGGCATCTGTGCCTGCTACTGCTCCTGTTTTGTTCTCATTAACTTGAATTCACTTTGCACTTCAAACATCTGACGTCTGCTTTCCCCCTTCTTAACATTTTTTTTCCTTGAAAAATATTACAGAAGTCTCTCCATGCCTTTCTTAAGCTATGATGCAATTTTAAAGAGAAAGGGTTGTGATCTGGCTTTAGACAATGCAGGATGTCTTACAGATCAAAACTAAATATTCTTCCTTTACCTTGTCAAAGCCAATCAAGCAATGACCAAAACACATGCTTTTCTGATTGAAGTGCATGTGCTTTACCTTTTGCTTCCATTTTACTTGTACTCCATTTAAACTTGATTTCTCATCAGCCTCTCAGAATTCTTTATAGCTTGTGTTGTTACTGTAGTTGTGCAATATGAAACAAACAAAGAAAAATTCCTACGCATAAAAAGATTTAAGAGTAACACAATAAAATCATGACAAGAAACATTGCTCAAGGTAGTGAACACACTAATGAGATTTTGAGTGTCTTACAAAATCTGGTGTTCTAACTTCCAAAAATTGCTGCATATTTGATATGCCTCCTATATGACTCTAGGGTAGGTGGGAGACTAATACCTGGAAGTGAATTACTTGTATGGACAGCTTCTAGGAAACTCATTACATTGATTAACTAGTGTAATTTTTTCTAATCTTGTTATTATGATCTTAATAATTTTGAATTTTGTGGGTTATACTACGAAATTCAAGCATTCACTAGTTCAACTGATTCAAGGAATCCACCAAGATGCTTCTTGAAACTTTCTATGGGCTGACTTGGTCTGTGTCCTCTTCTTTATGGCTTTTACAGAAACCAGTGGCTTTCTTGTGCTAGAGATCATGCAAAATAACGTGAAGAATCTGCTGGACCTTCCTTTTCTTTCTAAGACCTTGTAGTTTCTGGAAGCAGTCTGTATCAGGCAGAAATATCCCACAGATTGTAACAGGAAGAAAGGTAGATCGTGGCATAATTTTGTGCTATTGTGTGAACTGTGCAAAGCTGACAGCTCCTCCTCAGTTTTAATTACACAGACAGTAATTAACTGCTTTGTACGCATTAAGTAAAATAATCACAACTTTTAAATTAATTTTTAACATCTCACAACTCTATTAGAAAGGCTTGCATATATAATTAGATCAAATAAAAACATGGAATACACTTGAATGAAACACAATAATTTGACCAAAGACACAAACAAATCCATTGTTATGGCTTGTATCTGCTAATACAAACAGGTCCACAACGACTGCAACTCAGAGGCAGTAATTACGAGAAAGGCAGTGCATTAATTGAAGCAGGAAGATTATTGATATCCTTGGGAATCAGTCTTGTGCTTCTGTCAACCCTGACTGACCCTTAGATTAGAGGTTCTTGCTTCATGTTTGGTAGAGGTGTAATACTTAGCTTTGCTGAAATAGTTAATGTTGGAATACACTTTTTTTTTTTTTAATAGTGGGGAAGTATGAACAGCTTTTCCAAGTCAAAACAGTGCTGTTCATAGCATTAAAATTTCACGAGTTATGACTTCCCTTGGTTTTGTTTGAGTTGTGAAAAAGCAGTACCTTTTATTGCATTCCTCTGCTTAATTACTGACAGTTTCTCTGGGGAGTTCCAGTAACATTTACCTCTTATTTCTAGCATACTTTCATCACAAGGTCTTCTGCTTGCTTGCAGAGATGCAAGAACTACAAAACCATCACACCAGAGAGTATAAGAGGAAGAAATCAATGGAAATCCAGTCTTTTAGGCTCTGCTGCTGTGATCATTAATCACCTTCCCTTACACTGTGAGAAAAAAAATAGTTCTCAATTTAATTTTAGTACTGAATGCTAAAGAGGCATTAAGAAATGCACTTACTTCTCTCTGTTGAATATGATGAATTCTTTCCTAACGGTTTCCAAGCACTGCTGCAGGTGTACGTTCTTTAAAAAACAGCATGAATAGGTTGATTAAAAAAGATGAGGAATCATAGACAAAAATCACAACAACACAAACAACACTGAACAAAATGCTTATGAATGAATGCTATCAAGAGGCATTTCGAAGACTCATTAAATTGGGCTGTGATAGCACAATCAATCTCATTCTTTTGGAAGAAGTTCCTCACAAAGAATTCCTGAGGATTTTTACATCTGATAGCTCAAGGAAGAACAGCTTGCATGAACATTCAAAATCATTAGGAGTAGCAGCATAATTTATAAAACCTCACTGGGATGATAATTCAAGTCTGGAAATTATTATTAATCTTCTCGGTACTCTTGACTGTTCATACAATGCATCTTTCTACATGGCACACATTAGTCAAGAGTGGAAGAGACAGCTTTAACATATTTATAAATAACAAGCCTTTTCACTGCATACTTTTCATTTTGGGCAGTAGTAGTAAATAAATACTCTTTGTAACTATTTGTCCTTGTGTGGGAAGTGTTTTTTGCAACTGGCAACAGTTTTTCATACTTTAAATGAGCATCTGTGATAATCTTAAAAATTATTATAGCTTAAAGTGTTGTTACTATTTGACTGAAATAAATGGTTGCATTTCATCTTGCTTTGGACATGATTTATGCAATGTATAAAATGACAGACAGAGAGGTTGAGTATATTTTCAGAGGTGATAAAGCTGAACATAACTGAGTTTGCCTGTTAGAGTGTAAACAAAATGCCACTGTTGGCAGTCACAGTCCCCATCTTACCAGTGGGCAGGTTTCCTTAGCTCCATCTTTGGATCTGTTTTTGGCAAGTCGTTTTTTCTTTTTATGGAGAGGCTTGGACTCCAAAATCATTTCTTCAAGTTCAAATGTGGGATCACAGTTCAGTCTTCCTTTCTGGTACAAAAGGATTCAAAGTTACTCTTTGAAGCATCGTTGTGTTTTTTTAATTTGCTTGGCAAGTGTTAACACCAGTAATAATGAACAAGCTCCTCAATCACATCTGTAAAATGAAAATTGCCTTTGTAGGCCTGAAGTGATGCTCAAAGTTTAAATAAGGGAGATAAGATAAAAATCATATTATAAAGCAATTATAAAGAGTTAGATCCTCTTCCTAGTTATAAATAGATATATTCCTACAGTGACAAAAATTATGTTACCCCAGTGAGAGAGATTAATCTGGCCCAGGGTCTTCATCAGGATATCAGTTAGTGCTGTAAAGTAATAGTGACACCAGCAATAGTGCAGAAGAGCTGGGGAGTACCTCCGAGACCTTGTTGAAATCTGATTTGCTGAAGTGTTGCAGTGGATTCATTTACTTAGGTGCTGTCCATGAGAACAAAGGAAGGAGCAGGCCTGTTTAGGTTAGCAGCGTTCATATAGAAAAGGGTTCACAGTATTATAGAATCCCAGGTTGGAAAGGATCTCAAGGATCTCAAGGATCATCTGGTCCAACTTTTCTGGGCAAAACCACAGTCCCCAGTCTGGACAAGATGGCCCAGCAACCTGTCCAGCTGAATCTTAAGAGTCCAGTTTTAGAGACTCCACCGTTTGCATGGGCAGATTCTTGAAATGGCTGATTGTTGTTGTGAAAAATGTTGCTCTTGTATCCAACTGGAATTTTCCCAGGAGTTACTCGTACCCAATACCCCTTGTCTTTTCCATGTGACTCCCCGTAGAAAGGCAGTCTGTCTTGGCAGCTAACCTTTGGGTAGTGGGGCATGGTGATAAGGTCTCCCCTAATCCTTCTTTTCTCAAGGCTCTACAAGCCCACTTCTCTCAGCCTTTCCTCTTGTGGCCTATTTCCCACTCCTCTGATCATCTCTGTGGCCCTTCTCTGAACCCTCTCCAGCCTGTCCACATCTTTTTTGTGTAGTGAGGACCAAAACTGAACACAGTATTTCAGGTGTGGCCTGGCAAGTGCTGAGTAGAGTGGGGCAATGACCTCTTTGTCTCTGTTGGTGATGCACTTGTTGATGCAAGTTAACATCCCCTTGGCCATGGCAGCACCCTGGTCACTCACATTGAGCTTGCTGTCCACCTGGACCTCCAGAGCTGCTGGAGCTGTTCCTCAGCTGGATAGATCTCACCCTGTGCTACACCTCTGGACTATATTTTCCCAGGTTTAAGACCTTACACTTGTTGAACTTCATAAAGCTCTTGTCAGCCCACTCCTACAAAAGTCTGCCTGCAGGGTAGTTCTCCCAAGGTGCCCACTTTCCCACTCAGTTTGGTATCATCAGTGGACTTCCTCAGGGTGCACTTGATCCCACAACCCACATCACTTGTTAGGGTTTTAAGCAGTGTTGGACCCAATAATGATCCCTGGGCGACCCCACTTGTGACAGGCTCCCAGTTTGAGGAGGAGATTTTTCCACCTGCCCTGGGTGCAGCCCATCAGCCAGTTCCCCACCCATTACATGGACCACTTTTCTATAACACATAAATTTCTCACAAAGGAGACAGTGGGAAACTGTTTCAAAAGCCTTAGAGAAATCCAGGTAAACAATGAGAACCACTTGTCCCATATCAACTGAACAGGTTACATTGTCATTGAATATGATAAAGTTTGGAAAGTCCCATTTGTCCTTGGTGAATCATTGCTGGCTTTTCCCAATCAGGTGCTTCATTCTAATCTAGTATTCTTTTTCTATTCTATCCACTTTATTAAGGTTTTCCTTACCCGTTACACATATTACTTACATATTTTGGATTCTTCATTTAAAAAATGCTATGCTAACTTCTGGTGCTTGAATCAAATTTTAAGATTCTTTGTTATACCAGAAAGTCCTTCACAAAAAATTTGCAAATAATTTGAATTGTGTAGTGGAAGACGTTAAAAGCAACCTATTTTCCTCTGGGACTTCTGAGAGTTCAATCACGCCATTGTCACTGTCAAGGTGGAAGCACTAAAATAAGTCATATATAAATGACAGATATTTATAGTAAGCAAAGACACTAAGCAGAAAAATCACATCAGAAACTACTTGTATAATTTGTGATGTCCTACAATGAAACATTTGGTTTAGAGATCACTCCATCATTTTTATTCCTAGCAAACTCTCTAAAGTGAGAGCATAATAATTAGATATCTGATGCCTTTCCCTGTATATTATCCAGCCAGCTTTAGTAGAACATATTTGGTTTTTATCAATAGTTTTTAGATTTGATTGAGTACTTAAAAATTATTTCACTTTAATTCTGAAGCTTTAAAAATAAAAACAAATTGTATTAAAAAAATCCCTGCAACAATTTATGACTCCAAGCTGAAAATGAAGAAACAAACTAAGCTAGAAAGAAACACATGTGCTAGTTAAGTAAGATCTATGTTTATGGAATCAAATTAAGCTGTTAGAAATTAAGCTATGGGACATTGCTCCCATGAGCCTCCTGCGTGCCCTCCTAGCTGTAGAAGTCAGACAAGCTCCTGACAGTCAAAGCAAGCTGTTAAAATTTATAAAACTCTCTGGTTTCAAAACACAGGTCACAGGGGCCCCAGTTCACCTTCTCACCAAAGGAGGAAAACCAAAAAATATTATGTTGTGTGGCCTCAATTAATCAGTGAAAGTTTTGCTGGTGATACAAAGAGAAAGTACTTGGAAAATGTGTGACCAAGCTTGGTCTCATGAAACAGCAAAGCTTCTATAAAAAGAAACGTTGGGCTAGAAGAGACACTTTGGTTCTCACCTCACTGTTTTTCCTGACACACTTGATTGACCAGGTGGAACAAACCCTGCAATGTCAGTCTCTTCATAGAAGAGTCTGGTAGAGCTTGTAATGGGACTTTCAGATTAATCTGGATAGATAAACGAAACATTTTAATCCTATTTCCTTTTAAATGAAGAATATTATTTTGCTTCACACATTATAGATTTCCCCTTCAGTTTTATAGATGCTGCCAAAACACAAATGAAGTGAATCCAAATGTGAAAAGAAAAGCTGTCTTTGCAGAGTCTGAAACTCTTGGAACCCCATCTATGTTGTATCTTTGGGTATGGGGAACTGGATCTCCCTTATGAACTACTATGTTGTGAAGTTTTCCACGTGCTGACAGTCATGGATTAAACTTCTAGCTGGGAGTAGGAAGTGTAAATAATTGGTTGAGTTTTGCCTCAGAAGCAAATCCACACCTCTGATATCTCAAAGAGCAGCTCTAACTTGAAAAAATGAAAAGTGGAAAGTCAGTCTCCACTCATCTTGTAGATCCACACCCCAGGAGAATGGAGTCCAGCAGGCCAGGAAGGAGCTTTGTTCTGCTTTGCTTTGCTTAGGACAGTGACCTGAGAGGGCGTAGAGGAGGATCCTGGCCTGGCAAAGCAATTATTCCAGCTGCATGGACATCAAGTAAGAGTGAGAGTCGTGGCCTGGTAGATATGACATTCACCTCTCCAACTTTCTAGCACTAGGACTGAGCAACAAAGTGAAAGGAAGGAATTTCCCCGCAGATGAGCATTGCTCTGGAGTGCCGTAAGAGGGGCCAGCCTTTCCCTTCTCCTGTAGTGCTTGTTACCTGCTGTGTTCCTGATCTTTCTCCCAGTTCCCTGAGGGAGACCCTGCTTGCCCACCCGCAGCTGTCTTCTCCTGCAGGATGTTGCTTCCAGAGAGGCTCTGGTCAGGTGCCAGAAACCCAGCAATCACGGAGAGCAGTGTCTTGGCAACACGCCTGGCTGCCTTTGCTCCTTTATGCAATGCCCTCTCACCTTCAGCTTCTGAAGGGCTGGATCCTCTCCCCATCATGTTTATCATGAACTCTGATGTGCACCTGGATGAAGACAGGGTCCACCTATTCTAGCTTCCTCATCTTTATTTACAGTTGCACAATAAAAAAAACCCAGAAACAAACCTTGGTATGCTATGTTGTTTTGACGACAATTATAGTGCAACATGGCTGAAAAAAGTGAAGCAGCATATTAACACCACAGTCATTGCTTTTTATTCATGGCCCTCAAATACATTTAACTTGAAAATGAGCAAAGAGGAAATATACCAACAAAATGGGACCACAGTAAAAAAGAAACCACCAGATACCTTCACAGAATCTAAATGTTTTATTGTAAGAAACTGTCACAAAGAAAATAGGTCAGCCTTTTGGAACGCTATGTTTTAAGTGAAAAAGTAACAGCATACTGGGATGTTAAAAAGTTTTCCAAATGTTATTCAAATGTCTAACTTTCATTGCCACAACAGTCTTCTTGGTATTTGTCTCAGAGTTAACTCTGACAATCATTTGCTCTAACAGCTGAAATGCGAAGTCTGGAAAAGATTTTCTTTTATTTGAAAAGGAACAAAAAGTGAACCAAGTTTTATTAGTTTGTGTTGTGATCTGTTGAAATGGGACAAATTTTCCCTCGGCTTTGACTGAGTAAATGAAAGCAGAATCCAAAGTATATCACTGAAGAGCAATAAATACAAGGATAAACAAGTAAAACAGCAGTGATAATTAAAGTCAGAATTTACAAACACTGTTCACCTGGAATTTTGACTTACGTTAGGAACAAAGCCTGGGGTCACAGCTTTCTCTAGAACAGCATCCCAGTTGACATCAGCTAGGTATGGAGAGTTCTGGATGTCTGCAAGGCTTGAAAGGCGGCACTCTGGGTCCTTAATGAGGAGCTGTGATCAAGCACAAGGAATTTTCTAAGGAACTGAATGCCATATAGAACAGTAAATGTATCACATACATGAATTTTATGATACATATATTTAAGTAAGTAAGAGGCTAGGGAATCTTCTAACAGATGCTAGAAGTCCCAATTTAAAAAAAAATTAAAAGTAATAAGTCACAAGATATGAGTACAGTTTAATTGCCACCAGATGGCTGTTGCAGGCATGAAGTGTATAAATATATTAGCAACGAAAGTCTGCTTACAAATACACAAGAGCCCTTGTGAAATGAAACATCACAGATCAATGCCACCCAACAATTTGTATTTTCTCTTTAATATTTTGGAAAATACAGTTACACTGAGAATCCTGGCAGCAATTAAAATTATTCACCTCACTGCTCTACCTATTCAAGACTACATTGCTAATTGCTGTTAAAGACATATTTTTTTATTACTCTATTCAGGCATTCACAAATATTTCCTGTTCAAGCATCAATATTGATGATCTGAAATACCTAAAAGAGAGAGATTATCTTTGTGGCGTAGTCAGACAATTAAAGCAAACAAAAAACTTGGAGTTTAGGAAGAAAACAATTTTTAGGATTGGGTGCATTCAGAAAGAGCCCTGCCTTGTGGTTTAGTGATGTTTACAGCAAAGTGGCTCAACTCTTGCTGTTGCAACTATAGCAACATGGGACAGGAAGAAATACAGCCATTCTAATTTCTAATCTCCCTGTCTGGAAACTGCAGCAGAAATTCAGAGGGCACAGTGGTCCTTCCTTCCCTGTCCCAATTTTACTATCATTAGTGAAACAGCTTTAAAATAAAAGAAATTTAAAATTTTTACTTCGTTGAAGCCATGAAAAGCCTGAGTCTAAGCCTAAGAACACTGCACCTTCTGAAGAGAAAATACCGCATCACTCGCATTCAGAGCAGCCTAGAAATAAGCTCTGCTCTCTTATCCTTTAGATGTTGACTACCTAATGTGTGTGTTTGTCTGATGCCTTTTCCAGTGTTGGAGAGGCTTCTGGAAGAGGAGAGAACAGAGGACAGAAGGTATTTGTGCTTTCTTACCTTTTTCAGTAGTGCTATCATGCCCTTGCACCATGCAGATGAGTAGTGAACTCTTTCGATCTTGAACATGTTGAGTATCTCATCAATGGGGGTGGCTGAATGAATTTCATAGGGCCTCTGGGATAAAATTAAATCAACATCAAGTCAGAAAGAATGGATAAAAGAGTGCAGACTAGTCACATTTTCCCGAGTTCAGTATTGTTTATCTTGAAAATATCAAAACCATGAAAACGTTGTATAACAATTTTAAGTCTAATGCTCTCTGTGTGTGCTTTTCTTTGGTTGCAATGAATATAATTACTCATAGATTCATTTACTCTGCAATTTTTTCTCTCATGAAAGGAAGTATCAGTTCAAATGAGATTAATAAATAATTTTGTTCCTGGGGCATTGCATGTGAAATGTGGATTGTTTACTACTTTTCGCTGGTAATACTAGTGATCAGTTCTTGCAACCTAAACCAACAAAATTGATGACAAAAGGAGCTTTGTCATCCTAATTTTACTGAGTAGTAGATAAAAAAACTAAAAAATGCTTACAAAAGTCTGCGTCAGAATCACAGTAAAAAAGAAGACTCCAAATCCCAATCCTTCTCCTTTGCTTTTTTTAAAATCCAAAATTAACACACTACATGGGTCTGCTGTCATGTGTTCGCAGTGCCTAAATTCTTCTATAGATGAAGAAAAGCTCTTGTCCTTACAGTGCTTTGTTCATTAAGTTTTCTCTGATTTATCTTTTATTACATGCAGAATTTGGAAAGAAAGGACTACATATAAATTTATATTCTTGCTATTTTCTGTGCACACACTTGTGTGTTTGAAGCAAGTTGTTATAATTATACTTAATGTATTTTTGTAAACAAGTAAAGAGAGTGGATTGCTAGTGAATTAAGTTGTACCCAGCAGGTGATAAATATGTGATATGAGATCTGCAGCTAAATGCCATCCTAGCAGCAGTGTGGAAATTAATGCATCATAATTCATAATCAACATAGAGTTACCTATTAATCCGATATCCTGAACAGCAAAGGGCAGACGCTCATTATCTTGCTAAGAAATGAATCATCCCTTTGCTAGTATGTACTAGTAGAAGATTATCATTTAAGAGTATTTCTAGGTGTTAGTTATCTAATCTGTTAAGGAATTGGAGTCACTCTTCATAAACACCCAGGACATATTCTTATTCTGGGACAATTCATGCATACTTTTAACTTCCATATGAATGAAACCAAGTGCATTCCAAGGCACTGGGGTGTTCTAAAAATAAATTCAAGGAGGGTCTAAATCATTTTGCTTTGATTCACATTCAGTTAGCCCATTATCATTTAGCTATGTCCATATGAATTGCACAGGACTTAAATGTCTGCTTTAAATGCATAATTTTCCTGAATTGGGTTCAAAATTGCCAGTTAAAATAGTCTGTAATATGCTTTTCTCTACATGTGGTAATGTTGCCATAAAACAGTTATTAAAAATGAAACTTTTATGTGTTTTCTGTCACCTAGAAGCAATGTACTGCTGACTTAACTTGATCTAACAATTTGATCGATAGGATCATTGAGACAGATTGTACATCCATTGTTGAAAGTGGCAATTAACTCCAAAATTACCAACTATAAGGAATTATGAATCATCAAAAGTTTTTCTGTTAAGGATGTTTCTGCCCATGCCTTTTTCCTGACAGGAAAATCCCTAAAATTTGTCTTTATTTTCAAGATTATTGGCATTCTAAAATCTTGATTTTTTGAGATTTGCAGAGATTTTTAATACTTTTATTAGTTAATTCGATCTATAAATGGCCATTATGAGCTTGGTCTTTTGAGGCCCTTCATACCTCTATCTCCCCTGTTTTTCAGTTATTCAATCCACTCAAGGATCACTTCAGTTATATTTTGTGGAAAAAGGAAAAAAATCTGGTTTGCTTTTTCAGGATTTTTTATCAAAATTTGTTGTTAATTGTTCACATTGCAGTGAAAGTCAGAATCTGGGAATGTCACCTACTAATTCCTTCACTTTGTCTCTACTGAATTCACGGTTTATACATTTATTGCAGCATTTTAGCAGTTCTCTAAAGCTCAGGAACAGACTGACACATGGCAAGGTTTGCATCATACAGTTTAATTGCATTTTAATTTCATGGACTTTGTGAAAAGATCGATGTTTGATGCAAAGCTGTATGAATTTTTTTCTTGCTAGCTTCTTTACCAGCAGCTGGATAAGGAGAAAAATGTACCTATAACTTATTGAGAAATGTTAGCTGTACTATGGCTAACCAAAAAAATGGTGCAGAAAGCTCTGTACTGGAAACAACATGCTTCTTTATCTACAGGTCCATTTCAAGCAGAACATGGTTTTGGCTGCCCAGCAGTGGGAAGCCAGAAATGAGGATGGCTGGAATGCCTTGATCACCCTGAGCAGCAGATGAAAATAAAACCAAAAATTCAGCTCAATGAAAAACAACTAATTTTTACTCATTTGCCTTTTACTTATCACCTCTTGAATTCAAGGCTGTCAGCATCATACGCTATGCACAGCTCTGAGGTGGAAAATCAAATTTGTGATATTTCTTATTTCTAGTGCTCCTTCCTTTCTTGGCTCCTGCCTTTCCCATGCAGCAGCATGCAGCAGGCTCCAGCTGCAGAAAGCCCTGTGTCCTGTGGCTCTGCCCCGTGCCACAGCCTCCTCTTTGCCCAGGGCTGCTGCTGCTGGCACGGGTGGGCTGCCCTGAGAGCCTGCCCTTGCTCAGGGGGCAGTGGGGCTGTTTCCTCTGCTGGACAGAGCTGTGGGAACCTGGAGGAGCAGGGGCTGCATGCCTGCAGGTTTAGCTCACAGCCGTGTGTGCAAACTGTGCCTCCACAGCCATCTGCTGCTGTGGCAGATGGGGCTTCGGAGCTCTCAGTTGTTGAGACGGCAACGTGCCTCAGGTTAAGCTCCTCAACCCACTGCTACTTCTCTGTCATCACTAGTGTCAGTTTAGGCCTTGTTTAGACTACAGAAATTTAGAAAATACACACCTTTTCCTTGTCCATGCAATGGTGTGAGCTGCCAAGCTGTCCTCTGGCTTGCTCAGTAGCCAAGAGGTGCTCTTCAGGAGAAAACAAGCAGCTGGCTTGGGTGACTTGAGCAGGTTCAGATGGCAACATTTTATTTAAAAAAAAAACCTAACAAGAAATCGATTCAGTCTCAACTGTGCTTTGTTTGTAGCCAGATTGACTTATTCAGGAAAGACTGTATGGATCTTGGCAAATGGGTATCATCCTATATAATTTTTCATTTTTAAAGTGAATTGTGACATCAAAGTGATCTTTTGTGATTAGTCTTGGGAGTTCAGCTTTCATTGACAATCATTCATTTCTCTCCTTTCTTGAAGACAGTCACTGGTAAAAGGGTTGATATAAAACCATCAGAAATGTTCTCTTAATTTACTGTAGGTGCAGCTAGAACTACTGTCTGTGACTAGGACTGAGGATGTATTATGCTTATCACTGCCAGACTTCAACTCCTGCATTGCAGGAACAATGTCAGTCTAAAAACTCCCTAAGGTTTGAGAATTATGGTAGAGAAAAACTGATAATAGTTGTTAGTTTGTTTTTTTTGCTAAGAAAGGTGTTTAATACTCTGTTTTGAGAGATGAAACAGTCTTTGCATGGGAGAGATTTTTGTCTCAGGAGGATGACTTTTGTTATTCCTATGGAAATACAAAATAGATTGGCCAAATTTTAGGCCTTTGAAAAAAGTAGCTTCTGAAGTAACAATATGCAGACACTCTGAAAATAAATTTTCATTTAAATGTAAGAATAATAATTATTTCTTTTTTCCATTTTCCTTTATCTGTTATAATACATGAAATTGTGAGATCTTTGTAGGATGAATTGGCAAGACAAGGTAACCAAACTTTATTAGTGTCATAATATAAAAAAAAACATACTCCAATGCTATAAAATCCATTTTCCAAAACAGGCATGAAAAATAATTTTAAAACCCCCTAACAGCTGCTTCAGCTACGTCATCATCCTGAAATTGTAACTAAATTACTGTTTTCTGTGGGGAATAGTAAATATTTAAGCAACAGACTGAAATCCTTTGAACCAAAATGGAAAAGAATTTTCCATTATCTTCTGTGGTATTTGACCATGCTCAGGAAGATTTTTCATTAAGCTTATTCACATAATTGATTAGATAAGAAACAATGCACTGGCACCTAAGCATTTTCTGTAGTTGGGCCAAGCATCTTAGGAAATTACATTAGATCTCTTATGGTATTAGCCAAGAGAATCAAAGAGAAAATAGAGTGTGAAGTAACTCAACTTCTCTTTGATAAAAAATACCATTGTTTGCAATACAACATTACAAAGAAGCTGTTAAACATCAGGCCTTTCCTTAGCCAAAGTGAGGCAAGTTTCCATAATGTATTTGAGTATGGGGTGAAACTTTCCCATGAGTGTTTTCAGCTGGGAAAGAACCAGGACAGCATTCCTGACCTGGGCCTTGTGCACTCAAATTTTATCCTGAAGAGTGCACTCAGGGCCACTGCAAACTTGAGATTTTTGTAAGATAACAACAAACTCCATCATTCTTACCCAACCCCTCAGTAATTCATATGCTGTAATTCCTAGTGACCACCAGTCTACTGGGTACGAGTATCCTGGACCTCCATCCATAAAAGCCTGGAACACTTCTGGAGCTAAAACAGTAAATCAAATTGAACAAAAAAGCATTTCATTAAGGTTAGACTATGGGTATTATTTCACAGCTGAAAAAATGAATAAGGACTCAACAAACTGGAATTAAATAGATTTAGAAGCACAGCACTTTCAGGATGTAGTTTCAGTGCCTTGTTTTACTGATAACAACCAACCTTTGCCAGGCAGGGTATTTCAAAAGTCAGTAATTTCATATGTTAATTCTTACTTGGTTCATTTAAGTTTTAAGTTATGTGAATAAAAATAAGTAATAGGAGGGGAAATCAGAGCTGTGACTTAGAACATTTAGGGTAATGTAAACATTTTATGGGAAAAATATCTCCAAGCGAGGTGATTGATGAAGGTGTTGAATATGGTAAATCTCACCCTTATTCTACATTTGGATATAACTAATCAGACAGGTTTTAAAGGTATTCAACATAGGAAAATGGTACTTAGATAGAAATCCTGATACTGATTTTAAGATGTGAGAAACTGTCACAACTGGAAGAAAACACACTGTCAATGAAGTAATGACTTCCATAAAAGTAATTTCTGTGGATGAAAAGAAAATGTATTTTCAATACAAGGATACACTTTGTCTAATTTTATGAAAAAAAACTGTACTAAATAATGTTACTGTAATTTTTTCAGAAAATTGGATATAAATAAGAGTGGATATGATGAAATGAAATGAAATGAAATGAAATGAAATGAAATGAAATGAAATGAAATGAAATGAAAACTTGGTCATGCTTTTCTAATGATTTAACAGGAGAATCTCAGTACACTTTGTTAAAACAACATTTTCACTGGAGATTTCATAAACAGCACTGTCCCCAGCTGTAACATCATGCTAGATTACAATTACCATGTGAGCCTCTCCTGACCATGATACTGAGGCTAATGCACCACATGACCACTTATTACCATGGCCTCCCTTTGTGGTGTGCACACTGCAGTGAATGATGCAGTCTGGTCACACCTCTGACTGGCAGTTTGGGATTTGACTATTTGTGGCATTTAGAGAAGCACCTTTAATAAATGGAAAGGCATTCCTTTTAGAGGAGTTTTTGCAGTCCTTGCATTATGGATGGCAACCTAATAATTTACAGCTCCAGACCTGACACCAGAAAGTCTTCAAGTGCCAAATATAATAGAAAATTTCAGCATCCATTCATTAGTTATGGCAAAACTCTGATCTGTAGAATAAAAACAGTGAATGTATGAAAGTGTTCTTATACTCTTTGACCAGCAGGACCATGTCTAAACATGTTTGATGTGAGATCTGCAGGCACCTAAATAAACATTTTTTCTGGAATACGTGTGTTTGGAGAATAGGCAACCAGTGGATCTCTGGCAGAGGAAAATTGTGCTGTGATCCAGTATGACATAAAACAACAATGCCATGAGTCATTACACTGAGTTAACTCTTTCTCACCTCCAGATGACATAGCTTCCCCTGGCATGCTATATCTTCATGTGCATTTTAACTCTTATTTGCGTGTTGCTGGTGTGCAGGCACATCTTACAGGTGTGCAGTGTATCACATAGGTGATGAGAGCATAAGCAGGATCCTTTCTATTACTTTATGGATCAATGTGCACTTAAATTGCACATCAGGCACCAAACTCACATTTTGAATATCACCACAAGAACCTTGTAGTGAAGGTTTGCTTGACTTAGCCCCATTCGTTACGGTTTTTGCTCACCATGCCTAGATGATGTACAATATCTCATTACAGAAAATAGCCTTTTGGCATTTTTACTGAACTATGCAGGTATAATGCTGGTTTCACTATTTCTTTTATAGCTTTAACATTTTAATAATGAGACAGATCACTATCTAATTTCTGTGAGATAGAGGTGAAAGTACTTTCTTGATGTAACCTATGACATTGCCAGAATGGTGCAGCTGTTTTGCTAATTTAATGACTGAGCTATTGACTTTTAGTTTATTTTATTGTTCTAAAATTCTCAAGGTCAACTCATCCTCCATTAAGCAGATCAGCAGAAAATGCTTTATTTTGCCCTGGAGTTGTGAAGCTGTTTTCTCACCTTAAGCTGGTGGCATTCTGAGGACAGAATCTGAACAGTTAAGGTCCCGATTTTAAAAGCAGATAGCCCTTTTTTGCCCACTTTAACAGCATTATTTTCAGTCCAGCTGGAATGCCTCTCTGCATGCCATCAGCTCCAGTGAAGTGGTTGTAAACACTCTCTTCCCATGGTGGGAGGACTGGCAGAGGGTACAATATGATTTGCAGTATCCTATGTACAGGTTTTTTCTCAGGGTGAAATCTCAACCAAGTCGAAGCCAAAAGACCTTTCTCTAGTTTGACAAGGCTGTTGAATACCCATTTCACACTAAGCTTGTGCTTAATGTGTCTAAAAGTCTTTTTGAACTGAAACATTAGGTGCAAACAGAGGGTTGCAGGCTCTGTGCAGACTTCTGGAGTTTGCCTGCTCATTTAGAAACAGAGCACGACCTTACAGAAAGACAGCAGACCCTCCAAGTCATGGAATTAACCAAGCTCTGAAGAACTAAAGCTATGAAATACAGGAGATATTATTAGGTTTTGCTGTAAGAAATAACTATGCCTGGAGAACCAATTCAGAGTACAAACTGGTTAGGATAAAAGCAAATAAAAACTCTATGAGGAGAGATTAAATTCCACGTTGATTTTCTTTAGCACCGTTACTTAAATATCTGTATTCTTTTAAAATTTGAATTTGATCCCAGGATCAGCTTGAACAGCCATCCTGCAGCCTGCTCCGGGTAGATTCTTCCAAAGGATGATCGGATTTGAGTTTGCCAGCTTGGAGCAAAGGCAAGAGCTCTGCTGTGTGCGCCTGTTGTGAACATATCCCCTCTTGCCATAACAGATTTAGGATGAGAAGAATACTTCATCTTTTACCCCCATGCATCTACATAGGCAGAAGTATTCTGCCTTCAAGAGTTTGTGTGAACAAGAGTGAGAGTACCTGCAAGAACAAGAGTTTCATATCTTTTTCCTTTAGAAGTTTCCACTGAACAAAGGCTTTTCGGGAAAATAAATGGGTTTAATATTGGGTGTGATCCTGCAGTTTGTTTTGGCCAAGAGTTGTAGTTGCAATCACACACACTTGGGGGAAAGGCAGTAGATGTTTGCATGGCAGAAGTTCAACTTTTAAACAGTGAGAATAAATCAATAGCAAGTCTAGCAGCAAGAGTAAAGTCAAAGAAAAGTAGAGAAGTGTTGCAGTTGGTGAATCCCACAGGCCCTCACAGTTCCCCTGTCTCAATTTCTTTGATGTGGTGGGGAACTGCAGATTCCTAGAGCTGCCTGAATGACCCAACTGCAGGAACCTGGTCCAGCCTCACTGCTCACCCTGCTTTGAGCAGAGGTGGAGTAGAGGCTCCTGGGGGCCCTGCTATCACCAGTGACCTCACAGTCCTGTGACCCTAATGAAGCTCAAGCAGAGAGCTCTTCACAGCACATCTGAGTGGGATGACAGGGGCCAGAAAGCCTCATTGGGATCTGTGCAGCTTCTTCCTCTGGGCAGTCATCATGAGAGCTGCATTGGCTCCTCACCTCTGCCCAGAAGCTCAGACACCTGGAAAACCTGTCACCCAAAGAACTGGGAACTTTAAAGTCTGGAACTCAGAAGCAACACAGTCTTTTTGTTTGGGTTATTGTTTTTCATGTTTTGCAAAGTGTGATCTGACACCTTTCATGCAACTTTTTGAAAATTACAAAGAAACACCCTTTAAATATCAATGCCATTCCAAGATGGGACATCTGTGCTAATTTTAACAGAGCAAATAAAATCAGGAATGTCTCTTTGTCTTATATAATAACAAGTAATTGCACATACTAATTTGGGCAACTAGCCAAGCTAAAAGTCCTTCTATTGTTTCTTTGCTGCATCTATACTGTTCTATTAATAATACACTTTCACTATTTTATTGTTTACCTGCTTTGCTTTCTTGAAAAGTCATATAAGTGAATCCACATTTGTACTGTATTGTGTGCTTCAGTGCATTTCTTGGTTGTCCTCAATAAAAATTTCCAATCAATACTTTTTTCCAACTAATAAATTAAAATAAATCCTCTTCAGACATGTATCTTTTGATGCTTTTGCACTGTATCTTTTTAAGAATGCCATACTACTGCAGAGTCTAGGAAGTAAATAAATGGTTATTTCTCTCTGAAATGAAACCATACTAGAGGACAACCTAAGAACAAATTGAATGTGAAAGCAACTCTAGAGGGTCTGCATCCATCTCAGAAGTAATGGCATACTGGGATATCCTCACTCCTGTTCTGCAGGTTTGTGCAAGAGGGAGCAATTTCTGACAAATCCATTTATGTATATAACTATGCACTGGAATTTTCATACCAGACATATGATCTGCAATGTGAATTACGTAGATGATACATCTCATATTGCATACATATTTTCCTAGACATCTGTAACAAAAATAAAATTATAAAAAAGGAAATTTTATGTAGCTGGTTGGTAATTATCTACCTTTTTATTTGTGGAAAGATATTAGCATCTAACAATGTGATTTGTTGGCTTGAAATACAAGAGAATATCAATGTAAATGTAAATAATGCTAAACAAAAATTTCACTCTTTATTCCTATTGTAAAAGTCCATTTTGTACAAAGAATAAAATGTTTTAAGTAGGGTTTCTGAAAATCTGCTGGGTATTCATTGGTATCATAACTTCATAAATTGTAAGTGGTCTGGGTCTGTGAAATTCAGACTATTTTTATTTGGTGCTCAAAGGTGAATTTGAAAATGCTGTCCATAATAGAATGATCAATTTGAGGTCTATCTCTTGGTTCGCAAAAAGAGAAGCTGCTGTTATTTCTGATGGAGCATCTACAAACTGACAAATCAGTCTATTTAAGCCATGACTTGCAAATCAGCCTGGCAAGATGGATTAGTGTAGGGAGCTGACTCTCAATGAAATCTAAATATTGCCAATGACATCTGGTCATCAGTTCCTGCACAATGCCCTGTGCCAGTGTTATCAATATGAGAAACTGAAAATGAAACAAACAAACAAACAGAACCCCACAAGTGTTTTTTTCTTTTTTTTTTTATTTTTAATTGATCCAGTTCAGGTGGATATGTCCAAAACATTTCTTAAGAATGAAATCCCTGACACTGCTCAGCCAGTTGTCGAGCTACAGCTCTCTGGTGTCTGTTTGCATCTCAGCAGAGACCCTGCATGTCAGTGAGGGGAATCAGAGGTTTGTGGTTTACTGGAGGGGTTGCAAAGCAACACATTCTGCTGTAGTCATTGCAGCAAAGCATACTTCAGTGCTGTGGGTATTACTGCACTGCCTGAGATTTCAGATTGGAAAATACACTCCAGTCATTAACTGAGAGTCAGCATAATATCACACTGCCAGGTATCACTCTCCTTCCACAACTTAGTCCCTGATCTTGGGGAAAAAGTGTGTGTATAAATTGATATATACCCATCTATACAGTACACACAGCATTAGCAATATTTTGATTGACTAGCACAGGACAAGCTGTTAAAAGGTTGGATGTTTACATCTAACAAACTTGTGAATGATGATGTATAGAACACATTTATTGTTTCACCTTGCTGAATCAGGCATGACAGATTGAGCTGAATACAAAATGAACTTGATTTTTGGAATAATATTCCAAGAACCTTGACCTGAGATGTTTCAGTGAAATATTAATTGCTTTCTCAGCACTGCGATGATAATGTAATTTTCACTTTCATCCTAAGAAGTAAATTCAGGGGTCAGTAATTTTTCTGGATCATGGTTTAAATAAAAAACAGAAATCAAACTACAATAATAACCAGTGATCTTCTATCCAGAGTAGAAGCTGTTTCAAGAGCAAAATGGAAGAAAACAACTTCCCTCTCCCTGAATAGAAATGTGGATTTGGTAAACTATCAATTTAGCTCCTAGTGTTTACTTTCTTATGTGCTAAAAAGGTCTAAATTATAGTGGTCAGCCTTCTGACTCAGAGCTTTAGACTAGCCAGCTGCTAGCTTCTATTTTATAAGGCAAAATGCTGCTTAAAGCCTGGGCATGCTGGGATGGCAATTTTCTAGCATGAGGTTTTTACTTGTTATAGCCATGTAACTGATTTTGCACCATTATTCACATTATACACCTCAATAGTTTTAATACTCATACTTAATGCAATTATTCAATCAAAGTAAATAATTTAGATACCATTACCTGAAAACAGGCATGGCATTTAGAATGCCTTATTAGTTTTCCATATGGCAATGTAACCTCTCCTGCCCTTATTCAGTGTGCTATCCTCATACAACCCTCATACAACCCCCTGCTTTACGAAGCCATTGAACAGAACTCACTTCTTGACCTTGCACAGAGAAGCCCTTGGTGCCTGAACATCTGGATCAGCCTCAGAGAAACAACCTTGAGTTGCTACCCCTGCTGAAAGAAAGCCCAGCAGCAGCGAGCAAGTCATGCTCTCCCATTATGGAACATGAAATTGTACACAAGCACCTTTGTTACTCCATACAAAAAGCTCACAGTGGCTGCAGGGCCAGTTTTTCTAGCACTTTTTAGAAGGGATTTTTCCAAAAATATCCATTTGGTGTTTGGAAGACTGTTCCAGTGTATGGCCAGCAGCTGTTCTGCCCAATACTGAAATTAGTGGGTCTGTGTAATGGGATTTTCAGGACAGAGTGTACCTGACACAGCAGGTTCCATGCTCCTGCATCACATACCCCCAGCAGGTTAGAAAATATCTTTGCACCAGTTTATGCATGCAAAAACCTGAGGGGCTGGCCTGACCAAAACCCAGGAGTTATCCTGGGGGCAGAAGGGCCCTGCTGGGGCATTTGCCACTTTTGCTGTGCCTCTTCTCCCCTCAGATCTGCCTGCAGAGCTCCACAGCACACCAGGCCCTTTCAGGAAGGCAATAGATAAATAAACAAACAAATTAACAAATAAAAGCCCAAACCAAAACTACCTCTTGAACTCAGAGTGGAGTATTTATTAACTGAAATAGTCAAAGAAATGATTGTATTAGTAGTTCTGCTGGAAGATCTTAAAGGATGGTAGCAGGTCAGAGAGCACAGAGGTGGAGAGCAGCTGGAGGTAATAACTTCTTTCCTCATCTCCTGAGGTTCCTCAGCTGCTTATGTTCCTACTCATTAGTGTCAGAGTGGAACCAAAACCTGAATGTGTTTAATCACAAGTGTTTACATGTGTGTAAACATCACAATGTTTAAGGGATTAAATACTGAGGTGTGTTTAATCTTTCCAGCCACGTAGCTCCTATCACAAGCTGAAAATCCCATCAGTATGGAGAATATATATTTCAGCACCTCAGTCTCACACAGCTACTCTTAGTTCTTGCTTATCAGAACCAAGAGAAGCCTCCCTTGTCATGCTGACATCGTGAGATTTCCCTGGGATCAAAAGCTCAGGTAATGAAATGGCCAGAGAAACTCTGCAGACAGGCAGGCAAACCCCCTGTAGGATAAAGGTAGGATTTTTAAAAACCTAAGCACTGCCTTAACTGCATTCAAAATGCAATGGGCTGCAAAACAGTATTTAATTTCAGAGCACTGTTCAATATGAGTGCAAGAAAGACCAAAGAATGATGACTTTTGAAAACTCAACTCAAAATTTTCCCTGCTATATTTTAAGCATCTGAGAAACAAATTTAGCTCTATGGGATAATTTTTTCCATGTGAAAGGTTTATACCAGCACATCCACTGGCTTTCCTCTGAGTTCAATTGTACACCTACAGAGAATTAATTAATAAATATGGATGACTCATACATTTTAGAAGTTCAGTGGACCAGTGTAAATCCACAATACTCTGGTAATCTCAGGCATACAGTCATTCTTCACCATGACAGCAGCCTATGAAAGGAGCTGTGAAAACCTGAGATAACAAGCCTGTGAGATAGGAATGGGGTAGCTGAAACCTTTCACATAATTTGTGACTGATTTTATTGACTTTGGATTTTTGTCAGGTGTATTTGTGTAATAAAATGTATTTTATTGGTTCAATTTGAGGTAAAGTCACAGTGCATCATTTGAATATCTTCAGTCTCTGGCTGAGAAAAACATCAAAGGCTCTACCTAGTTCCCCCAAACCCTCCCACCACTAAAATGTAAAGCTCCCAAAATCCAAAACAAAAATAAGCTACAATAGCAACAAAACCACACAAAAAACCCACATAAAAAAAAAACCCCTGCCAACAACAACAAACCTTAAGCCCCCCAAATATAACTTGTGAATGGAAAGGTTTTGCAACAGTCAGAAATAACACACAGATCTATAGAAACTGATAATTCCAAAATATTTTCAGTAAGGAAAAAGCATGTGCTATAGGACTCAAACACACATAAATTTGCCAATAAAAGGAAGGTCATGTTTTCTAGATGTGTTTTACTGTTTAACTTTTGGGTTTGTAGCTGAGCACTCTCTTGCAGGGTAGAGGGCCATGACTGCACATGGGTGCCCAGCACAGAGCATATTTGAGACACAGAGATATTTCTTGCAGCCTTGTTCACAAGGCAGAAATTGAAGAAATTTCCTTTTATTTGGTTTTAATTTTGTTGGGTTTTTTTTCACTCATAAAGATGGAACAGTGTTGAAAGTAGCAAGGCCTTACAGAGGTGCTTCCAGTCAGCAAACACACGCTTCCCTTTCTCACAAGAGGCCAAAGTAAAATCCTTCTGCAGGCAGGAGCCACAGCTGAACAGAGCAGCCCGTGCACCAGGGACCACATCCTGCCCTGCCCTGCCCCTCCTGCCCCACATCCCCACGCACAATGGAGGGATCCTTGTGGACATTTGCTGGAGGCAGCTGTGCCTGCCGAAAGCCAGCCTGGTCCCAAAGGACATTTTGCATTGCTTGCCAGGGCAGGATGACAGCCTGAAACCATACGAGTTTACAAAGAGCTATTCCTACAACAAAGCCCTGACAACACCCTCAGTCACAGGCATTGTAAAAGGTTTGAGCAGTGAATTTGTGAAGGTAAAATCAGGCACAGGTGGCACACAGGTTTCCCAAATCAGCAGAAGGCACAAATTGCCTTCCACAGTCTCAGCCACCTGAAAACACAAGACAAACTTGGAAGATCCCTAAACTCTAAGAGGTTGATCTCATTTCAGCTATTCAGGTCACTGGCTTTGAGAGGAAAAGCTGCAGAAGCAGCTGGAAGTGTCCTGCATTGCCTTGCCCTGCATTGCCAGCCCTTTGGCCTTGCTCTTTTCACATATACTGCTGTCCCTGTCATTGCTCCTATGCGTGGTGGGTATTTCACTTGTCTGAATGAACTGGCTGGGAAGGGGGGAACATGGAAACTGACAGGGTTTCTAGAGAAACATCCAGGTTCAGGTACAGTGCATTCTGCATAAACTTTTAATAAGTAGGGAAATAAGCAGGGAATATTTCAGGCTGAAATATTTGGGGCTAATGTGAAGTGGGATTAAGCAAAGGCTGCAGGAGCTGACTCACACCATGCTTAGCATTACAAGATAGTCATCTTAATCAGAACAGCTAGGGCATTTTTACAACACAATATCAATTCACTCTGTTTTTCCTGGAAACCATTTTTATTTGGTCATGCTGCATGCGAACAAATCACTCCCTAGCAATTTCTGAGCCTATTTCAATCAGATTTCAAAGAAGAATGGAGACTTCAGAAACTTTTTCTGTTTATTTCCTGAAATTTGCCATAGCAAGAAGTGAGAAATCCTATAAGTGCCTCTGCTAAGGTAAAGTCTGGAGAGTCTCCTCATATCTGATGAAACATAACAGGCTCCACATGAAACGAGGACTTTATAAAACTTCAAGAGGGGGAAATAGCTTTCATCACATCTCATACTGTCATCATGGTGAAAATCAGGACTGCATAAGGCCTGTCTTACAGAAACTGCTAAGTTTCCTTGGTTCTGGTGCTCAGCAGGTGCCATGCTTGAAGATTACTTTGTCTTGTTACACCAAGGTTAAATTGTGGCTTGAATTCTTGATAATAGAAGCTTGCCAGCAACCAAAGAGCCAACCTCCCTAATTCTTTTTTTTTTTTTTTTTCTATTTGTCTCACAGTCTAAACATCTCAGGAGAAGCCACATGGAAAGCCTTTGATACAGCCTTCCAATCAGAAGTCACTGCAATGGAAAAGTCTTTGTAGAATTTCACTGAAGTTAGAATTCCTCACAAAATAAAAGGTATAAACTAAAAGAGGAAAGCAGCACCAATGAATGTCTGACCACGTCTGTCACACGCTTAATATTTGGTTTGTTGAAGCTGTGGAATCCAAACTGTGCGACAGAGAATCCTTACCCATCACTTTTCATCTGAAACAGGATTTTTACAGCTCTAAAAGCCTTGCTGTCTTTTTACAGCTCCAAATAAATGCAAGGATTATTCTTCTGACTCTTTCTGAATGGTAAAGACTGCAACTGGGGCTTTTGCAGCATCTTCACATTTCCAAGAGGTGAGGAAGATGCAATGAAGAGAAAGTAAGTTGGTGGATGGTGTAATAGCCTTCATAAAGGAAAGGAGAGAATTTTTTTGGTACTGTTTCTTCTTGTGAGGCTGATGGGCATGGTGGAGCTCTGATGAGTGAGGAGGAGGCTCCAGGAGTGGAACAACTACATGATCTGAGGTGAACTTAGACCAGATCCATTAGTATGAAAAGGTTAAATCTTTTCCCTGTCTCCCATCTTTCCCTTGACCTCCTAATGCTCTGTATCCCATGCCTGTGCTGCTCATTTAACCTAAGCAGATATACCATACATTCTTGTGTGCAAATATATCATATATTCTTGTCTCAAGGTGTGGGGATTTACAGAAAGTAACACACAAATTCTCCTGAATTTGAATTCACAAAACCAAACAGAAACTGATGAGAAGAGTGGAGAGATCAAGCTCCTGTATAAAAGAACATCCAAACAACATCCTTCATCTCTGAAGATTTTCACTGCTGACACACATATATACTGTCAAAAAAAGAAGTTGATCACATCTACTTTATGCTTTTACAACTTAAAATCTTTTTGCTATACCATTAGTCAGCCTTAATATAGGCTTTTCTTACATTTTTAAATGTATTGAAAACTTACCCATGTAGGGTTTTGTGCCAGCCATAGAAGAAGCTTTTTCTGAGCCTTTCACTATGGTTGCTACGTTAAAGTCAGTGATATGAACGTGTCCTGAAATTACACAAAGTAAAAACAGAGGTTAAAATAGCACATCATACAAATATTCCCCACTTTATCTAACACTTAAGTGATAATGGAAAGAAACACAATTTGAAAGATATGTTACATTAATAGAAACTTAATATTAAATGTTACTCTTAACTAGAAAAATCAATTTGAAGCACAGTGATGGAATACTTCTCTTGTGTGGTTGCACCCACTACCTGTCTGCACTCCTGAACTGCTTTTGCTGATCACCCCTGAAACTTCTCATGCCATGAACAAAGATAAGAAATGGGCCCACCTGACCCTCATGAAGTTTAGCAAGTCCAAGTGTAAGGTACTGCACCTGAATGGGGGCAGTCTCAAGCTTGAGAAAACACTGGGAGATAACTCATTGAGAGCAGCCCTGGGGGGAAGAACTGGGGGGTTCTGGTGGATGAAAACCTGGAGATGCCCCAGCAGTGTGCATTTGCAGCCCAGAATGTTGAGCCTGTCCTGGACTGCATCAAAGGAGGTACAGCCAGCAGGCTGAGGGAGGTGATTTCTCTCTCTCTGTCCTTGAGAGACCCCTCTGGAGTCTGGTGAGACACTGGCACAGGTTGCCCAGGGGGCTGAGGATGAGCCATCCCTGGCAGTGTTCAGGCCAGGGTGGGTGGGGCTCTGAGCCCTGGTCTAATTGAAGTGTTCCTGCCCGTAGCAGGAGGGTTGGAACAAGATGATCTTGAAGCCCCTTCCAACCAGAACCATTCTGTTGTTCTATTATTCTCTCTGTCTTCTCAGAAGTAACGTGTAGAGGCAGAATGTGAGGCTAGGTGTGAAATTTGCCTGATCTCCAGCTACAGTCACCCCTCACATCTCAGGTACTTGTGACACTGTCTGCAATTGCATCCACTGCAGGTCACCATCAGCCTGACTTTTTCTGAGTCTTCTCAGGGTAAAGAGGGAGAGGAGAAGAAAAATGGTATTTTTATCACACAATAAGTATAACATTAGATCCATAGTAACAGAAGATGTGTATGTAACAGGAGCAGATCCCAAATCATCACTCATTTGACAGCAGGTGGCAAGATGAACAGTAAGAGGCAGAAGTCAGCCTGAGAATGTGCTGCCTGACCAGCCAGACAGGATTTAAACTGCTCTAATGAGGCTGAATGGCCCAAACCTTCCATTACTCTTTTCCTGGGACAGTTTATGATAAGCATAGGTTCAATTGCTCCACCACTGTGAAGTAATAGCTGCTAATCCTGGTTTGTTATAGGCAGGTAAACTGAATGGAAATCCAGCTTGAAAATAGGTAGAGCTTTAATTTGTCAAGTCTTCTGTTAGGTTTTGCATCTCTGCTCAAGGACTAGTGTTGTGGAGTGATGCAGATGCTATTCTTGCTGTGATTACATCTGGCAGTGCCATGAGGACAGGGGTAGGGCCTCCCTTCCCCATCTGGGCTCTGCACTCAGATCAGGATTAATATATCATGTGTTGAGCCAGACTTCTGAGTGACAAATTTGTGTGGGGTTTTTTTTATCAAGGTCTCAGTCTCATTCAATCCACAGAATGGATCAGGCTTTGGGCATGATGCAGTTGCTAAGCAAGGGAGGTTTTTAATCATGTTTGCTGCCAAAGATGAAAAGAGTGTAACAAATGACTGATGGATTTTACCATGGTCCCTGATGGAGGAAGAGCAGTCTCAACAAAATGTCATGCTGCTCCAACAATCTAACCTAGTCCTGTTCAAAGACCACAGGAAATGTATCAGCCAACCTCTAATTGGGCAGCTGTGCATGCGTGAACTGAAATTCTCAGAGGACCCTAATTTGGCCAGATCTCAGCTGATTTTGAAGGGGGAAAGGAAGAAGGTACTTCCCACTGCTAAACTTTAAGCTGTTTCTCCAAAAGATTGGGAGACACAGTAGAAGTTTACAATGAAATGCTTTGCCCACTTTTCTGCAAATTTTTTAAAAATCCTGCTTGCATTTTATTAACACTTTTTTCCTAAGATGCCCAGGCCAGGAAGCTCTCTACACATGGCAGAGCAAAAGTGTGAGCTAAGGAAAGGCATCCCTTTATAAGAGGTGGGAAGTGTTAGGCTGCCGTGACAAGAATCAGTGTTCACAGCCCAGCTCGACATAACAATTCCAAGGTGGTATCCTACTCCCTGCTGGCTGGAGTGTAGCATATTTGCAGTTTATTTCTGCCATCATAAAACACTGTGGCAGGAGGCTTCTTGAAAATGATAACTGAAAAACACAAAGCCACCTCATGGCAGTAGTTCAAAGCAATTCTATGTACACTGTAGAATGAAAGGTTGCAAGTGTCTTGGTAGCCTAATATTATCTCTCTTTTTTTGACAGATAATAGAAATATATATGAAGTTCTGCCTCCTAAATGACAGCATTGTAAGTGATGCTCCATTAGAGTGCCAGTATGACTGTCCATTGCAAAACATCTGTTGCATCACTTCCATTCAGAATGATCCAAATAGGTGATTTGCAATGAAAATTGCCTCTCCTGTGGTGCATTATTTTCTCTCCCCTTAATTAGATTTCTTTTTATTTAACAAAACCAAAATAGCACACATGAAATCTTGTATACATTGTGGTTTTTTTTGTTAAAAGTGCCTTTCTGGAAGGTAAGGGATGGGTAATGAAGATAGATTCTGCACAGCTCCTCTGCATCCTGCTGCCCACACAGCAACAGGCAGCTTCTGAACATGAGGCAGGGCACAGTTTATTGCTGGAAAAGCTGCCCCTTTGCTTTTCCCCACCACTGAGCTGCTCCACAACCCTCAGACTGTCTGCAGGCTGCCTTTGCCTGGTGCTTGAGGGACTGCTAATTAGTGCTGGAGTAAAAGGAAGGTGATCTGCAGGCAGAGGAGGTGCCTGGTGGGGGCTAAGGGCATGGAGAGGGGCTTTGTATGGGCCAGAGGCAGAGCAGGGGTGACCCCCGTGTGCCTGTGGTCAGTGAAGGAGGGCTGAAGGGGTGTTGAGGTGGAGCTCTGCCTGTCTGTGCACGCCACTGGATGATTTCAACTCTTGTAACCCTAAGGACTCAGGGGGTCGGTTTTGGGGTGGAGTTTTTTTGGTTTGTTTTTTAGTTTTGTTTGCTTTGCTTTGGTTTATTTTAGTTTTTTGAAGTTTTTCATTCCTCATGTGAATATTTCAAGAGACAATTAGACCCCAGTTCTCTGCAGGAGTCTTTCTAATCAGCCTCCAAGACAAGTTTTTACTGCAACTCTTGCACGTAGGAAAAGGGAAAGTTGCTATTGCTGCAGTGAGTATGCTGGCATTCCACCTGCTTCTTAATGTTTGCAAAGTTTCTGTTTGTGGGAACTTTTTCCCATCTGAGCTTCATACCTTGTAGTTGATCTCCCTTTCTGGGTATCATTGTGAACAATTAAATGTCCAAAACCTAGTCTGTACCTTCTTATAATATTGAACTCAGCAGAATGTCAGTGTCACTTGGATTTAGCTGTTATGAACAGTGAAGCAAAGCAGTGCACAACAGATTCAGCAGACCTAACTAAATTCAAGGTAGTCCAGGGAAAGAGCTCATTTCTTAATCCTTGGAGCTGCATGGCCCCATATATAATAAGATGATGGTAGAGAGAAGGGAAGAAAATGCAAATGACCACATTCCTTTGACTCCCTGCAGAGTGGCTTTTTCAAACCATCTCAGAGTGCAGATTTCATGTACACCAACACATACATTTGCAGAAGAAAGTATCTCAGTGGAAATTGTTTCAAAATTACATTCCTTCAGTCAGCTTCCAGTTAAGGCTCTAACTACCCACAGAACACTGTGTGACTTTGGAAAGCTTTTATGTGATGTGACTTCTGTGTCTCACTTTTCAACATGGTCTGAAATTGCAGTACATGAGGTAATCAGCAAATGATCTGTGTTTGGATTTAATTTTTGAGCAAATCGTAATGACAATTAGAACAAGTCCTGAAAGTTGTCTGGGGCTAGCTGACTAACATTCAGCAGAGGAAAATATACATGATTTCAAACCTCATTGAATTTCTCAGAGTCTGAAACCAAAGGGGTGAATGTGATGACAGAGAGAAGAAATATTCTACTGGAGTGAATGCCATCAACTCAGCAGCACTAGAGCTGATTGTAAATCTCAGAACAGTAACATTTTGAACTACAGTCAAATCAGATTTGCTCTCAGAAAGTCGTACCCTATGAAGAATTTAAAAAGCCTCTCTGGGTTCATCTAAGAGAGAGCCTAAGCTTGTGCCCACCTGAGCTTGGCATGACTTGGCAGTCTGACATTTAACATTAGGGAGATTGGTAAAACTTGCATGGCTGTAGCAAAGCTCTGCACTTCAAAATGTTAGGCTGTTGGATGGCCATGTAGGCAGGTAAATTTTTCAGATACACTTTCAAAATCTAGACAGCTTCAGGTAAATGAATTATGCTGGAACCTTTTGTCTTACTAATCAACACTGGAGGGTTAAACAAGATAGAGTCCCTGCAAATTGTCTCACAGACATCAGTATATAGCAATAATATTGGCAGTTGTGGTACTCAGAGGTTAATACTAAGAGTCCAGTTATTTTTGAGTAGTTTTTTTCATCCTATTTTTGGTTTTAATGCCAAGATTGCTCATTGGCTACATCTTTCAATTTTGCTGAGAGTTTCCAAATAAGAGCTGAAATGTATTCAAGGAAATAGAGCTTTAAGGAAAACTTTGATGATCACAAACCAGTATAATAATATATAATAAATTAATTCCAGCTTCAATTAATTTAGTTTACTCATAAGTGAAATTATTTTACTGAGTAAAATTATCACAATCAGATGCAAAAATCCATCTAAGAAACCCCCCAAACCCAGTAACATGTAAATAGCCCTGTTGAGTCTAAGAGTGAAATACTAGATCTGTGGTTTCAGTATGGAGAGCCAACAGGAGACTCAGTTTCAAGATTAGAAATAGCAATCATTCAGTGAAATTAGCAAGTTGGACCTTCAAAATTAACAACTAGGTAGTTGGTCTTCACATAATCTGTATTTAAGATAAGGATCCTGACAGAAGATGTCAATGATGATAAAAGTTCTCTTCACTCAAGGAAACATCAGGAAAGATCTCAGAAATGGTCACTGGAAGCTGTTAAATATGTGAGTACCATGAGCCAGGAAATGTTTCAGTCACAAGAAGCTGGAGATTGGGTGAGTACATGGGGAAAGTCCCACAAAAACTAGTCTTTTTTTTAATATTCTGCTCTGTCATTCACTTTTTGGAGAGTCCTGGAGATAAGAAACTCAATTAGATGGGTCGTTGATCCACTGTGGTCACTCATCTGCCCTGAAACTGAAAGCCTGGATACCTGCAACACTACCCATGGCAAGAGAGAGAGGGGCAAAACATCTCCCCAGCAGGGAGACATTGAAAAAGATGAGGGTCTTCTGCTGACAGGAGGGTGCTGAAGGAGTTTTTGAATATCTTGAATCTGGTGATTGTAAGTTATTATTCATCAAATCCTGGAATTCTAGATATTTTGAGTGCTTTTTTGTGTTTTTTGTTTGTTTGGTTTTTTTTAAGAAGAATGTTTTAAAACATATTAAAGAAAACACTTTTCTTTCTTGAAGGATGGTAAACTTCTAGAACTTCTTGCTCCAGGAGATTGTAGAGGCCAACATCAGCTGCAGCTACAAGGAGGTAGCTAACTCATTAACAAGATTTTCTTCACATTCTAAATGGAATAGGCAAAGTTGCTCTGATATTCTACCACAAAAAGTTGTGGGTGATAGGCAACACTGATGGCAAAGTGGCAAAATGCATGTTCCACAAATGTTTCCTCTT
Organism: Euphonia xanthogaster; assembly: GCA_034509185.1. NCBI lineage: Eukaryota > Metazoa > Chordata > Aves > Passeriformes > Fringillidae > Euphonia > Euphonia xanthogaster. The sequence goes on along the minus strand of JAYDZK010000202.1, from coordinate 59,026,171 downwards.
GTCACCAGTTGCAAGAAAATGCTGGCCAAGGTCTTGGATCTGACCTAGCAAGGTGCCTTCCTCAGTAAACCAAGCATGGATTTTGCTGCATGAAACCATGTTGTGGAAAACTTGCCTGAGAGGTATTCAAACTCTTGCAGGCTCTTTGTAAACAGATTGTATTGATGGTGTGGTCACAGCAAAAGGCTAAACCTGGATGCAAAAGCAGAGCTTGTAATTTCTGCAGAACCACCAGCAATGTTAATTTCAATGGTGCTACCAAATAGGAATAATGTTATCATCTCTTAAAAGAGCCAATTTACTACTCTGTTTATCACTGCTTGTTTTACTGCATTTGAGAAATTCTATGTCTCTTTGACATTATAGTTAATAGATCATTAACTTTTAACGATATCCTTAATTTCTTTGATATTTACACAAAAATACAACATGGACCATTCTTAGTAGATTCCAGATCTAAATGCTGTCACTTCAGTTTTATTGTTCTAAACTGTTAAAATGAAAGGAATAGAAGAGGAACCAGAATTCTGTCATTGAGAGAATTCTAAAATGCTTTTTTCTGTACAATACAATTGTAATAGCTCCCCTGAAACATGAGGTAGTCCCTTCAGCTGTCACTGGAACAATTTTATTTCAGATATATGTTAGCAGAACAGAGAACTACTACTAATATTAGAGATTAGTGTTAGTCATAAGAGGAAGAGCTTTCTGGGAAAGCTGAGAAAGAAACATTGAAAAAATGAGCTTTATTGATTGAATTAATTTCCTTTGAAGGTCTGATTCTGGTTCAGAGAATGAACCCTGAAACCATCCCTGCTTTCTCTCAGAGATGGGATGTGTATTCTCTCCAGGAGACCATGCAGTCACCCTCTGACAGGGGCTGAACACCATTTTTAATGGCTGGTTATCTCATTCTCATGTACCATTTTGTTTTTCAGGATCATCAAACATTTATTTCCACTGATGCATCAGAACATGTGATCAGCAGTGCTGAGATTTGGCTTTGATGAAAAGCATATGGAAAAATTCAGACTTCCTCTGCCAGAATGATTTTGAATATGTTATATATGTTTTTGTGGGCCGGGTTTTATTTCCTTTTTTTTTTATTATTTGTAAATTAGATTGATCACTTTTAAGAAAAATCTTCTGTTTTCATTACTTCTGTATTCCTGAGGTATGTTCCCTAAGCCATACAGATAAATTACAGTGAAACTAGTTTTACTGAGCACAAATATCTATAATATGTGTTCTTGGTATATGTTATGGAAGTTAGTCAATTTATCTGCTTGAAGATGTAAGGTAATGTGAATGGTGTAACACTAAATTTTTGCTATAGCCAGAATAGGTTTCTTCAATGAGGCCAAAGAAATCTGAGTCACTGAGAGAAAGGCTCAGTCAGAAATGCTGTGCATATCCAATTACATGATGCCTTGTGTAAGCATAATTAGTTTAATGAACTTTAAGAAAGACCTAGGGGTAAAGTCAAGCATATAGGAAACTGTTGTGCCATCTTAGAGGCCAGAGGCTAAAATAAAGTTCCTTCCTGTGCACCAGGTTAGGCTCATGTTAGGTGGATTTGTTATGCTTACTCTGTTGCCAAATATATTTGTGGTGTATATATTCTGCATATATTTCCATTGAGTGAAATCTGATGATTTTGTTAAAATGATGTTGTTATGTTGCAGCTTAATCAGAGCTGTTAAAGACTTCAAGAGTAGCTTTTTGTCTTGCAAAAGAACTTCACTTCTGTAAGGTAAGTCTGAGGTAATTAACACGGGGCAGACACTTGTCCTACTGATATCACCACATTTAGTGAGTTGAAGTGTATAGACCCTTTACAGGCTTCAGGGAATTCCTTCCCCCATCCACGTGACAGCTCTTTGAACCTGTTTGAACCCATGGATTGATAACTTCTGCTGACCAAGATTTGTGTGCTTGTCTGGAGAGGTCTGTTCTTTCACCCCTTGTCTGCAGGTGTGCTATGAAGACAACTCTGCTGCTTTGCAGAAAAGAGGCCATCCCAAAATTTCCAAGTTGCCTGCAGATAACTGTTGCTGAATAGTTCATAATCCCAAAAAATCCCCTTCATTTTGCATCAAGAGCTCGCTCTGGTGTAGGTTCTTCTTTGTAATGCCTGAGTCGCCATAGGAAAGCTCTCAAGAGAGAGAGAGCTTGTGTTTTAGCCACAAGAGGCTGGTTTTGT
>JAYDZK010000202.1:58999899-59023868 GCA_034509185.1 Euphonia xanthogaster | reverse complement strand
CTGCAGATAACTGTTGCTGAATAGTTCATAATCCCAAAAAGTCCCCTTCATTTTGCATCAAGAGCTCGCTCTGGTGTAGGTTCTTCTTTGTAATGCCTGAGTCTCCATAGGAAAGCTCTCAAGAGAGAGAGAGCTTGTGTTTTAGCCACAAGAGGCTGGTTTTGTGCACTAGCTGACCTTGATCAGGGGCAGGGAGAGATAAAGGTGACTGTGCTTCCAAGGCTGTCCGTCAGAGATTTAACACACTCATCTCATTCTGTGTTGCTGTTGCCATCTTTAATTCACCAGGACTTAAAGGCAAGATATTTCTATTTCATGCTTGTTTGCTGATACTGGAGCCTTGGGAACATTAGCACTTATGGGTCTGACGCATTAAATTGCTGAAGTTCTAGATGATTTTAGACTCCAATATCACTTAACTTTATTAGCTTTTGAGTTCCCAGGAACAAACATCATCTATGCTGAATGTTACCTCTTTAATCAACCTTTACTTGTATACCCAGCAGCTCTACAGTGGATTTTGAAACATAATGCCATCATTGGCATAATTTCAATATTATATTTTCTCATATAGAGATTTTCTGCTTTTAATCAATTTTGGAAGTAAAAAAAGTACAAGACTTTCCCACAGTAGGAAGCACACTTCTCCTTTTTCTAACTAAGCTTTTTCCTCTATGTATTTCTGTTCTAATACAAGGTTAATGTCCTCTTCACCTACATTTCTCATGTTTTCCCTCTAAACAGTTGCAAGATACATGACATTTTAACTAAATAACTCTTGGAGAGAGTATATGTTTAAAATTTAAGTTTAAAGAAATCAGCTGGTTTTTTTTCATACCATGTCTTTTATCTTTAAGAATATGGAATTAGTAGTAGAAGTTCAAAGCTGTTTATTGTTGCCTACTCCTTTTTTCGCTATTCTAACCAGAGCTACATGTATGGAGACAAAACTTTGCAGTCAAATTTCCAAAATCCCTACCTAGATTTTAGAAAGTTTATTTTGGATATCCACACGAGAAATAATTTGCTATGTGGAATTTCTTAGCCCTTCAAAAGTTCTAAAAGAGAAAATGCTTGGTACTGTTCTATTGGTAGGCACCTAAAAAGGGGTTATGGTGCTCCACAGAATCCTGTTAATAAAATACTAACTTCTTTTTACCAAGCATCCTTGCTGATCTCAGTTCATATTAAGTTCCTTTGTATTCAGACCTTGAAAATTTCTGATCTGCACATTTCTTTGGCAATAGGAGGGGAAACTACAAAATCCACAAGGTGGTCTGAGGGAGCTTTTTGTGAAAGCCCAGACTTAGGTAGGAATTCAGCATTGGAGGCTGATTTACAAAGCATGTCATGAGCTTTGTAATTCCTCAAATCTCAGGAATTAGAGATTCTGAGGGAAAGCAATATTCACTTACCATGTTCATCCAGCAGTATGTTGTCAGGTTTGATGTCCCTGGAAAATAAGGAAAGCAAAACATTACATTTTGTACCCAAAGGAAATCTGCAATTTTAAAGTTTTTCCCATTTGGATATGAGGACTAAATCACTTAAATCATTGCAAAACCAATGAAAACCATATAATACATAAAGACAAATGATTTTTATCTACATATTTTTGCTGCCCTGAGAAAACATGCACACTAAAGAGGCTCTCTGGGTTTCCATTTATTGTAGTTTTGTTTTCACATGGTTAGCATTGACATAGGTTTTGTTTTCAAGATTGTGCACTTTATTCTTTATAGCAGCAGTAAAATGAGAAGGCAGACTTGCATCTAGAAGGTGCCTGATTGCTTCAGGGACTCCACATTTGACAGAAATAATTTAATTGGAAGCATAGTGGTTTACCCTGTGAGCCAGACCCTGTTAATCTTCCATGCACGGTCACTCACACACGGCAGAGTCCTGTGATCTGTCTTGTGCTAATTGAGTATGTCCAGCAGCTCTGCTGTCACTCCCAGATCCCCACTTGGCTGTCTGTGACCAAATACCATGCTAGGAGAAGGAGCAGGGATAAGGGAAGCTGGCGATTATGACAGGCTGAAGCATCAGCTCAACTCTTGGTATTGCCCTAGAGAGTTGCACTTTCGGGGTTATCTTCTGTTGACCCAAGTTCATGCTTCTGTGAGGAGGGTTGGAAACAACTTTTCCTCACCACTGTCAGGCATTCCCACCCTCTTTCTTGGCCCAGAATTACTGCCATTGGTGTGGAGCTGCTCAGGGAAAATCCATGTCTTGGCTTTGCTGGCCGTACTGGCCCTGGCGAGGCTCAGCTGGGGCTGGGTGAGCCTGATGGGGCAGTGCTGGGTGGCACCACCTTGTCACTGGCAGCTCGGGGTGAGCCTGATGGGGCAGTGCTGGGTGGCACCGCCTTGTCACTGGCAGCTTGGGGTGAGCCTGATGGGGCAGTGCTGGGTGGCACTGCCTCGTCACTGGCAGCCTGCACTTCATGCAGGTCTAAAACTCCTTGTTCTCAGTGAGGCATTGCCAGAGTAGCAGAGCAACAGTTGAACAACTCGAGCAACAGTTTTGGCCCTTGGGCTGAACTTTCCACTTACCTCAAAAGACAAGGAACCATAAATTGGCAAAATAAGCTCTTGAATGTCTGCAAATGAACTGCAAACACTCCTGCCTCTGTAATCTCTTTTAGATAAGAGATGGCTTGATTATTCCAATTTGAACATTTCCTAGGAAAGTTTTTTAACAACGTGCCCATAAATGGAATAATCAAAAAAGTGAAGTGTTACAAAGGAAATGTGTTACACCAGATTTTTTTTTCCAAATTTAAAATAGAGAAGGACTTCTAAAGTAAACATTACACAGGAATAAGATATCAAAAGCAATTATAATACATTTATTGCTTGCATTACATGAACTCAGTCGTCACCTAAGTTTCACATCTTTATTGACAGAAGAAGGAAACCTACACTTTCCTTAGCATTCTGGATTCCATGCTTTCTAGCCCTTGCTGAGATTCATATGAAGTTATGAAGTATTCTGTAATTATTTTTATCATTTGTGTAGTGGAAGCTGAGGAAGCACAGTACGAATAAGAAATTAGTTTGAATAATTCTCTCCACATTTGGAAATAATGTAGAATGAATATATATATATATATATATGCATATATATGTCTGTGTAAGGAACAGGATCTCATTATGAAGAACTATCTGGCGTGGAAATTTAAGTTATACCAATATTTCAGTGTGAAATACTGGCTACCTGGAATTGTGTGATTCAGAGGCAGTTCTAGTTATTTGTGTAATAAAAAGAACATCTGTCCTAGAGCCTATTTCACCCAAAATCTTCCAGACTCTGAGTTCTCTTTCCTCTCCCCTCTAATCACTTGGCATATCATTTACCACACTATAATTTTTCTTTCTCTGATTTCATATGGGTGAAGTTGTGAGAAAAACCATAGGGATAAATATATTTGTTTATATTATGAAACATGTTTGTGTTTCATTTAAATTTGGAATTTTGTATTTTGTTGAATTTGGTTAAATTAGCATAGGAGACTCTATGCAATAATAGATTATATCTAATCTCTCAAGTAATGAAACAAAAGCACTGCTGATCAAATGGTTTCTGTATTTTCCAGTAACAATTTTGTCTTTGGTTCCTGATAACAGTTTTGTGATAAGAGCTGGAATTGTGATTTCCTGTTGAATAGTCTTTGTGGTTGATTCATGACTTGAAAATACATCAATAACCTTCCATGGAAGTAAGTAAGTAAGTAAGTAACAGTTTTGACAGCTGAATTAAAAATTTTAAAATTTGCCTTCACAAATTTTAACCAGTACAAACTGACTCTGCATTTCTCAGGTGGGTAAAAAGATTGGGATCATACATGTGTACATTTGGGCCTTTTTGTGGCTTCCTAAAATCAGTGATACATTCAACAGTGCTCCAAACTCTTTTCCCCAGTTTAAGAAAATGAAGAATTAGAATTGTACAGTCATGAGCACTTCACCAAGAATAAAACTGATCAAAAAGAGAAATTCATCTTTATGAGCTACTGCCATGTGCGTAATACAGCACCCAGGGATTGCTCATTACAAGACAGTGCCTTTTTTATTTTTTTTTTAAGAAGATCAGTTCAAACAATTTGAATATCTGCTATGGTATTTCATCATTAAACAGTCTATACATGTTTATAGCCAGCAGAAAAGACATTGACAAATCCACTTGACAGCTGTATGTATGATCAAATATATTCTTCATTCAGTTGTTGTCTGTTATGTTAGAAAGTTGAGTGGTAAAATTAGATCTGTGCTTATCCTTCCATGACTAATTCAGGCAGTGGCTGCTACTTGATACAGATGTGCACAAACTGTAAAGCCTTTCCCGCCTAAGGGATGTTCCTCACTGTTGGCTTTGCTCATTTTGCTCAGGGGCAGGACGTAGCTGGGGGCAGCTGCCACAGGGTGTATGGCACACAGCAGCACAATTCCTCAGTCCCTGAGGCAATCTGGTGGACTCACAGCCCTGCCTCAGACCTCAAACAGGATATTTTAAACTGCTCTTACAGCAAGTGGAAGTCGTGGGCTATTTTAAGCCAGAAGGTAAACAAGTTTATTTAGTGAGACGCTGCTGCTCTGGGGTCACACGCCTGGAGATGTGCAAGGTGCATGGATTCACATGGCAGGTGAGAAGGACAAGCACAGGGTCACTGTGCACACAGAGCGTGCCCTCCAGCAGCTCCCTGCTGGGTGATTGGCCCCAGCTTGCAGCGAGCACTAAAAGCTCTGCTCTCCAGAGGCAGCTTGTTGAGAGCCCTAAAGAGTGCAGAGGAGCAAGGGCACTGCTCTGCCCTTGCACTGATCACTGCCAGCCAGGAGCAGGGCACAGAAGGGTCAGTGGGGTCCAGGTGCTGGTGCACTACAAGTTATTGGATGTATTCAGAACTGAATAATGCACCAGCGCCTGGACCCCATTGCACCTTCTGTGGGGTCCTCTGAAGTCTGTTATATTTAGTTTCTCTAGATAAATACTCTAATTAAATTCACTAAACAAATGTTTTAGTGAATTTAAAAGATAAATCCTCTTTAGTTAAGCAGTTTAAATTCAATCATTCTGTGTAACTGAAATTTTGGGTTGATTACATATAAATTTTTCTGAAAAAAATTCCCCATAAGCTACATGTTTAAACAGCAGGGCGTGAAATGCAGCAACTTAACTTCAGGGTTTTCCTGTTACATATATCCCTAGTTAAGAGAATTCATTAAAACATTCATTTCATAATCCAAGTACCAAAAACCAGCTCATGGGAGAAATTGAAGGACTTTTGCAAGGATCACATCCACCAAGGTTTGGATACAGACATGCCCTGGGCTTCTCTCTCACCATTCATGAAGCAATGACCAGCAGAGCTATGGAAGCATCCTTGCCACTGAACTCATAAATACAGCTTTGTCAGTCTGTACCAGTACTACTCCCAACTGTTTTTGTATGCAGAAATGTCAGAGCCACATAGAAATGAGAGTAGAGAAATCTTCAAAGTCTTTTGCTCAGTGACAGGACAAGGCATAGCTAACAAAAAAACTGGCTCAAGAAACTCAGACGTGCGAACAATATAGAAAAAAAGAGAAAAACCCACAACTGCCATTTGTTGATATTGCCTGTGAAACTATTTCTAGATTTCTTTAATTGCCTTAGCTACAAATATCGAAATAAAACTGCCTGAAGAATGAAGGTTGAGTTCACTTATATGCATGCAGAAGATGCTGCATATAATTTCCAAGTAGGAAAGAATTATTAATAATCTACTTGTATCTTTTATAACATCTAGGCTGTGTGTGCATCCCATGTGCTTGAAGATTTTCTCTCTGCATGGAGTAAAACCATGCACGTGGCTCAACTCATGTTCACTGCATCTGCCAGTCAGAGTGTCCTCCCTGGAAAGCCTCTCAATGGTTATAAAGGACTTGGGTTCAAGAATATGCAGTTTTAATTACCTTTTCCATCAGTTTCCTTCTGATGTTCTGAAGTAGAAGAGGGTTTCTAAGTCAAGAGGTGGAGAAGTCATGCAGTCTTCATCCTTGTTGGTTTTCAAGGCCTGACTGGATAAATCCCAAATAACCTGTTCTGATCTGAAGGCTGACCCTGCTTTGGGAAGATCATTATGCCAGTGGTCTCTGGAGGTCCCTTCCACCCTGAATTAGCCTGAGTCTATGAAAAAGAATGTATCCACGTTCAAAGACTGTCTTACTTCCCCTCCTTTTGACTGCTAGGAAGTTCATGAAAGATTGAAGAAAGTGGTGAGAGAACTGCATATTTGGAATTTAGTGAGTCTTTGATATAGTCCATAGCAGCTGGCAGCTAGTGAGAGCTTTCGCCTCTTAAATTCTATCATGGGGCTTGAATGCTCATGAAGAAAATGGTCGGAATAAATAGCCAATCTTCATCTTGAAATGAGGTCAAAATTGAAATGCCCTGCAGTTCAGCACTGGAGAGGTGTAACACAGTATTTATTAGCTTTGTAAGTGTTAAAAGAATGAGGATTATATCACCTGAAGAGGACTCTGAGAAATCTCAGTAGGAATGACTAAATCTAGATGACTGTATTGCTAGTGTCAGATAAAATGACAGGAATTATATATATATATATACAGATCAAAAGGAGAGTCTGAATTGCTCACCTGGATTAATGACCATAAATAACCTTCCAGAGGTCTTGTTGTGTTCCTTATTAGATGAAATAATTGTAATAAAAAGACTGAAAAACATGTGATGATGGCCCTTGCTCTAAAGCTTGAAATTCAATACAATCTCAAAAAAAGTTTCATGTGATATGATCAATCAGGACTTCATAGCTTTTTGTCTCTGTTTTTACTGACTGGATTTGAAATATCCATCTACAAAAGAAGGGACTATCTCTGATGAATTCAACCATTATTTGCCCATTTTTCTAGAGAAAAAAATTGATGGCTGGTTCAGTGGCTACCACTTCACAATGAAAGCAACTAAGTTTAATTAGGTTACAGAAAATTATTTTCAAAAGGTGCTATGCAGTAATTTTAAATAGCATCGGTCCTTCTGGTTATATAATTTCTTAGGATCTGTAAGAAAACAGTCAAAAAAGAAAAGATCTAAGGCTAAACAAAAAAATTCCTTGTGAATAAAGAACAAATAGACTAGATTTCTTAGTTAGCAGCAGAGACCTGTAAGGTGTGATGAGACAAATAATAGTGGTCAAAAAAACTTGTCTATTTGCTTTTGGAACATGATTGTGGATTCATATTCCATAAAACCAAAGCAAGCTAAACAAACAGCATTTTATTTTTACAACAGAGAATTAAACTCGAGTTGATTACTACAAGACATGATTTCATAAAAATGCTTCTGCAAGGATCAAAGCATTGATGTGAATAACAGAACTACCAGCTAGAGTTACTCCAGCTAAGTTTAATCTAAATGATTGAGGAAAACACTTCTACAACAAATACAGACACTGTCTACCTCCTCCTCCAGAGCAGTGGTGATGCCTAGAGCCCATGGACAACAAAATTCCATGGGTCACAAGACACGTTTGTCTCAGTCTGGGTGTAGTAACCCAAAATTCACGTGTGAATCACAGAAAATTCATTGGCTGACAGTGAAGGCAACCCATGTCCTTGCAGAATGCTAAGGGTTTATTTTCTCAGACAGTTTCAACACATCACAGAGAAATCAAATTAGATGGATGTTGTATACTCATGAGGATGCAAAAGAAGGATTAGGATTCAGACAAAGGATAAGGATTCAGACAAAGGCCCTTGAGGTCAGTGGAAGGATTACACTGGCTTCAGCCAACATTGTCTTCACTCTAATCAAGGTTTTCTAGTACATATTTCTCTTTAGTGCTAACAACCCAACTATTGTGTAGGATAAACCTTAAAATATTGAGTTGAAGGCTCTTCTTAATCATGCAGTTTGTGTCTAATGATAATATTTTTTTTCTTTACATAGAAATAGGCATTAAGATTAATGCTAGGGGCATAGCAGTTCTCAACAGCCATACAAAGGGCAATGGTTGGGAAATACAAGCTTCAGCTATGGATTATTTGAGTTCACATGAGACATCACTGGATCAGAGCACTGAAGTGAACCATATAATGTATGATAAAGGGTTTTCTCCTAGTTATGGAAAGAAATGTAAACAAATTCTGATTTTCACAGAGAGGGACCTTATTTCCTTCCTATTTTTTTACTACACTCACAAATAAGACCAATATCCAAGGCATGAAGTTCATAAAAGAAATGACTGCATAGATATTGAGGTTTTCTTTAGCTGAATTTATTGATGCTTTGGATAAAGAAAAATTCAATATATATTAGCTACTGTACACCCAAGAGATTAATTTTTCCAAACATGTTTTGCTTCTGTGAGGGTGGCCCAGACATGAGGTATCTTCCAGAGCTGAACTGTGCAGGGCATCTACCAGGAGGACTTGCTCAAGAAAAAGCCTTAATGAAGCGTGATGAATCTTTTCTTCCCTTTGTCAACACCTCATCACTCATTTATCTTTTTATTTTTCTGTTCCTGACCAACATTGTTTCTAGTTTCCAGAACTGCTCAATGGTTTTTAAAAAAGATCATAGTAAGAATCTCAGAGTTCTTTACTGTTATTTATGATTAGATGAATGGGAATGAAAGACTTTGACAGCTCCAGGCCTCTGATTGCCTGCTCACATACCACTCACTTAGATTTCAGCAGTAATTGCTGCCACTTACTGTCCTTTCATAAAAAGAACTTCAGGGCCTTCTGTTCCTGCTCAAATGAATGTTGTGACAGTATATGACCCTCTGCATCACCGTAATTTTGAAATCTATACAATTCAATAAAACTGGAAATAAGCTGAGAAGTGGAAGTATTAGATAATTCTGTTTTTCTCTGCAATTCCACCTCCTGGTCTTTAATGCAGAAACAAAAAAATCCATAACTACTTCCAACTACTTGTCTGGTAGCAAGCATTTACATGTTTCTAATCAAACTCCCATCATCCAGTCCATTATCACATTTTGGAGCCTCTTCCTTCTGTGGGACAACCTGCGTAGCAGGACCATTGTCTAGCCATTGTATGAAACATCTAACTGCTGGAATAATTTTCACAAGTAAAAAAGCTCTCACCCATGACTGGAGGGCCTACCTCTCCCTAAGTACATTTAAATATCTGGACACCTGGCTCAAGGCTTGGGATTGTAGTGCCAGTTATATAGAAACAAGTTACTGTGACTCTGAGTTGTGTGTGCCTGGAGTTCCTTTCTAGTTTCGTTCTATTTTTTACCAGGGGTCCATGACAATGCTGGATTTTCTTAATGCTTGTTCTACCCAATTTTATATAGCTCTGAAAATAAAGCTGTCAAAGAAATATCAAAACATGTTTACTTACAAATGCTTTAACTGGAACAAGCTTGTAATTTTCCAATTTTATCCCCATGTGGAAATATATAAATATGAAAACATCTTCAATTCTTTCCTTGTAGCAATAGGTGGCAGTAATGATATCTATATTTGTCTGGATGGCCAGTGAGCTTTGGAAACACTGTATTTGTCAGTTTTAGCTTGGATAAATAGTTGTAGTATATGTCATTACCCCAGCTTGAAGAAAATTACCTTTTTACAATAAAGGAATCCTATAGCTAACCTTTCAGATTTCTGGGTATATATAGCCAAATAATATGGCATTGTTCCACTTCTGAATTTCCACAGATGTCAAATTAAAATAAAAATATTAAACACAGATTATTTCATTATATTGTTCTTATTGAATAACCCAAAATTGCTTTACCACAGAGGTAATTATATACTGCAGTAGCAAGAAAAATAGGCAAAGATTCTTAAATGTTATAAAGAAAGGTTTGCCCAAAGGAGTATGTGAATCTGTGCTTTGTCTCCTGTGTGCAGATATCTTAGAGAATGGGATTGGAAAGTACCCCTGCAGCCTTATAAACTGAGTTTTCTATAACAAAGCCCAGGCTATATCATCCAGGATTTGTCTTCCTGACACAATGGTTCTTTTTCAACTCAACATTTATAAGGCTAAGCAACTTGCAGGCAATCCAATGTTTAGTTTTCATTCTGCTTGAAGGACTTAAAGTAATGACAAATGTTACACTTCCTTTGCTGGAACTGTTTTCTAGAGTTAATGTTACACAGGTACAGGTCTTCGAATTCCACACAGTGCTGAAGGGAACCTGGGACAGCTGTCAACACTGATGATGCCATCACTGCATTTCAAATAAAAAGCTTCTTCAGCCAAATCCTTCTTCAGATCACGTGGAGGAGTCATGCAAAATCACCACAGGGCAGTAATTTTTGATAATCTCACAGCTGATGACTCTAATATTTTCTGTGTTGTAGAGTCAAGTATCACTGAGACCTTCTGCGTGTCCATGTCCAAGGGTCAAACCACTCTGAGTGAATCAGCTTTTAAGAGCAGGTGACACCTCTGATAACCATGGGAAAGGCACGACTCATTAGGCATTAACTGGAGCATGGCACTTGGAAAGAATTATCTGGCACAGCAGGAAAGTGTATGCACTGCAATGGTGATGCTTTCTTCCATGGCCCTGTGTAGAGAGCTTTTGACTAGAAATAAAGGAGAATGTACTTGGTGTGTACTCTGCCAGCAACTGCAAGACTATCAGTCTCCTTCCAGTAGAAGGCATAGGCTGTCTTCCAGTTTTCACAGGCAGAAATCCATGTGTGGAAGTAAATGAGAGAAGAAATTTATGACATTTGCCCTCTGCCTAAAGACAAATCAGGAGAACATTGTTACTGATAAGCACATTTGGCTTCATCTGCTGTAAAAAGCCAGCATCGTAAGTGTGGTGTTTTGTAATGACTGAAATTCATATAGCTGCTCCTTTGTTTTTCTCTGCATGAAATATGAAATAGATCCATTCAGATGTATTGCATCCACAAGAGTTTGCTCAGCTTATCAGGAAAATTCAAAACTAAAATTTACAAAATTCCAAGTGCACAGGTGTGCTTGTCAGCCACTGTTCTTAAGTGTGTAATTACTGCATAATATCCCTAATATTTACCTTAAACCCTCTACCAACTTCTATACCTAAAAGTTCACGTGCCACCTGCTAGAACAACAGTACCCACAACAATATTATCACATCATTTAGCAGCAGTTTCCTTCAGCCATACCATAGTGCAACCAATTACAGCCAAAATTGTGGGCAACTGAAGCGTGGTTCAGCAGGGTGCTCTTCATGTGCAGGGCAAGGAAAGAAACAGCAACTTCTGAAGGGTCCAGGCTTTCACCAAGTGCCTGGGCTCAATGCAGCAGTGAAACGTCCCAGTAAGCACATTGACTGCTGATCTGAGTCTCAGCAGCAGTGCAGCAGATAGAAGGGCTGCAGACCAGAAATGGGGAAACAGCCATGAGAAGCTCTGTGGTTCGCTCTGATCTGAAGCTCCAAATCACCCCCACCACTGACAGCATCTCCTGCTGGCTTGTGCCTATAACATGGGTATGAGTATTTGGACCTTTATCCCTCAAACTGACCACCTGGCATCCCATAATATACACAACCAGAACATATCACCAAGAGGATATTGAATGCTTTCCACAGACAAGTGAACTTTGATGTCCTGCATATGCTTCCCCTTCCGGGTTATTTTATGGATTTAATGTATACAGAAGTTTACTGCAGTACACCAGGAAGGGAGGTGCAGCCTATTCCAGAAAAGAAAATTATATTTCATAAATGATTAAAGAACTGACCTACTAATACCTGAAACATCAGTAGCATGTCCCATGACACTTTCCTATGTTGAGCTTCACATATCTTAGTAATAAGCTGCTTGTAAGAAAACTTTTGTATGCTTTTAAGAAGGAACATTTGCAAACAAACTCACAGAGCAATAAATATGTGTACTAATGCATATTGCTGTTTAGAATACATGAGACATGGCAGGCAACATTTGACCCAAACCCAATTCCTAGTTCAGTACACCACCCTTCTAAGAAATTTCTCTATTCTATGAGATGTCAACAACATATTGCTTGTTGCCTGAAATCAAGCAGACATGTATTCTGACTCCTCTTGAAGAATCTGGATGAGGAATCAGGAATTGGCTGGATATTGTTTGAGCTCACAGACTTCCTGGTGCCTGGTTAACTGGATTACGAGGCAAGAATACAGTAGGGTTGAAGGTGAATTTAGGCTCTGTGCAGACAAACTGCTGCTACAGTAACTACTTGCACTGAAATGATTGTAAGGATTATTCTTGCTATTTATTCAAGAAAAAATAGATATGGGATTCTGATCTCAGGTTGAAACATTTGGATTAGGTTCTTTCGTGAATTAGGCATCTATATACCCATTTATTGCTATTAGATGTATAAACATCACAGTCTTTGGAGTGAGGAAGCCATTCATATGACTGCCTATTTTTAGATTAACTGAAAGCCTTATAGATTCTTTTAGTTTTATCGATTTTTTTGGCTAGGTTGGCTTCTTTGAACAGACAATTATAAAAGTACACACTCCCTCATTTAAATCTTGGTGAGCTGTGGACTAAGTTTTTTAAGACAAAGAAAAATCTTGCATACTGTGTGAAATTATGAAAACAACTGGGGATGTTCTCAAGTCAAATTATTGTATGGTGTTATCACAGAAGTGCAGGCAGGTGTTTAAGCCTCTTGCAGGAGTCACACTCCAGGCTCTCATTGTCTTGTTTGACGTCATCTCACACCATGAACAACGCAATCCTTCATACATGGTTAATTGTGCTGTGTTTAAAACACCTTGCACACTTCAGAATTTTTTTAGTTGCTGCCTTAAAAAACCCCCATACTTCTCATCAGCAACATGAACCTTCTGAAGTTCTGTATTGTCTTCTGTCTGTGTGAGGCTTAGAGGGAGATGTCTGTGGAAGGAGCCCGGGGGTTCCTTGATTCCCTCCAAGGCAGGAGGACTTCACAAGCTCAGTTGTTTGTGGCATGCAGGGAACCTGGAAATACCACACAGTGGTACAACTTTTTGTTGCTTGCGCACAACTGGAGCCAGATTTCAGCTTGGGGAGTTAAGATCTTGTCTCATGTAAGGAAACTTGTGACCAAATATTTCATAGGAGGGAACAACAGGAATTACTGACCCCATTAACTGAAGTTACAGTGGTCTGATGTATAGGTTCAAAAATCCAGACAACTAAGGCTTAATAATTCCATTTCTTAGCTGCAGATCTCATATGCTATTCCTTTTTGACACTGTTTCTTCCAAAAGCAAATATTAAACAATAATGACAGGATAAAAGACTGTCTGCTGGAAATGTACTTCCTTAAGTACACGCTCATAATTCTTAGTTTCAGCAGCAGAGCTACTCTGGGACTCAGGGAAATAAGCTGGTACTTTAATTAGTGTTAACTCTCTTTACATATGTAAGTGCATGTGTTTGCATTGGGGTGCATCTGTAAAGCATTTCTGTGGCTTAGGAGATTTGCAGAAGACAGTTGAAGGAGCACCAACAGGGGAAAACTCTGCAGCATCTCAAATTAAGAGGCAAGCTGTGACTCTCTGTGGGTTTTAAAGGGAGAACTCTAGATAACTAATACATTTAATTAGCATAAAAGCTGAGAAATGCAGCATCCTGGCAATAGCTTTTCCACTCAGCAAGTCTTGTTAAGTGACTACATTAGTAATTGTTACTGATTATTGAAAATACATCCATTATTTTTTATTGGATTTCATTCAAAATAGACCTCTGACACTCATTGAGTAGTCCTGTTGGTCTGATATTTTAATGAAGATCATATCTTAATTATTGTTGCAACCTGGGGGAGAAACATAGGAAATGTAAAACCGCATTTCCTGACATCATCAGCTTTTCTTGAAATACACAGAGAGATTGATCCTTATGCATGTGTATTAATTTTTATCTGCAGAGCTCTGAGCAGAGGTTTTCACAGTTGGTAAATAAAGCTGTTTGACCCCTACAATGACAAAGAAAGACCAACTCAAAACCACTGAGCCTTCAGTAAATCTTATCCCACTGACTGGGAATTCACACACTGCCACCAAGCCCCTGTTTCCTCTGTTACTGCACCCCTGTGTTCACTCTCCCTGCCCACTCCTAACTTTGGCCTTTAGGATCTGACTCTTTCCACAGCAGTTTTTTCTTGCCCATTCCTACACCACACTCTGCACTCCCTAGTCTTTCCCCCAGCCATCCTAGTTCCCCTCTGGACATCTCTGCCCCACTTGATGCAGGTAGATGATATCCTTGTTTTGGTGCCCCCAAATCCATCTATCATACCACCAATTACTCTTTTATTGTTACTGTCTGTCCAAAGAGTAGATGCCCAAAATATTTGCAATCTAAACTCAGCCTGATAGCAAAGACAGTATCTGAGTATAGGAAGAGGGCCCACAGCTTTACCCTAAACCCCTCACATTTATCTTCTAATGTATCTGTGTCCATCACTAAAACTCCAAACCTTAAAAATTGTGCCATGTACACTAAGAATATCACTGAAATAAAATTTGAGACTCTAGCAGGGTTAGACACAGAATAGTCACTCTGAAAGGCCAAAAAAGAGAGATGTTCTGGTTTTACATTGTGTTTTTCTTGGGCTAGAAAGGAGCTCCTCTGCATTCAGAACACTACACAAGTTTCACATTTATAACAAAATGAAGAGCTAAATGCCTGAATTAAAGTGGGTAGCCACTGGATAGAGGCTATTTCTCATTATTATTAGTCGGACTGTAAAGATGATTTTGATCATCACTATAAAGAATGACCCAATTAATTGGAACCTAATTTAATAAATTTTGGTTTATTGGATGTGCACTGCCTACCAAGTGCTGTTCCCACCTTTCAAGGTCCCAGTTTGACCTAGTATTTTAATGTCTTTCCCCACTGACAGTATTTCTTCATGTGCAAGAGCACCACAGCTGCTGAATTGCAGGTTTGCCTTGTTCTCCTCTGCTGCAGGAAAGCACAATTATCCACACTGCATTATCCTGGGAAATTCCCCTGGCATAAATGTAAGCTGTCTATGCACATGTTGGGAGAAGCAGAGGCTCATCAGTAGCACTGTCCATCACAGAACATCAAAGCTTTGAGCTGCTGTGCTTTCTCCTCTCTAAAACCCATCCAGGGGAGTTGGGACAGGATTTTACAGAGAACATAGGAATGTTTGAAAATTACCTTGAGGAAGTGTCATGAGGAGAATGCAAGGAGGGGTAGAGAGAAGAAATGCAAGGGAAAAAAATTGAAAAGGCAACTTCAGCATAACAAAACTGATGGCAATTTGTATCTTAATTGCAGTCCCTGCTCACAAATTAATTTATTTTTAAAGAAGAAACTGTCAGATGATCACAATTACAACTCTCACTCTTTCACTTCTCTCAGTGTATCTGTGGAGTCAAAAGTTGTACAAAGGAGACCACATCTCACCTGAAATATCAAAGCCATACTGAAAGCTTCTGAAATCATTTCCAAGGCTTGAAGGAAGCTCAAATTTCAATATCCATTAATGAAATATCTTTTGCCATACAATGATCAGTTCACTCAACAGCTGAGATACAGAAGACCATTGCAGGCATGAAGAAATCAAGTAAAAGCGCACTTTTTTCTTAAGCCTTTTTTATTTTGCCATATATTAGAAAACCTTACATTATTAGGAAATCTCCAAGGGAATGATAGAATACTTTATGTATGTGTTGCTCATCCAAACTGACAAATATGTTGCCACCACTGAAGCAGAAACAGGAGAAAGAAACAATTGTCCATATGTTGCTCTTGGTTCATACTTTGCTTAGCATGAATTTTACAGCCTTTTTCCATATTCCCTCTTCCATCTACATACTTTAATCAAAGATTTTAAATTTCTTCACTGACTGCAAACAAAAAAGATTCAAGCACACTGCCTGCAAATCTGCCACTTCAGTGGAGAGATTATGCCTGCTCAGAGTCATGGTGGCGTGAAATTTCCAAGATACAAAGATATCAGAGTACTTATAATACTAACAGTAAAGCTTTGGGGGGAAAGGGATTAATGTTGTATCACATATGGTTAGCTCTTGTTGTCTTCTCTGTTAGCTCTTCTCTTCACATTGTTGCTCATTTGATCTCTCTGGATCAGCCTTTCATCCACTTTCAGATGCATGGAGGGGTTGGGGTAGGAGGTGGAAGGCCAAAAAGCCAGAGTAAGCCAGGCAGTGCCATATGAGACAGTGGATGCTGTTATGCCTCTGTAGAAAGGGTGCCTAATCATTTTAATTACTTAATAAAAATTATTTGCATGTATTTATTCATACTCTTGATTATTATATTTAGCATAACAGTATCAACAGGCTATTAATATGGTGGTCTTTGCTGGCATAAATCAGCTGGGAGCAGACACCCATACTAAAATCACTTGAAGCTTTAAAGCAACACCAACAATTTTTTCATGGATTTCTGTGACAGAAAGATATCTCTTATAATTGGCCACAAAGAAACTAGCCATATGCTCAAGCAGAAAACTGGCATTAACCAGATCAGATTTGTGAGTGGAGACCTGAGATAATCTTGGATATAAAGCTCTGTTTTAATTCTTTCAGCATCTTCTGCTTCAGTGTCCAAATGTCTAAAAATGATTCATGACTGAAATTTCAATACTGAGAAGTGGGGGAAGGAAGGAAGGAAGGAAACAAAGCATTAAATTTTATTATCCATCAATAGGATGCTAAATTATTGAGCTGAGGGATTTGTAGCATTTTAATACATATCATGAGCCCTAAAGCCTGCTTTTCCTAAAAGTTTATGTAAAGGGAATATTGGAGAAAACCAGGAAGGGAAAAGCAGTAATACAGACAAGTGATGGCAGCTGATTTACGTGGGGGTGCAACCAATGTTTTTGTTTGTGGTATACACAGCACATGAGTTAATTTTCTTATTGATTGCTTCTCTTTTTAAAAACAGAGACCCAGACAAGAATTGATATGATCTAGACACAAAGGAATGTATGACGAATTTAGAAGAAAGAGTTATTAATTCTTCTAGAAAGAATTTCAAAGAATTTCAATGTTATCTAAATCATAGGTTTTTTAAAATTATTTAAAGGTTTCCCTGAATTCTCCTCCACTTCATTGTCATTTAGCTGCAACCAGTAAAGAAAAACATGATAAATCTCTAAAATCACAATGCCATCACTAGGGCATTGTGGACTTACACATGTCTATATTATATCCACCCTTGCCTGGGTGTCTGATTTTAAACAGAGACACAATAAATAAGAAAACCAACTATTGTGCTGTGTATGCCACAAACACACACTTAAGATGGCCTTGGTTTAGTTTATCTTTAGCCACTAGTTTAGTTATATTTATATATGTATATTTTGTTATATTGTTATATCGACCTAATGCAAGATGGTCAGCCAGGCTCAGTCCATAGGTCACATGTTCCATCTCCTACCATTGACCAGACATGTAAATTCTAAATTATCTAGGGCTTGTGAGATGAGTTTTTCTCAGCTAAACAAAAAATTTTATATAAGCACATTCCTACAATGTTACAATAATGAGAGAGGGAAGATGAGACTAGGGACAAGAGGTGGCATCATCTACTCACTTGAAAACTGTAAGGAAAAAGCAATTCCCTGCTGGCTTCAGTGAGGGTGTCTCAGCCATGGGGAATTGAAGGAGTGAGGGTGTGATGGGCACCTTCTGGTATTTCACCTCAGTGAGGAGGGGAGAGCATATCAGGCCCACAACAAAAGATTGTATCTGCGCCAGTGGCAGGAACTGGAGCACCTGATGGGACATCATGCATCTCAGAGTGTTCCCTGGGTCTCCTTCCCAATACAGCCTGTTTTACTTTATTCATACAGAGTAGTTTATATATTCTCTGTATGGAATTCTCTGTATTTCCAAACCAGCTTCATTTATTAGCAGTATCTTATCTGGTATATCAAATGACTTTTTCTGTAGCCAAACAGAAGTAAAATTATTTTGTTCTTGTAGGGAGAGAACTTTGTTCAGAAGTTAAAAGGCGTGTTCTCTGTGTGTTTGTGTCTTGTGGTATCTAATTCTTTGTTAAGTGCATGACTGAAATTTAAATTTGTGCCCTAGAATTTATGAATCACTTTCTTTTTTCATCTTTGCTGGCTCATAAGCATTCAGCAGGTGTTCAGGGCTTTATGGTTTGCATGGTGCTTCTTTTCTGACTGGTTTTGATATGTTTTCTGATTTACTTCTCTTATGTAGCTCATTGCTCAGTTCCTGTAATTTTTCCTCTGAATAATGTGGGCTAGCACTTGTTTAAAGAGCAGGATACAGTGCCATGGAAGAGACATGGGAACACAAACTAAGAAAATTCAGTGAACGAGCCTCTTGATCAGCTATGATCTTTGATACTTAGTATGAACTGTAGCCATATGATGGTTATTTTTTCCCTAGTTCATTTACTTCAGACCCTACTACATTTTTTCTCCATCTACACACGCTTGCCAGAAAGTAAAAGGCTATTAGTATGGGCAGAAATCTGTAAGGAGCTGTGTTTCATTTAGTACATCCAGCTAAATCTCAGGTTGGCACTATTCTGCCTGCGACACCTGTGAAAATCTAGGGGCAAATTTTCCATCTCCAAGTAATTTTCAAAACTAATTACTGCTTACATACTAAATGGAAAATGTTATGAAGGGCTCCCTTTTAAGTAGAATCTGTTCTTTTGCTGTATGTTGTCACAAGTGAGACAGGGAAGGCCCACTTTAAAGTGTCTAATCATTTAGATGTACTATCTTATTTCACCAGACTGTCAAACAACTTGGCAGACCCAATGATAATGAACAATCAGGTTCAGTTCTGAACACAAAGTAACTCTTGTTTAGCTGGTAGCAGCAAGACAACCTTACCCTGCAGTGGATCATCTGGCAGAGGAAAATGCAATGCTCAATTTGCCACCATTTTCCATTAGCTTTGGCCCACCCTGCACTGCTATTGAGTTACTCAGAGCTGGAATAACTACTGGTGCTATTCTCCATTGGAAGCAGAACTCGGAGGAATGGAAAACAGACTGTTGATCACACAGCACAGACCTGCCAAGCCAGGCCGATTCCAGTCATATTGTGCTCAAAAAAAAATTTATATGTACGCTTATATATGTACACATACACACATGGACAGTTTTGCATTAAATAAACCCCACTAAAATAAAAGTGTCCTGGGCACACTGATCAAAGAGCTAGTCCAGCATCCCAAAATTGCGCTGGAAGGTTACTGCAATTTCCATTCCAGACATCTGCCACATCCAGCCTCCTCTCTAAGCACATGAAAACCAGTGGAGCCAGACGATGATGAAAAGTTGTGAGGGCAATGCAGTTAACACTTGTCCCTTAGAAAGAGAAAATGTGATTTTTTTTTCAGCATGAGCACGTTACCAGGGCAGCAGCCACAGCATTGCAGGGCCAGCACTGCTCTGAGCCAAGGCTGTAGCTGCAAGAGCAACCTGGAAGAGACAACACTGGAGCTACTGCCGGAAGAACTCGCTGAATGGAAACAGGCAGCCTACTTTGGTGAGGAGGCAGGTGGCTTCATTGAAATGTATGAACAGCAACATTTGTGAAAGGAGAAGGTTGAGTTACTCACGGCTGTAATAAGTTTATTCAGCCTTTTGTGAGAAAACTTTCGTCCAATACATTTTTCACTGGCATTATACAACCAGTTCTGGAAGGAATGTGTTTAGTCAT
Source organism: Euphonia xanthogaster (assembly GCA_034509185.1). Classification (NCBI taxonomy): domain Eukaryota; kingdom Metazoa; phylum Chordata; class Aves; order Passeriformes; family Fringillidae; genus Euphonia; species Euphonia xanthogaster. The sequence continues at coordinate 59,004,194 of JAYDZK010000202.1, read as the reverse complement.
TCCATCTCGAAATGGCAGAATTCCGGATTTGATCCAAAATTTGACAATGTTTGAGATGATGTATAATGTAAGAAGCCTTTCTGGGTGTACTGGGATCCAAGGGTCTATAAGAAACGCCACCCATCCAGCTTTAAAATAGTAATTTTTTCATGCGAGAAATGTGGATAAAATATAATTACAGCAAGGCTGTGAGAAAATAACGGGTTTCAGTGTAACTCTTATCTGTGACCAGCAATCTCAATATTAAATTAGCTGTTGTATAAGTGAAAAATTTACTCAGAATAGCCTTCAAATAATAGCTTGAAACTTAGATATTTTCTTTTTAAAGTTTTATAATTCTGGGTGAACATCCATGCAAATGCAAACATTTACAATAGAGCTGCAAGACACAGAGCAGCATTCATTATTGTGCCATAATAAATAAATCCACTATAGCAGAATTATGCATGACAAATATGGATTTTATACACATGGATGTGATTCATAAAAATTGCAAGTTTCATAAATACACCAGAACAGTAGTGGGTTTTATTCTATTTATGGCTAAATTTGTCCCTGCAGTAACAATAGCCCTATTGCTGAAATGATTGCCACATTCAAAGTACACACCACTAACCACATCAACAAACACAGAGGCATTGCAAGGCATCTCCAAGGGGAGCGGGCATGGTACTGATCTCTACACTCCTGCATCTATTCATACATGCTGGGAATTCTGTCCCCTTCAGCACCATCTCCTTTTCTAGCAAACTCCTGGGGACACAGGTTAACCTAGCAAAACCCATTCTGTCATGTTGCTGGATGCAATAGTAGTGGAAAGCTGAACACCTTTCATACACAACAGTATATTAGGAGGAATTAAACTCCTGATTCACACCCCATATATTCAGTTCTTTACGATGCTGCAGTTTGAAAATCCACCAACTCAGTCTGATAAATCGTTCGACTATTCTTTCTTTGTAGCCAAGACAACATCTAGGAGATGTTGTCTCTCAGAGGCTCTCTCAATGACTCTCTGACTTACTAACATTTTTTTCCCTTTTTGCTGCTAACACATCCATTTTAAAATGAAAGATCTAATATAGGTTAGCATGTGAAGGCTGGCTGGAAGCACTTGGTAACAGTGATACTGCTGAGGCCTGCTGCCACAAGGTATAAACACCTAGCAGATCACTGATTTCATCTCCAAATGAGATGGTGTGTTTGCAGTGATAAAGGAATGACTAGATGTGTCCTCACCATGCATCACTGCTGGCTCTGCTCCTGCACCAAATTAAGTCAGCACTGCACTCTTGATGCCAGACATGCTACAGATATTTAAAGCAGCTGAAGACTCATCCCACAGACTGCTGTTCCAGGTGGTGGTGAGAAAAAAGGCAGAGTATTCTGGGTCTCACCTGGCTAAATAACATGTTTATGGGTATGTGGATCACTTGGGTGTGTTAGAGGAGAGGCAAAAGACTCCTCATGCCACAGTTGTGTTATTCGGGCAGTGAGCAGTGAAGTGGGATAGACACACAGATCTCAGGACTGCCAGCTTCAAAATAAACATCTCTTCCATAACACAGCAGAGTCCTGAAGCAGATCCCTAGACAACAGTCCTAGCTAACCAGTCAGTGACACTCTCTGCAGGCTGAGAGAGAGCTATTTTGTCCAATCTTTCTGTCAAAACTTTTGGTACAGAGCGAAAACAAAATCCAAACCCCAGAACTTGCTCCCAAATGGAGCCAACAACCAGCTCTGGTCAGTCATGCTTCCCCCATCTCAATGCAAATCAGCAAGTGTTGAACCACTATGACTCAAAGAAAAAAAAATTAAAAAAAAAAATCAAGTGTTCACTTGATTAAATAATACAAAAGAGATCAAAGAGTGAAGCCCAGTTTCATAGTGGGACCATGACAAGGCAGACACTGATTGTCACAAAAAGCTATGAACAACCACAATGACAATCCAGTCCTTCATTCTTTCAAGACACCTATCACCTTTCTCAGGCTTTTCTGTGATACATTTTTAAGCTACAGGCTTCTAGCAAAATACAAGATTTGACCGCAAACTGGATTATCTCATGACTATTTTGCCTGCCTATTTGCATAAAAGATCTCATCAATTTGTTTTCCACCAAGAACATTCCTTAAGGCATTAGAAACAAAGGTCAGTTATAATTCTGAGCTCCACTTTTAAAATACTCACTGAGAAAATAAAACTTATGCAAAATACATGGAAATATACTAAAATAGTAACAGTGTACTAAAGAATTTTCTGGCAATATTTGCAAGTTTTATTATATTTAGGGTTCTAACTGCAAGCAAAGCAATTGTTGCAATGTTTACTGGAATTTTGTCTTGTACAGTTACAGTAACATGAAATACCCACCTACCACTGCATCTCTGCTCAGATAGATTTCATGCTGGCCATTCCTCCTCTGAAAGTCAGACCATACTTTTTATTGCATCTTTATTGCAAAATCATGAGGCAACTCTGGCAAGTGGATGGGGTGAAAACTCTCCATTTTGAAGGAATTTGTTCATACTGGCCTTTGGGAGATCTATGGCACAGCTCAGTTTAGTTTGGTCTCTGAAAGTCGCATCCAGATTTTGTATATACAAAGCTGTATTTTTGCATTCATGTTACTCTAAATCAGAAAAGATAACCCTGAATTTAGTCTGAAAAAGAGTAAAATAAAGGTTCAAGCCCATAATTTTATAATTTTATGTTGCTCTGTTGACATAAAAATAGAAGTTATCCCTGCTGCTTCAGTTAAATGCCAAAATGTTTAAGGAAAACAGACCCTGATTCTGACACCTTTTTTTGAAATGAATACTATCTTTTCTTCTGTATGGCAGAAAACCTAACAGATTGCTGTAATATAAAAAGTATAAAAAAGGATGCAGCTTCTATCATTGTTCCAATTGATTTGTACTATTATTCCTACTTCCCCACCTCTCTTCCTCCTGACCTTCATGCAGATGCTGCCAGTAAACAAATTATTCTCAGCTTCAGGTTCTAAAACTGTTCCCTGATGTTGTTGTGGGAAGTTCTGGTATTGGATTACAACATTTTTGTGTTCAGTAACATTGGGGCACCGGAGAATTAAAAATAAATTAAAAGTAATCAGGATGCTGTTATGGGCTGTATTTAATGTTTGAAGACCATAGAGAAAAAATGTAGATCATAGCATGAGATCAGAAGGAGAAAAGGGCAGTATGAGAAGGATACAAGGCTACTGAATGGCTGTGGACTGAAAGAAAGCACTTAAAAAGAAAACTTTTCAGACCCAAATTCCACCCTTGAATAAGCAATGGAAACTCTGTCAGGGTTTTGAATAAACAGAACTATAAAACCAGATATATGATAAAGTTCCTCTGCTCTGCCAAAAGCAAGCAGCCCACTCCTCAAATGAAATTCACTCACCTGTGAATGATGTGGTATCTCTGCAAATAATCCAAGGAAAGGGCCAGCTCACAGATGTACAGTTTAACAGTTCCTTCGTTGAAGTGCACGTTCTGCTGCAAATGGTAACGCAGGTCCCCTCCGAGTAAGAGATCAACCACCATGAACATGTCCTCCTCATCTTGAAAGGAATACCTGGAGGAGAGAGTTACAGCTGAGCTTTCAGGGTGGATGATGCAGTCACAGCTGTGCCTTGGGGTGGCTCTCACTAAGGACATCCTGGTAAGCCCCTGCTTTGCTCAAGAGGCATGCACAGAAAGGCACTCTCACTGCTGAGGTCCAGTTCTGCAAACATGCTTTGATTGTGGTGGGACTCTGAATGTTTAAGTGTTGTGCTTTAACCCCAGTGACAGCTTAAGTACCATGCAGATGCTTTCTCACCCCTCTTTCCCCCAGTGAGTTGGGGAGGAGAACCAGAAAAAAATAAAAACTTGTGGGTTGAGATAAGAACAGATTAGTAATTGAAGAAAAGGAAAGTGTAATAATAGTACTAAGGATAAAACCAGTATTAACTGCAATGAAAAAGAGAGAAAGAAAGAAAGAAACCTGAGAAGAACAAGTGATGCACAACACCAGTGCTCACCACCCCCTGAATGAGGTCAAGCCTATCCCCCAGTGGCTATCAGCCCTTCCCTTCGAAATCCCCCAGTTTATATGAGCATGATACTTGATGGTGTGGAATATCCCTTTGGACAGTTTGGACCAGCTGTCCCAGCTGTGCTCCCTCCCAGCTCCTTGTGCAGCTCCTCACTGGCAGACATGAGCCACTGAAGAGTCCTTGATGTAGGGTGAGCACTGCTGAGCAGCAGCCAAAACATCAGAGTGTGATCAACACTGTTCTCATC
>JAYDZK010000202.1:58920298-58997825 GCA_034509185.1 Euphonia xanthogaster | reverse complement strand
ACGCTCTTCCGATCTACCTGTTCCAGTGCCTCAACATCCTCTGAAAAGGTTAATTTTTCTCTTTAGTTACCACTTAAGTAAGGTACAGACTTTGTTTCTTTCTTTTTTATATTAAATAATTTTTGAAAAAAAATTGCAGATTGAAAACTCTACTTAAATGTTAAGTGAAATATTGTGTCTTGTCTGGTACTAAAGAGCACTCTTGCTGTCTAAAGTCATATGATGTCATGTCAGTAGAAATGGTACTGAGGCACCTCTAGTTTTGAGATATAAATGTCCTTAGTCATTTTTTTGAGCAGAGTGTGAAAGCAGGGTAAAGAGTGACTGCTGTGCACTTGCTTTTGAATTCAATGATTATTCCCTTTTCTTTTTTTTAATTATGAGTATATTTCAAGGTGAAAGTTCAGTCTAGCCAAAAGACCCATTAGAACCATCCATGGAATGTTCAATCTTGTTCACATCCAGATAAATGCTAACACTTGGTGGAATGTGATTTTAACTCCAAACATGGTTTTAGGCTGATGTACTCTGGTTTTCTGTGCTTGTGAGTGGGGAATGGTGGTCCTTGGTCACCTGCCAGGCAAGTTTTTGTGCATTTGTAATTATTAATGATTTTAAAAAGAGATCAAACAAAGCTTTCCTACAGGGCTCAACCAACCTGCACCCATTCACTGCCTTGGGACCCTCAGGGCATCTCTGGGAATCCAGGCTGGGATGACAACAGATGGGTTTTGTCCAGGGGCTGTCAGATCTGCTAGTGAATCAATCTCCTGGTACTGTGCCTTGCCTCTCAGGTAAACATGTGCAGTGCAATCCCTAAGGACAGAGCTACAAGGCATTCCAGAAGTAACTGTTCCTCTAGAACAAAATGTTTTGAACCCAATCACAAAACCCAAACAAACAAAACCCTCAACAAAACCAAAAATATCCCCAGCAACACCAAAACTAAACTGGGAGACATTCAGAAGTACAGCTAATGTTTGCACTAGGCAGCCTTCCCACATAGGACACCTCAGATTTGTCTGGGCCATCTTGACTAGATCATGATTTGCTAAGAAAGGCTGTAGCAGATGATCCTTGAGATCCTTCTATCCTTTTATTCTATGATTCTGTGATCTTTCATGACCTGTGGAGGTCAGGAAAGGAGGGAGCACAAGTCAGTTTTATTTAGATGTTGAAGATAGAATGATGTACACCAAGACACAGAGGTTGTGAAGCTCCCTATATCCTCTCTGATGTTCTGCTCTTGCACTCAGAGTTCTTATTTTTCTTTTGGACTGATATGTGTCTCTGGTAGCTGATAACCCTGCTAGAAGTGTTGTGTATACTGGTTCAGTTAAGGCAAAAGCTGTATAGGCAGAGTTTGAAGGAATGGACATGTTCAGCATGGTATCAGCAGGTTTTTCCACCCCCTCTTAATTCTATCAGAGCTGACACCCATCATTATGCTACTCTTACACCCCTTCTCATGGGCAGTGGTGTCCTCCCCACACAGTTGATCCAGTTGGGTCAAACCTTCATGGGTGTGGTTCCCTGTCTGGATCAGACCACATGGTGATTAAGACCACTCCTCTCGAAGGTAAAGAAATTCACCCTGGTGAGACTGTGTGCCTTTGACGTAGGGGACAGCTTGGGTGTGGCAAACAGGAGAAGGTCTCTGGAGCTGTCAGGAACTCTGCTAAGCAGATCCTACAGCTGCTGATTTCTAAGCTACTGAATGCAGAGCAGGAGTTTCTCCAGGTCCTGCTGTGCAGCTGGGTAACAAATGGTGTTATTTTTCTCCTACCCAGCTTTAAGGACTAACAGGACTTTGTGTACCAGCCTAGACAAATTTGGTTTGTCATGGTCACAAGCAATCTAGTCCTATGCCTCTCTTCCTCACACAAATCCAGTATTCTGCCTTTACATAAGAAATGAAATATTACCTTTATCTTTTTATTCTATCGCAGTATTTTAAGAAAAAAAGAGCTTTGATATATTGGTCTAAGAATTGAAATAGACAAGTGAAATATTGGCCATGGGAGAAAGGAATCTTTGAAAATGTTGGTGCTGGTGGGTGGGGCTGGTGGCAAATCAGACCAGTGGAGATTAGTTTTTGAGCAAACACTGTAATTTTACTTTTGTAAGCTTCTTATCTGTTCAAAGGGAAATTACATAGAAAAGGGTTGATTGATTTTTGAAATAAACTCAGGGGTTGTTTGGGATTTTTATGTTAACCAGGTAGCTGAGAAATACCTTCCAAATGAATTGTAACATTGTGATGTATGTTGAATATTAAACAATTGATATTGAATACCAATAATACATTATTAGTTACCCTAAAGACAATGTTTTAATCCTCCTTGAAATGAAAGAGTAAATTACTTGAAATAATAGTTATTGTTTGTTTCCTAAATAGTGTCATTCTCCAGTTGTAGGAAAACTGTTCTAAATACAGATCCAGCCTCTGCTTTCACTTGGTTGGAGAAAACTTTGAATGCATTATAATCATCTTTCTCCAAATTAAGATAAAATAATAAAGCCCATAGCAAACAGAGAATTGAATTTTTGATTATTTTCAGACTGGAAGATAAATTATTATGGAACATAATCCTCGATGGAAACACATTTAAACAAAGTACTCTTCGAATAAGTTGTATCTGTTTCCACATTTTTATCTGTATATTTGTTTTAATAATATCTAATTTTTTGTATTTATATAATATTTTTATTTATTATGTGTAACTGTGTCTTCATAAAAGCAGTTACAGATGAATTATTAAGATATTTTTTCCCCCTTTCATTCCTTCTTTTTAGTTAATCTGGGTAATTTTTCATTTAAATCCTTCGGGTTGAGGCACCCAGTATTCATATATCTTGTATGAATTACCTGGGGAAAATGACATAGTGATGGATATTTTATATATGACTTAAATTAAAGATTAGAAACAGATTAGAAAAATTTCATCATTAAGACTAAACCTAACTTCATAATCTTGAGGTAATCAGTTAAAGCAAGATATGAACAGTTCATACATTCAGATAACACTTCTGCTTTCCACTGAATATGACAAATGATTGATCCTTGGTGTATCCTAACTACAAAACTAAAGAAGGATCTTTTCCAGTATTCCTGTGGTAACATTAAAGGGACATGGTAATTTTTTCAATGACATAAACCCTCCACTAGTAACTGTAGATCTTCCCTGTGCAGATGTAGATGCCATTTCTTGGTGTGGTTACCTTGCTTTTTTTTTCTTACCAGTCCAGTTTGTGTAATTATGTTACAGAATACTCCTCACCCACTGTAAAGCAGCAACAGGTTTAACCAAGATTTGCTGCATTGAAAAAGAACAGGTCACTTAAAGGCCTGAATAATTTGACATTTGCCAAAGAACAGTTAAAGCAGAAAAATAACAGTCCAGAGCTCTCTTGTATGGGTATGGTGGAATAAAATACACACTCAATATATATAGGATATAATATATAGGATATAATATAGGTGCCAAAAATAGCAACTTTCGTCAGTCAAACATCAAATCATTTCAAACTGCCCTGGGCTGAGAAGGTGTGCTGAAAACTGTTACACCCACTGTGACTGCAAGCAGCAAATACTTACCTTTGAATTGCATTTTTCATAAAATGAAGTATCCAAGCTAACCAAATTAATGTTTTTGTTGAAGTTTGTATGTTCTGCCTGCCAAGGACAAGCCTCAAGAGACAAAGCCTCAAGATTTATTAACTTTTTAAATACAAATAAGCAAGTATTTTGAAGGAATGTTGGAAATGTTCCTTCATAAAGTCTGTTTTGTTTACATTTCTATAGATTTCTTTGTTATTTTGGAAAATGGATAAACATTAGTTATTGGAATTTGAGATTTGTGTTTGCAAAGTCTTTAATAGATGTCCATTGTTGGAAAGAAAAGGAAATACGCCTGTTTCTGAACTCAGAAGGACAAGAGTCATTTCTACAAATGTTAAGAACAAAGGATGATTACTTCCTTTATTCTTCCTATATTTCTTTATAAAGATATGAAAATATCTCTCAATATTCTCTAAGAAAACTTTTGATAACAGGGAATTTCTTCTGTAAGGAATTAGGTTGCTCATGCTTATACCTTCTCAAATTCTAATTAGTGCTGAAGTGACCAATTAAAACCAGTAAGAAAAATGCCTAAATAAAAAATAGCCTGAAATTAAGCTGAAAGATGACTAAAATTTGCTTCAACAAAGATAGTAAGAGACTTATTAGCACAGTAAATATTTACCATTAGCTCCCATACAGCCAAGGATTATTAATTAGAGACAGCTTAGTATTTATCCTCACGAGGAAGAAAATCTTCTCCCCAAGAAGGTTGAGAAGACAACAAATCCTCTTTGATCTGGGAAAGAACTGTTCGTCATCTGGACATGAGCTGGGCATGAGCACTCACAGCCCAGAAAGCCAAAGCTGTCCTGGGCTGCATCCAAGGCAGTGTGGGCAGCAGGGCCAGGGAGGGGATTCTGCCCCTCTGCTCTGCTGAGACCCCACCTGCAGGGCTGCATCCAGCTCTGGGGCCTCCAGCACGGGAAGGACATGGACCTCCTGGAGCAAGTCCAGAGGAGGCCACCAAGATGATCAGAGGGATGGAGCCCCTCTTCTGTAAGAAAATGCTGAGAGAATTGGGATTGTTCAGCCTGGAAAAAAAAAGGCTTTGGGGTGACCTAACTGGGGCCTTCCAATACCTCAAGGGAGCCTACGAGAAAGAAAGCACATAGGGATAGGTCAAGGGGGAATGGCTTTAAACAGAGGACAAGTCTAGATTTGATGATAGGAAGAAATTCTTTACTCAGAGGCACTGGAACAGGATCCCCAGAGAAGCTGAGGATGGCCCATTCATGGAAGTGTTCAAGGCCCTGTTGGATGGGGCTTTGAGCAGCCTGATCCTAGTGGGAGGTGTCCCTGCCTATTGGAAGTAGATGATGCTTAAAGTCCCTCCCAACCCTAACCATTCTATGAAAATATGGTATTTTGTTTGTGTTTCATCATGATGATACGGTAGAGAAACCATGAGAGAAACCATATGATTAAATGTAGGTGGTCATCTGCTACATGAGAAAGAGTTCTTACAATTTTCTGTTCCTTTTAGGCTGGGACTAAAGAGCTTTGATCCAGGGTTTGCATATGACCCACAGTCACATTTTACACTGTGATTAAATAGTGCTCACTGAACATTAAAACAGACACACAGAATAATTCTGCATGGAAAAGCTCTTCAGATGTCAGGAATTCCAAATTCCAACCTCCTCAAAGCAGGGCTAATCTCAAACTAGGTCAGGTTTCCTGGGACCTGATCCAGGGCCGTTTTGAAACTCTCCAAGGATGAGAATTCCACAGCCTCTCAGGGAAGCATGTTCCAGCCACTCATTTAGTCTTGAAGAGACATTGTTCTTATATCCAGTTAGGATTCCTCTTGCTGACCTGTGTCACTTGTGTCACTCATCCTTTCAGTGTACATGAGTTTTTCTCCATCTTCATGTCATCACCACCACACCTTTGGGTAATGGCTGTAATTAGTTCCCTCCCTCAGCTCAGCAGTCCCTGCTCTGCTCTCCAACCCAAGAACAATGATGCTTTCTCAGATCTTGCAGAAAAGGGATGGATGAATTATTCCAAGGAACACCACTGTAGTAGGTAAATTTTGAGAAAATAAGTGACATTAGTTGAAACTTTCATGAACACTTGTTCAAGGCCTAGAAAATTTCAGACAAATAGGAGGAATTTTTGGTACACTGTGAACAATCAAACAGAGGAAAAAAAAACCACACTGCTATCAATTAGGTGACTCTGGAAACATTTTTATTCCCACATATTAAGGGTTCTGTTTTCACAAAAGGCTAGTCTCTAGAAGTGTTTTCTCATAATTTGTTTTTCAGGAGAAAATTAATTACTTTTCTGGCTCATTTGGTCATAAACTTGTAGACTTAATGACACAGTCTCATGATGAAGTCTGTGTTTTCTCAAATATTATTAGACCAATGATAAAGTAAGACTTGCAAATGAATGCAAAAGAGGCTCATTTCTCAGTCTATTTGTTTGGTTTTTTAGCAGACTTGGATGCAATGTCCTCAAAGCTCATTTAAATTGTTCTGCTATCATGAAAAGCATGGCAGCTTTCACCAGCCTCACTCAGTTTTACTCTCTGAGACCAAAGTCTGCTTCAATTCTTCATCAATTGTTTTCCAAGTGTTTTATCTTTCACATATCTTTTGTTGAGTGGAATAAAGAAAAGTCTCCACTATCTTCTGTACTATTTATTTAAAATAGATACATCACAATTATACATGACAGCTCTATTTTGTTTGAGTGAATTAGACCATATATAGAAGGCCCTTGGGATTTGTTGATACTCTCATCTGAATGCAGCCTCTAGACTCCATTCAGCTGTGTTGGAGATGTGCTGTGACTTGGCGAATGTTCACCAAGTTCTTCATTATCACTTTGTGTTATTATTACTGCCAATTTATAGCACTTCATGTGCACGTGGCACTACAGCAGTAGCAATTATGTCTGCAGTGCCAACGAGTCTCTCTTGTCTCTGGCTTGTCTCAAACACTTCCAATTAAAGCAGGCAACAGACAGCTTGTGTGATGAACTCAGGGAAACTGCTCACACAAACAAGGGCCCTGCTACCAATACAGGAAACTGCTGACCTAGGGAAAAAGGTACCTGAGAAAGTTGTGGGTGAGGAAAAAGCTTGTGTGAAATAATGGACTGAAAACTTGTACCCCATTTGAGACGCAGGTCAAGATCCCAGTCTGTAACTTGCAAAGCTTGACATATTAATAAACTATGGAATAACAGAATCCTTTAGATTGGAAAAGATCTGCAAGATCAATTCCCACCATTAACCCAGGACTGCCAAGTCTACCACTAAACTGTGTCCTTAAGACCCACATCTACATGCCTTGTGTGTTCCAGTGCTTGACATGGTCCACCCTGATACTTGTGATAGATTACCACAAATAATTCCAAACTCTATTTTTAACTTCAAACACTGTAATATTTTTAGGGACAATTTTGTGTCCTTTTTTTTCAGTTTTATGAAGCAAAGAAACACCAAAATTGCAGTACTTATCATCAACCTTCAATCATAACAAATTTAATCTTCAGCACCTGATTCATTGAATGAACAACAAGTCACATACTGGAGTTAAGAACAGGTATGTGTTTTTGCTGTGTGTAACCTTAGACACTGCACTGATTGTGTATGTGTATCTCTGTGTGTTTGGCACCCTGCATGGGTTGAGAGGCTTAAAATAGTGCTTTTCTTTTTCATTTATTTAGGCATGAACGAGATTTTCCTCCGAGCTACACAAACCCCTTCATTTTCCTGGTATGGAACCTAGAAAAGGCAGATCAGTCTTTCCTTGCATGCGTACACCTTCTGTGGTTAGTTTACTCACTAGAATTGGACAAATTTCCTATTATCCCTTCCCTCTTCCTGACTTCACTGTAAAGGAAAATTTCTCACTGCTACTGAAATGAAGGTTCATCTTATTTTGGTTTTGTTAAAAATATACAAGCACTCTTCAATCAGCTTCCAGAGAATCTCCTCCACTTCAGTATAATCCTGGTGAAGAAAGCCAGCTACTCAAAAGGCTTCACTTAAGCAGCTTCTCTTAATTTTTGTCAATAAAATAGTTAATTTAAAACTGTTGTGCTGATGTATGATGCTTTCAATCACGTGTAGATGCCTATAAACATTTTCATACATTCCTCTTAGTATGATGTACCTTATTTCTTAATTGTGGGTATTTCTAAAATGTTAAGATAAATTAAACAAGATGGACCAAAGCACATCTCACTTTGTCAAATCTTCACTAGCTCATTTCAGACTTACCCTCTTAATTGGCATGCAAGTAATTTTGCAAGCTTTCCAAATCCAAAAGATGAAGCAAAAATCTGAATAGTAATGTGAAGAATGTAATGCAAAACAAATTAGGCTTATTGTTTCTCTGTCATTTTAAATGAGGACAGAAAGCTGTTTTCAGTTTAAATTGAAAGACAATTTCTTTCATACAAAAATTTCCTTACAAAATTCAATTTCCATGTAAAACCCAATTCTTCTGGAAGGAATGTAAAATAACAGTGTGATTTAAGTGATCCTTCAAGCAACATGAGCATACATGAAATAACCTTTTCTTTTTACTGTTGTTTTTCACCCATACACCAAATCTAGGAGAAACCTTAAAAATCCAAATGGGCAGGTGCTCAACAGCTCACTAGAATTGAGTTTCTTAGACCCAATTTTGCCCAGACTACCTCTGGGTACATGATTAATGTAGTTTGGGTTGGAAAAGTGGTTTCTCTATGGTCACTGTGCAGTAAGCAGGACACCTGTGGTCCTCCTCCCGCTGTGGTAACTGCCCTCTGGAATGTCTCTTTTTCCCACTGATTACAGAGGCAGACCAAGGCAATGAGGCTGATGTTTGAAGCAAGCTGGGAATAATTCAAGTTCTCTAGAACTTGTCTTTTCTGTTTTGGGAAGTCCCGAATGTGCTCAGCACATCACAGTCACATGCACATTTTCACTGGTACAGAAAGGTTGATAATTATGAGTGTCAGAGAAATTATGACTGGTTTTTGTTTGATCAGCAGAGAAAAGTATGATACAGATTTTCTGACATATGCTGGTCTTAAAAAATTCTGAGTTCCTTCCATAACTGTGGTGCATGCCTTGCTTCTGATCACTTAATTGATTTTACATTTAACTCCAGGAAGATAAACCTTCATCTATTCAGGTTAAAAAGACAGGAAAGTCATTAACTTGCAAACACAGCGTTATGATGCATAAGCCAGGAAAAAAGACAATAAGGAAAATTTCCCTAGCTTTCTATCTATGTTGCTCAACCTCATCTGAAGAAGCTTTTTGTTAATGTTCAATTTCATGTAAATGGCACCTTGTTCTTTAATAAGAACAAGATTTAGTGCAAAGAGACATGGAAAGAGTAAGGAGCCCTTCAGGTTAGGGATCCTGAATTGAGATTCTTTAAGGCAGTTATAAGAATAAGTAAATTAAATAAACATAGGCAATTCTTCTGTGCCTTTTTTTTTAATTTATTTTGTTATATTGCTGTCTCTACATTAACCCCAGCATATCAGTGAAGCTCAAAGGGAAAAAAAGCCGCTTGAAAATCTCCCGTTTAACACATCTTACTTCCACATAATGATAAGCAATTGAGTTTCTCCAGACATTGCAGTGATCAGTGACACAGCTGGTCCCAAAGTAACCTGCACAGGCTCACAGCAGTGTGAGGATCCAGACCAGGACATCTCTGTGGGTATTTCTCAGCCAGCAGCACTTTGTGCTCATTAATTTGAGTATGAGCACTCAGATAATCAATGCCCATGATTGTTGGTGTCCTGTTTCATGGCAGCTCATGCCATGCTTACTGCCACAGGAGACAATGAGGCTTCCATTTGTATTTTGTCTGTGTGCCACATCTTCATGTCCCCTCCTTTTCCTAGCATGTGAAGTGGAACATCTTCCCTTGGTAGGCCTTTTGGGTCTTTTTATTTTCTGAAATATGCAGCACTGTGAGTACTGTTAGGAACATTCTTTGATGCTCTCAGCAGAGAGAGAAGTTGTTTAATACAGTTCTTAGAGCATGGTTAGAACGATAGCTCTAAGGAAATAAAAGGAAGGAAACCCTTTACTGCTTTATTTTATCCATTAATTAGGCAAATCTCTGAGTACAAATATATTTTTCAGAGAGGATGTGCTAAACGGGAATTTATGATCTCATCAAGTGAAAAAAAAAACGTAAACCCAAACTCTGGTTCTGCCTGTATTCTCTTTGTTTAAATTTTCTGGGAGTGGATCTCAATGATTCACTTTCTCTATTCATTGTAACTGCTGCCAAAGAGCAATGTCTTTGTCATGACAGAAATTTATTTCAGAATATGAATAATCAAACATTACTGCCATCCTTAGATTCAGCATCTTGTTTTTTCAATTCCAATTATAGTCTCACAATAAATGTTAAGATTTGTTACAAAACTGAGATAACTGTTGCCTTTCTAATTTATAGTTGAGTTTTTCAAGTTGATTCAGGGCAATCACAAAGAAGCAATTCAGATATCAACTACGATCATTCTATCTCACCCCAGACATTTAAGCTATTCTGCAAAATTGCCTGCCAAGCCTTCAGTGTTTCCTCTTTTTTTAAATTTAACTTGTCAGAGTCACGTTATTTGTGGTAACATTGCTTAGGTTAATAGAGGTGCAGAGAGGAGGAGCATGTCAAACTGTCAGGAACAAGGGAGAGACCCCAATGAGTGCAAAGAACATCACCTGCAAAAGCACCATTGCACTGAGGAGGGATCATGAACTAAATCCAGGGCTGTACAGAGGGCCTTTGTCATCAGACACCTTTTTTTCCAGATGCAAACAGAAGCAGACATGAAGGAGTAAGACTGAAAGCTGCCTCATAGGCATTACTTCCCAGCTTCCACATACAGGGCTTCTTGAACCACTATTTCACTATTTCAACAAAATGCAGCAGTTATTAATTAAATACAGTAGATTTAAATGGACTTACTGGTGTCTATCAGGAAGACTCCCAGGACTGCATGTTCTGCACTGCTGCAGAGCACCTGCCAGAGAGAGGCTGTGCTATTGGTTAAGATGAGAAAAGGAATAAACTGGATGCAATTGCTGTGGATGGCCAAATCTACAGCTGAAGAGCTACAGCCCATTCTCTGTATTGATGAGAAAATGGCTGGGCAGTTGCTTTTTCCAGGGACTCCAGAAATGATGGAATGTTTCTTCCTTTCCTGACCTGTCCTGCCTCTGCACAACTGTGTCCTGATCTTACCTTGAATCTCTCTTAACCTGTTTCCTTAAAGAAAGAAAATAAAGGAAATTTAAGCAACTGTGCTTCAAAATTAGTTTCACTGATACTTATAAACGTCCATGGAAATATCACATTTTTATTTTTCTTTTTTAATGTGTGCCCAAACACCACAAAAGCTGGGAAAGGCACCAGCCTGGTGACATGACAACTTCAGAGCAGGGCAGTCCAGAAACTGAGGTGGGTGTAGATCTTCTTGCTCAGGCAATCCAGCAGCCTGCATATGGGAGAAGAAGGCAGAAATCCAACCTGGGAGCTCTTTCTTCTTCACAACCCACTAGCAAAAGAGTCAAGAATCTGTCTGTCTAACAGTCCTCCAGGCAAGACAAGCAGGGGGCAAGTTTCCAACAATTTTTTTTTTCTCAATTGACATGTCTTCAGAACATTTGATTTGCTTTAATTGAGGTTCTTCTCATTTTTCTGTAAAAGTCACAGCCAGGTTCAAACAAACAGCAAATTTATCTTACTCCCATGAAAAGAAAATTATTATAAGCTGTCGCCCCAAGTTGTATTTGTCTTAATTTGAAGCAATAATTGAAGTGGATCTGACTCTCAGTGCTAAGGCTGGCAGCTGTAGCCAGCCTTAAATTGAATGGGACAATGGAAACAATATATTCCTTTAATAAGCTCTATGAGACTGAAAAATGTTTGAATTTGGGACTGGGACCAAGAAAGAAACATCACTTTGCTGAACACATTAACCAAGCTTCTAGCAGAGGCTGATGGCAATTTACACACAGTAGCAGAAAGTGAGAAGATACTTTTAGCATACAAATATGTAGAGTGAAGATGTAAATTTATCCTCTGACAGAGGGAGGCAAATAGCTGCAGAAAAAGGATGTTTCCTTTGTGAATTCCTGTATTAACTACAGTCTTGAGTACAGACATGGTAATGCAGCAGAAGCAGTCGAGAAAGCTGAAATTCTGAGAATGAAGTTGGATAACAGCCTAAAACCAAAACTAGCAGGGACCTTATTTTTTTTTCTCAGTGTCACATTTTTCTGAATTCTTGGGCCACATATTTAAATAGGCAGGAAAAAAGCAGGAAATGCTTTGTATCTATAAGTTTATCCGTGTGCAAATATGGAACCACCTGTACACACCCCCGAGCACTACACCAGTGTGATAAATCTGTCTGTCATCTCTCTTCTCTTTTCTTATTTTCAGTATTCAGCACCCTCACAAACTTGTCCTTAGAAGGAAATGAAGACTGCAGACTATCCTGCCCATCCTACTGAGGCTGTTACCCCACTGTTCTGGTTTGTGGTTCTGCCTCAGGAAAGGAAATTGTATTGCAAGATGCAGGACTGGTTGCTCTGCAAAACAGAAATTAAAAGAAAGGAAGGTTTTTACCAATGGGCAAGGCACACACTGCCTTCTGCCACTGCCCTGCGTTCTGTCAACAGCATCCCATTTTAACAGGAGCACAGCTCTTTGTTGTGCCTGGCCAGATCCCCAGGTCAGAGGTTTTTGACTCTGACTTCCCAGTGCAGGAACAAACAGAGAGCACTGGTTAGAGATGAAACAGTCTGTTTCCAGTGGATACTTATGAGAAAACCAATAGGGAATTTCTGTCTTTACACGCCAGCTTATTACATAGAAGGGAGAGAACAAATACCCCATAGACCACTGTCATTTGAAAAGACCTGGTTATCCCTTCTCACTCCTGGTTTTGCCATCAGGGAGGAGGGGAGTCTGGGCTGTGACACTGCCCAGCTGTTCTCTCACATCCAGCCTGTGGACTCCAGATCACATTCTCCCTTTGTTTTCCTGATGTCCTCAACTTGGGTTCCTAGATCTCCAGGCCAGGTCACTGCTTGTAGAGATTTATATTGTACTAAAGCATCTCCCTGCTGTTTTGGCTCTGCACCAAATCACATCCACCTAAATTGCTTTCCAGTGAAGCACCTCTGACTTAATCACTGAGCAGTGATTAAGTTCACTCATTAAGTGTATATAGTTCATACAGAAAAGCAGATGCAAACCAAGCAGAACCTTTAACCCAACCTTCTCACCTGCTGGGAGGCAGGTCATTCAAAATGAAGCCCATTCATTTTTGCATAGAAGTGACTGGCACTTTCTTACTTATGAAATGAGGAAAGAAAAACACTATTTAATCAGAAAAGCTCAAAAGTGGTCTCATCTATAACATAACATTTATAGTGAGGTGGATGTGATGATGGTCTGTGCTCAGAAAGATAAGAGCAGAGTATGAGATAAAAATTCACCTCAAATGAATAATCAAGAGATTAATATTAAAAATAAAAAGGGCTAATACAATTATTTTCCCAAATGCCAGACTGTAAATCACTTTATCTCACAGCCTCAAGTACTCTCTCACTCACAGCCTCAAGTACTCTCCCACAATATGGCAGAAAAATAATTAATAACAAAAATATGCATTCACACCCACTACACAAAACCCCAAAGTACTGGATAAAAGCAAACAAAGAAATTACTATAGAAGTAAAAAAATGTTCAATTAAAAGACCTATTTAGATATCTGCAAGGGAGGATAAACTATTTGTTTGTTCCTTTGCTACCAGTATAACTTGCTACTTTTATCTTTGGCACTGCTGATGCTCTGAACTGGTGACAATTCTCAGAAGGATGATCTAGTGGGAGCTGGAAAGGGAACAGGAGAACATCAGCATTTTGTGCAATGTTAATAGGGCAAAAACTGTAAAATCAGCTGATGGCAGCATGAGGCCATCAAGGTACCAGCAGATTTGAAGTTTGGTCTCCATGACAATGTCATAAATTGTGTATGAAATTAATATTTAAAAGGCAGGAAGGAAGTCCTCTGAAGCACCAGGGTTTCATCAGAGAGCACACAAAAAGGGCAGTAGACACCTTGAACTAAATATTTCCAGAAAAACAGTTTGACAGCTGAGAAAGTCATTCAGTACTTTCTCCAAGTCCTCAGCCATTTTCCACATCAGGGTTATAACTAAATTCTCTGTAGCAAAACCTTTGTAGCATTGATGTTGCTCACACATTTATCACATCTGCTGACATATACATTTGATTTTTTCAAATATTCTGAAATATGCACTTTTTTCCCCCCTAAAGCAAATTGAATTTTTATAGTTATCAAGAGCTAAAATTTGGGAGGCAATTAAAAGGTGTTTTAGATGGTTAATAATTTTACCTCAAACAAGGGGATTGGCCTTGGCTCTTGGTGTTTAATTGCACTGTGCAACCAAAAAATTATCCAAATGCTTTTAAGCAATTGGTGAATGTCCAATTTGGCTTTTTATAACTTTTCTAATATATAATTACAGAATACTGGGTATTTATTCATTTTCTTACTAACAGAAATTTGTGTGTATTTGACCAATAATTCACAAGAAGACATTGATTGGTTTTGTTTCATTTTTGCCGTCTCAGATGCATTTCAAGATAGTGGGTCAAACCCTGAATTTTTTTTATTTTGGGAAATTCTGAATGGTAAAACTCTCTAGGACCTTCCACTTCTTCCTTTTTTCACAGTCATATCAATTACTATCCTACAAGTGCCAAAATTAAGCATAGTAAGAAGCAGAAGAAAGAGAGATAATGTTAACTGAGAGTTTATTTCCTGAAGTCAAATTAGTAAGAAATACCATTTTCAAAATGCCATATTAAGTTCATAATAAACTGCCTTTACTACATCAGTACACCAGTGACTTTTACCTTGGTTCCAAACTTTAAAAGACATGAATTCAAGCAATTTCAAGCCCATCTCATTTTCCAACCTCTCCTGCTCCAAATGAGAACACCCAGTTTCAGGGACTGTGCCAGCTCAGAGAATCAATCCATTCATGAATAGAAAGCTGAAGTGTTCACAACTCATTAGCACTAATCTTGTCTATTAAATCATCATAATTGTCACCTCTCCCAGAACAGACCCATTTCTTGTCAAGTGTTCTCATCTCTTACTAGCTCTTCCCCACACTTATCTGCGTGGTTCCAAAAACTAATTTTTCATCTTAAGCAATACCCTTCTTTTCCCTTGCTCTTCAAGCTGCCCTGTTCAAGGTCAGCTAACCACAGTATGTCCTTAGGATGAGGCACATGGGCAAACTGCTCTATCTGCTCTTTCCTCTCTCCACATCCCACACTCCCCACAGAGGCAACCTGTGTCAGTTTTAGGAGCAGTTTATTCATATACTATCATCTGGGTTGCTGTTTTTTCCAGGGCAGGACTTGTTGCTATCAGCAGAAAATCTGCTGTGTAAATCCACTCCTTGCTTATCCCTCTATTTCAGTGTCCAGGGTTTAGCTCCTGTACCTCAGGAGTCATGAGATACAGCACAAATACACCGAGATTTTAAAAATTAAATGTATGAAGCAAGTCTCCTCCCAGCAGTCACCTTTATGCAGGAAAGGGAGAAACCTTCAAAGCCTTTAAAGAGGAGTATCACATTAATATGAATTAAAGAATTAATAGGCCTCAAGTACAATACTGATTAGTGACTTTTAATGGGTTTCACAGCATCCCTGTGAATTATGTGGGTAGCACTCATGTCTCCATTCTACTAATATATTTGAAATAGTAAGATAACCTAAAGCTGCTGAGAACTGTTCATCTCATTAGTGGAATCCAATATTGAAAGGATTTCTGAATTCCAATCTGTGGGAACACTGCCAGAAGAGATCAGGTCAGCTCTAACATCAAATGCAATGAAACAATGTTCAGTCTCTTGGTGTGTATCTTTCAATTGTTTTAAATACTCAGTGACTGTAATTGCCTTTCATTCTAATGGTTGGTTTTAATTAGGCAGCAGCTCATTAGTATGTCACAGTTCTTCTTTAAATAATCTGGTAGAAAATTTCTTTATTGATATTTCAGGTGATTAAAAAGAAAAAGAGGGAAATTTCATGACCAAAACTTCAGATTTTGGCAATTATTGCAGAAAGATGATCTGATTCTATGCTGTAATGCTGTGGTTTTTTGTGTTCATATTATATCAAATTTCTAAAAGACTGATGAGACATAAAAGTCAGGACATTTGTATTTCACTGGTGAAAGAGGTGATATGGCCAAGAAATGAGTTTAAAAGACTAATGGAGATTTGTTAGATTTAATAATGCAAATAAGGTGCTGCTGTTTTCCATGAGTTGTTGGATTTTAATCAGTGGAGTCAATAATTACCAGCTAGTGCTAATAGAAATGTGAATGTTGTCCTGACAGAGTGGTTTCTGGGCTATTGCATCTGCAAATGTGATTCTCTACAGTTGTTGGGATGTTCATTTTGAATCATGACTGGCCAACTTTGGCACATCCCTTTAGCTGAACAAACACTGTGCTACTTCTTACCACTCAACTGATGTGTAAGTGATTTTATAGCATGGGAAACATAACATGGGTGTGTTGTCAAAATAGAAGTTTACTCAGGAAAATTATTCCAAGCCAGTACAAAAAAGCAATTAAGATGACTACCCATCATGATGATGGCATATGCACCATGTTTCACATCTTTTAGAGAGAGTATCTGGAAGTTTAATGTAAAAAAAATTTTAAAATGTAGAACTTTTGGATAGGGTGTATGAGAGTCTGTCAAAGAAACAAAACATCAGTCCACCTGTAGACCATTAACTAAAATATTCTAAAGTGATCTAAATCACCCATTTATATAAAAATGCCCATATTTTCAGGCCACCAAAGACAAAAGAAGGTATTTTGATTGTGAGGAATCAATTAGGTGAGCTTTCCTGCAGCATAAATGATTGCAAGGTCCCATTTTCACGTTTGAGAAGGGATAGTTGATGGTACCACATTCACTCTTTATTCATGCTTGTTCTGTCTCAGAACCAAGCTGTTTGAAACTGCCCAAAGAATTTAACTATTGGAATAATATTTAGTAAGGAACATTCCAGGGTTAATTTCATTAATTGATCAGCAGTATTTTTTCTCTGTTAATCACACAGAGGACACAGTAGGATTTGGGCAATAGGGAATACTGACAATACTGATAAAACCAGAGACACTCATGCTTTTTGAGCCATTATATTTGAAGAAAAATATTGTGATCTCAAAAACAAAGAAACATTTTCAGACTTCTCTTTTTTTGAATCTTTTAATTAATATATTTGAGCTATTCACCACTACATGATAGCCACACATTAAGTGATGTGCTTCAGACGTGAGTCAATTTTCCACAGCTCCTCAACTGCAGGATTTTATAAATAAATAAAAAGCAACCCATGGAAAAAATAAAATTCTTTCATATTTTATGAATACTTTATCAGGGTTCATTCTTCCTTTTTCCACAATATTTAATTTCTTCTCCTATAAGCACTTGGATGAATCAGAAATGCTTCTGAATGACACATGTCACTCAAATGTTTGGTCCCCCTGGTGAAAATGTGTTTTGTCCAAAACACAATTTAGTCATTTAATAAATGTTCCTTGGCTCTATTGTTTTACTTAAAGACCACCAGAAATATCCCTGAACTATGTTTGATTGAAGTGGTTGCTGATTTTATAGATGCAGTTTTTGCAGATAAGATGCCTAATTTGCCAGTCACTGACCCCTGAAACTTGGTTTCCACTTGCCAAGGAAAATGTATGATGAGGTACTTCATATTCTGACTTTGATCTGAACATCTAAGCCTCCATTTGGAGGACAAACACACATGAATCAAAGAAAAGTGTAAAACTCTGGGGTATATCCTAATTTCAGAGTAGCAGTTGCACTATTAGCTCTGAACTTTCTACTTGACTATTCACTTAATGGAATGAAATAGAATTGTAGCAGGAGGCAGAATGTGATTCAAGCTCAAATCTGGCTTTTGAATTACAAATGGCTGTATTATCTTTGCACCAAGAGAAAGGCAAAGTAGTAGCTAATAATCTGCAACAGAATCAACATACACAAGAGAAGAGAAGTTAATTTGCATGCTTTTCAATTTTTATGGAAGACTGGAAAACAAAATCTAGCAAGCAAGATTAATTTATATGTTAGAAGAATACTTTGAAGAGAAAAACACATGAAAATATTTAAAGGGAGAGCAGTGAGGGAGCAAAATCTCTCAGCAGGGAATTCTTCAGTTATTTGTCAAAGCTAGGCAGATAGCGATGTATGAAACAAGTCAACGATTTCCTAACAATTGGAAGATGTTCCCAAACAAAGACCAAAGCACAAGGAGAATACTTTTGCAAGAGCAGCACCAGTAATTTTGTATGCATTTAAATGAACTTCAGATCCCTCAGTTTATAAATAAGATAACAGCTGGAGATGCCACTGGCAGCTACAGAGCACATGCAAGTTGATCTTCAGCAAGCCATGCTTGCATCCCACATCATGAGCAGTGAAGCCTGAGATGACAGATGCTGCAAGTACACACAGTATTATCTCGAGTCAAGAAAATTGCTTCTGGTTTGGGGTTTTTTTCACTCCTTTCAGACATGCTTAATGTGCTAAACTCATAGATTATTTTAAAGAGGAGAGATGAAGATTCCCCTCTTGAAAAAGTTCCTCATAGTAGACTTCTCAGTGCTTAAAAGAGGACAATCCCTCCCCACAAAACAACCAAAAAACAACAACAACAAAAAAAAAACTGTTACAAAAATAAAATCTACAAACAAACGAGAAAAAAAAAAAAGGCAAGCCAAAACCAGCTACACATGCACTGTCTGTTCATGTTGTCACTTTGATATTTGACCTTCCTATGAGTTCTGACACAGAGAGAAAGGGCAATTTATGAGGTTCTGGTCCATTGAGTAAAAGGAGCATTTAATTTCAAAACGTAGGCAGCTGTGTACATTGGGTAGACAGCATCTGTTTTGCATTAATGGTCAGGAGAGCAGGTGCTGACTCTTCCTGTAGAATAGAAATCAGCCTGCACTGTGCTACCATGCCAAAAGACCTTTTCTGTTCTTCTGCCTTATACAGCTGTAAGATTCATCCATATTCTACCCATGTACTAGTGATTTTCCATCAATCCCCCTAGCATGCTGGATGATCCTGGCATACCCTCTATGCCCAGCCATTCTGAATGCAGTCAATACAAAGTGACACGCTTTTAAAGTGATCCTGGGGCTGAAACGTCACTGATGGCCCACATTTGAAGCACAATTCAAACTACATTTATCTAGACTTGAACTAATATTCAGTAGAAAACTCAAACCTTTTCTTACAAGTTCATCCAACTGATAAGGAAGCCATGAAATTTTGTGGCCAGAGTGATCTCACACGTATGGAGCCGAAGGAGCCCAGTGGAGCAATGGGACAAGGGAGAACTGAACTGTTCCTTCACCTGGCTTCTCCCAGAGCTACAGCACAGGAAATACAACTACTTGAGAGACCACCCAAGTTTCAGTCCCACTTCCAAAGGGATCCACACTGTGTATATCCATTTACATGTATGTTGTTTCCCAGTAGGAGTCTGTCACCCTGGATAAGGCCACTGGTGGTGCTTGTGAGTGCTGTGTGTTCTGCCTGTGCCAATCTGTGTGCCTGGCACAAGTATGTGTGTGGTGTAGGGTTTGTTTACACATGTGCCTGGTGGGAAAACATGCTCAGCCTTACTCCTGGTGAGACCTGGAAGCACAGAGCTCTACTGGGTGACTACACTTTGCAACCCATGACAGAAACAGTGACATTTCACCTTCAGAGAAGTGAAATTGCACTAGCAACAGCAGGATTTTGCAATAGACTTCCTTTATAATGGGAATAATTTAAAATCCCTACTTATCTGCATCTTACAGATCTGATTTTAACAAAGCCATTTGATGATGTTATTTCAGTGGCAAAATCTAGATAAGACAAGACATTGTGTCATTTCACTGTTATTTTCCAGACTTTAACACGCATTAATATGCTTATAGGTGTTCTGCTAGCAGGGATGGTGACATTTGAGTAGCCCTTTTAATTAATTTTGACCTTTTGTCATCAATAAATAATTTTCAAATACATTTTGCCCTTGTTCATGGCAATTTTTTGCTGTAGATTGGATGGAGTGTTGTGTTTTCAGAGTAACTGGTAAACAATGCTGGTGATCACTAAGCAGGATTCTTCTGTAGAAGAGCAGTGATGCTGGAACAATAGAACCACATCAGACTCAGAGACACAGATAGACACCCAGTCAGAGGTGCTGGAAATTTACCAGCAATTCTTAAGTTCCCTAAATTATTTAATGGTGAGAAAAATCCAGGGCTTCCTGGCTGAAAAGCTTTGCTGAGCTAATTCTTCTGTATCAGTGGAAGATGTGTAGTGCCCCTGCAGCCAGTGCTGACTGTACCTGTCGTGGTTAACTCCAGCTGGCAGCTCAGCCTCTCACTGCCCCCACAGCAGGATGGGGGAGAGAACCAGAATGGAAAAAGTGGGTTGAGGTAAGGGAGTTTAATAGAGAAAGAAAAAGGCACATGCCCAAACAAAGCAAAGCAGGGGATTTATTCAGCATGGGCAGGCAGGTGTTCAGCCATCCCCAGGAAAGCAGGGCTCCATCACATGTAACAGTGACTTGGGAAGACAAATGCCATCACTCCAAATGTTATCCCCTTCCTTCTCCTTCCCCAGCTGCATGTGCTGAGCATGACTTCATTCATGAAGCCATCTGATCTGGAACATCCCTGTGGTCATTTGGGGTCAGCTGCCCTGGCTGTGTCCCTGCCCAGCCTCCTCACTGGTGAGATGGGTGAGGAGCAGAAAGGTGTGAGCACTGCCCAGCAACAGCTAAATCCCTGGGTCACCAGCTCTTTCCAGCCCAAATCCCAGCACAGCCCTGTACTGGGCAGACAATTAACCCTACCACAGCCAAAACCAGCACAGTATCTTACACCCACAGCTGCCCAGGGCACAGACAAATTTGCTACTTTTCTATTGCTGCTCCCTTCTGCAACATTTGTGAGTATCAAACAAGGCAGAGTTGGCAGTGACTGTTTTCTATTACCATGCTGTGATGTGCATTTAAAGCAGAATGGAAATACCAGTTTTTCACGTTTGCAGGCTAGATCCAAGTCCTGCTTGCTACATAATGTTTGTCAGAGTATTTTTAAATTTTGTGAACAAGACATTACGACATTTCAATTTGTCTCCAAGACAAAGTATTTCCCTACATCCTAAAGTCCCCAGTCAATAAAAATGGATAGGTTTTCTACACAGAAAAATTATCATAATGTCTTGGGGATTAAATCTCAGAATTCAATTAATTCTGATTTTGATCAATCACTTCCCAACTTCTTTGCAATTTAAAGAGCTGCACAAGGGGAAAACAGAATATCCTAGATGCCCAGCTTCTTACTTTTGCCATTATAGTTGCCATAATTCATTATGTATGTCCTATTTTCGTTATGGTCTGTGAATGTATCTTGGATTTAGAAATAACCAGTGGGTTGTTTCCACTCGCCCAGCACACAACACAAGTCAGAAGCATTTTACTCAAACTTTCATTTACTGAGAGTAATGATCAGTATTTGACTCTACAAATTAATTTAAAGGCATTTAAACAAATTGAGTTCATACATCAGCTGGTATTCACAAAAGAAGGCAGAAAGTTGTCCCGTATGTACAAACAGGCTTAAAATGATTAAAAGTTGAGGTCTTGCAAGAAATTTATGGTAGTTGCCTGATGTTTAAAACCATCTTATGTTGTTTTGTATCTTAAAAATCCCTCTCAGAATATCAGTGACATTAGATTTTTGCTACAGAATGTGATAACTAAACACATGGGAGCTCATTCTGCCCTAAAAATGCTCATACTCTATTTTACTACAACATAGACCTATTACAAGTAAATATGAAAACTAATCAAGATAACCTGAGGCCAAAAGGAGCAAACCAATGCTTATTTTTGCATTCTGGATGCCATAAAGAAACCAGAAAATGTAATTTTTAATACATTATTCTCTCTCTACCTGGACTTTGTAGATTTGAAGGTCTCAAGAAAACTGTGCTACCATAGTTTATATTATGTGATGCTTTGTGATCAATATGCATTTTTTAAAAAGATGATAAAAATTAAAAATAGTTTCAGCCCAATTGGTCTATCCTGAAGTTTGGTATGTATGGCAAAAAACATCAATAAGATTTTCTGGCTAAAGTTAACTTTTTTCTCCAAATCCTACTGAAACTGCTTTCCATCAGAAAATCTAGACCAATCTGACCAAAGCAAAGTGCTAAAATCAGGTATCCTAAACTTATAACTGAGTAACTAATATGAAACATTCAGAAAATCACTGACTTTCACAGCAATAAAAAGTGCCCACATTAGGCAATGTACCTGTATATTTTTTGTATGCTAAAGCCCCAAGCTGTATGAGACTATATGATCAACCCCTCAGCTTTTGAAGTCTATACAGACATTGATGGACTTTTCTGTAAGATCTCACTTTACCCTCCTCTTCCTGCTGCTGATCCAAAGGACAAACACTTGAGAAAAAAGAATTGAAAAGATTGAAATAACAGTAACAGGAGAAGTTAGTAACACATCCACCTGGTTTTTGCACTAAACATCAGAGTGAAATCTCTCAATTCTTACAAAAGTATTTGCTAAGCAAAGGGAATGTCAGCAACAGACAAGGACATCTTTCAAACCACTACCACAGCCACTGGCCTCTAAGGGAGAGTGCTGGTCTGTGGGGCACTCACCTCCACGGTGAGAATATGACATTCTCAGTTTTTCTGAAAAAAATTTACTGAAACACCTTTGTACCCTGCATCGCAATAACTCATTTCCAGACAAACATTGCCTGAGATGTGACAGAACATTAACTGCCTGCTTAGTTACGACGGCTTCCGCTGGTAGCCAAACACACACGTTCTGTGCCGAGGCTGTGACAGCAGATATTACATCTGGGACACTGATAAACATCTCCAACAAGACACTAAACAAGCTTCTCCATTTCTGATTATTTTTGTAAGGGAACATGTGTGAAGTGAGTAAAACCATTTAATTTATTCATTATATGGGTCATTAGATTTTCATTTATTAAAAGCAAACTTGTCACAGTACTGAGCTAGGATTATAACTAAAATTCATATGAAGTCACTTTTGCTCCTGTTTCCTTTATGTTTGTATTTGAATGGCAAGAAAACAAACAACAAGCTCCTAGCAGAAGCCCTGATCACCTTACCCTTTCAGGTTTGCTTAGAACCATGTCTTGCATCAGAATGGTTTTTGATACAGGCTGGGGAGTTTTTGGATGAAAGCAAACTTTGGAATTGCTGATGCCAGGATTATGAAGACCGAAGAAAAAAGTGTGGTCTGAGGAACAAGTGAGTACTATTACTTTTGAGAAATGGGCTTTCCATTTAATATGCAATCTTAAGCTGTGAAAGTTTTTTATTATTTGGGAATTTGGGATTCTGAATTCTGCGAGATGTTTTGAGAAGAAACTAATATGAATCATTTTGATGGTAGCATAATATATTAAAATTATTTTATTTCTTTACAACCTGAATACACTGTAAACTAGGAAAAATCTGATGGAACATCCATATTTAATTTTCATTGTTTCTCACTGATATTTTCTTCTTTTGACAAAGAATTATATCTATCCCCAAGAAATATATTTACATTTTCCAGTAAAAGACTGAGGATCATAAGATTCTGATTCAGTCTGGTAAAAAGAGAACATATTTTTATATGAAATGGCAAGCATGAACATTGCTAATGATCTGCTTTTTATTCTACCCTATTTTTCATTTACATGGTACCCTATGCTTTCTTTTCATAGAAGGGTAGAGGGGGTCTGGATGTTTGGGAATATTTTATATTCTACAGCTGGCCTGAGAGGTTTTTTGAAAGAAGGTTTAACAAACAGTTTCTAAGGGCAGTTTATCCTTTTTTCAAGATGCAAAATTACAGGCAAAATAAAATAAGAGGATTCATATCAGTAATTTGTTTCACAGTGAGACATAAATACTGTTCTTTTACTCTTACTAAAGAAAGATCTGTTGCGCTAGGAAAAAAGGCCTTTGATTTACAGTTTCTTAAAGCTAAAATAATCCTACAGAATAGTGACCCTTTCCTGCAAGGAACCAGAGAATGAGCTGACTTGAAGAATGACTCCCTCTCAGATGAAGGACCCATGCACCACATGGTCAATACTTGACTGAATGCCAAAGAGATTCTGGCTCAGGGATAGATCACACAACCAAAATACCATGAATGCAAACAACTTGACCCCAAAAATTCTTTTGAGCAGTTACTCCAGAACATGCATTTGGAAAGGATTAACACATTTGGCCATTGTGACTTTGCCAGCATCATGGATATTTGTCAGCAGCACAAAACCCTTTAGGGCAGACTTCACAAGAACAGAAAAAGCAATTATGACACCAGCTTTCCTCTGGCATTTTCTGAAACAAACAGCAGTGGAATTAAAGCAGTATTACCCCATTCCTATCTTTATTTTCCCTATTTAGAGAGTCATTCAAAAAACAATTTGACTCACCCACTTCTACTCAGGTATTTATTGTGATGTTATATATTAAACAATTTTTCAATATGTAAACATTTTCTTCACTGAATATGAAATATTTCAGGATATTATGTGCTATTATAGAGAACTGTGTGATATAGACTGTTAGATGTTGTACTATTATATATTTTATTATATAAGAATAACAATGACTATTTATTAAAGTGATACTGTTTTCCATCTTCCAATGGAGTTCAAGAGACCTACAGAAATATTTGCTAAATAAATATCAAAATTACTGAAAATTACAAAAATAATAAAACAGTAGCATGACAAATTCTTCTAAAATCAGGGATTTGAGCATACAATAACTGGAAGTGTCCCAAAATCAGTATGGTCTTACTAGAGGACAATGAAGATTATCATTGCTGTAGCCCTCAGGAAAAAGAAATTTAATATGTCATAAGAGAGCACCATTGACACTTTGGATCTGACTCAGTATTATCAAGCTGCTCCAATGCAGCACTGTGTTCTTTGTGCAGTGTTAACGCAAGGAAAGAATGATATCTCAATGAAGGAAATTCAAATTAACTGTGACCTAACACTTTGTTATGTTATCTTCCAAGTTACAACACTTGGAAGTGTTGTCAGTGCATTCTTCTCATAAAAAGATTCAGTGCCAACTAGTCACTGATCTGAAAATTTTAGAGAACATCTGGCTATAGAATGGCATATACATACCAACAAAGATATACCAGTTTTAGAATCCAGACTCTGTGTAGAGTCTGCTAGAAGGAAACCATTTAGGCACTTCCAAAAGTTGCATGCATTTATCATAGTCTGTGTTATGGACAACATAAGACAAAAGACCAAATTTTATTCCCAGAAACATTCCTACAGCCTTAAATCCTTCATGCTTATGGTAGAATCTTACTAAATATTGAAGTTAATTTGGCCAACTAATTGTTTATTTTATTCAACCAAGTTTTTCAGATGTCATTTTCCATTTAAGTAGCAGTGAATCCTTGCATGTTCCTCTTACAGGGCACATTTCTCTTATACTCATGAGAAAATAAACTCCTCCTGTTTGTGCCTGTTGTGATCACTTACACACTGCTGAGACAGTCCCAGCACCAGTCTAAATGAGAAAAAAGAGTCTTCAGAAAGTTTTAGCCAAAATAAAACTGAAATTAAAATTAAAAGAAATAATATCTGTGAAACTGGGCTTCTAGTACTGACCTTTGCTGAAGCATTGAATATTCCTATGGACAAGCTCTGAGGCTGTAAATCAGCTGGAAAGGGGCAGAGGAAGGCAGAGTTATGCAGCCAGAGGCAGAGGAAGAGGGCAGAGGAAGGCAGAGAAAGGGGCAGAGGCAGGCAGAGCTGTGCAGCTGTCAGAGGCTATGTGCTGCCTGCAAGGCAAGGGCAGTCACAAACAGCAGTCCATGCATGTACACTGTACCTGTGAGTCAACCACAACACCAGGCTGAAACCAACAGCAAGAACAGCATTGGATCCTTAAAAACTGATATAATGATCTCTCAAATATTTGTCTTTCTTGTACCAACATTTGGCAAGTTCTTTTCTAGCAACAGAGCTGATTATTGACTACATACAACAATTTTAGTCACCTATATAATAGGATACATGCAGAACAGGATGATGTATGAGTGGTAAGACATTTGCAGCTTTGGGAAAGGGAGATTATACTGCCTTTATTCTGGAAACTATTACATTAATAATACAAATATATGTACATTAATAAGGCAGGGAGAGGAAATAAAATGGGTGAGGAGAAGGCAGAACATTGTCAGGTCTAGAGAATGAACCAGTTACACTTGGATCAGCTGAGGCTCCTCTGATAACTGGTCCAGATACTGGCACATAAGAGAAATTGTGCCTTCCACAGCTTTCAATGTCATAAATTCCCAGCCAAAAACTCTCAGAACCTATTGAAAATGGACAGGTGACAGCAACTGATGTCATTCTGAGTCAAACCTTTGCTTCCACAGCAAGAAATTTTAATTGCTTTGTGGTCAACATCACAATAAGACATGTTAAGGAGGAAGAAAACTGCAAGAAGAGGTTTTAAACACATAGAAACACTGTCTCTGTGAGAAGTTATGCTTCCAGATATTCATCTCAAGGAAAGAGAGATTAGAATAAGTATTCTGTACTAAGAGCAAAATTACAGTGGCCTTATCAACTCAGAAAATTACACTGGTGTAAAACTGGTGATACAATTCAGACTTAATGCAAATCTTCTCATCCATATATCCAGAACAAAACCAACCCCCAAAATATGTAATAGCTCTGTCTGGTAATTTCTTGCCTTTAACCTGCTGTAAGCCTTTCCCTTATGGAGTGATGAATGTTGCTAATTGCAATAAAAATGCTGTCACGAATGAATGAAATAATTTCACACTCATTCTCTATGGGAATTTATATAAAGCTTGAAACAGCAGAGACTTCTGCAAAAACAGAAAATGTCTGTCATATTTAAATTAAGTCTGGGCTGTTCACAACTTTAAGTGGAAGACAAAAAATTGCAATTTTTAAACTGTTAGTAGTAAATTCACTGGATCTCAAGAGCCTCTCCCTGAAGAGAGAAGAAATTTTCATCTTTATTCCATATATATGTGTCTTTCAGTTTATAGAAACTGAGGTGAAATAACTCCTGGGCTATGTTTTCCTTGCAATACTCTTCAGAAGGTTTAGGAGGAGTGTGGTGTTTCCAGCCAGGAGCACACACCTAGAGGAAAGGCAAATGCCAGTGATGCACTGACAGTGCGTGTGACAGCACTCAGCTGCAGACTCCTGACACTCAAGAAATGCAAAGGTAGAGGAAGTTGAAGGGTAAATAATGATCCCTCTCTCCACAGCCAACTCCTGATCTTTTACCTACACCAGGGGTAAATAATTTTGGCATTACAGGTGTATCCTTTTTTCTTATATGCTTGAGAACTTCATCTGAAAAAAGAGTTTAGGCAGCTTCATCAGAGAGACACATGCTTCACTGAAGGATGGACAGGTACCAGCTCCTTCTCAGCTATTTATTCCTCTGAAACTACCATTGTTCCAGTAACCTGGCTGCTTCCTGTTTAAGCAGAAGCAGATCTGGCTGCTGAAAGTACTACACAAATTTCATTTCCTCCCTTTCAGCAGCTGTTTATAACTCACCATTAGCAATTTTAATTATAAAAGCCTCCAGTTATCATTTCTGTATTCTCCCATTGCTGCTTATCACTACACACCTAAATCTAATTACTATGAAGTAATTACTGCTGTTGAATTATGACAGCCCTCTATCTTTGATTTAAACTAGCAAAATCAATGATTCTGCCTCCAAAGAAGCCACCACCATAAAATATTGATCAAATAACTTTACAATGTTGGAAGCGGTATAATATAGATATTTAAGACCAGCAATTAGTAGGAGACTTTGCTGAACACTGTGACATTTAAATCAGTAGTGGATGTCTGAAATGCCAGAGAGAGTTATCTATAAAATGAAAGGGTTCCTACTGCTTAATGAGGGTTAAAGATTTTCACTGCTCTGAACCTGGGCCTTGAATACCAATTCCAAAATAACATTTGTTGCATGGTGGTCAAATTGTGATACTTTCATTTGCAAACATGCTGCCTGCCCTACTTGCATGCCCCAAAGGCACTGGGGCAGGGCTCTGTCTGAAGGGAAACCATCCCATGTGCCTTTGCCTGATTCAACACAGAGTTTGTGGAGTGGCCTCATAGCTTTACCTCTTCACATTCCCCTTGAAGGTTCTAACTTTACAGCCCTGGAAATAACATAATCATTAACTAACATGATGGGTGTGCAGGGCTTGGCCAACCAGCACACAACAAGGGCACCTGGGCTGCAAGGGGTGCTCATGCCATCATAAGAAAAAAACACGGACAGGGAGTTTGAGAGAGTCCCAGTGTACAACACCATGGTCCCAGTCCCCAAGCTCAGACTGAAGCAAAGCACCCTGAAATGAGCATAGCATGGTTCTTCAAACATCAGCAACCTCTGCTTCACCCCAGAAATTCATTGCTAGAGGGCAAGCAGTGTGCTCCTGGCTGATACAGACACAGCCTGAAAGAAATAAATAAAACAGTCAGACCTTTCAGCCACCACTCTGCTGTTGATGGTTGGCTGCAACAATTTTTTATCTTTCTCCAAGAAGGACTAACATTTAGTCCTGTGCTGTGGGTAAATTCACTTACCACTTCATGAGCATTTTAATTTTCTGTAATAAGACCAAACATCCCAGCTTGGCTTATCACAGTTCATTCTCCATTGAAATAGATCAGAACTACAGAGCCCACAGGTTCTAGAAGACCAACTGTGCTACAGGAAACCAAAGCCTTGAATCTTTGGGGTCTGTACTAAAAATATGGTGTTCCAGTAACACTGGACATTTTTTCCCTTCATATTTTTTTAGGCAAAAGAAGCTAACTTAGTTTAGAAAAATCTCATCTGAAAAACAAGTTGCTGCAACTTAGATGGTAAGAGAGATACAAAATAAAAAGACAAGAAAGAGCTCTAACTAATTTTCTCAGAGCCATGAAAAAAAATTGATTGAGTATAGAAGGATATTCCCATTGGCAATGTGGATAGAAAATATTGTCTTCCAAAGGCAGAATATAAAACACTTATTTGGCTAAGAATTCAGAAAAGTAGAAGGAAGAGGTACAGCATCTTTTGCTTTACAACAATACCCTTAAAGACAAACAAGCAAACAAACAATCTTATAATAAAAATAAAAAACCAAGGAAAACCCCACCTACAAAAGGAGTCTTCCCTATATTTTACCCAAACTGACTCCAACACCAACTGTGTGAGGTGCTGCTCTTCTGTGAGTTAGTGAGATGCTGTGATAAGTACACTGTGTATGGGAAATAGAACCCAGGACTGTCAACATACCTTGAACAATAAAGGAAATATATATATAAAAGCTGCTTTAAAAAATAATATTTCATCCTGTAGCCATTTTTTGGCACAGAATCCGTAGGTTTCTCTCCATATTTAGATTTCAGCTCCACCCTGCTCCCTCAATTATACAGCCAAAGTCAAGAGGCTTCTTTCTTCCTCCAGAAAAGCTCCTCTCTCAGCCCTGCCTCCTGCCTGCCCCACCACAGAGGGTGGTGTTACAGAAGCCCTCCTTGCCAACAGTCTCTTCAGGCACTAGGAGCTGCTGAAGTGGCAAGCACAGGCACACATCACACAGCACTTTATGTTGTCTTTTCTTCTCCCTTCTCTCTGGCACAGAGAAAGGAGTCAAGACAAAGTCTTTAAGGGATATTTAGACTGGTTCGTGTCAGAGCCCAAAAGAGCATCACTGCAGGGAAGATACCATTTACTAGAATTATGATTGTTCCTGTCCTCAAATGACTGCAATATTTGGGCTCTTTCAAGGGCAAAGGGTTTAAGTATCTGCTGCTTCCCAGCTGTTTGGGAACACTTCTTTCCTTCTGCAGCATAACTACTCATAGTAAATATGCTTCTGGTTATTTGTGAGCCATTTCCATTTTTCTGAGCCCCTGCAACACTGCTCTGCTATGCCTCATCCAACTTAAAATAAATGTATTTACTTCCTTATAAAGGCCCATTCAATTTTTTTTCTCCCTCTGAGGCTTGTGCTCTCTGTGGGGATTTTGTAGATGAACCCCACTACCACATCCTCTACAGATCAGTCTCATGAGTACAGCAAAAGAGGATTCCAAATACTCTTTTCATTTCCCCTTGCAGGCCAAACATTAATCCAGCCTTCATCTCCAAGACTTATTCCAATAGGTTAGCATGGCAAGGTTTTGGTAGCAGGTGGGCTGCAGGTGTGGCTCCTGTGAGAATTAAGCCAATTTCTCTGGGTCGAGTCTGTTTTGCCTGTGATGGTCACCAGTGAATGATCTCCCCCATCCTTATCTTGACCCATGAGCCTTTTATTCTATTTTCTCTCCCCCATCCAGCTGAGGAGGGCAGTGACAGAGTGGCACCTGCTGTGCAGCCAGGGTCAACACAATACATTCACCTTTCCCAAAACGCCCATTGCCATTCTCACTGTCATTATTTCTACTTTCAATTTATCTGTACCCAAATTATATCAGCAGCACATAGAGGGAGAGGCAGATTTGTCCCAAAATAAAATGAGCCAAAGGGGAGGGTTTTGAGTATCCCCACAAGCACTGAACCAGCCTCAAACCCTCCCCTGTAATGCCTTCTCTTTGAAGGCAGGCTGTCACCACTGCAATCAGATTCCATTCAACTCTGGCATTTTTGTAATGACCTAATTCTCCAATGCATCCTGTAGCAGGAGTTTCCATTTGGGGTTTCATTTGTGATCCTTTTCACTTTCATCACATCTTTACACACCAAACCACTTTCAGAGTTTTCTTTTTACAGAGATACCAGCCATCCTTGGGCTTTACAAATGGATTGTTTTCTCCAGCAGCCAAGCTTTGCATTTCTAAAATATTACCAGAAGTAACAGGTGTGCCAAAGCAGACCTGTCTCATACAAAGCAGAACTTTGTAATAGTCAAAGGCAGAACTTATATAAATCATTTTTCCTTTAAGGCAAGAAACAACAGAAACCACTTTCTCCAGTCCACTGTTAGCTACTCAATGAAAGTTTATAATGTCCATTCTGATTAACCTTTTGTGGACACAATTTGTCTCAAAAATCCTCAGCATAGTTTGTCTTCTCTTCCATTGCAGGTATTTCCAATATTTGTTTTCCTTTAAAAAATCCAGATTAAACAAGCAATCCCTCCTTCCACTACTCAAGACCCCTCCAGGGTGTCCATCTTTGAGCTGTTTGGTCCTTTAATATTTTAAATTGTGCAGTTTTCTACCGTTTGTGATGCAATATTTCCTTATGCGCAGAAAGTGATGCAAGGTACAAAATCTGATTTTTTATGCCTAGCACATTACCCCTTTGGAGGAGCAGGGTGGGAATGCATCTTGCACTCTGTAAATAGTGCAGTCAGTTGCTTGAGCCTACAGAGACATCCCTAAGGTGACATCTAGAAGGACCCAGGGAGAGGCAGAGGGTGTTTGGGTAGGGGGTGGAGCACACAATTTTCATAATCTTGTAATTTGCATCCCACCAATAACTGGGTCTGATGAAGTCACATCCTCTTCAGCCAGTTCTCCCCAGCTGCTAACAAGTTTATTTCAACTGAAAAGTTTATTTCAACTGTTTATATGCAACTGAACATGCTGAATAGTTGAATTGAGCACTTTGCCCACCTTGTCATAAAATGACAACTGCCCCGCAGGTGTCTGACCCCAGCTTTTGTATTTAGAAGGTTCTGCTGCTTGAAATGTCTCTTAGAAAAAGTGGAAGTGTCTCTAGCTTGTGCCAGTGAAACACAGATGCAACTTTTGGAGCTATACTCAGACCCTGATGCCCCAGAAGGACAGCTGAAAAAAAGGAATTATTCTATGTGTGTGTTTCAACAAAATATGTCAGTGCTTTCCATCACACACAAAAGAAGAATTTTAAGGTGGGAAACGCTGTTCACCAAAGTCAGCTGAATGTTTTGGAGCAGACTGATTTATTATGTAGACCCATATCAGATCCATTTGACAGAAAGAGTATTAAAATCAAAATTCTTGTCTATCGGCACTTAAGAAAATTTACAATTACTTCATAGTTCTACTCTTTGTAGTTCTCTGTGGGGAAACCTGCAGCTATCTTAAATACCTGTGCTACAGGCTAATATTGATGGTTAAGAACATGAATAGAAATCATATATTTCCAGAATTTTTTCCTAAGCACTTTTTACAGCAAGATACAAACTTTTTTTAAAAAATACCTATGTCAATGTGTGCAAATTAGATCATTGTGTGTGCCCAAACTCCTCTCATCTTTGTCAGTAGATTGAAAAATAAGAAAATGCAACAGACTGCAATTTGCAGTAGAATCGATGCCAACACTGGAGAATCTAGATGATTCTGGAGTTCAGATTTTTTTCTAGTAGAAGATAAAAATATATATTTTAGTTGGAATGCCACTTTCTGTTAAAACTATTTTAAGGCATCTCTACACATGATTTTCATACAACTATGTAGTTAGCCTACAGCATAACAACCCCTACCCTGGTTTTATTACTCCTTATTACTGCATTAGTTAGGATAAAACCCCTTATTGTATTTGAATGGCCTATTCTGCAAACAGCAGAGAGTCAGAATTGAAGATCGGCATCTCATCATAGTCTACATTTTTACAGAAGACTGCTGTAAATAAAGACACAGCAGTATAATGTGTGACCAAACATTCAGACAATCTAATTTTTTAAATGTACATCACATTTTTAAGACTACTGACCAGAATGCAAATTGTCAGTTTTAACTACTGGCTTTGACTGATTTCTCTCTCTCTCTGCTGTCATGGAAACCTGCATTAAAGGCAAAGAAACAATGGAACCTAATTAATGTCTCCTCGTTCTTCTGTACAGAAAATGTATTGGGCAATACTTGGTAACATTATGGCAGCTCATACAACATGATTTTCAAATGCATAGTTAAAGAATTTCTGCCAAAACAAACATCTTACTATAAAAATATTTCAAAAGAGAAGTAAGTCAGAAGTACAAGATAGATAAAGGAGAGTCTCTCCCACCACTCTTCCCCCAGATACATTTTGAGGGTAAATTTAGAGGAGGAAACACCACTTTGAAATGTTCTTGCGTTCAGAACCTGCAACCTGATGGTTTCTGTGTGAGGTAAAGGATCACCTTGGGTTAGAAGCAAGAGCCTGTAAGGATGTCAGGGTGTGGGTGCTGGCAGAGGGAGGCAGCATCAAGATGGTGGCAAGAGCGTGTTAAGGCAATAATTGAGAAAGAAGAATCTCTCTTCATTAAACTCTTTGTCACCTGCCAGGTTTCATTCTTCTGTGTACTGTGATACCTCTGTACTTTACTTCCAGATCCAATTTTTCCCCCAAAGATTCTGCATTTAAAGTGATACAAACCACCACATCTTGATTTTCCAGTCTTGTCCTTAGAAGAAGGCTCTGCAAACACAATGGTACACATGATGCTTTTATATCCCGCTGCAGCTTCATGGTACAAACTCATTATCCACAGAGAATATGGGAGAGGATAGCAGGGATGAAAGTCCTGTAAGCTCAACTGGAACTTTTTATTTCATACATAATGAAGTTTTGCAAGTAGGTTAGACAGGAGATTAAGAATAATACTTTTTTCCCCAGGTTAAACAATGGATAGTTAGAGAATTTTTTCTTTACCACAATTCTAGACTGCAACAAAACCCACCATGTCTTAGGGAAGGAGATTCTTGTTGGACACCATAATTTAATTTCATTATAACTTTACATCCTCTTCTTCTGGGAGTAATGAATTAATAAAGACTCTGCTCAATGTTAAACTGAATCACTTCACACACAACTGATTAAACAGGGCAAAAAGTGTTTGAGCATATTGATTTCTGCTGATATGCACAAAATTGTCTGTCTGTGGCAGTGACAGAGCCCTGGTTCCAGCTGCCTCATGCCATCAGCCTGGCTGGGAGCCTGAGCCATGACTCCTGGTCCCTCCTGTGCTCAGCACTGCTCCCCAGCCTCATCATGTCTGACAGTCCCACCACTCCAAAGCTACTGACAGCATCCTTAGCTTCTTGTGATCCATAGCTTATAACAAAGTCATGCTTGCAAGGCTGTAGAGGCAATATTCAACCAGGATTTCCTACTTAAACAGAAGCTGGACCACAATCTGGAGGGTCTTCTTTTTCTCTTGTCCCTGGGAAAGAGCACAGAGAGAGCACAGGAGACCAGGAGCACAGGAGAGCACAAGAGCCTCGGTGACAAAAAGCTTTCAATTGTCTCACAAGTTAGAGAGATAAAAGAAATAAAAAAAGTGTGAAATGAACAGGTACAGAAAAATGAATATAGGATGTCATTAAAGCAGGCTGTACTTGTCAAATGCTGTGATAATAATAATTAAAAAGAAATTTCTTCTGAATCGTGAGTGTCAAACATTGCCACTAGTTATGCAGATACTGTGCACGTGGCATCAATTGTACTAAATAGACAGCTAAAGAAAGAACCACAGGCAGCTCTATGTTTATTGATGGGGCATCCTGAAGCTGGCATATCAAACCCTATTGAAAAGGTCATAAGATTTTCTTGCATTATGTACAGAAAGGAAAATAGAAGGAGAGAGGTATTTAAAAATACATGGTTCCTCCAGCCACAGAGGAAACCCAAGGATACCTCTGAGCAAGTATTTCTCTGCATGTCACAAGTGAGTGACAGACCTTGCCAAGCAGGAAAATGCCTATCATCATTGATTAGGAACAGACAGACACTGTGGGGAGGTTTTTTAAGAGCTCAAAGGAAACTTTAATACAAGCTTGCTGAAAATGCAGAGCCAGCAGAAAAGTGCAAAGCCTTCTTCAGCACTGAACTTTGTTAGAGAGTCATAAGGGTATTATTTTTTTCCCTGTTAGTCTAAATGGATCCTGTTGTGCTGTTTAGCTGCTTCAGGCTGCTGAGGTGCACAACAGTCAAACAGATTTTTTACTTGCTGTGTGGAGGAAGAGCTGCTCATTTCTTGGTAACACACATGCATGAGGCCAGTCCCAAAGACACCCTGTGCTCTGTGATTCCAGAGACTCACAGTGATATCTTCAATGTGTCACTGCTTTTTAAAAGATGGCCTTATCATTCTTATATCTTTTTATGCCAATTGCTAGTGTCAATTTTTCATTGCAACCATAATTCCACTTTCCACTTAACCAAATGCCAGAAGACCCTATGCTTCATTAGTACCATTCTGCAATTTAGTGACCCCAAATATGGATCACAATCAGAGTTTTGTCATTATTATTTCATAGGGACTTTGCTATCCACCATATTCCACCAACTTTTAGAGGAGAGATAGGACCACCTCAGGTTACTTGGCCCAAACCATAATTTGCTACAGACTGCAGAAATGCAGGCAACTCCACCATGGCTGAAGATGAACAGAAGGTGTTGCTGCACCAGACTTCCCAGACCCAGCAAAAATATGCAGGTGCTCACCACATGCACCTGGATCATGCAGTAAAGCTGGTGCAAGAAATGGAAATTGTCCTACCTGTCAGTTGCACAGAGCTGGTTGTAGTGACTGGAAAGAAGCCATGCTTATCCTTCCCTTAGGAATGTCAAGGCTACAGATGTCACCATTTACTAAGCAATGAACAATAATGAAAAGGATAATACTTGAGACCAGCATAACATATTTAATTCTTCTTTGATGTCAACCTCTTCACTTCTAAATTATATCTCTATATTTTTTAGTTATGAAGCTTAAGTCCTAAAATTCCTTTTAAATGGGAACTTTTCTGTTCCTTTTTGTCATATCATTTGATCATTTATTAATTAGCAAATCTTCTCTCTGAAGGAATATCTAGGTTTGGAATATTTTCTT
Source organism: Euphonia xanthogaster (assembly GCA_034509185.1). Lineage (NCBI taxonomy): Eukaryota > Metazoa > Chordata > Aves > Passeriformes > Fringillidae > Euphonia > Euphonia xanthogaster. Next base: position 58,962,164 of record JAYDZK010000202.1, on the reverse strand, counting down.
CAAATAAAGGACATTTTCCTTAAGAGAGAATTTCAAGTGCTCTAGTTTAACAAATATGATAACATATTTGGTTATTTTCTAAAAAGGCTTCAGTTTTCCACTTCCACAGAAAGAACAACCTGCACAGAAATCTATAGTTCATCTCTCTTTCATTAGAGAGACAAGAAACAACATGTGATTTTCTCTTCAGCTTTATTTTCATATATCAGTAAAAGAAGTCCAGACCTTGAAGAATCTGATTTGTGATATTGGTTACACTTTCTAATTAGGTTAGATTTTGTACCACTGAAGGAGAAAAATGCCTTCTCCTTTCAGGCTACAATTCACATTCTCACCATGCTCACTGCCATTTTTGTTTGCACCTGTATTTTCTCTTCTCCTTCTCCCAGCCTAGGTGAAAGGTGAGGCTGTGAAAGCTGTGGTCAAGAAGAATAATTTTCTCTGTTAGGTCTATTTCACTTACTCATTTGTCAACAAGGTCGAATCCCACCAGCTCAGCTTTTGCAATAAAGAATTCGCTCTCTGCACCGTGGATAAATTCTGGTTCAGCTAGTTAGAGAGAATTGGATGGGCAGAAGTAGTTTTCCTACTGGCCATATCTATTTTGCAGAGGAATTTAAATAGTCATCTTCATAACGTTTCTTTGTTCTGGATGTTAATTTGTAAAATGTACATCACCACAGAAAAGGAACCTTGAATCCTCCCTTATGTGTTGTGTACTTATGAAACATGAGAGTGATCCTCTTCTCATTAGAACTGTACACTGCACAACTGTCATTAATCTTGAAACAGGATGCCATTAATAATTTTCTGAAGTCTTAATATCAAGTTCTCACTGCACTTTACAAGTACAATAAATATAATTTTTATTCAATAAAATGGAATTAAAAGCACACTTATGCTGTAAAAATCTGTAGTTGACTTTTAAATTAATAAAAGCTTTGATAAATTTTAATGAGTTAAAGCAAAGATTCTCCTAGGCAGGCAAAATTAATGCATTACAGAATTTACTGCTTTGGTTTAATTGCGCTATTTTCCATTTTAAATTCACTCTGATACAATTCTAACAACGGATATTTTAAATTGCCTTGCACTCAGGATTTTTACTATTATTATTTAATCATGTTTTTACATCTCCTTTACCCTTATATGCAAGCTTTTGCCTTCTGTTCTGTCCTTTGGAACAGCTGGCAAAAATCATTTCCAACTTTTAATACTTGGAACTTGAAAAATATCCCTGACATCCTTGCAGAAACAAAAAGGAAATATGACTTGGAGAGATAACATATCACCTGAAGCACATATATATTCAATTACCACTATTTTGATATCTCTTGCTAGTTCCATGGGGGCTTTGGTTTTGTTTTTAGTATCACTACTCTGACTTTTCCTTCAACCTGTTATAAATAAAAAGGAATTTCCCTGTGTGTTTTGTCTGGTTTGAACAAAAAAGCATCATCACTAAAACCACAAATATATTCAAAAGCAAACCAGGACACGTTTCTATAAATGTTACAGCTGTAACATTTTTGGACTAGTTGTGGATCTGTAGGATCTGTTCAGTACCAAAGTTTGGCAGTGGAAGTGCAAAACATTTTCTTCTGTAGCAATCACCTGCTTTGCATTCACACTTCAGATGGTTTTACAGGTGCATCCAAGACAGTTTTGCCCTCTGATGGCCATTCCACTGTGGTTGGGTTTTGTTAACACAGCACTGAGCTGCATCTTGTGCAATCTACATTTAACAGAGCCTTTACTACAGGTTAATTGCAGCCCCAGTTCCTACAGCATAGGTAAGAGTTGATCCTGACTGAAAACTGTATTTACATGATGTACTCATTACTCTGTCAAAAAACCCACTTTACCTACAGGACCTTGGTTATCAGTCTAATTGCACACTCTAGCTATTGTGTTTGGCATTCATAACCTTAGAGCAGAGAATGGAAAAAATAAAGAAAAAGAAAAAAAAAGCACTGCTTGCCAAAAGTGGCAATTGAGGAGTCTGAAGCAATATCTAAGTGCTTTTCTTCTTTGTTTCACATTGCGTTTGATTGACAGCACCAAAACCCTGCTCTCATGCTCTCTTGAGAACACCCCTGCCACAGCACTGGAGCTTTGCATCTGCCCAAAAGGAGTAACACTCATTCCTGCCATAAATGTGCACAGGATTTCTGCAGCTGTCTACACCACAAATGTGAGACGTGGCCAAGACTCCCTCCAAGCTCAAGAGGGTCTGCTTTGGGTAGCAGCTACCCCACTGCAAAGGCCAAACAAGGTAAGAATTGGGAATTCATAAGAGGAACATGGCTGGAAATGAATATTTTTAGAACAGAAAGGGATTATTTTTCCCAGCAGTTCGATATTTATCAATATTTATAGTAAGATTCCTCTTGCAGAGAAAGCTTTCTGTGAGAAAAGTTTATTAGGGTCAGCAAATAAAGCGTGTGTCTCAGTAAGAATGATGCAGAAACACACTCTTAAGAAGGGTCTCAGGATGCAGAGAGACACACAGGAGATGAAATATCTCATGCAGCAGTTTCTAATGCAAAAAAGATCAAAACTTCAACTATGCCAAAGGCCAATTCTCACTTTTAAGAGGAATGTATTAAAGTTGAGCCCAAAGATATATTTCAAGGCGATGGCAATTTCTCACAGGAAACAATTAGTCACCAGAATAAAGCTTATCTAGACAGTGTCCCAATACTGTCAATTGTTATCTTAGGTTATTAAAATCAGCACAAAAAATAAATAACTGCTGGATCACGCTTTCATCAGTTGGTGATGATGTTACAGCTAACATTCATTTAGCAAAACACCCAGAGGTCACCAGCTGGCAGTGTTGAGTCCAATGTAATTTCCACAGCTAGAAATAATATCCTGAACATTTACAACTCAAGTCAAATCTATTCTATACTCTTTTCTTCCAATTATCTTACCCTTCCTGCTGCCTCATCACCTTTCTCTGCCCTTTTTCCTCCATCATTATCTCTCCTAAGTCTCTAGAGAACAGAATTTTTTTTCAGTCTTTTTCAATATCTTCACCTATTTCAGATTTACATTAATGCAATGATGAATTAATCTAGCTATTTGAGAAAGCTACTCACCCTTTGCTTAATCTATAGCAAGAATAATTCACCCATCTAAGATCTGTGAAAGATGCTAAATATGTCTTCCTCCCTTGATTGACAATCTCTTCTTGGCTGGAAAAGAAACTTAGACACTGCCAAATATCTGGAAAGGACCAGGATTACAAGCCTAGCATTTATGACCTCAGCTAAATTCACAAAAGTAAGAAACACACATTGCATCAATAAAAACAAGTGGCTGTTGCCCAAATGGTCTGAGACCAAATGGCACAAAAAAAGTCTGTTCCTGGTCAGCTCCCAAACCTAGGCACAGGGTGTGCAGATTTCCTACCTGCTGGGAACAGCCTGGCTGCACCTGGGGCTCCTCTGGGATGGTGCTCATGCCCCAGTCCACAGTGAGGCTGGGAGTGGGGCTAGAAACATTTTGCAATATGAAATATTGGGTTTGAGAGGCCAGAGAGGATACCTAGTTTTAAGTTACTGGTATAGACACAGCCAATGAGGAGGACACCAAAATCTTGTTCCCCATAAACCAAAACTGGAGCAGCTGGGTACAACCAGAGAGCAAAGATAATTAAGCACCTTCATTACTCTCCAGGAAAACTGAATGTGGGTCAGGAATTTTGGAATCCACCACATACTATGAGGACAGACATCAGTACAGTTTACCTTTCCTCTTCATCAGAACTTCTTACTGCTCACAGGGCTGTCAGGCCAATTGCAAACACCCAGCCTGGGTCCTAGCAGGAAACAACACAGCCCCACTGCTGCCTTCCAAAAACAATGCAATTATTCTGTTAAATCATGAACTTTAGTCACAGCCATTATTGTGGTGTCTCATGAAGCCCAGAAAACCAGTCACAACATGTCAGAAATGAAATTTTGAACTCCCCCCAATAAAGTCTTTTTATTCCACCTTAGGCCACCTATATCAAGGCAAGTTAAGTAGCCACAAGACCACAGCCACTAAACAAGCTCACCCAAGATGGACCTAAACCACCTCCTCTCATTGCTTTGGTCTCTGATAGGTAATTGGTGTTCCTTGGTTGGTCATTTTCATCTCCACCCAGCAGTAAAACACTTGGTCAGGTGCTCTTGCTTCCCTAAGTTTGTAGATTTATGCACATTTTTATACCAACCTGAGGAGCAAAGCCATGCTATGGGGCAATCCAAGGTGAGCTTGCTCCCAAAATACTCTAGAAAGAGCACCTTTTACAGGACAGGGAAGTGTTAATTTCCACTTATGTATCTGTATATGTGTGACATTGAGCGGCCCACCCAACACTTGAGACTGAAAAACTAATTTCTTGTCTCCAGAATCCTTTTTTTCTCTTTTTTACCTACTCTTTCTTTCAAAGACACGTTGGGGTATTAGATGAACTTAGAAGTCCATGAACTTTTTTGCTGCAATGCGTGTTCTTCAGCTCTCACTGGATTTGAAACTTAGTCTTACTGTAGCTGAAACAGCAACATACTTCTGTGGGTCTGTCATGGAACACATGCAGTTTCCATAGACTGATAAGTGAAAAGAAAAATACATCACAATATACAGCCACTCAGGGAATGCAGCTAACACTTCTTCATGGCTTGTTAAATAAATCAAACATTCTATTTTGTCTATACCAGGAAAATTACCTATAAGCTGAAAAGAGAAAATGGTTCTCCTTCTTCCCCTGCTGCTTTACAAAATGTTCTGGCAAGTTAAAAAATTTTTGTAAGGCTACTAAAAATAAGATCACTTCAGTGTTTCAAAACTTTTGAGAAATGGTCCAATTTTTTTTTCATTTTTTCAGTTCCTCATCAACATAGAAACCATTTTGATACATGAATTTTTTTGAGAAAAAAACCTGTCTATTGTGGTAAGCCATGCTGTTTTCAGAGCAGCCAGGGGATGCTTCAAACATCTCTTCATGACTGAGGAAAAGTCACATAACACCAAATCTACCTGCACTAGTACCCGGCAAGTAACCTGGCTCTTGGCTCAGTCCTAATGCATGCTGTAAGAAATGTATTTAAAACAGAAACACCACTCATCTTGCCCAGGGGACACTCAGATATCTGGGGAAGGATGAACATGGAGAAAGTGCTGAATATTAGAGAGGAACAGACTCAAGGTGGGACCAAGTTGGCAGCTAACACTTCTGCAGCCCATTCATCTATGCTTGAAATACCCATGACAAAAAAAAAAGGTGTGATAAAAAACAGGACTGCATTTTATTTTAAGAAGGAATCTCTATTATCAGAAATGCTTCTAATGGTGATAAAAGTGGCTTTAAGCATTTATTCAATTTCATTTCTAAAATGAAGGTTATAAATCAACCCCAAACCCTTCCTGAAAAATAGTTATCCTCCAAGCTTTTATGAGCATTTACAGAAGAGTGATTCCTTCTGTGTCAGATGTTATGAGAGACATCAAATAATGTGATTTATAAGTTGAGATTGTGAAGTTAAATTTAATAAAGCTCAGAGAAGATGCATGAGCCTCAAAAGGCTAAATAGAGCTCTTTCAGAGTTGGGATGCTACCCTTGTTTTATACGAGCCTCTCTGTATTCTTGTGCAAGCTGTGGTTACTGATAGAAACAGCAGAACCACCCACCAGACAACATTTACCTTCTTTCCCCTTCTACTTCTCTCCACAAGAATTTAACTGATGAAGGATTGTATACACACATCTCATTACTTTCTTCAGTTATCATGAAAAACTAAAGGACTTTCCAGTATTCATGTTTGTTTCTTAAACTGCCAGCTTTTATTTTTGATGAAGTAATTTCTCAAAGAAAGATTAATATGTTCAAGGAGTTCTTAGGAGATTTATTACTATTTTAATTTTATTTTGAAATCCAGATGATAAACTTTTGAAAATCAGCTGTTCACATCAGGGAAAGTATGACAAACTCATGAAAAGCTTATCATGATGGAATTTTCTTCCAAATATGCTTTTCAATAGTGATTTAGGATTTGACATTTTGATTCGAAAGATGTAGGATTTAATTTCAATTAATCACAATGAAAAAAAATAGGACACTGAAATTATACTTACAGAAAATGATATTTATGAAAAATAAAAATATTTTAATTTCAGGATTTTAGTCACCAAAATCTTACCTCAGACAGGATTTCCAAAAACTGGTATGAACCCTAAGAGAGTGTGACAGAGCCTGGAAAGAGAGACTAGGCCAAAAGAACTTTGGCATTTAAACAAGCTGAAGTTGTCTTATTCCCTGTACACCATGACATTACTGTTCCTTGTTAGATTGATATTCCAGTTTCTGAAGGAATCCAGGCTTAGTCGTTCCTGTTACAGTCCCTTTGTGCATTTACGGTGCAATCAACAAAACACCAAAATCCAACTCTGAAAAATGAAACTACTCCAGCTGCAATTACTACAGAACAAATGCAGATTCAACTGTTTCCTTCCATTAGTGTGTCAGGAATTGACTCACAGGAGGAAGAAGCATGGATTCATACCAATCATCTAATATAAGTTATAACTACAATGTAAATGTATTTATTGCATCTAAACTGCAAGTAGAAATACATTAAACAGACTTCTAGTTCACCAACAATGAATGAAAATGTTATTTTAAGAAATTATTTCTGGGAACAATATATGTAAGGACTATTCCATTCATACTTGCAGTGTTCCTTATCCCATGGCAGAAATAAAAATTTAGTTTCAAATATTAAATAAATGAAATATAATTAATATGTTTAAAAGCTTCATATGGCTTGAACAGATGTGACCATTATTCATGGATCATTTATGATTTTTGTTCTTTTCCTTTGTTGCAGTTCAATAACAAAAGTCATTATTTGAAGATAATGTGTAGAATATCTTGAAATTCAGCTGAAATTTGAGACAGAGAAGTCAGAGGTCTGGAAAATTCTACTGCAACCTGCAAGTATAGACACTCCAAAAATACATCACGAGTTAATTTAAGTTAACTTAGGATTGTTCAAAGCTAATTTTTTATAGAAACATATTTTAAGCCTGATACAAGGAAAGAGTTATTCAGGGTAGACTAGGTTAATTTTGGGAAGATTGAGGCTCAGGATTTCCCTGTGCTGTCTCAGGGTGAAATACAGGTTCTCCAGCAGTTCAGTAGCTCATTCTGGAGTCAGATCTTTGAATCACCAGACATTTGAATGTGCAGTGTTTGAGGTGAGCACTTCAGGTGAAAAAAGGGTCAATGAAAGTATTTTTTTAAATTTCTACAATTTTAATTGTATTATTTTTAGTCCCTGAATGTCAGTAGAGCCTCATACAAAATCACAGAACCACTGAACACCCTGAGTTGGAAGGGATTGACAGGGATCATTGAATCCAACTCCTGGCCCTACACAGGACATCCCCAAGAGTCACCCCATGTGCCTGAGAGCATTGTCCAAATGCTTCTTGAGCTCTGTCAGGCTGGTGCTGTGACCCCTTCCCTGGGGAGCTGTTCCAGTGCCCAGCCACTCTCTGGGTGAAGAACCTTTTCCTGATATCCAACCTAAACCCCCCCTGCCTCGACTTCATGACTTTTCCTCGAGTCCTGTCACCAGTCAGGAGAGTGAAGAGATCAGTGCTTGTTGATAGATTGGTCAGCTATAACCATTGCAAGAGACATCAAATATAAAGCATTGTTAGTGCACTGAAGCATCTTGTATAGTGCCTGAAATGTTTTGTGACTCCAGAGTACTATATTTCTCTTTCATTTTCTGCATTTCTCATAAACACATATAGTATCACATTTGAGTCTTGATATCCTGTGATGGTGTCTTAAAAGAGTAGGAAGGATAAAAGGCATCATAATGCCCAGTGCATTTTAAGGTATTGCTTATTTCAAGTTTATTCTTTGGCATGGAAAAAGAAAATGTGAAAGAATATTTATCATCTGAGTATAACTCAGTAATGGAAATCTAGCATTCTTTTTGTTTCACAATAAATATTTGATCTTCAGTCTTTCAGCACTGCTATGTTTATCTCTCAGATCACATTAACCTATGACTGTTTCTGTGCAGTGTCTAGTTACACAGTGGAAACTTCCACACCTCCTGATAAAGAACAAACGTTCGTGGGATTTCAAAAAAGGTAGATAAATACATAACAGAGAACTCCACAGGCTCCTAAGCACAGATACATCTACCATAGTTTTGGTAAAGAAATCCCAAGACTGCAGCTTGCTGGAACCTTGGAAAATGTACTGTGAAAGTTTTGTATTGCAGTCACAATGATGTATTTTTTTAAAGCCTTCAACAGGGTATTAGATTAGCTCAGATCATTCATATCAATGAAGAGCACATATGTATGTATATAATTAGGTCCTTTTGGACCTAATTTGGAATCAATTTTGGGTTCAAATGCTTTCTATCAGAGTGCAATTATACTAAAGCTGTGTTCACTCAAGACAGAACACAATTTGGCTTTTAGTTTGTGAAAAGTGCTAACCTGGCACCAGGAGTGAGCTAAGGGATGGGCAGGACATTGTAGATTGAGCAGTGACCTCAAGTAAGACAGGTAAAACTCACAGAACACAAGATCAGTGTGCATTGTAACCATCTGCAGCCAACCAAGCTATTCACAGACTGAATAATTTTCATATTTCAAAGGTTTATGTCCCCTCCACCTTTTCATTTTCTGAATGATACAGGTCATTAGATAAGGAGGAAAACTCTGCATCCCATTACTACTATCACTACAGAAGCCAGCAAGTATTATCACACTACATAAGAGCCAGCAAATATTTTAAGCTGCTGGTGTAGTTGAAGTCAGTCATTGCTTGACCAGCATTTTCTCACAATCATGTGAGACCAAAAGATTTAGTATCTAGCATGGAGAAGATAAGGGAAATTCTAGGTGACAAAAAGGCTCTTTTCTGTTGTCCTGTGACAGTAATTTATAGAAAGAAATTGAGTTTTGAATTTTCTCTGAATCAAATCTTTTAAAAAAATTAATGGTTGTATTCAATATTCCACAGCTTTATTAGAGAGGTTTAGTACAGGTATTGTCAAAAAGAAATGGGACAGGACAACACATTTCAACACAGTGTTGTAACAATTTGGAGAGAAACCAAAGCAGAAATGAACAGATGAATATGATGCTTAAATATTCCAATTTAAAAAGACACTTAAAAATATTAATGAAAAATAAAACTCCCTGTGAAACCTAATACCTTTTGCAAAGGAAGTCTTTTGTTCTTTTCAACTTTCCAGCCTTCCATATTCTGAACTGATTCAGCAACAAGGAGAAAATGAGAGCTCCATGAAAGCATTTTAATGATTTTCTTACCACAGATTGACCAGGAAGGGATGTTCCAGGCCTTGCATTATCTGCAGCTCCCGGAAAACATTGCGAACTTCATCTCTCTCAATGCATTTCTGTTTATTCATATACTTCATGGCATACATTTTCTTGGTGTCTCTCTTCTGTACAATGCACACCTAATTGGCAGCAAAGTAAAAGAAAAATTTTGACACCTTGAGAAAGTGAATTCAATTGTGACTTTGGAAAAAAGGAGTCTTTAATGATATCACAATAATTCAGATCTAGACATTACAACTGAGTAACACATTCAGTAATTTCACTTCACAGCTCTGCAGGATTCTTTGTATTGTAATTAAAAATTAACAAAAACCCAACCCAACCCTGTATAAGAGGAAATGGGGACCGAGAAAAATATCACAACTTTCAGAACTTCCATGGTAAAGCTGAGAGTAATATGCTGCAATGGCTGAAATCACAGGCTATTTAATTATTCAGAGAAATTACTGCCTCCTGCCTAGGAAAATGCTCAGTCATTGTCCTCATTCCCACAAGTCAATACTCACATCTTGATTATTGCATCATAAACCTTGCCTGTGTTCCCAAGGCTCAATATTTCATCTAAATATCAGAATAATGCTCCCTTAATTACTGTTGAAAGGAAAAGAATTTTCATAAAGGTATTCATCATAATATTTCTGAGTTCACAAGAGACCATTACAATGATTTAGTCTCTGGCAGTAAATGTCTACACTTTATCTTTTTTTTTGACAAAAGCCAAATAACGTAAACGCATGAAGAAAATCTTAGTCAAGAGAGCTCTCATAGGAATTCTGGATTTCTTTTTGTCATGGTGTTTCACCTTGAGAATGGAGATGGAGACTGGCACAAGCACCACAACCAAGCATCAGGTTAAGTACAGTTTTTGGCAACACGGAAATACACAATTGTTCTGAATGCACTGGAAACATCTGCTTTAGGTATCCCAGGTCTGCAGTGGCTAAGTTCAAAGGTATTCTGGATTCATTTGGTGTGGGCATTTTTTAAATTTTTATATTTAAATACATACACATGCATGCACACATACATGCTCCCATATTTTACACACAAAAAATTATACTATACACTCATAAATTCATGTTAAGACATCAGATTACAACACAGTGGCAGCCAAAAAAGAAATCCTTTGTATCTGTGTTTAAGGAACTTATGCACCCAATATTTAGGAACAATCAGGAGTAACTAAGGCAACTCCCCACAGTTGAAACTGGGAGCAACAGGGCCAGTAAAGTCAAACCATGCTTATTTCTCTGAAACTCTATTTTCATAAAGTGTGTCCTTGAGCACAAATCTGCTCCAAACAGAGGAGTTAATAGAGCACCTTTAACCTATAATGATAAGGCGTGATTAAGCAATGTTTCTAATTACCTTTCCTAGTATCAGGAGATGTTCTGCTATTAAGAAATCGGGGATGGTAACATTTTGTTTTGAGCCCATCAATGTTGCACAATGGTGAGTTCTGAAGTTTTGTTTTATTTTTCACCTTGGACTGTTATGAAAGATCTGAAAATTGCTGATGCTCTTAAGATAACTAAAGGTTCACATTTATATGGAAAGAAGCCTGGATGTGGAAGAACGGGGAACTGCATTTGGCCTTATGGAGGAAGAAATAGTAGCAAGTGGGATCAAGCTGAAACTGGTGGGAAAAGTAGGGATGAAAATGAATTTTTCAAGCTCCCATGGGTCCTTCAAAAGCACAAGCAGAATTTTCAGGGGCAAATCCTGACATCCTGTGTAGATCTTAGAATCTTAGAATATGTGGAGAGTCCAATTTGGCATTATAAAGTGCAACATTTGGGGATTTTAGCTCAGAACCTAAGTCCAGAAATTCAGCCATGTACAATAGTTTGCATCATGATTTTCACATACAACTTGGCCAAGAGTTAGGTGTTTGCAGAAGCCTCCTAGTCTATACATTAAAAGCCTCCCTATCGAAGGGTTGACTAGAGAGACTGCTGAGGGAATGGGTTTGAGAATTACAAGTTTGACCAATGTGGCAAACCAAGACCATATGCAGCACCAAAATATGCAATGCAAACCAGTTTTGCAATGCTGCTGGGACTCCAGAAGGCACTCAGCTCTCTTACCTGGCAGTAGAGACAAGGGTGTTCAGCACAGCTGAAACAGACCTTCTGTTGTTGGTAGAAGCTTGCCTAACACACAGCTTCAAAGCAGAATGATAGTAAACATTTTCTAGCAATGTGAACCTACGCAAATCCTTTAACATGGTTACAAAAGCAATAGGATTTTAATGAATATAATGAAGCTACTTCCTACTAAAAGCTACTTCCTACTAAAAATCAGGAAACAGCATGCATCCATGTTGATGTAATTGTGTAAAATGCCTGACATTGCTATGACAGCACTGGATTGTATTGGAGATCCTCCCTGGCCCTTCCACCTGCTGGCTGTCAGCTCATCTCCTGAGCGGGACATCAATGCATTGAAACTTTCCACTAAAGCAAGGAAGAAAGGAAAAGCCCTTGAGCCCTTCTTGCACTGCAGTCTTAATGGGAAATGTTTAAGCTGGGGGTTTTTTGTTCCAAAGGAGCGATTTAAAATAGGGATAAACAGGTACCTCAACAAAAAAATTCTGGAACCTCAACAAAAAAATTCTGTGATGACTCATTATGATGAAAGTCTGTGCAGAAATGCCTTATTTACATATATCAGTATGGAAGCCTGTCACACTCACACTCTCCATTTTTCTGTGAATATCATTTACCAAAGGCCAGTCAGAGTGATGATTCAGAGCAAGTATGTGTTCTGAACTCAACAACTATCCAGCTTCATGGTCAGTAGAGAAGGACAGCAGCCATCTCCATAATGTATGGATCTTGAGATGTACAGGGGACTCTGTACCTGGAATGGTTTCCCTCTAATGTCCCCTAAAGAGGTTGTAGATTACCAGTTTGGATGTAGGCATCTGTGTAATACATGTTTAAAGGCAGGCATTATGAACCCCCTTAATTTTCTCTGGAATGGTATAGTGCTATTTTTAAAAATCTCTTTTAAAAATCTCTTTTAAAAATATTCCCTTTCTAAAGGTTTGGGGTTTTTTTGATGTATCTTAGTTGTTATCACAGAGTGGTGTCTTTTGTTATTTCTGGTAGAAGGTAACAGTGAGCTGCCTTAAAACCTATCAGGGTAGAAGAAATTTGACCAGAGAGCGACTTGGGGCCACTTTCCCTCAGAATCTGGGGAAGGAAGGCAATAGATTATGGCTGCAGGGCTAAGCTTCATTTTTCAAGAGCAACATGTGCTGTGGCCCACTTCTAAACTACTTTCTTGGATTTCCTCTGATTTCACATGCAAAAAGCAGAGAAGCTTGCTGAAGGAATCTGCATAATGCTGCGTTGGTGGAGCAACCACAGGTAGCTTCAACAAAGTTCTTCCCAGAGAAAAGATAGTGATGGCTGAAATATCAGACTTGCTGCAAAACACAGATTTTTGCTCTGTTTCCCCCTAGAAGAGACTTATAGCTGCTGTGTGCATGGTGTGGAAAGAACAAGGTGCACTTAGTGTCAATTTTGGTCTAAATTTAGCACAGGAGTACTTAGACCTCTCAGACTGCCACAAGATGTGGTTTCACAACAGGTGATAAAAGAGGAGAGAGGCAAACCCGCAGCCAGAAGAACCTCTGCATGAGGCCACTGTTAGGTGGAGAGCTGGAAGCTGGGGTGCTCACTCACCCATGCTCCTGTATGATATTTTACATCTCACACCAGTGGATGAGATGGGGCAGCTTTGGCTGCCACGAGGAGTCCCAGCCCAGCAGAGGGGCTGTGGCACTGCACGGGCAGAAGCACTCACCCGACACAGAGGGCTACAAGACAGAAATCAGATACACTCCAGATGGGAATTGATGAACCTGCTGTTGAGCATCTGCCTGAAATACTGCTCCCTTGTCTGTCCTACCCCTGTGCTCAGAAAAATTGGTTCTCATAGTCTTAGCCTACAAGCAGAGCTGGCAAGATTTACTCAAAGAGGCTGGAGAATGGATGTCTTTAGGCTGCCAGGGGGTTTCCTTTAAATAGGGAGATTCATTCCCAGATTCCCCTGAGCAAAGCATGACATCTGGAGCAGCCAAAGCATCTGCTTAGTATCCTTTCCTATTAACTCAAGCTAAAAACCAGGTCATAATACTGTCAAACAATATTAATATTCTGCAGTTGTGTGTTCTGTTGCTTTTAGGATAGAAGCATATTTTTTTCTGAAGTATTTTGCATACTATTTACTAAAGTACCCTCAATCAGTGCAGACATGATTCTGGGGTCCCATCTGGTTTACACCACTGTAATTTCAATTTTACTTCATCACGCGAAGTCCCAGTTTTATTCAACCAAATTAATCAGAACTAAGTCTTGTGTCTCAGCATCTTAGACTAACAGGAGAGAGTTTGTACTTTAAAATTATAATTTTAATTCAATTTAAGGATGTTAGATTGTTTAATGTAACTGCTCCCATGAACAGAGAAGTCAGAGAAAATTGGTACTATAATATCTCTGAGAACTAGTTGTTACACCTGAATACAAATTACTGTGCAGCAGTAACCCTGCAATTATGTGGTTATTGTTGCAGTAAAGGACAATGAGAATTCTTGTATTTCAAACCTTGTTGGTTTTGTACTTATTGAATGATCTTCAAATATATAATTTTTTGCAATATTTTGTTTGAGAAGAGTGATAGCTCTACATATAACAATATTGAAAAAAAATAGCCAGATTAAGCAGGAGACAGCACTTCTAATATATCATATGACCCTGTTTCTACTGTCTCTGACCTCACAAAGGAGCCCTCGCCCTTTCACATCATACAGGAAAATAAAACAAGCCTGCTTTATGAAGGCTTGGTTGATTTTGATCCACTTTTCTCCATGACACTCAGGAAACTGGTGAATATTTCTATAATACTTCTAGAAATATTCAATTTTTTTACAGGTTTTTCTGTGTATGGTTCTTGTGAACCTGCTTTGGGGAATGTGTGTTGGTGAAAATAGAGTTGCACGATCCTCAGAGGACATGTTTAAAGTATGAACTCCCTCTAAACTTAAATCCTTATTTTGCAGTTGTCAAATGCAGCAGGAAAATCCTTGGTGTAGCAGGTTTCTTTTTCCCAGATGAGTACAGTCTTCTGACAAATCACCTTGTTTTTGCTTTCATGGGCAAGGGAAAGAAAGAAGCCCATTTTAAAATGACCTATTATAACATAGCCAAAAGCACAACATGGTAAATCAGTCACCATTTCAAATGTCCATCTCTGTGAGTCAGTCTTGCCTTTATTGTTCATTTAGAAGCCTTGTTGCTGGCAACTTTTCCTATTATTGTCCTTCTGGAAGTACCTGGCAGCAGAAAATGTCAAAAAAGGATGCAAGACTGTTAATCTCTATTGCAGGGTGTTTACTGCTCGGGGTCTGCTGTGCTCTAGCATCTTGCAGTGTATAACACCATGTTCAGTGCCACGCTTCTTAAACTGCCTGCTTCCTTTATGGCTCCTCTGTGGCCTTTTCTGTCTTCTGAGAGAAACAGGATGTTTTAAGACATGCTCTATTTTTTTATTTTATTGCTCTTGGTACAATATCTCTGTGTCTCTTTCAATATATCTTAAATTACTCTGGTTGCCACAGCAACCTGCGCAGAATATTGCTGCAGGAGGTATCTGGTATGGCAGAGCCTCTGCGCTGCTCAGCTCGCTCTCGTGCACAGAGCTCAAGGGGATGCTCATCACCTCAGCTCCTCCACTGGGGCTGGATGTCTCAGGAGCTGGGATCTGTCCCCCCAGCTACCTTCAGAAATCAGCTCCCTGCCTTGCCTTTGGCATTTTCAACTCACAGTCGCAAATTTGCTGTCACAGGAACTCCTTGGCCATTTGGAACCAAATACTTTGTATCTCGAGTTCTTGTCTTTTCTGAGAAGTGGCCGCCTGCTTTCAGCTGCTGTCTCTGTGCACAATTCTTCTTGGGGGCGCCTTAACAGCAGGTGCTGTCTCCTAGACACTGTTGAATATTTTTCAGGAAAAGATACACCACAGCAGTTTTGAGGAGGGTGGGAAATGCTTGTGGAGAGAAGAGAAACTACAAGCATGCTCTTTTTTCTGGAAACAAACAGGCTCACTTCAAAGGTGTCCTTTGAGAGCTCAGGTTGCCCCTTGGTAAGGGACAGATGAAGGAGATGAGGTCTGAGCCTGCTAGGACCATCTCATCCACAGCTTCCATGTGTTGGCTGCTCTTTTGCTCAAGCCAAGTGATGGGCAAGCTGTGGCAGAATGTGTGTGGCCACTCATGGAGCAGTTCCTACACTCCCGGGCACATGCAGACCTACCTGGGGTATTATCTGTGCAGACAGACCTGGCACAGACCTGGTGTGTTGTCTGCTGCACGCCCAAAGAGGCACAGACAGGGCAGGGATCAGTGGCACCTGAGCGAGACTTTCTGGCTTCAGTGACCTTGCTTTGCCAAGCAGGTGAAGGCAGATATTGCTTTGGTCTTCATAAATACCAGGAAGTTGTTTGTTTGTTTGTTTGTTTGTTTGTTTCTTTCTTTCTTTCTTTCTTTCTTTCTTTCTGGAGGACCTTTACACTAGTTATGTTTAGCATATTCCAGTTACTAGTGATTCCAAGTACATTGGAAGAGGGCAGGTTAGAAATTCTGATGAAACAAGTTTTATTAGTATATTAAAAATCTGCCAAGTAAATTCGGAAGTAGGCAATTTGAAACCAAGAATGCTGAACTCTGATCTAAGTAGCTATTCCTTTGTGAGGGTCAACATGATTTGGATATGTCTTTAACTTTTTTTCCTGTACTTAACTTGCACTCTTGAACCTTCATTTAGCTTGACTTGGTATTCCACCTCTGTATTGTGATAATAAACAATCACAGATCTCTGGATCCCTGATTTTAAGGGGTTTTTAAGCACCTTTTTGTCCAAGCAGCATATACTCCTATTGACCTCAAAGGCAGTTTCTGCTGAAAACTACTGAATTGAACAAGGACTGTGCCATGAGGGACCATGCTGTTCTGCAAGAAGTATTTCTGGCCTCTCTAAAATTAAATTCATTGTTCTGCATGGAGGCCAAGAACCAGCAAAATCCTTTGTGTGTTGTTAATGCATGGCTACAGAAGTGGCACACCAGCAATGAGCTGGCTTATACTCAGGAATCATTGAAATCAAGATTTAGACAGATGTTGTTCCATCAGTCACCTGATCAAGTATCACTTATATTTCACATTCAGATCTATTTCTGTGAGAAGTGGTTTCTAATATTTGTAAAATAGTATTTTCTCTGACTTTGTGGCTTTGTGTTTGTATTATATGTGGCTATGTGGCTTTGTATTATAGATTTAAAACCTTGTTATAATCACTATTTATAGGAAAGAAAGGTTGTCTGCTCAAGTGTAAACAAATTATTAATCTTCTCTGTTTCAGAAAAATCCTGTTGAACAAACATTTACTCAATGATCATAATCATATTGTATGCCAGTTTACACAGTCCCAAGTGCATTTATTCTATGTAAAGTGCCTTTAAAAATACTGCAATTATTTTAAATACACAAATAAACTCAGAGATTTAAGAACAAGATCACTCTGGTGGACTGTCTAAAGAAGTATTCTGCTCCTACCTTTTTGCTGATTTTTGTTTTCAGAACAGATTTGTAAATTCTGCTAATCTCCATTTGGAATAATTCATTATTATAATAACTTTGGCTCAATTAATTTTAGTGATTAGATTATAATAGAAATAATTTAATGGAGAGACAGTTCATACTGGTGGTCAGATGTCCTTAAGAAGGAAAAGGCTACAAAACCTATGCTCTTTTACCATAATCAAGCCAGAAAAACACAAAGGTATTCCCTATTAGACATTTAACTGCTAAAAATAAGTTGATTCTTACCTTTCCAAAACTCCCTTTCCCAATAGCCCGCAATATTTGAAAGTGGTCAAAGTTAACTGCAAAATAAAGGAGAGAAGAAAAGGAAAATAGTTTGTAGTGTGCTAAGTCAGAATCAGAAATCAGGTAAGAAAAGAAATTACAGTGTGTCCAACTAATGTCTTTCTACAATGTGGTATTCCATTTTTCATCTTAAAACACCAAATATACTTAATAGCTAGCAAAGAAGAAGTTTGCTTTAAAATATGCTGCATTCATTTTGTTCATCAATTCATCTTGGACCAATGTCTTCAGTTCCCAGTATCTCCAAAAAGAAACACATCTCTGTCCTAACCAAGCAACAAGACAAAAGTTAGCACTTTGCAGCCAGTAGCAAAAACTGCTCAGCATTTTCCAGAAATATTGAGATCTATTAAAAGGACACTGAATAATTCAAGTAACACCCTCTACCTACAGATATGTAAGAACATATGGTTAGTATTTTTACAGTAGTCACTCCTCAGGATAATTCCCATATTTTGTTACAGCGATGGAAGCTTGTCCCATGATGAGGTAGTATGATCACCAAAGTTTTCCACCTTAATGCAGTACATAATGCTAGTACTGTAAGACAATTTCATAATTTTAGCATAAATTTGTTTTGAGAGATTGCATTTTAGGTTGGAAGTGGAATGGATTTACTTGCGCTTCAGGAAAACCTGACAGCACAGCCTGCTCCAGACACTGAAGTGCTTTGATGGTAGAGTGAATGAGATTTCATTTCTCACAAATGCTATTTTTATTGGTGTTACATGAGTTTAAACACAGCATGACCTTCAAATCTTCATTGGTATATCTGGTGGTTTTAAAAAAATTCCAACATCCTGAACAAAACTGATGCAAAGTCACAGAAATACAAACACAACAATGTGTGATAGAGTTTTTACAGTCACTTCTCAGAAAAAATCACACTTAGAGCTAAATTCAGTGATGACAAGGTTCAGTGCAACATAACAGGATTTTTTTTAAATTAAAACTTATCTTCCTGGCTTTGGTCATAGACCTTCATCTATGCACCTGTCATTGATGTAACAGTAACTAGCAAAATTGTGGAGACAGACCATCACTGGAAAAATCATAGAACCATACAAGGGTTTGGGTTTGAAGGGACCTTAGAGATTATCTCATTCCAACCCCCCTGCCATGGGCAGGGCCACTTTTCCCTGGACCAGTTTCTCAAAGCCCCATCCAGCCTGGCCTTGGGCTCTCCAGCGATGGGGCAGCCACAGCCTCTCTGGGCAACCCGGGCCACATCCATCCAAAAATGTGGTAACAAGAACAAACACAACAAAAATGTGACACATCAAGATGAAAGAGAAAATTCTACAAAACTCATAATATAAACATTTGCCAAAAAATTATCCATCTCAAGCTAAGCTAAGCTTTGCATAGAAAGTTGAAAGGTTGATAGCTATCAAGCCTCTAAAATGGGTTAATATCTTACTTTCTCTGTTGCAATAATATCACGTTTACACTATTAACACCACGAAGAATTTGTTTATTTATGCTTGCTTATACTGCCTTCAAGGAAACATGGTTGCTCCTTTCATTAGTGCAGCATAGCAACCACCTTCCTGGTAATTGCTGGAGACAAATCAAGCCCAGAGCTGACAGAGCTGAGAGCAGCAGACTCTGTTCTGCAGGAAACAAAGATGGTGAATGTAGCAGCTTTAGAATTTGGATACTGAAATAAAAATGCATAACCTTGGAAATGATTTATAACCTGCTTGGAAACTGAAAATTGGGGAAAAAAATTTTGAGCTGAATCCTGTGAGAGTTAGGGCTGCCCAGATGTTTGAGAAGCAGGATTGTCTGTCAGCAACCTGCAGCTGGAGTCTCTGCTGAAAGATTTTACAGTGTAAAATCTCTTGTAGTTCTTCCTGGCCAGTACTGGTCTGATGAACAAGATAGTCAGTTTAGCAAAACCTCCTTCCACATGAACTTACATCCATTTAAATCCTGTGCCTACCACTCATCCCTCCCAAGTGCATGACTGCAATGTCTAAGATGACTCTTAATTTAGGTAGGAATTTACACAGTGTAGAAAATATCCTAAACAACTTGTTAATCTCATTAATTTCTTTGATGGGAAAAAAATAATCCAAAAATTGAGCACAGCATGCTGGTGGTTTTTGTGTCACTCCTCTGCTTTCAAACTTCCTCATGTTTCTGCTTATTTTGCTAAAGATTTAACATGCACATTCCTTAAAAAAAGCTTATTTCGAATTTGTTCTTTACCTTGCAGTCATTCAGCAGAGTCCAGTTGCCAAAACAAGTGAGAAATTGTAGAATCAGTCTGTAATTATCTCAATTTGAGTCAAGTCACATTTCAGTAATACTTGACTATATTATATTCTGAAATCTGACATGTTTTGAAATACATCAGTTTGAAGAATGATTTTGTTTTTGTAAAACTAAGATTAAGCATTTATCTGTAGCTATGTAAAGGATATTTTTTATTGTCCACATAACTTCTATTTCTCTGCACTCCCATCTTTCCTGTGTTCATTGCTCTGAATGATGAGAACAACTTAATTTTTAATTAGATTATTCGTAAATTGGACTTCCATACAAATGAAATTATTAAATGAGTCACTAGAACATGGAGTTGAAGATGGATTACTAGTAAGCTAAATAAGAAGTTAAAAATCATAGATGCAACAATTGATCAAACTTTCTTAATTTCTATGTTTAACTTGAATAGAAAATGAGATGTTACATTTTCATATCTTCATTAGGAAAAAAACAGGCTTTTTTTCTATAGCTAACAGTCCCATGAGCCTCATTTAAATTAAAGTACAATTATTGTAATGCATTTTTTGCAAGAGAAAATAAAGCCAGTTTTAAATGACTGAGGAAATACGTAAGCATGCCTGAGCCTGCATCTAAAATGAGCAAGGCTTGCAGCCACTGTGGCTCTCTGGAAAGGGATAATTCACTGAAGGGAGAAAATTCAGTCTCTTTTGATCATTCAAACATACTCCCAACATTGCAGATTCACAAACTAAGGAAGTTCCTCCTTTGGAATATTAGGACAGAATAAAATTGGGCTACCTTGCAGCTGAGACTAATACCAAATTCACTGAGTAAAACTAAGGTGCTTCAAGCAACATTCCCATCTAGGACAGAGCAGCACCTCCCTGAAAACAGTGAAGGGTTGAGCTAAGTTCACTGCCACCTTGGTACCACATTAGCCACACATCCCAGGTGTTTTCCTCAGATGTTTTTAATCTCACACTCTCAAAATTTTGGGCTAATTTTGTTCATCTCAGTTGGTTTGTTTTTTTTTTTCATGTTCTGTATGTGCTTTTTCATCTTTTCTGGTGAAAATTCAATGCCAAAATAACACCACTTACTCTGAGAAGAATTACACCTCATCATGACCTCTGTCATTTTCCAATGTTGAAAATATCATCAAGTTCAAACACTGCCATTTCCTCTGTGCAACAAGGACATCAGGAGTATTAGATCCTTGTCCTCCAAAACATGGCATGTCTTGTTCTTGTGGTGCCTGGTGTTGTAGCTAATGACATTTTTCTAGTGCAAAGCCCCACTGAGATAATGGTATGGCTGGCAGAAGGACATTTTCTTCAGTATCAGTAATATGGCTATTACTCTTTTGAAAATAGCTTTCTTTACTCAAGAGAAAATACTTTGATTCTCAAGAGAATACTTTCTTTTACAGAGAAAAAAAAAATATTTTCCAACTTTTTGAGCACTCCTTTCACTTTATTACCACACCATACTTTGGAGGTCTTACACATTGTCTCAGAATTTGAGTATAAGAATATGAACTATTTTCAGAAAAACAAATTTGTTTTTACTGTCTTCAGGTAATTTTTCATGTAAGTAGACCCACAGTTAAACTTATTAACAACACCATGAGAGACAGTTTATTTCCAGTTTTTTTCATTTCCATCAATTTGGAAAAATCAAGTATTATAATTTCCCTTCCCTCATCTCCCACCTTCATCCCTTAAAACATCATCATTAACTTAAAACTAAGAAGGAATATAGAATAAACCAGATATTTTGCTAACTAAGAGAGAAAACAGATCAGCATTTATGACATCCATTTCATGTTATGATATTGGAGCAATGGATGCCTGTTAATTTCAGCAATGTGTTGTATATATACATATAAATACTTTATTTTGCTTCTTTCCATTTAGTCATACTCAAAGAAACCTTCAATTCATCCCTTTGCACAAATTCAACTCTCTATTAATGACTATTAGTGCAAGCATACCTTTCTTGGATTAGAGTACTAGATATTTTCAAATTAACCGCATGTAGAGCATTTTCCTGTAGTTTGGTCTTGAACACATAAGAGCCAGATGATGGTAACAGGATTCACAACTGAATTAAAGGTTTCATCCTGCTTGCCATGAAAAGCAAAAAAATGTGGTCCTAACCATTATAGATGCTTGGTCAAATATATTAGTGTACTCAAAAACTCTCAGGAATACCTAGAAGGATGGTGCTGTGGTTTGTGACTGAGTTATACACAGGAGCATCTCTACTGCCACAGTCTTCTCATGTGACCTTACGTGAGTGCTCCAAAATCTTCTGCTGCTGTCTGTAGAAAAATGAATCATTACATCTCCAGGCAGCTGTAAAATTAGGTATGGAAAGAACCTTAGAGCTCAGACACACAAGTAATTGGGAGAGCAGTAAAAGCCAATTCAGGTAATAGTGCTTTATAAAAGCACCATGAAGACTGACAGCCATTTTTAAAGTGTGAGGAGTCTCCACCACTGTGGAAGCAGAGGTACAGAAATCAGAAGACTGATTCAAACCCCACACATGAGGTTGGGGCAGAGCTGAGAACAGAACCCAGCTTCCACTTCACACCACACCTTCTCATGCATGTCCTCCAAACTGCACCAGCCCTGGTGGAGCAGATATTTGGTATCAAACTTTCTAGTGAAAGATAAAATACTTATTTCTTTCTCCACTGCTCCCTGAGGATAAAGTATACTTTGGAGAAAATATTCACATCACAGACTTGTGTTTTTACAACCACACTGCAAAAACACTGGATAGTTTTAGTGGAAATGCCTGTTCTTGTTTTTTCATCAGCACTCTCTACATAATGATAAATGTTAAAACAATTAAGTATATGCATCACCTCTGCTGCAGTATTCACAAATGCTATGTTTACTTGAACCAAAAAACCCCAAAGTTACATCAGCAACATACCATTAAGTATTATGTGTTTGATTTATGATCTTCCAAAGGAATATAAGATCTTTACCCTTTCACTTGCAGTTTTACTGTTCAAAATATTCTCATGTTGTACAATATTTGTTCAAGTGTAAATTACATTTAGCTAAAGAGGCAATATGAATATTAGGTGGATTCTAGGTAGAGCTGACATCTGTTTTCTCACTGCAGCTGAGGAAAATTAATTGTATGTGTATGTGATTAGTCCAAATACACTCAATAAACATTACCTGAAAGAACTTTGTTTCTCCTAGAGAAAATATCCAACTGCATGTGGCCAAACCACTAGCATACGAATGCTTTGCAGAATGAAAAATGAAGTAGAGGCCTTTCTGGAAGAACTTGATAAGCTAAATTCAGACTCTCCTTCCCTGGTTGAGTCCCACTGATTTATTTGGACTGTCTGGAAGTAGCCAAAACCAGAACAGGAGCACTAAGGCATGAGGAGGTGTACAGTAAAGCAATTTTTTAAACACAATGAGCTTTTCAACACATTGAGATTCAGTCTCACTGATCTCAAGAGAAACCAGAAACAGGGAGATATGATGTGGCCATTAGGCAAGAAAACAGATTTTATTTCAGTCTGACCCCTGTGTTGCAGGTATGTTTCGGGGCGGTTTAATGCTTCCTGTTTCTGTGAATCAGGAAAACAGAATAATAACTAAACCAAATTTCCTTCTAGATTTGGCCTGTATGGTTTGACCTGAGACTCATTGGATAGCTCTGCTGTTATGAATTCAAACTAGTTCTGCAGTCTTCATTCTATGTCTGTCTACTTTTCAGGTGCTCCAGCTTTTTCCAGGGAGGGCCACAGGCTGTGCTGACGGAACCTCAGTAGATCTTAGCAGCTGTCAGATCTTGTTAAAATTGTTCCACAAAACACATAGGATGAGTAACCAAGTATACACAGACATATATATTCAATACTACTAATAAAATCCCCTGCTTGAATGGACATAGATAGGAGAAACATGAACAGAGCCTAAAAATTAAATTAAGAATCATAAAGTGGTTTGGGCAGTCAGAAGGAGTCACATTCCATCATGCTCTGCTCATGGTAAGTGCATTAGTGAAGAAAGACTCTGTTTAAATTAAGGAAGAAATGAATTTCTGCTGACAGAATGATGGAGCCAGGCATGCCTTTGAAGTGAATGAGGAGTACAAGTCTGCATAGCTCCACAGGTTTCTGAGTGAAATAGAACATTGCTACACATTATTAGACTGGGAAATTTACTAGTTAGATAGAGACACATAATCAAAAAGAAGTTTCAGAGTGGTTTTATCTCACTAATGAATCATGATGTTTCTGATAATATTTGGGGCCTTTGTATTTAAATTGCATTACAATGTCTCAATTCTTCATGATTAATGAGTGTTTTAGTCTCAATATAAACTAATTATGTTAATATGTTTTTATACTTATTCAGAATTTATTTGCAATTAGAAAGAATTTAAGATCAAAACAATTTTTATTTAAAATTCAGTTAATTTTGTTTTCAACTGTACAATGCATTTCAGTCTGATGATGTTTGCATATTTCACTTTCTTCAGTGGAAGTGAAACATTTCTGTACTGTCAAAAGACGTTCATTTCAGATCTCTTGACTGGTCCAAAATGGCTTTTTCACGACAGTTCATTTCTGCATTTTGCTTCCTTGTGAAGGCACCTGCAGGCTGGGATCTGTGGCTGGACTGCACGTCCCTGTCAGAGCTGTCCTCACAGCACCTGCATGGCCTGGGCGCTGCTCCCCGGAGCTGGTGGTGCTGGGCTGTGGGAGCTGGGCACAGGCACAGGGGCTGGATCTACACAAGGGATACAAGGATCAGATCCCAGTACCTTTGAAGAAGTGTCACATCACAGAAATGTAGTCCAGCTTTGAACTTTGAGCCAGAAGGAGATCTGAAAAGGTAAACTTGAATTCCATTCAAACTTTCAACACCAGCTTTGTTTTCCCAGCATAAGGCTTAATTTTTATCCAGGAAAGTAACAGCATTTTGATTTGGCAACAAGTTCATTTATCCATTAAAATTCTTTTCAGAGGAAAAGTCAGTTTCAAAAGAAAAAAGAAAAGAGGGTGACAGAGTTCTTCTCTTCCATCTATGTCACATTTCAAACAAGACATAGGGGAAGTAACCTTTTCCCTTATTAAATTGGGGAGAAAATCTCAGTACCAGGGTGTTGGAAAAGCAGCAATGTGATTTTATTTATACCTCTCTTATTTCTGTATTCTATAAATAAATAGCTGATACCATAGATAAAAGAGTGGGCTAAAGAACATCTGTTGTGATGCATTACAGACATTCTGACTTCCTTATGTCAATCCTCCTACAAGGCAGCACTTCACATGCAATTTAGTACAAATTTGATGACATTCACAGAATATTTAGACCGTGCATGGTTTGTTCATCCAAAGCAGTGCCAGCATCATGGGGTTCTACACTGTAATTAGTGAAATCCACCTCACATCACATCATTAAAATGACTGGGGTTTTCCCTAAATGGCTGGGAAATTTTCTGAATGTGTTAGTTAAAATGAATACTGGAAAGAACTAAAAGAGCCTTCCATTTTTCAAAATGCTATAAAAACAGACTAGAAGAATTTGGTGAATCAGCTAATAATTTACACTGTTACAGAACAGGCATGTGCTGCCACAACCAGAAGTAAAATTGAAATTCTATAGAAAATTAGCATTTGAAAGTAACCAAGCTGCTAAGTAAAAAAGATCTAAGGACTGATTCTCAAAACTCTTCTTCCTTTTTAATTCTGTAAAAGAACATAATTGTATTTCTGATGCTACTCTATAAAAGCTGCAAAAAGAAAAAGATAAGATGAGATTTTGCATTCACAAGGAAACTGTGACTCCTTGGTAAACAAGAATCTGTTTGAACCCAGGATCAAATGAATATTTCTTTCTAGAGCTGCTTATTAAATAAGACAATAAGCCAAATTAAAATGATGCTGCCATTAAATACATCTATTCTGAAAAACGTATCAGGCAGCTACCTGAAGCCTGTAAAACAAAGTTTTCTCCTTAGACAAGTAGAACAGACTGCAAATCATTGCAGCTTTTTTCTGAAGGAAGTTTAAACTGAACTTCCTGAGTGCCATCCCACAATCTCCAGACCTTGCCTGGGAAATTGGAGGTCTATCACCAAACCAAAAATCAAGAAAACACATCTGATGCTTTTAGGGATGTGGGTGTCAGCTTCTGTGAGCCACTGGGAGGGATTTGTCTGCCAGCCACTGAAGTCAGGACAGAGTCTTACAGCTGTAAACTGCAGTAGGATTTTGTGGTATTCACATTCTCTGAACAGAGAGACATAATTCTCTCTCCCAGGATTTTTCCTGGAGAAGGCAGCGCAGAGGGAGAAGAGAAAACAATTCTTATCTCAACTTGCTGCTCCTGTTGTTTGGCACATGTGGAATGTGTTATGGGGGTTGTTTACCAAAGGTGAGGGTTGCTTGGATTGATTGGCCAGTTGGGTCAAAGCTGTGTCGTGGTTGTTGCCAGACAGTCACGGGGTTTGCTTTAGTATCTCTAGTGCAGTTATAGTATAGTGTTAGTGTAATATATATAGCTTAATAAAGCATTTCTTCAGCCTTCTGAAATCGTGGAGTCAGAGCACATTATTCACCCTGATGGGGCCGTCCTGCATCGATGGGATTGTGGTCTAACACAATAATCAGTTTTTCCCTAAAGTCTGCTGAGAGGTAGCCCTAGTAAAGGCTTCACCAGCAGCACCGGTGACTCCAGGGGTTGCTGTTATTGTTATCCTGTGGAAAACAAAAGTTTCTTGTTCTATGGAAGGTGTGGGGATGTTTAGCTGCTGCTTTGCTCCACAAGAATTTTAGCGCAAATTGGATAAAATTAGCTGTTCTTTCTGAAGGATTGAGCACAAATAGGTGTTTACTGGCAAAGATTAGTTATACTGATCAGAAGAGCTTCTGTGGCTGTATCTCTCTCCCATTGTGTTTTTTTGGAGCATTAGATTAAAAAAAAAAAAAGTTAATTTTTTTATCTTTATGCCTCTTTAAAACTAGTCCAAATTTTTACCATAACAATTGCTCGTTGGAGATTTTAGTGTGCTGCCTCCATCTTCAGACAGGTTACTCTGCTTCAGAGGCATACAGCAGTACTCTCAGGTGGCTGGGGGGAAAAAATAGAGTAAATGAAAAGCCAATACTTGCTTGTGATGGTTTGTGTGAGCAAGTCCAGGAGGAGGTGAGAGAAAAAACTATTCTTATAAATAAATAATCTCAGTCTGAAGGATACAAAGCAATATGAAAGTTCTGTTCCTGTGAGTAAGGATGTGACTTCAGCTCCAACGAAAGCAAACAGAAAGTTACCTAGTTTTGGAGTCTTTCTCGTCATTTTGCTTTGTGCCTTGTTTCCATTTTTCATCTTTTTTATTGGAGAAGGAATAGAAAGAACTACAAAATCAAAAGGTCTTTACTGATCTCAGCCGAAATGAAAAATTTCTGAGTATTGATTGGTGATGGTTTCTGCTTCACTATCATTGCTGTGTCCATTTAGAGTGAGTGCATTTTTGATATTTTTTTTCTGAAATTAGAACCTTTGAAGAAATTCTCCTTTTCAATTTGCTTTTGGCTTTTCACGGGAAAGATTTCTATTTTCATACAGCCTAATAATGAGCAGAAGTAGAAAATATTTATGTTTCCCACCATCAGAAACATATGCTTTGGGCCCTACACCACATCAAAGATCTCTCACAGTCCACATCACTGACTGTATTTTAGCCCTTTATGAACCTTTTCCTGTGATGCTATGAAGAGAGCACATGATCATCCAGGAAAAAACTTGTTCTTTGAAAAACTGACAAGAAAATGAGGCAATCAGAGAGACACCATGTCTGGCGTGCTGCAGCAGCAGGAACAGAGGAGACCACAAGCACATCCCTTTCGATGGCAGTATGGGTGTTTGGACTAGATTAAGCTGATTGTGACACACTGTGACACACCTGTGATGCTGCTTTGGTTACAAGCCTGGCTGCAAGGGCAGTGAAATGACATGGTCACCTCCACAGGGAAGTTATAATGCTTATTAGTACAGAATTTGTGTATTTTACTTTAACAGGAATTGCTTTATATCAAAGTAGAGATCAAACTCTGATCCCTGCCATGTTAATATACACTGACACCAATTCTCCCTCACATGTAAGTGAGCACAGGCAATAAAGACAAATTTAAAACTATCTGCTAAGCATGTCTTTTGACTTTGATGGCAATTCCAGGAAGGCAACAAATTAATTTTCTAAAAATAAGTAAGAATGGTAGTAAACATCCTATGCCAGAAAGTTTTAAGCTAATATAAAGTTCAATTTCTATTATTTGAAGGCAAAGTTAATTATTAATGAATTTTAAATTGTTTCTTATTAATAAACAACAACAAAAAGGAGGTCAAATATTGCTATCAGAGCTTGTCAGAAGATATAAGGAACATGAAATACGTGTTATCATGGCAAAAAGTCATCTGGACAATCTCGTAGGAATCAAGCCTAAATTCATAGCACGTTCTCATTGGAGGTGCAGCACAAAACAGGAAAGAATGATTGTCTGTGTAATGTCACCACTGATGATGTCAGCTGCAAAAAAATTAGCACAGGCAATGATATGTTTTATTTCTCTTTTCTGGGGGGGGATAATGCAAGATCTTTAGAAATCCTGATGATGACTAATGGTACAGGCAATTACCAAGGTGAAGCTCCCTTGACAAATACTTAAGATTTAAAACAGCAGCAGCTGAGGTGGCTTAAATGGAAAAGGAGACAAAATACAACAGTGGCAAGCATGAATGGAGGATAACACTGCAAAAAGTCAATTAAATTTATAATAATTCCTGTTCCAGGATGTCATCAATTGAAAGGCAAGTTCAGAAAGGGATAGAACTAGCACATAGTGAAGGCACAAAGTGGGAAAGACTCAGACTGTGACTAACAAGAGATTTGTGCAGGGCTGACCCTTTGCAGGGCACCACAAATAATACTCTTTTAATACTACTTCCATGCCCGTGGAGGTGGAGGGTCACTGATCTGATCAGTCTGACAATGTGATGCCATGGACTGAGAATGAGAATTTGAATGTTTGTGATAGGCTGTCAGCCCAGATGATCTTGATTGTGTGGGTCAGTTTGGTGTAATGCTTCAGCAGCATAATTTTAAAGCAGACCTTTTTCAACATCTCATTATCTTCTGCTATGATATCTGGTTAAACATCCACAAACTGAGCTAAAAAAAAAACCCAAACAATTGGACTACAAATACATAGGCTTTTACTATTAGATTTAACAGAAAAGCAAAAGGAATTTGGAGTACCAAATCTATGACTCTTTTTCAACAAAGAGCAAATAGCACTAGATTGTTGTGAAAAGCCTGTAGCAGCTGATCAGGGATTATATATATTGCTGTATAACTCAGGGCTATGAAAAATGTCATGAGAGATCAGATGCTCCTCTGGATGGACTGAAAAAGGTAACGACCCTCACCTTTGCTAAATAACTGATGTTGATGTCTGGAAATGGCCAGATGACTGGTTTCTGGCTGAAGTCAGAAAAGATTTGCTAGTAGTTGAAAGCAGCACACAGCATGGCAGGTATGTTCACTTCTTGTGCACAGGATTCAGTGTGACTGGTCACTGGAGCTGGCCACGTGAAAATGGCCACACCATTCTATGATTCTATGAAAGGGCATGATTCTCTCCCTATTTAGACTGGCACTGAAGCTAAGTGACATGAAGAACTGGAATTATTAGGTTTAATAAGGTTTGATGCATTGGCTAACAGAGTCCATAGCCCTGACCTCAGTGTCACACAGAAATGATCAGGATTTACTCAGGCAGTGTCAAATCTCCAGCATAACCACAGGTTAGTCTGTCACAACAGAGCTGTTTCGGTTGCTTCTATGTTCTGTTAGCATATAGCATTCAGGTAACCTATTTTCCAGTAGAAAGGTTTCTTTTCATTGACTCATTTGGCTCAGTGGAAAGTAATTGGAACTTCTCATCCATGTATCCTAATATAACCAGCAGTTTACAAAATTTTACTTTTATAAACCCACAAGTCAGGGAATTATTTTTTAGATCAGTGAAAGTGTCAATTAAAGAGCCTTTTTGTTGCCATCAAAACAGTTCTGTTTTGTGGCAGGGCAGAGATTTGGTTCAGAAAAGCTGTTAACTTAGCAGCACCACTGGAAACATCAGAAGTCATCAAGGAACAGCTGGATTGATGTCCTGGCCCTTATCACAGCCAGTGAATAGCAGGGAAGCCTCTGAGAGTCTCCATGCTTTTCATAGCTCTTTCAAAAGACATTGACATTAAAACTAAGGAGAAAAGTTTCAGGACCTGCTCTAGCAGAAAATGTAAGACCTCTGTTAAGTGATAAAACATGGCACCCTTTTGTTGAGAAAAGAGAGATTCTGATCGACCATCTTGTTCTCTTATGGATGAGCTGACAAAAACAATCTCTGAAATCATTGCAAGGAGAAACAGGTTGACAGGTATAAGCAGCAGAAAAGATACTCCTTGAGAAAATGTATTGCTACAGTATAGAAAATCTAAATTTCACTTTACTGTAATAGACTTCCCTGTGAGATCAGGATACACATCATGGACTATGAAGCATCTTTTTCAGCTGGAAATTGGGAATATTCACCTCCCTCAGAGTTTCTATGAAAATAACCTCATTAATAACTGAACTGGAAGACTCTCTGAGGGAAGTTGCTATGGGAATAAAATGTCAAATATCAGTGTACCAAACTGTTTTCTCCTGCAATAAAATTTATCAGAGTGATCCCCAGGTGAAGGAAAATTCCTTAAATTAAGTTACCAACAAAATCCTCAGTGAGACATCCATCAATCTTATCCATGCAAAGGTCTCTGTAATTCCAAACATGCCAGAGGAAGTGAATAAACCTCTTTGCTCTCAGCTCCTCAGGGCAGTGGCTCGGAAGGCATTGTTCTTGCAGATCAAAATGAGTCTTGGTGCTATGTTAATGGGAGGTTGGAGACCCATGTGAAGAAGATTTTACTCAAACACCTAGAGACAGTATGAGTTGTTCTCTTTTTCTTATTAATTCAGAGCCCAAGACATGAGGAGTCTCTCTCCAGAGCTGAATATTGAAAAATGATTTCTTCTATTTTTAACCACAGCTGCAAATTAAATACTTGGGGTGAGTAAGGACACTAAATATAAGAATTATTCCCATTTCAATTGGGATTGCCTCCCATTTAGTGATTTTAAACCAAAACCATCACCATGGGCTTCAAATAAATGATACCAGTTCTAACTAGCAGCAGAAGTATGCCTGGAGTGTCCCTGCCTGCTCCAGCTGCAGTGGCACATCCCAGGTACAGCCTGGGCCTGCCTGAGGGATCCAGCTGAAGGCAGTGGGATTGTACAGCATTAGCTGTGGGTGGAATGGGGATTGTGAACAGGAAAACTGCTCCTCATCATGGAAAAATGCAGTATCTAATTAAATACACAGCACACCTAGTGAGTACATTTAAGGGCCAGGTCTCCAGTAGAGGAGAATTAAAGAAAATTTCAAGTATTCCATTACTGGCTGACCACAAAGTAGCACCTCAGAGTCCAGCAGACAGTAGATACCTCTTAAACTGGCCAGATTTCTATTGATTGTTTAAATAAAATACACAACATAGTTTTAAGAGGGCTGACCTCCTCCATTCATTCTGTTAGCCTACCCATAGTTATCCATCCTCTGCAGTTAAATGACTTTCACTGTGTACTTCAGTGCTCAAGTTGCATTTTATTCAGAGGTGTTGCAAGTGTTTTAAGCTAAGTTATATTTCTTAGAAAAATAATAAAATCCATTTTAGAGATGGAGCCTCAAATCCCAGCCTCTGAGGTTGTAAGGGCACTGACCTGAACTTATCTTGACAGTTCTGATTTTTAGAATTATCTGGAGCCAGGAAGAGGCTTCTTTTCAATTCTAGCTGGGGTTCATAATATTTTTCTGTGTGAATCATCTACATGCATAAGAATCACTCCCTCTTCTCTGCCATTTTGAGGAAAGCAGGTCTCACAAAAGGGTTTTTTTACCTACATGCTCCAGACTAAACTACTGTTGATCAAATATGATCAATTTTTTTCCAACTCCAGATGAAGTGATATCCTGCCCTATTAATTATCATTAACACCTTCATATACATCACTTTTTTGTGGTTGTTTCTATTCAGGGTGGTATAGAAAGGGTAGGGGAAAAAACTGATTGTAACAGCTATATTTAATTCATAAAAACTTCCATAATTTCAGTGCAAGGCATATTTCTCCATCTCAGTGTTTACAGATAAATATTCAATGATGGAATGGGTAATTTTTCTATGGAGACTGAAAAAAATGGGCTGACTGCTGTACAGAAAATGACCATCTAACTGTAGAAGTTTTTTTACTTGGTGCTGATGATTTATTCTCTCATTATTGTGCTTCTTACCTCTGGGAAATCCTTGTACACTTATTTACAAGTTGTTTATAAGTATGCTTACTTACACTCCACAAGCAATTACACCAAAGCTGATAGGACTGTTCACTGCAGAAAACACTAAATATGAATAAAGAAAGCAGGCATTCTATCTTATCTACCCACTGCTAAGATTAGGAGTTGTCCTTGTTTCAGCTGGAATAATTTTCTTCTTTGTAGCTATTATAGTGTTGTTTATTATTATTATTATCATCATCATTATTATAATTTACTTTGTTTCAATTCTATTCTTATCTCAGCCCACAGTTTTTACCTTATTCGGATTCTCCTCTCTATCCAGCTGGGAAGTGGGGCAGAGTGAGCAAGGAGGTGCATGGTATTTTATTGCCATCTGAGATTAACACCACAACTGAAGTGAAATATTAAAGACTTCAAGCAAAGCAAACATAGATGCACTTATGAAACAAACCAAATCCTCCTCAGGCCAGCTGGTACAGAGGTGACTGAGGAGAGGAGGAGGACTTCTGACCAGCCACAATTCCCAGGTTATGCCTGGGTGCTGGCATTAACAGCAGAAGGTAAGTAGACTCTAAGCTACAACTTAGATTTACCTCATATCAGCCCACAACAGGCAAAAATAAAAATATTCACTTGGCAAGCAAGCTGGGGAGCTGATAGATATTAATGTAGAGATAGATATTAATGTAGAGAACACAAGTTCTAATTTTAACCACAGAAGTTCTTAGGTGTAAAGCACAAACAGATAGTGAGCTGCAGAGGATAAAATTGCTCAATGTAGCAGAAGGCTTCTTAGTGCCTGAAACATTCAGTGGCACTAAATGTGCTATACCAGTTCTGTATAATCACAGAAATAGAACCTCAAATAAGTTTAATTATAGATGTTAGATGAAAATAATGAATATTGGTGACTCAGTTCTAGAGTTTCCTACTGCACACACTGGGTTTGTTTTGATGAGAGTAAAATATATTTAAAAAATCTCTGTATATATACAGAAAAAGAGGAAGAGAGAGAGATAGTCTATAAAATATATCTGTATTTATATTATATTTTCTTAACTAGAATAAAATGGCAAATTGTATATCAGAGCTTCTTCTGGCTATATTTGAAAATAATTTTAAACAACCTTGGCTTCTTCACAGTACAGACTGGAAAGCGTACAACACAGCAAAAAAAAATCTCGTGGCTTTTTTTTTTTTATTTACAGGCTGTGAAAAGGACTGGAAATCATATCATTAAAGACTAGAAGAAACATGTTGTGTACAACAGTTGCCAGCAATCTTTCTTGGGTGATCTGCTGGGGTGTATTCTTCTTTTCCAAATTGCAATGTAGTGCTTCAGGAAGATCTTTACAATATCCAGGACATCCTGTCATTCAAAAATTCAGGATATCATTGATCCACATATGTCTGTGGATCACAGGATGTGTATGAACTACCTAGCAGAGGAAGGTTAGAGGGCTGAGAGCAGCCTGCAGTTACTCTCAAGTATTTGTATGCCCAGGGAAACACTTAAAATTCTCTGCATCTCACAAGTGAGAAGCCTGTATGCCACAATCTTTGCCCTGAAATGGACAGCTACAGCAGTGAAAGGGCTGCCTTCTGTTATGGCATTTTAGAATCCATGACTGTGCTTCATCTGACACCTCTGAGACAGACTGATGGCTCCTGGCTTGGGAGCATCAAGGACCTGAAGTCAAGGCAGCACTCAGCCTAAGTGCTTGAAACCACTGAAAACCTGGTGTCTCTTCACTGCCACACACTACTCAATCTTTTCTAAACAGCACACATGACCTCTCCTCACTCTCAGAAAAGCCTTGTGAAAGCCATTCAGAGAGAAGATGCTATCCCAGCAACAGCTGGAATTTGCCTCCACTTGGATGTCCTGCCTCCCACAGCCAACACCTCTGAACCTGATGCCCAGTCCTTTTCCCAAACTATTATTAAAAAAAAAAAAAAAAAAGAAAAAAAAAGGACAAGTTAGACTGGATGATTGTAAATAATTTTTTTTTTTGCTGTTTTGAAGCTGCCCAGGCAAGTTTACTGTAGCTGCTCTCTTCCCCTGTTATCAACGGAGAGCTCACTAAATCCAAAAGAAAAAGAAAAATTATTGCCCTGCTGAACATTTGGATCGACAGCAACTGTTAACTACACTATGAATCCTTTCCAGCAAAATTGCACAGCACTTAGTGCTGACAATTTTATTCAATAAAGATCAATAAATCCTTCCAGAAAGTCTTTCAATACTGAGATTTTTATGGAGAATTTCACACTAAAAATATAATTCTCTTTCTAAAGTACTTTTCATTTGCTATTATTATTTGCACCATACAAAAACCTCTAGTTTAATTACTTAGCTCAAAAACTTGAGCAAGAGATCTCAAAGACATGTCACTGGGCAGGAAAAGATGTGGCAATAAGGGCATAATTGGCATGCAGTTACTGAAAAATCACATGAAAAGGCTGGGCAGAGAAGAATCTCATGAATCTGCATAAAACTTCTGGCAAATCTGTTCCTCGTGTTATGTCCAAACCAATCTCAATAAAAGCTAACTCTGTTTTACAGCAATTCCCCACACATAAGATTGTATTTCTGTAGTTTTCACATGCTAAAAGAGTCAAATACAATCTGGGCTTAAGAGAATGACTTTTTCCTGCTTCTCAAAGTGATCTTTTGATGATCTCTTGTTGTTTGACTTCAAGCTCTGCGTAGCAGTTCACAGTCCTTAAGATGTGGTATTGCCCCAAAAGCATTTGCAGGCTTTACAGCTTGGGAAAAGATTTATCTAAACCACACCCCAAAAGGCACAAAATCAATCTTCCTAACACAATGTGAAAGCAGTCCAGGGGGAAGTGGAAGATAGTTTCAGAAAGGTGTGAAAGACACTCAGGAGGCTGACAGTGATTTTGTGATTATATTGCATCTTTGTTTTAGGAAGGTAGCTAAGAACAGTTCTCATTGCTCAGCAAGGGAGGTGGAACAATCTCAAAAGGAAATAATAATTACTGGAAGGATTAGCTCAGTTTGCATTTTTATATCTTAAATAAGGAACAGAAGGTGTTCCCTTATCACTGCAAAAATAGGAAAAAGAAGGAAAGTATTTTTTGTCCACTGCAGCAGGTTGCCTTGTAGTGTATTTATCTTACTAAATACAGCAGTCCTTCTTACACAGAACAGTGTTAACAGCAGAATGATGAGATCAATGCTCTATTTTATTCAGGATCATACCAATCAAAAAAATGACAGAGCAGAAAAGTACATCACATGTAGAACTTATCTAAATGTTTCTAAATTTCAAAGAATTACAATTGATATTTATTTCTCAAAGAAAAAGAAAAAAAAGAAAGAAATTGAGAAAGAAAGTGGTAATAAACACAAAATCAACAAAACATTACCAGATAGAAGTTAAAAGCACTGATTTAATTAATATTTTGAGTCAGATAAACAAACTGTAGGGTAGATTTCATGAATATATCTAGACAAGTTTTTTTCAAAATAGACCAAAATAAAAAAAGTCTAATGAAGTATAAAACAGAAAAATTCATATTATGTTGTGATATTATAAAGAAAATATTTATGGAAATATAAAATTCGGGAAATAAATTTCAGATTCATCAACCATGTTCAGTTATCACTAGAGCCTCAAAAACCTGTTTAGATAAGCTGCCACCAACCCTGGTAAACCTTTCTAAGCTTCCTTCAATTTAAAAGGAAAATACCTTTGTCTTATGAATGAAACTTAGGTGTCTACATTGTACTTAATACCCATATCAGAAAATAAAATACAACACAACATTTCTAAGAACAAAAGCATGACAGTGTTTGATACTTCTGTGTCGAGACCTGTGACAGCAATCATAGAAAAAGGGTGTAGGAGAAAAACTGATTATAAAGAATCTTCCATTAGTTGTAGCAGAAATAAATCATATGCAAAACTGGAAGAAGAACCTTGATGTACTGACTACCAGTAAAATAAACTGAAACCAAAGAATCATACAATATTTTTTATGTTGGAAAGGCATTTAAGATCTTGAAGCCCATAAACCTAACACTGCCAAGTTCACCACCAAACCATGTCCATAAGGCCCCAACCTCCTGAAAGCTTTCCTTGCCAGGTTGGAAAATACAGAAAGCTGATAGTCTTTAGAAGAGAAGTGGTGAACTAAGAAGACTTTTACAAACACCTTTTTGCAGAGTGCCAATTTCCAGTGATTAAAACCATATCTCTCCAGTGACCTCACAAATCCTAGCCTTTCCATTCAGACTGTTTCATTTCCTTATTAAAATACACGTTGATGAGAGTCAAAGTGGAAATTAAGGAGTTAAAGATGAGGTCAAACTGAGCGTGTGAGGGACAGCTGCATGCAAATAAGTCTTCTAACTATTGGAGTGGAAAATAACTTATTTAGCAGCAAAAGGAAGGAAGGCCTCATTTCTGTGATACAAAAGTACAACCCTACTCATACCCCTGTTGATGGATATTTGAGGTGAATGCTGACTGCCTAAGGGAACAGACCAATGTATAACATTCAGGTTTTCTTGAGGACGAGCTGAATACACGTCACATGTGGTGCTTTCATTCTGTTTGCCAGATTTTAGTAAGTGAGGAATCTGAAAGGGAAAGCCTGGTAGTACTCACCAGTGTACAGATGCCTTCTTTCTTTCCTCTTTCCTCCAGAAATGTGCATTTTATAAAGGTACACTACTATAGTGTAACATATTAATAGTATATATTGGCCTAACTGTAAAACTGTACTGCAATGCAATGTAGAATTTAAACAGTATAATGTTAATTTCTAAGGCTCTAAAATGAAATACAAGGATGTTCCATCAAATACTGTATTAAGAGAATCAGTTCTAAGTCCTGATGAACATGTCTATGCTCAACATCCTCTTGTAGTGAGAAGGTGGAGGCATCTTGGGCCCCACCAGTGCTCATCTGCAGACACAGCGTGGTTTGAACATACATTTCTGATAAAGAAAATAGTTTCCTGGGATCAAGTGCAGCCAAATAAAAACCAGTGTTATTCTTCAAACCATTTAATGTGTTAGACACTGGACCATAGAAAGTAAACCAATTTTGTTCCTCTTTAACCATAGGGGAAAAAACCCAAGACATTTGCCTGTTATTTTTCTCTAAGAACCTGTATTTGCTACTCATGCTGGATTTTGATTGAGTCCAAGGAAACTCAGAGTATGATTCAGTTAAGAAAATAACTTTTATTGATCTCTTCAGTTTTTCATATTTATATAATAATAGTCTTTTACTTTTTCCTGTAGCAGGGAAGCTTACATATACACACCCAAGTTTTCCTTTTTAATTTAATATTGTCTAAGAATTTTTACTTTGTAGTGATTGATGTCAGTAGCAACCTTTTCTCTTCCTCACCTTTCCCATCAGCTCAGCATTAGTTCACTCTGGCTAAGTCAAAATGTTGTGAAACCACCAAAATAACTTGACATCCTTTCCCCTATCCCACCCTTCAGTGCTTAGTCGCAGGTGTCACTGCCCACCAGGTTTTGCTTCAGGATGGTTTCACCTTCTGCCTTTTCAAGCTTGCTTTTTTAATGAGAAATGTAGAAAAGAAAGAGTGAGCCTTGTGCTTGGCCAACAAAATCCTGCCTTCTTTGGTTTTATGCCCACATTCAGAAAATACTGTACAAAGACAGTTCTGGTGAGACAGTTCCTTGGGGATCTATGAACAAGACCATAATTCCTTACCATCTTTATTTCCAAGAGATTTTCTTGGCCATTTTCTAATTCAGTCAGGTACAACATTTGATTCTAGGCTGAACTTCATTCACTGGACAGTATGGTATCCAAGGTTCACAAAAAACTCCCTAGTAGCTACTGCTGGCCTTGTAACCCACATCAATTCACACACCCACATCAAGGAACTCTTTCACTTTCATGCCAAGTGCTGTCCAGGACTCAGTGTCTGTCACACTGCAGCCAGGTAGGGTGAGGTAGATCTGCTCCCCCTTGTTCTGTCAGAAGCTGTCAGATCTTTTGAACTCTACTGGAAGTGAAGCCAGTATCGAGCAGTAGAGTCAGTTTAGTACCTCTGTACATATGAAAACCATTTGTCCTGGGATAAAACCAAACATTTACTTCTCAGATTGCCACTCCTTCCACTATTCAGCTTTTCCAGTCCTTCAGAAGCCAGCTGTCTGAAAGCCTGCTCTTTGGCACAGAAAACAACAGCAGCACAGCTGAAGGAGTAAAGCCTTTTCACTTCAAGCAACAGCTGTGGGCAGGGATGGGAGGCCTCTGAATTTGTGAAGGAGGGATTGTAAAAGCAATGGGGTTGAAATTGAGACAATAATCTTGTTTTCTGAGTTTATTTCACAATCAAATTTTTCCTTGATCTTGAATAGGAGTCTCTAAGCTTACCTTGCTCAATGCTTGGTTAACTTTGATTTATTTATACTTATTCACAAAAAGCCTATCTTGATATCCAGGCACACCACATACCACATATTGCAACAAGGGTAAAATGTTACCTCTCCTGAGCACTTCCTCAATAACAAGCCAACAAGAAATTCCTTCACACTCCTAGAGTTAGGTGTCATGCCAACCACTTCTGCAAATTTTGGAAGTCTACAAAAGCAGCAGCAATGACTTCCATGATGCTTTTGTTTAAGATGAAGGTCCTGACAAGGATGTTTCCATTGAAGAACTAAATCTCGGAAATGTAGTAAATATTATTAGGAAGGATCTTGAAAATTTATCTGGACCATCTCTAAGATATTGCTGGCAGAGATTTTGTTGCATCTGGATGATGTAAACTTAACTACAATTGACAAATACTTTAGCTGTCTCTGGAAAGGATCTTTGTTCTAATCCTGATAGTGTGAGGTAAGTCTGGTATTGCACAACCTTTTTAGGATATTCAAATGGTGGAAAAGAGATGCAGCTCATTTGAGACAGCAAGAAGCTAAGATGAAAGTGCCAGATTTTTCTTCTTTAGAGTTCCCTGTAAAAAAGGGAAAACTGATGTAGTATTAAACTTCACCTCCAATTATCATTTAGTGTCTGAAGAGTTCCACATTATTTGTGTGCATTGTACCAAAGCCCAAGCCAGGAGGATAAGGGCTGCTGGTGATTG
Source organism: Euphonia xanthogaster (assembly GCA_034509185.1). Taxonomy (NCBI): domain Eukaryota; kingdom Metazoa; phylum Chordata; class Aves; order Passeriformes; family Fringillidae; genus Euphonia; species Euphonia xanthogaster. The sequence goes on along the minus strand of JAYDZK010000202.1, from coordinate 58,923,038 downwards.
CAATGTCACGATATTCCTTCTGAACCTCCCTGGACACAGACCATGTAAACTGTCAAGAACAGTTTGGCATTTGGTACCACCATGGCTAACTGAAATTATCATATTGCTCTGTGCTCTCCTTTCTGTCTATATTCTCCCACTGTCTCATATCATGCTGCAAGTGTAAGCTCAACACTGATCTGTGGTTGTACAGACACTGGTATTAGGGTTTCTGAAGCGTTTTTCGCTACACATAATGATTAATTCCTGTCTAAAGTTCAATAAATGCAAACTAAAATTGCATAAAATTCAACATGGTCATAAAAAAAAGTATTAAAAAATCCAGTGATCTGTATCTAATCTATCCAAAATATTGATATTCAGCATAAAATTATGCCTTTGACAGCTGTGGTTTTCAACAGAACTGCCATTGAGCAGTTTTTAAACCACATTTTGGTATTCTTATCCAATTCAGTTCTAAAGGGAATTGGAATATTCATCTTTGCAAGGGAAAAAATAAAATGCAATGTAACGCACGATAGAACTTTCATGAACAAATAAAAATCCAGCAGAAATATTGATCCCACATGATGTTTGCTACTCTCTCTAAGAGAAGGTATTTAGGTTCCAACCCTTTATTTAACTGTTCTTTAGGGCTGTATCTTATGAAACAAGTAGTTTGAAAAGAGTGTGTTATTATCCTCATGATCCAAGGGTGTGCAGCAGCTCTGTGACTGCATCAGGCACTGTCCATTACAGCTGTGTGGCAGCAGGATGATGAGCACCATCAGCTCACTGACAATGACTGGACACTGCATACTCTGTTCTCAATCTGACTCACTTTGACATCTAACCATCGCTTTAAATTGGTTCCAAGTAAAACTCTTGTTTGTCATTTTTCCCTATGTCACTTTATAGTTCTTCAGCTTTCACTGCACTTATACATAAACTCAGCCATTATGCTCAAAATTATCTACCTGAATCCATACCAATTTCAGGCATTTTTCTTAGGCTCTTTATCTGGGTTTTAGGCTTTTAGTACAAGTCTTTGCAGCAGTTGGCCATTTAATAATGATGTTTTCTGACACTCACCAACAATTTTAAATCCTTCATTTAAGCTGAAGGCTTTTCTGCAGAGGAGAGGTAGAAATCAATTTTAAATTACAACTTCAAATTGGAAGTTTAGCTCCAGAGGACAGATGCTATATTCTCTAGTACTTAAGATTTCCATTGAGCTCTGCAGTTATGACACTGCAGCAGAACAAAGCCCTTGTGGCTCAGGCAGGGAAGTGGGACTTGAGCACTTCCTTGAAGTAGATAAATAAGCACTACAGTGAATCAGGTTCCGGCCACGGAGGATAAGCCAAGGCATGTTGCTGTGCCTCATTCCCCACGGACAAGACTACACTACTGAGGCACAGCTGTCACAATGACCTCCACAGAGGGGTGCTCGAGCTCTGCAGCTTCAGGATGCTCAGTGGAAGGTTCTCTGGAAATACAGATTTACCTTAAATGTAAAGTCATGTACACCAAAAACAAAAACAAGCTCTTTAAAAGTTCAGTGTACTTATTTCTAAAAGTAATTGTAGCAAAGCTGACTTTTTAAACCCCAAATAATCAAGTACAACTGCCATATCACTTGGTAGGACCAGCTTCTAACTTCTAACACTTTGTTTCTTATTCTTTCCTCTGTATCTTCCACCCTAATGTAGGCAAATACATTATTCCTGTTTGATAGTAGTAATATCTCTCCTGAGTCAGCTCTTTTCTAAATTACTCTTTTTGACTATTTAATTTTCACACTTTGAATACGATTGATTGAAATTTTAACTGAACACAGTCAAGCAAATCCAGCATGAAAGACACTCTTTACAGCCACTAGGTTATTGCTAATATATTCATTACTTGTGATATTTACTGAGAATTTGCAAGGAGAATTTACCAATGGTGAATATTAGCCTTACGCTTCTATTGCCATTCTTGTGAGCATATTGCTGTTTTTGAAAAGTTGAACATGAGCAAAAATTTACTTCTTTGCTCTCCTGATAGTAGCACTGGATATACATATTCAGGAGAGGGTAGTTGTTATGGGAGTAGGAAATATTCAAGGCGAAGAGAGTCAGGTTCCTTTGCTTCAGTGGTATTAACCAAAGAAAAACTGGTTTGCTTTTACCTGAATTGACACCTGACCTGTGTATGACTACACGTAATTTGTGTAGTATCTTGCTTAAAACGCCTTTTAAATGTCTGAAAAAATGTTATAGTTCCACACCACATAAGGGTCTTGCTTTGGTAAGGGGTAGTGATGCTGCACAAGACCAGAGGTAGTTCTCTATCCAACCTATACAGCAATAAAAATCAAGAAATGCAATGTGTTTTTCTATATCTTTAGCCAGAGTACAAGGTCTAGGCAAAGAAAGGGCTCTGTTCCCTGGATTATTCCTAGCTGCTGTTGTGCCTTAACCTAGGCTAAGAAAAGAAAATTAGATTAATAGAACATGCTTTTACCAGAAGTTTTCTGCACGTGAGTAACCAGACATTTTTCCTTGATGACAAACTTATTTTGTAGATGGTATAGTTGGCTTAAATTTAATTTTTCTCAGTTTCAGTGGAATGAGATGTAAGAAAGTACAAGCAAAGCTGAATAAGGTGAGGATAAACTGACAAAAGGCAAGGTGGGCAGCTGTGCTGATTTTGGCTGGAATAGAGCTAATTTTCTTCAGAGCAGCAAGTGTGGGGCTGTGTTTGGGGTTTGTGCTGG